>OZ025297.1:346538989-347738989 GCA_964019185.1 Maratus speculifer | reverse complement strand
TATTAACTAAACTTTTTTTATTTATTGGTATTTCTTTTATAAAATAATGGGAATTAGTTAAAAAATATGTATGTAACTGGTGTTTAAAAACGAATTTTTCGCCAAATTGGCGTCAGAAAAATAACGCGCCATTGTGGTGCGTGTATTACATTTGTACTGATAAATCAAGAACTCAGTATTTTTATGCCTGGCGCAGAAAATAAATTGCTAAGTATTGTATCCGTGGATTTTTTTTCGTATTTCATTAGTTATTTAAAATATAATAACTTAATCCTTTCACTTATTTCATTTATAATACATAACTTTAATTTGAAATTGAAATTTTAAAATTCACGACTTTTATTTTTTTTTTAAGTAAAATGAACACAAAAAAATAAAAATAATGATATTTTCAAGCTAAATAATCGAGAAGGAACAAATCATATATAAATCCAAGTTACCGCAGCCTAAATCGTACCAAACGACTTTTGCACAGTAACGAATAAAATGCGTTTCATTTGGACGATGTCATTAAACAATTAACAAATAATCGTGATCTTGTGCCACGTACGTTAGCGTGATATATATAATGATATTCTTTTCAATGTATAAAATTGAAACTGGTGTTATACACAATTGAAATGAAAAAAACTTCTTTAAACACCATAAAATAAGTTAACTTATTTTATGGTGTTTAAAGAAGTTTTTTTCATTTCAATTATGATATTCTTTTCATAATTCCTTTGATTTTAGACAGAATGTTTGGTATAAAAATATGCAATATCTTGTTAAATCTGCAACAAATTACTATTGTATTAATTTATATTTTTAAGTATAAAACTAATTAAACAAATGGAATATTACTTTTATGAAGGAAAATATTCCTTTAATTTTATTTTTTATACATAACTGATACTTGTACAATCGTAAGTTTGGTTTTCTAAAGGCAATTTTCAATTTTAGCTAGAATATTTGGAATAATAACAAGTGATTTCTAATCCAATCAGTTATGATCTTCTATTATTAACAATGTTGTAACTTAGTATTTTTACTAGTATATATAATAGAAATAATACAAATATGAAGAAAGATATTCAGATTCGTTTTAATTTTTATCTTTACAAATACTTGCATTTGTATACTTGAAAGATCATTTCTCTTAATGCATTCTTTATGCATAAATAATCAAATTATCCATGCAAATTTCATTACGAAAATCAGTCATTATTGTCGTATTATTTGATTAAAACACTTTTCTGTAATTTGAATAATGAGAAAAAGGACATAACTTCTTTCAAAATAAAATTCTGCGAATATCGTATACAGGAGTTATTTTCCAAGATATAATTAGAAGTACAAGCTATCTTAGATATATTTTAGCTAATAAGGATTGAGTATTTCTTTAAAAGAAATCAATTGAGATAAAATAATCATAGACTGTGCTGATTTTTCCAGAATACTAATTTTATGAAGTGGGTTGTTTTCAACTTATTACGACACAAATATTTGTTGCATTTAAAACAAAGTAACTGATAAAAGGATTATCTGCTCAACTTTATATACAAATGTTTTTCCATTTGGCTTAAAAAAAAGAGAGAGAATTTTTAAAGGTCAAAAATATACTTTTAGAAGAGTGATTCTAAATTTTTATTATTCATATATTGCCAAAATTTATTTTTATAGTTAAAATCATAACATAATTAAAAAGAGGTATTACTTTACAGAAAGAAAGATCTATGAGTTCGTTAAAGTTTATCATTTTTTATGCTTTTAACATTTAACTTGACGAATCGCGTTTATTATAAAAGTTTATTTATGTTTTTATAATGCTATTTCTAAATTGCATTTTTGTAAAATCAACTATTTAGCATGTGAAAAGTTACACAACTTTTTCGCAAATTCTCGAAACTTTGAAATAGATAATAATATATGTAACTTAAAAAATAATCAAGCAATTCCAAAGTAAATTACAAAATTACCACGTATTTGATTTAAATATAAACTCACTTTAATCCAGTTTTTGTAAAATAATCAACATATAATAACAAGTTGGAAATTGCACGTAAAGCGTAGTAAATGAGGTGCGTTCGTATGATAACAAAGTTTTAAAATATCACTCTCATATATCAATCGCATAAAACTGTAAATAGTTAATTACAATTAAAATGCGCACCAAATAATGTTCTCCCTATACCATTATGTAATGGAATACTTTTGTGTGGCCTTGTAAATCAATAACAAATGTTCTTTGCACCATATACTGTATGTATGTATAATGATGTATATATAACATGTACTTTATAGATACATATGCATTGTATTATGTTCGAATGAATGTAACACCATTAAAATGCATTCGAAACATTTCCCCTATTGTCCGTAATGTAACGGAATACTTTTGATTGTCCCTCTAATTGATCTATTCATCCGATTTTCATAAAACTTGAAATGACTCGACAAAATTATGTAATAATTATTTATATTAAATTTCAAACGATTCGGTTCAGTAGTTTTTGCGTTGTTATATGCGGACTGACAGACAGACGCACAAGACAGCCGGACGGACTGAACGACAACAATAGGTGCTACGTATTTGCCTAATTACGAACGCACCTAAAAATATCAGCCATGTGATTGTCATGGACAATTACAGGCTACCCGCTTTACTTTTTATATGCTGGGGTAAATTTTGTACTTTAATGTTAGCAGGCGCTGGTGATAAGTCGCGAAATATTTACAGATTTGTACTATTAATCGCAAGGCATTTGGCTGCCTTCAACAGTTTGCTTGGATGACCACTTCGCTTTTCATATGCTAAGCGGCCAGTTTAAATCAAAAATATTTTTTCAGATATATTGTACAGATAATTGCTATTAAACGGAAAGCATTCGGTTGTCATCAATAGTTTCGCGTAAAGATCATTTCGCTTTTCATATGCAGAGCGGACAGTTTTAATCAAGAAAGTTTTTTCGTATAAAACTGCATAAAAGTTACTCTTTTATACAGATCATTTGAAAAAATATTTCAGAAATGAGTTACATTGAAGAATATGCATATTTTGCGATATGCATATTTTGAGGGAAAATTAAATTAATAACCCGATACTCTTTCCGCCAAAGTAAACAAACAAACAAAAGAAAAAAAGAAAGAAAAGTAAAAGAAAGAAAAGTAAAAAAAGAAAGAAAAGTAAACAAAGATTCATTTTTCAATGAGTAAAAAAAAAAAATATTTATGGAAGTAACAATTCACATAACAAGAATTCCAACCATGAATTTTGCCAAGCAAATACAATTTTCGCATGAAAGTCAGTCAAATTTAACTATCATTCTGTTAAATGAAGTGCTTTACAACTCAACTTTCCAAAAGTTTTCTTGACAAAGTGAAAAGTAATCAAGCCCAACTCATGTAATATTTAATCCTTTTAATGCCAAGGAGTGCCATCGCGCTGCTCTGAAAAGTGACAAGGAGCGCGGTCGCGCTGCTCGTGTCGTTTTTCAAAACCGGTTTAAACCGGTTCTGAAATTTAAAGTAATTTAAGAAAAACTCTGAAAGCAAAATTGAAAAAAAAAACTAGGCCCGTTGTGGAAAGTCCTCGGCTATCCAATGTAAAAAACAATCATGTAGAAATATTAAAATTTGAGCAAGATATTTGAAACGAACGCTCCCATAGACTTTACATTATCACCCGGGTCTTTTTCTGTGCATAATGTGGGGCTTTAGGCAAGATGCGAAAGCCGTGAATTTCAGATGTTTCAGTTTTTAATTAAAGTAAATTCAGATTTTTAAACGGAATAAGAGAGCATATTATCTTTTTAATGAAAAAAAAAATGTTTTACTTACAGAAAAATGTGATGGGAACATTCTTTAACGATTTACAACCTGCACTCAGCATACAAAAAAATAAAGAGCTCTTGATTTCTCTATATGAATTTTTCTACTCCACTTTCACTCCTAAATTGGACTGATCCTTTATTACATACATAAGAAGTTTAATTAGAATTTTAATTAGTATTTTTTACGACTGTTTATATTTATATCTTATACTATAATGCGAGCAAAAATTGTGTGTGTGTGTGTGTGTGTGTGTGTGTGTGTGTGTGTCTGTGTGTGTAAATTTTATCTCAAAAACGGCTCTAACGATTTTCGCAAAAATTTGGATTTTACCATTTTCGGCCACTAGAAGACCATTGGGCTAGGCCAAATGTTCGAGAAAATTCGATTACTGGGCCATTTTGGGTCACAATGGGTCAGGATAGAGCTATTTATATCTAAAGAACGGCTTGATCGATTTTAAGGAAATTTTTTATTCAACCGTTTTTTGGCACGAGAAAACTATTGGGCTGGGTCGCATGTTCGAAAAATTTCGATTAGTGGGTCATTTTTGGGTCATTATGGGTCAAGCCATTTTTATCTAAAAAACGGCTCTAACGATTTTGACCAAATATTATATTTTATCGTTTTGGATTACAAGACCATTGGGTTAGGTAACATGTTCGAGAAAATTCGGTTAGTGGGTCATTTTTGGGGTCATTGTGGGTCACGCTATTTTTATCTAGAGATTTTCTCACGCAATTTCGACTAAAAATTGCATTCTATTGTTTTCGGACACGAGAAAAACATTGAGCTATGTTACATGTTCGAGAAAAAAAAAATAATGGGTCATTTTGCGTCATTAAGGGTCTGGGTCAAGCTACTTATATTTAAAGAACGACAGAATCAAATTCATCGAAATTTTGCCTGTAACAGTTTTTTGACACGAGAAAGCTAATGGGCTAAATCACACGATCGAATTTCAATTATAAGAGTCATTTGTGTGTCATGATGGGTCATAATGAGCCATATCAAGCTCTATATAAAGAACATTTGGACCAATTTTAACGAAATTTTGTAAACAACATTTTTTTGGCACGAGAAAATCATTGGGGTAGGTCACATGTTCGAGAAATTTTGATCAGTGTGTCACTTTTGGGTTACTCTAATTTTATCTAGAGAATGTCTCGCGCAATTTTGACTAAGTTTTATATTTTATCGTTTTCGGACGCAAGAAAATCATTGAGTTAGGTCAGATGTTTGAGAAAATTCGATTAATGAGTCATTTTGGGTAATAATGGGTCAAGGTCCTATTATATATTAATACATAATTGGATAATATACCTAATAATTACCTAATACAATATACCTAAAAATTGGTTCAATCAATTTTATTTAAATTTTGTATATAACGTTTTTCGGCACGGCAAAAATTAATGAGCTAGATCACATTTTCGAGAGATTTCGATATAAGGGTCATTTGTGGGTCATACTAATTTTATCTAAAAAATTGTTCTCACCATTTTGAGTATACTTTCTATTATATCGTTTTCGGGCAAGAGAAAACCATTGAGCTAGGACACATGCTCGTAACAATTCAATTAGTGGGTCGTTTTAGGTCTTAATAGATTCGGGTCATTCTAATTATATATAACAACGACTCAATCAATTTTACCTAAATTTTGTAACGAAACGTCTTTTGTCACGAGAAGACTATTGAGCTGAGTTGCATATTAAACAAAATTATAATAGTGGGTCATATCGCTTCATTGCTGAATGCTGTCAAGCTAATTTTACTTAGGAAATGACTTAAAGATTTTGATTCATTATATACTCTACTGTTTTTGATTACCTGAAGACCATTGAGCTAAGTCACATGTTTGATCACATTTGATTAGTGGATCATTTGGGTAATAAGGGTCAGGATCACGAGAATATGGCAAAAGGCAATAAGTTGGCGATATTTGACAAAATACTGGCGAAATTTGGCCGAAAAATCGACTGTTAAGATTACGAAACCAAAACACGTATTTGGGACCAAAGGAAAGAATGTGTCCAAATTTGGCTATATCTGCCAAAAAATTTTGTCTTTCAGAATGTGAAGAAATTTCTTATACATTCTTAATAGTATCGAGATGCTTAGTTAGACTAATCAGAGTCGAGCTAAAACAGTGATTTGGATTGATGTCCTTTCGTTGTAAATTTTAAAATAAAGTAAAATTTATGAACATGTGCATACAAACATAGTTTTCTTATTGATTGTTTTTGTAAATAATACTATTATTAATGACATGTTTTACAGTAATAATACAGAGTGAATAATACAGGGAAAATACTATATCGAGTTGAACACAATGTTAATTTTGACCGAGCTGAGCTTGGTCACCCTGCTAGTTTATTTTATACGACTACAAATTCTATTAGGTTAAGTAATCTAATAGAATTTTAAATACGTTTTATTTTGTAACGAATTGTGACTGTTGCTTTTCAAAATTTTATTTAAGAAAATTTCTGTTGTTTCATTTTTTTTTTACTCATATATTCATATTTTTAGTACAAGTTGTATATTTTGCTTTAATATGTAAACATCAACATAAATTTAAAAATAATAGTGTAAAAATTATTTTATTCTCAATGTTTAATGATAAATTTTATATCTGACGTTTATTTTTATTTCAGTAAATTTGTGAGTGGGCCCTATTTTGCAGATAAAAAGATGTCTCAATTTTAAACAGCTATTACTCTGTCAGTTTTAATCGCAGAGGAATGGGACCTTTTTTGTCTAATTTGTTAGAGTAAAGTTAAAATATTACTAAATATCACTTATAGAACCGGAGGACCGTATACAAATTTAATTTTCGTAACTTTTTACTATATTTTTTAAAACCTAAATCGCTTAAAAAACAATTATTTACCGGTTTTTAAACCATCTTTGCAATTGGAAAGATGTGTCTATGACTAACAGTTTAGAAATTTGCCATTGACCACCTTTGAGACTGGACACCTTTGAGACTGGCGTGTTATATTAACAATGCATTGCTAATATATAACAATTACATATTAGCATTATATAATGCGCTAAAGATGCCACAATCGGTCTTCGAAGCTAGTTTGCAGTAAGAAATAAGACATTTTTGTGCTTTGAACTTTGATCTTTATTTATTTATTTATATGCATCATAATCTCAACCTCCTTATTATCCTATAACTTTTATATAAATTCTTTTTTTAAATGCATGAAATCTGAAATTTAAAATAAAATGTGATTTTTATTAAATCTATCTAAAAAAATTCCGCCAAAGCAAAACGAATGTCACTTTCACATCTGATATCTGAACTTTAAAAGAAAATATTTTAAATAAAACTGCTTACTTTGGCCGAGTAAGTTTTTTTCCCAACAACATGTCATACGCAACAGAAGGATGTTATTTACGAGTCTAAAGCATTATATAGTACAATCCGTTTACGCATATAATATAAATTCTTTTAAAGAAAACTCCATTTTATCAGTTGAACACAAATTGATAATATTAAATAATATTCAGAAAGTAAATTTTATTCTCAGAAACTTTACTTACACATACAACAAAAAGCAGGCTTCATTTTAAGTATAGTAAAAAATACATACATATGAATTTATCTAAATAAATATTATATTGTGTGTGCATTTTTAATTTTGACGTAAAATTACTATTTGAATTGCATTTTTGTAATCAATGAAAATAAACACCTATGTGCATGCATTTACACGTTTACGTATGTATGTACCTAGATGTGTGAATGTAGGCAAAGAGATATTATGAAATCTAAACAGTATACATAAGTGATAATCTTTTTCAACTTTAAATGATATTTTATTTTTTCAGCATCTTGAGTACAATATTTAAGGAATGAATTATTAAATGAAATGGATGTCATAAAGCACTTATGATAAATGAAGGTATTTAACAGATTGGAATATTATATATATATATATATATATATATGTATATCAGCTCAAATACAAGAATGAAATTCAAAAAAATTACAAAAAATTACTAATGTAATAAGTTGCGAAATCTATTGCATATTTATGTTATCTATCCTTCTTTTCAATCAACTTCTTTGTAGCCTCAAGGATTTAAGAATAATAATAAGTATTCTTACTATATAAGAAATTTCCTAGTTTGTGTCGCTTGCAGAATATACATATTCATTTGCCGAAAACGAACAGTGTTATGAGAAAACAAGTTACTTGGTTTGAATTAATATAAATTAATCATGCTTGCCATTTATCTCGCGAAATACAATCGAAAAATAGGCTTACGTCAGGATGTTAGCATTTTTTTAAAGATATAATGTAATTTGCTTTGCACGCAACGCCATAACTCGAATTATTGTGTATAAATGGTTCTTTTTTTCCATGTGATCTTCATTACTTATTTATGATACTTTCCGTTTGCCTAGTAGTACATCAATTGTACATAATAAATTGAATTTGTAAGACCTATATAGATAGTTTAAATGAATTTTATTAACTTTTTAACTAAAAAAAACATATTAGACAGTCTTTTTTTTAGCATTGGTAATCTAATATTATGTTTAAGTTATTTGCGCTAATGTAAAGTTTATAACTCAAAAAAGCTTATAATTTTAAAGTAAAAGCCTAATTTAAAAAATTCTCCGCCGTAAAATATAATTAATCCAAAACCACATCCCATACTGCTATTGATTTAAATACAAATTACACATACTGACGGAATAGAAAATTGTTGGAAATATTATTGTAACAGAATCTGCCTGTGACAGAGATTTATCAATATATAGATAACATGTAGTTAGATTAAAATAGATAGTAGTTTTTATAATTGATGTATATTTCAAGGGAATTTTTAATACATTAAAGAAAATGACCATGCCAAGTATGAAGTCTGACATATATTCATCATGAGCATTTTTTAAAACGAAAATGTATGTTTTTTTAGAATCAATCTTTGTTTTCCAAGGAAAACGCTGCCCGCCAAAGTAGTACAGTAGTAGTAACAAATATTTTTATTGATTGGATTTAAATTTGGAAAAAATATTGATATTAGCTAGTGCTAAGGTTCATTTTATTTTTAATGCCAAGCGTACAATATCTATAGAATAAATTATTTAATGAATTCGATATCATAAAGCATAACATGAATAACTGAGATGTTACACACATCGAAATATAATTTTTATATCTAAAAAATAATAATATGTGTACAGATATGTTTATAAAGTTAATTAGATGTTCCATCATAAAGTTAATTAAAAAACTAACTCAATAATTACATAATTAATAATTATTGTAACACCAGAATCAGTTTCAATACAGAAAGTCAGCCGAAAAAAAATACAAAGGTTTATTCTTATGAAAAGTCGTACAACGTATTGCATATTTATATTGGCTTTCTTTCACTACGGTCATGTTCTTTGATGCTTCAAGGAATTACGTATAATAGCAAATATCTTCACTTTCTAAATTAACTTGCCTAGTTTGTGTCGCCTGATGAATAAACATATTCATTTAGAGAATACCAATAGTGTTATGAGAAAACAAATTACTGGATTTGAATTACCATAAATTAATCATATTTGTTATTTATTTTTCTAAATTCCTTCGAAAAATATGGTTTACATCAGGAATGTTTACATATTTATAAAGATATCATAATTTGCTTTGCACGAAAAGGCATTGCTTAAATTATTGTGTATAAATGTTTCTTTTTTCCTATGTTCTGTGATACTTATTTATGATATTTTCCATTTGTCTGGGAACATATTAATTCCAAGTAAAGGGAATCTGTAAGATATATGTAGATAGTTTAAATATTTTATTCACTGTCCTAATATTATTGAAGTTTGGAAACATATTAGACAGCTTTTTTTAGCATTGATAAACTAATATTTTATTTAAAGTTTTGCGCTTACATAAATATTATAACACAAACGTTTTTATTATCTTAAAATTAATTAAAAACAATGTAACAAAACAACAAAATGCAATTCAATTAAAGCCAGATTACATATTGCTATTGATTTAAATACTAATTATTGAGAGTGGCGAAATGGAAATATATAAGCATTATAACTATAACAGAAATTGCATGTTGTAGAGACTGCATGTTTGAGATTTATCAATTCACAAATAACATGTAGTTCGTTTAGGGGAGATCTGGGTACAAATCAGGATACAAATTAGATCAATGTTAATCGAAACTGTATTAAGAAAAAAAATGAGGAATAATTAATCATTTAAAAATGAGTCATTTAATCAGCTCTCTTTATTTGCAGAACTCTAATTATATATTAACAAAGTGTAATGCAACACAGGAAAATATAAGCACATCGTAATAATAGGTTAAATTCATTTAAATATTATTTTTTGTTCATTCATATAATAAGACCTCGAACGAAACAATAAGCAAATCAGAATTATCTATTTTTTCATATTTTGCATAAAAAACTATTTCTTAATAGATGCAGATCATTATGCATAAAATGCAGAACTAATATAAAATTATATTTTAATATAAAATAATTGGGTAAAATTGACTAAAGATTATTACCTATCTATTAGTTGTGTTTTGAAGACATTATTTAAAAAGTTTGTTAACATTCTCAGTATGTACAGCTGTACACCAATATTTGTTTGAATGTATAATTATTGCATCATATTTTTACTAACAAATAAATTTATAAATGTATTAATAAAATGGAAAATCTTCCCGTTTTATCACAATGGTGCAGCTACACTAGGTCTAAAAATATTACAAGAAATTGCAGAAAAAAACGAAAAAAAGTTTAAAAAAAAGCTATAAATAGCAAAATTAAGATCATTGCACTTACAAACTTGATTTTTATTACTTAAAAATAAAATATAGTGAAAAAAAGAGAGAATTTGATTAAAATCTGTTAATTTCTTTACCTTCTTTAAAATATTACAACTGTGGTTGTCTGTACAGATTTAAATACAATTATCGTTTTTGATAATTTAATTATTATTTTCGAAATCCTTTAATTTTTACCCAACGTACGATAACTTTTTGGAAATGGTTGTTTTTACAAAAAAAAAAAATATTATTAGTTGCAGAGAGGACTTTGCGCCTACTAATGGAGAAAACGTTTTCATAGTGAAATATATATAAGGATGAGACATTGTGTGTCAAAGTAGTAAAGTATAAGTAAAAAAATATTCTTATTAATTAGATTAAAATTTAGAAAAAGATTCTTTTGGATTGAAATGAAGACAAAGGTTGTTTTTATGATTAAACAGTAATAATTTGCAACTGACAAAAGTAATGTTAAAAATGTGCATTATTCTAATTACCCAACAAATGCATTTTTGGTGTAAACAATATCAGAGAGTTTTTGCGCAAAATGTAATTTGTCATTCCAAATTTAATTTTTCAATTTAAACTGAATTATGTGATCAAAATATGTTTTTTTTTATTTTTTAGTTTTCAAATCTTGTGAAATAATTCTACTTCAGTTTACTTTATTGTATATTTTATGTCAGCAAAACGATACGTTTATTTGAAGTTTTATTTTACATTTATTTCAAATTATCTGCATGTTTTAGGTGCGGCACACACCAGGGAGACATGCGCAAAACTCGTGCGTCAAAACGCAGCCAAACCTTTTTTTTTTTTTTTTTTTTTTTTTTTTTTTGTTCCATGTTTCACTGGTTTTAAGCCTTAGGCTTAAAAAAGCCTTAGTATTTTTAACGTAAATGAAATTTTCTTCCTTCCTAACATATGAGCTTTGACGGATCCTTTACTTCCGTTTCTTACATTTCATGTTTTTTAACCTATTTTTATAAACCATTAAAATATTGTTCTTATAGTAATACAACAATGCTACATGTTTTCAACAGAAAATTTTGCTCTTAATTTCGCTTTGCAACAGAGAGTAAAATAATACACAAAAATTAAAAACCCCTTAAAAAGCGTTTTATTCCAAAATACTAATATTTCCAATATTGTATCTCTCAGAAAGTTGTAGTTGTAAAACTAAAAATATCTTGATATAAAGCCCATAATTAAATTTGCCAATGACTGCGTATGTTGTTAGGCCCTAGAAAAATTACCACTCATTACAAATAACTCATTTTATGGAGATAACTGGGATAATGGAGATTATACGCATCAGGGGACTTAGGGAACCTTAGGTGTTTTAGAATCATAATTTTCGTAACATACTAGTCGCCATATTTTAAAATAAATATATTTTTTATAAAATAAACCAGTTATTATTTTAATAAAAATTCATGCAGTAGGTACTTGAACGTGTAGAAGCTTACGCATTCAGGATGAAAAAAAATTGTCGGTCGATTTCGTTTAACGTCTACAATTCTGTCTTTTGAGCTCATGTTAACCCGCATAGAACACGAAAACAATACTACCATAAGTATTTTGCGCAATGTACGTTAACTTAAAAAACCGTGCATTATATCTATTTCTTTTAAATGGCAACGTATGCGGCATCTTTTTGCAAGAGGTTTTACCTAAATTTCTAGTCGATGTTCCTCCAACTGTTTACATTCAGTTGCAATTGCAGCACAATGGAGCATGAGCCCTCTTTAGTAAGAATGTCAAAAACCACGTGGCTACTTCTACGGATAGCACTAGATAGATCGGACTGACTTTCTTTCTTTCTAACCGATGACCAGGCCTCTACCTGCCGAGTTATCTCAGCTTAACGTGTTAGATACCTGGTATCGGGGCGGACGACCACCTAATTGCCACGTAGCGGCAATAAACTTTGCTTCGCATGCCATCATTTCTGCAGTACTTGCTTCTCGTTGAGCATACTTTGTTCCGCCTGTTAATTAATGGTACACCCTGTTGTTTGAACTGCAAATGGCTTCGCAAGATGGTCTCGTAATTTAGAGCCTTGATCAGATGACGAGACCTTCACCTGGCAAGGCACCTCTAGATGTATAATTCACAGGTAACTTGGAGGACTTTGCACCTACGACGGATTTTACATGCACCAGGCGCCATAAGCGTACATGATGGGATTTTAGCCGGCAAAGTGGGGGCGATCTACGCCAGCAAGTGCCGAGGTCGGCTGATTGTGGCTAACGGTTGCTGGACTGAGTAGTTTATTGCCTTTATGAAAGTACTGAGTTTGGCGCCGCACATCACTCCCACTCGCCGTGCCAGGTGAAATGGGGCTGGAGCTAAAAATTTTTTGAGCCGAAACGGTGGCATGTCCTTAGCAGACAACAGGGGGGACAATTTTGAGGGAGATTTAGAAAAATAAATAACCAAAACTAAAATGGCCGAAATGCTAAGTAGTGCCAGAGAAGGGAGAATTTTTGGGCCGAAATGTAAGGCAGTTGAATCGCTGCTGGTGGTCACGAGATCCCGCCTTTCTACTGTAGCCAAGGAAGGAAAAGAAAAGAAAAAAATGGTGCTCCATGGGCTGTTCCATTGGAGCGTGTCCGGTAGCTCGTGCGGACAGTGTCAAAATACACACTGATAAAAATGTGCTGCATTTTGCTGCAACGCACTCCACCGCTTGTATATAATATCTCTATTCCAATCAATGAGAAAGTTCCATTTCACGGCCAAGTAACCGTTTTCTATATAATCAGGGGAGTGCGTTGCAGCAAAATGCAGCAAATTTTTATGAGTGCACCTAATAAAGAGGCGTACTATCACTAGAAAAAAAAACAAGGAAAAAAACGAAAAAGAAAAACCCCGAACACGTTTCGGACCACACAGAGTCCCTTGAGTCTCTGCGTCGATGAGGTCAACGTGTTCGGTTCGGGGTAAGTGGGCTAGTAGGTTGCTTCCCATTGCTCTTTGGACCGCACAGGGTCCAGCGGGTCCCTGCATCAATGAGGTAAACTGTAAAGCCTGAGTAGCGTTAGCCCACTAGGGGGGGTTCCAGAACGGTGTCGCACCGGGCAGAGTCCCATGAGTCTCTGCGTCTATGAGGTCAACCTGTACGGTTCTGGTGCAGTGGACTTGATTGGTGCTCCCGAATCTCTTCGCTCCGCACAGGGTCCCTTGAGTCTCTGCGTCGATTAGGTCAACTTGAAACTTTCGGGAGCCAAGTCCTAAGGGAGGGAATCCTGAAAGGTAAATGGGTTAGTAACATTGCTATTGTTTACTGTACTTCTTACCTGAGAAAACTGTTAACGTTAAGTTTTTAAGTTGTAACTGCTGTCTATTTGGCTTTTATGGAGATGAAGAATAGATATTTAACTTATTGGCTGTTGATAGGGGGGGGAATGGTTGAGCTTGTGGCTAGAGTGGCTAAGCTAAGATTACAAATGGACTTAATAAATAGTATTAACGGGGCCTAGTATTATTAAAGGCCGTTACTAAGATGGAATTAATAACTAAAAACCTAAGTAAAGTTAGGGAATAAAAGTCGCATTCTATTAGACTAAGAGGGATGACTAGACGACTAAGTTAATCAAATTATACTAGTTATTAGCTAGGGGGCATATTAGGAACTAAAAATAAGGAAGAAAGTAATTATTCCAACATAGCTGGGGGAGTGAATAGGACTTAAGTAGAAATGATATTAAAACTGACAGATTGCTGAGTCCCTAGGAGGAGATGAAGGAGACTATTTATAGGTGGGTGAAACCATGTGAGCACGGGCTCCACCCCTAGGGTGACAAGTTGGGTTTCATTTCATACCCCCACCCCTGGCTGCATGCCACCCGTACTCACTAGTAGAGGATAATAAGCTGTGTGCCTGCACACGAGCTGCCGCCTGAGACTGCTCTCATTTGGCAGCCGACCGTGAAGTCCCTTCTAACTCCCACCCCTGGCTTTACGCCTCGTGTGCATGGAACTAGAAGAATAGGAAAGATGTTGAGAGGTTTGTTGTTTTTTGTGGGGATTGAGGAGAAAGGATCTCCAGTCAGGCCTTCCATGATGCCCGTAATCGAGATTTCCCTACCTTGCCTAGAACTTGGGCCGGTTTGGTGCGGGTTCGGACTAGGTGTCCCGCAGTACCAGCGTCCGGCTTGCGCTGTCCGGTCATGAGCATCCCTTCCAGCCCTCTTGAGTCCTTGGATTTAAAAGTGATAGATGTTGTGATGGTTCTCCTCCCTGCGTCGATCTGTCCTAACAGCTAATACTGGTAAAAGTGGAGCTGATGAAGTTAGTAGACGGACTGACTTATCTATCGCACTTGTCGGATTTGACGTGTTAGGAATTCTTCTTTAGCGATACATTAAGAGAATGGCAATTGTACTCCCTTAACATCTGAAGAAGATCTGATGGCCCAATTGTTTGATGCTACTAGAAATGTGCTTCACATGCCTTCCATTGCAATTAATGAACACTTTCACAAGCGCAATCATATGCTCAGATCATGCGCTTGAGAAATTGATTGTTAATCTTTTATTGCGGTTGGTAGTTTTTCGCTTGAAAAGAAATTGTAAACAGTTTGATAAATAAATTCCTGAATTTCTTTTCTTTTTCTGTCTCTTTACTTTCCTGTTGTTAATAATGTCTAACGTGCTGGAACTTTAACACCCGATTCCAACTTTCCGTACCCATATTCCACTACGAAATCTGCTTATTTCGGTCTTATCTATCAGCTTTCACATTTCTGACGTATAATTTTGATACACTCTACATAAAATTAAAATCGGATTTTTTTTTTTTTTTTTTTTTATTTTTAAGGAAAAAATGGGAATTATTTATATTATTTTTCATAGTCTTTTACTTATTTTTGGAATGAAAAATATTTTTTTTTCTAATATTACGTAATTAAAGCAAAATTTTTTTAAGATTTAAAAGAAAAGTTTAAATTATACCTTTGTTATTGTAAAAATTCTAATAGCGAAATCTTTTCGGCCACTTATACAATACAATTCTGAAAAATTGCAATTATTTTTATTATTTTCTTTCTCAGATAAAACCACGACTAATTATTTCCTTTCGCCCAGTTAATTATCTATTTTCAAAATACTTATTAATTTTTTCTTTTGGTTTAAATTGTTTGTTTATTTTTTTCATTTTAGTCTAAGAGGGAAATTGTATCGTATATCTTTGTTAATAAAAAATTAGTTTCTAAGAGATAAGGTAGCTTTCCTATTTTCATTTTTGAAAAATATGCAGAAAAGTATTTTAAAAAAAATGAGTTACGTTTATATATATATATATATATATATATATATGTGTGTGTGTGTGTGTGTGTGTGTGTAATAAAAGTATCTATAAATAAATATTTTAGTGGTATAAGCGTAAATATTTCATTTATATTTAGATAATTAGATGTTAAAACCAGATAATTATTTTCCTATTTTATTTCTTATTTTTAAAAATAAATAATAATTGATCATTTCCTTCTGCATTATGCAATTATGTGTTTGTAAAAAAAAAAAAAAAAAAAAAAAATCTATAATTTTTTTATTTTAATTTAATAATTTAGAAATAAAAAATAAGAATTAAGAATATCCGTATGATTGTCAGTAGGAATACCGTGTTTACATTTATTTACTTTGATATTAATATATTTCGAAACATTACTCTACACTGTTAAAAATAAATCTGTGAATTCCAGGTGAAACTACCGGCAGCAATGTAGCCGAACTTTTACCGTTCCGTTAGTAGATTTTCCGTTGTGGGAAATACAAGAAGGGAAAACTCCGGTGTAAGAATCAGTAACTTTCCGTTACAAAGTTTGATTTATAACAGTAATAAATTAATATAATTTTAAAAAATGATTTACCGATTAATCTTCAAAGAATTCGAAATCACCGAGGGATTTTAAGCTGGTATGTTATTTTACTTAATTGTTATTTTGGAATATTTAGTTCACGCCGTCCTCAGGACCGAACTCGGGACCTTCAGATTGCGGAACAAATTCTTAGGAACTGAGCCAAAGTTGCTGATACTAAATGGTACAAAGTATGTCTTTTATGAGTTAGTGGGAAAATCTGTTGTGCTTTTTAAAGATTTCCTTTCAAATATATTTCTTAGAATGTTTGTAAACGGATTATTTTAGACTGATGCATAATACTTATTATTTTTTAAAATCATTTTTAATTTTTTAAATAGTTTAAATTAAAAAAAATCACTGTTTGAAACCACTGTTTTTTTAATAAAAAATTTTTATTAACAATTTTTTTACAATATATATATATATATATATATATATATACATAATATATATAGGCTTTTTTTTTGAAATAGTCGTACACTATTTATTTATTTCTTTATTTATTTTTCGGCCAATAAATTAAAAGATTTTTAATAAGAAAAAAGAGAAAAATAAACAGAAAAATGTAATTTAAAAGGAATTTTTATGTTACATTATTCCATGGCGCCAATGGGACTCGAACCCACAATCTGCGCTTGCAGGTGATTAGCGGTGTGGTGCCTTGACCACGCGGCCATGGAGCTCCCCACAGAACGGAGTGTCTCCGATTTTTGTTTTTATTTCCATCCGTTTCATTTTTTTCAGGAAATATGATGGAACTTTGTGATTTGTAACGGAAAATACCCTTTAGTTGTTAAAAAGGAGCTTTTCTGTGAAATTCAGGAAAACAATGTTCGTGAATTTCAGAATTTTTTTAACAGTGTAGAAAACACAAATATTCATTCAAATATAATTTTCTCAAATATAATGTGATTCAGCCTAGAATATAAAAATTAAATAAATTTCGAATAGACTTCCTTATATTGTTTCTGAGATGCGATTACACTCAATTATGTCCTTGAAAACAACTCAATTAAATTTTTAAATATAATTTTTACACGTAAAAATGAACATGTTACGGAATGAAATTAGCGATATATGTATATATAATGATTTAAAAGAATTAAAAATTATCTGATGGGAAATGTATGCAATTAATCAGTTAGATGATTCAAGAAATTTAATAATAATTCTCTTTTGTTATTTTTTTTTATATAAGATTCACAATTTTATGATTTTCATACCTTGTAATTATACATAAGAAACAAGTTCATGATTTCTTTTATCTAGTTACCAAAAATAATCTCTTATGAGATTATCCAACTGTGGCAAGAATCATTTTTAGTGGAAATATGTCCCATCAAGCAATATATGAAATCTTTCAGAGAATCCAAACTTATGTTTTGTTTGCTGTTCAATTTAGCTTCTAATACCACCAGGCGCAGTAATTCAAAGGATTTAGATCCGGTTAAAAAAGTATCCAATGTTAATGCGTGATACATTTTTGGAAAACGACATGGGAACACTTCTGTTTTTATTTATATCAGGGGAAAATCTCATAGTTTTGCTGAGATAGTCAGTTTTTTTTTATGACAATTCCTTTTAATATGTGACAAAGAATATATAACCAATATGTATTGTTTGTAATATTCCACATTGATTTTGATCTCTTCATCTATTAATTTTAATGAAAATTTTACATTGACATTGTAATACAAGCCACAAAATAATTCTTGTTTGGAAAGCACTTAACAGTTTGAAGTATATACTCGAAGACTGCTGAATATACGACTCATTTTTAGCAATATAAAACTTTTCGAGTCTAAATATCTTCCATTTAGAAAATATATTTATATCAACCCATTTCTTACCATGCTACCTCAGGAATTTCTTACAACTTTGCAATAATTTTATTGATTGTGGAGCAGTCAAAACTTGAATTTTTGCTTTGCGATAAGGGAAAAAACGTAAATTTTCATTTATAATAACATACATAGATCAGTGACTAACGTTCAATTCTGCAGCCATTTTATTTTCAGAATGTTGTGGATATATTCGTAAAATTTCACGAATTCTTTTAATGGGCTCTTTGGTGCAAACATAACTTAGACGAAGATACCTATATACATACTTACACTTATTCATATTTAGTAATCAATTTAAATCAGTTTCATTGCGTAAAGAATTAATCTCAGTAAAATCATTTTCTAAGAACTATTTAATCATGATTCGTTTGACTTCGATATTAAAAATAATTTTAAATATTTGTTTTATTCAAAAATCTTCTGCACTAATAGAAAATTACCAAACGCTGAAATACAGAAAAAAGTGTATTAAAAAAACTATTGATTTAATTTTTAATTTTTGCGAGTACAACACTGTTTATTATGCACTCTATTCTATCTGTCGCCATGCCTATTAGTATTATATATTTAGGCGAATTTCAAGACCGTGGATCAATAACGTATTTCTCTAGAAAATAAGTAATTACTAAACAAATAGTGTTTTGAAGTGTTCAAAATAATATAGAACTATTCTTTCTTATTGTTTAGTTGTAAATTTTACTAAGATCTTGTCAGCTTTTAACAAATATTAGAGATATATTTCGATTGAGTCACATTCGAACGTCGTCCTTTCATCGCTGTTTGCCTTTAGCAAGAGGGAATTTGATTGACTGTGAAGCAAAACGAAATAGAAATTTTAGGAACCTACTACTTAATATACTACTACCACTCTATACGAGCTATATATTCATTTAACTGCATTTCAAACAAAATGGAATTCAAAATACTCTTCTTAAATAAGTTTTTACAAATACAGATATTTTGTCGAAAAAAAAATAATAATAGCAATATATTTTTCTCGATTTGATATTTTTTGAAAAAGTAGTTGATCTATTATTATTAACTCGCATAAAAGAATGAATATAATTGAAACTTGTAAAAAAAATAACAAGCTACTCATTTTTTTTTTTAATTATTCGTAATGTGTTTTGAATTTGTTGTTACAATTCCTTGGATTCACATATATATTATAGATATTAAATCTAAATACAATCATTAAAGTTAATGACACTGTATGCTACTTTGTTAAAAAAATGAAATTTTGCTTAGATTATTGATAAAAATATAAAATAAAAAATAGTATTGTATTAGGTACTTATTAAATATGTGAGCTTTAGGTATTTTGATATTTGAAGTATGATAATTTTTGTAAGCTGTAATAAAAATATAATATTGAATAAATATATGCTCACTTATAATATATGTGTATATATATATGTGTATGATACAAAAGTATATTTTGAATTGGAAAAGGGATAACAGCTTGTCATACATGTTTAGAAATGTAATAATTTCAGGAAATGTTAATTGCAAGATAAATCCAATATGTAAGTTGTTTAATTGCACTTAATAGTATAAGTCAGATTAAAAATTAAATATGCGGCTAATTTTATGCAAATAATACCATTTTCTTTATAATTATAGTTAGCATTATGTTTTGTACATTATTATATCTTTATTTTTACATAAGTATTTGCAATAAATCCATACTATTTATAACAAAAATCTGATTGAATTCTTGTAGAATAATGTGCACTCATGGTTCTCCGTTAACAAGTGAGATTCGGAAATTTTACGATTTATTAAATGATATGTTACTTCATTTTCCGACTTCTATTCCATACCCCGTATCCTTAACATAATTTCATCTTATATTCGAAAAAAATATCAAACATTTAAAAAAAGCCACATTTAAAAAATATAGGGCAAATGTGTATTTATTGTTTATGTTTAATATGTGTTTTAGGAAAGGATTATGTTGAAATGCAACTAATAACATTCTAATAATTTTATTTCGTAAATATGAACTAAACATAAATAAAGTGTCTTAAGTATTTATTTGAAATATCAATCACACAAAATTATATTCATCTTTATTTAACAATATTTCAAAAGACGAATATTTATGTTAAAGAAAATAAAAAGTAATTTAAAAAAGAAATTATAATTTCTTTGAAAAATATATTGAAAAATAACTAAAAGGAAACATTTTTTAAGCTATTGCATAGCTTTTATCGCGGGCTATGAGCGCGGCGACCGAATCCAAAAATTCCGTAACGCGAAAAATCCTAACACATCCGTAACGAAAAAACCTAACACTCGGCTAACGTCGTTTCAGCTCGGCAAACTTCGGCATGGTATACTTCGGTAGACTTCGGCAGACATTGACGCGGTATTTTTCAGATATTTAGAGGATATCAAATCTCAAACTTATGTTTCTTATTTCAGTTACCATAAATCTATAGTTTCAATGATAAAAATTCCTGATAGAATGTGTATAGAAAAAAATCGTCTTAAGTTAAAACAAGGTAGGATAATGTAGCTTTTGGTGATTGGAGACCCGCCCAATGGTGAGGATCGAAAAATTTAAAATGCTTATAACTCGCGATCTAATTTTCGTAGCTCGGCCAAATTTTGTTTGGTAATTTATTATGAGACAGTGTTAATTTTTGGTGACAAGAGACCCCCACGGTGAGGGTCAAAAAAATTAAAATGCTTATAACTCGCGATCTAATTTTCGTAGCGCAGCCAAATTTTGTTTGGTAATTTATTATGAGACAGTGTTAATTTTTGGTGACAGGAGACCCCCCACGGTGAGAATCGAAAAATTTAAAGTGCTTATAACTCGTGATCAATTTTCGTAGCGCGGCCAAATTTTGTTTGGTAATTTATTAAGAGACAGTGTTACTTTTGGTGACAGGTGACCCCCCACCTTGAGGGTCGAAAAATTTAAAATGCTTATAACTCGCGATCTAATTTTCGTAGCACGGCCATATTTTGTTTGGTAATTTATTATGAGACAGTTTTAATTTTTGGTGACAGGAGTTTCCACTGTAAGGGTCGAAAAATTTAAAATGCTTATAACTCGCAATCTAATTTTCGTATCGCTGCCAAATTTTGTTCGGTAATTTATTATGAGTAGCGCGGCCAAATTTTGTTTAATGATTTATTATGAAACAGTGCTAAATTTTGGTGACAGGAGACCCCCCACGGTGAGGGTCGAAAAATTTAAAATGCTTATAACTCGCGATCTAATTTTCGTATCGCGGCCAAATTTTGTTTGGCAATTTATAATAAGAGAGTGTTAATATCTGGTGACAGGAGACCCCCCACGGTGAGGGTCGAAAAATTTAAAATGCTTATAACTCGCTATCTAATTTTCCTAGCACGGCCAAATTTTGTTTGGTAATTTATTGCAAGACTGTTAATTTTTGGTGACAGAAGACCCCCCCCCCACGGTGAGGGTCGAAAAATTTAAAATGCTTATAACTCGCGATCTAATTTTTGTACCACGGCCAAATTTTGTTTGTTAATTTATTATGAGGCAGTGTTAATTTTTGGTGACAGGAGACCCCCATAGTGTGGGTCGAAAAATTTAAAATGCTTATAACTCGCGATCTAATTTTCGTAGCTTAGCAAAATTTTGTTTGGTAATTTATTATGAGGGAGTGTTAATTTTTAGTGACAGGAGACAACCCACGGTGAGGGTAGAAAAATTTAAAATGTTTATAACTCGCTATCAATTTTTGTAGCGCGGCAAAATTTTGTTTGGTAATTTATTATGAGACAGTGTTAATTTTTGGTGACAGGAGATCCCTCATGGTGAGGGTTGAAAAATTTAAAATGCTTGTAACTCGCGATCTTATTTTCGTAGTGCGGCCAAATTTTGTTTGGTAATTTATTATGAGACAGTGTTACTTTTGGTGACTGGAGACCCCCCCACGGTGAGGGTGGAAAAATTAAAAATGCTTATAACTCGTGATCTAATTTTCGTATCGCGGCAAAATTTTGTTTGGTAATTTATTATGAGACAGTGTTAATTTTTGGTGTCAGGAGATCCCCCCCCCCCAACGGTGAGGGTCGAAAAATTTAAAATGCCTGTAACTCGCGATCAATTTTCGTAGCGCGGCCAAATTTTGTTTAATGATTTATTATGAAACAGGGTTAAATTTTGGTAACAGGAGACCTCCCACGGTGAGGGTCGAAAAAGTTAAAATGTTTATAACTAGTGATCTAACTTTCGTAGAGTGGCCATATTTTGTTCGGTATTTTATTATGATAGAGTGTTAATTTTTGGTGACTGGAGACCCTCCACGGTGAGGGTCGAAAAATTTAAAAGGTTTATAACTCGCGATCAATTTTCGTAGCACTGCCAAATTTTTTTTGTAATTTATCATGAGACAGTGTTAATTTTTGGTGACAGGAGATCCCCCATGGTGAGGGTTGAAAATTTTAAAATGCTTATAACTTGCGGTCTAATTTTCGTAGTGCGGCCAAAATTTGTTTGGTAATTTATTATGAGACAGTGTTACTTTTGGTGACAGGAGACCCCCCACCCCCACGGTGAGGGTCGAAAAATTTTAAATGTTTATAACTCGCGTTCTAATTTTCGTAGCGCGGCCAAATTTTGTTTGGTAATTTATAATGAGACAATGTTAATTTTAGTGACAGGACATCCCCCATGGTGAGGGTCGAAAAATTTAAAATGCTTATAACTCGCGATCTAATTTTTGTAGCGGGGCCAAATTTTGTTTGGTAATTTATTATGAGACAGTGTTATTTTTGGTGACAGGAGACCCCCCCCCCATGGTGAAGGTCGCAAAATTTAAAATGCTTATAACTCGCGATCTAATTTTCGTAGCGCGGCCATATTTCGTTTGGTAATTTTTAACGAGACAATGTTAATTTTTGGTGACAGGAGACCCCCACGGTGAGGATCGGAAAATGTATAATGCTTATAACTCGCAATCTAATTTTCGTAGTGCGGCCAAATTTTGTTTGGTAATTTATTAAGGTATTGCATAGCTTTTATCGCGGGTTTTGAGCGCGGCGAAAGAATCTAGAAATTCCGTAACGAGAAAAACCTAACACTCTGGCTAACGTCGCTTCAGTTTGGCAGACTTCGGCACATTATCCGTCGGTAGACTTCGGCAGACATTGACGCGGTATTTTTCAGATATTTTGAGAATATCAAATCTCAAACTTATGTTTTTTATTTCAGCTACCTTAATCGTATAGTTTCAATGATAAAAATTCCTGATTAACCTACATGTATAATGATATTAATTTCTCATTTATTCAATAAAAGAAAAAAAAAATTTTGTTATCGGTCATCACGCTCAAAAAGTATAACTTGATTTAATATCAAAGACAAAAAAAAACTGCATAAAAAGTAAATAAATAATTATGATTGCATAAGTAGATAAAAAATGCTATGCAATAGCTTTACCGCGGCAGTCCCCGAGTGCCACATGTCTTTTTTTAATCACATTTTTCAAGTACCAAATTTTCTCATTTTAGAAAGATTTGGGCAATATGAGCATATATAATTTAAGATTACATAAACCGATGCGCGACTTTATTTGAATTTGACAGAAAAAAGACTTCTTACTTAAATTTAACTGTCCAGAAATTTAAAAACTAGTCTTTGGGGCCCACTGTAATACTTACCTATCTTGAATATGAATAATATAATGTATGAAAATAAAGCATGTGTAAACTATTTATAAAATGTATTGGAATTCCAAAACAAATTTTAAACATACATTTAAATATTTTTAATATAGATAGTAATGTTCCATTAATAAATTGCTGATGAACCAATTTCAACAAACAATTTAAAACAACTAACTACTCAAGTAGTACCAAATTACGTAAAAGAAACGTCCTTATAGCTCAAAAAATAATAATCAAGTAACAGTTTACTGTGTCGAAATAAGTCTCTCAATTTCCAATTAACATACATATTTGAATTGAAATTTGAATGAAATACAGGGTCATGGAAAATCGGAATTTGGAAAACAGGATTACAAATATCACGGCAAATAATTCAATCGATTTCGTTCTTCATGTAAAATTTGTGTTATTTTATTTCCTTTTACATTCATTCCTTAAAAAAAAAAAAAAAAAAATAGAAAATTTTTACATACGTTCCATCAGAACGAATTTTTCAAGAGTCCGAAAAAATTAGTTCCGGATAATCCATGTTACTGCTATTAAATAGGCTTCGTCTCATTCTTACATACTAAGTCCATAGAAAATTTCAAGTCTTCATCTCAATTTGTTCTTGAGATAGAGCATTTATAGACACACAGAAAAACAGACAATCACACAGATGGACAGAAGGATTTTTTTCTAAAAATAAGTATTTCGGAATCTCCAGTATCTGAAGCGCGTAAATCCATCAAAAATATTTTTTTTCGATTTTCAGTATTATTGCAAGATTTATCCTATACTACATATGAGAGGTAAGTAATATTAAAATGTCTAATTTTATAATGCATTAGAATTAAAATAAAGTAGCTCTCTGTGCCATACATGCTGACTTTTCTTTTTAATTCAGCAAAACGGTTTGGTCGATCTTAATCAAAGATTAATATTAAGCTTATGTTTTTTAGTTAAAAAAATGAATTTGCAAACCATAAAGAAAATCAAAAGTAATATTGACATTAATCGGTGTAAGAACATTTTTTAACGTTGATTATAATTTAATAATGATTCTGCTCTTAATGTATATTTAATATTTGAAGAATTCGAATTCGAATTTGCATTTTGATTTTAATCTTGTTATACACCTAAGTTTTTCCAATGTTAATATCTCTGTAAATATAGTCTGAAATTATCAGAAAACATGCTATGGAGAGATGTATATTTAAAAGATATTTTATTTCGTATATCATGTATATATACATATATGCATATATGCATGTATCTTAATCGTAATATAAAAGAAAATTGTAAAATAGGTCACGTTTTTGTTATAAAATATACAGAATTAACATATGTAAACTTATTATAAATGTTATAATGTATTTGGTTGAAAATATTCAAAAACAATGGATAAAAAATAAGATATACAATATGGAAATGACTGAATTCGAACTTCACACCTCCCGATTATCAACTACAATAAAAAACATGGTAAAAATAAATTGAAGTTTGATTATAATGTTATCTTGTTCGCCTTGCTGTTCTGCATTGCGTAGTAAATTATAAATGCCGAATAAAAAAAAAGAAAAAAACCCATCAAAATCGCTATATTTTATTACTGTAAAAAAAAAAGAAAAAAAGAAAAAACATGAAAATCGCAATCTTTTATTATTGTAGAAAAAAAAAAACATCAAAAACGCCATCTCTTATCATTGAAAAAAAACATCAAAATCGCAATCTTTTATTGTTGTAGAAAAAACATCAAAATCGCAATATCTTATTATTGTAGAAAAAACATCAAAATCGCAATATTTTATTATTGTAGAAAAACAACATCAAAATCGCAGTCTCTTATTATTGTAAAAAAAAAATACAATCAAATAGGAAAAAGGAGATTTATTATTATAATAATGGTGTCGGACGTTCCTCTCTCCCGCACAACTTTCAAGAAAGTCCGTGGTAGTTATAGCTGTCACCACCAATATTATTTGGTGATATCAGTCACTCATTGTGAGGATTGGGTAAATGAACACTGACGCTGTCAATTAACTGAATTAACAGTTTATTTAGAATATACGTACACCACAAATATGCTATTTACAATTATATAAAATTACAACTCTAATATAGATGATCCGGTTCAACATTAAATTAAATACACTAAAGGTTGGCTGTGTACTATTCAAATTACACCTTCCACCTCACACTCAATGCACGTTATATTCACTTTATCGGAGATCAACTTTGAATCTCCATGGGAACCGCATGGATACTCGGCCTGTACTTCTCGGCCCAGAGCACTAAACACCAGGATGTCTGTGTCCCTTGCTCTCCAGGTACGCACTGCTTCCGCTCTACAACACAGAGCACACTCTATCAGGACCTCGGTCCTACACACCTCCTTGGTACGAAACCCAGGAACGAACTGAACTAATATGAGACAAGACTTGCTCTTCTCAAATCACTGCTTTCCTTAATATAAACCCCCCCTTTGGAGCTCATTCATTGGGCGCATTCCCCATTCCTTTCTTGATTAGTGACATGTTGCTCATCATCCACATACCTCACTGACGGATGAACACGCCTCACAGCAATCTCCGCTTTCTCCCAACACCACCTGTACAGGATTAAATGTCGATTCTCCCTTCAACAAAGAAGGAATGTCACCTTGAAAATTCTAGTATACAGCCATACAATACAAAAAAGATTAAGATAGAGAAATATCGGAAATTCCAATCTTCAACAGAGGTGGTCTCAGAACCTGACACCCCCCACCTTAGCGAAAAATATGCCTTTTAGGGGCTAATTTTTCCCAAATATATAGTAATATTGCAGAAGAGTTCAATAGTCTCTTTACAGATTTCTTCATTATGCTTATTATATAGGTATTTCCAGGTGTCTGAACATTATCTACTGACATCTCTACTGCACCTTGTACTAATATTAATATTCCATAAACAATACACGTACTAATACACTATTATAAACACAAAATTCAAAAATATTTACACATATAAAGAAAAAAAATTAAACATGGGATGACATCCCTTTAAGGTTGTCCACTACTTGGTCGTTGATGCTGATGAGCTAACAACTGGTTGATCTTCCCAGTTTTTTCTATGTAGCCTGGAAATTGCATCAGCATTCAAATGTTGAGCTTCTGGACGATGCGAAATGCTCAGGTTCCAGCATTGCAAGGCAAGAGCCCTTCTAGTGAGTTTGGGGGACCTTGGGGCTGTTTCAGTGAGAAATTTTAATGGATTGTGATCTGTAATGATCTCAATTTGAGATCCATAGGCCCACTTTTCAAACTTCCGCAACCCGAAGAGAACACTCCAAGCCTCTTTCTCTATACTCGGCCAAGCACGCTGAGCTCCTGACAATTTCTGACTGGCAAAAGCTATCGGTTTAAACTGACCCTTTTCATCTTTTTGAGTAAGACAACATCCTACTGCCAGGTCGGAAGCATCTGCGTGGAGCTGATATTCCCGGCCTACCATAGGTGTAGCCAAACTCGTCACTTTACATAACTCATCTTTAAGAGTATTAAATGCTTTTTCTGTCCTTTCATTCCCATGGTACAGTATTTTTAACCTTCCCTTTAGTTAATTCGGTTAAAGGTATAGCAATTTCGGCATGGTTTGGAATATAAGATTGGTAAAATCCCATTAATCCCAAAACAGATCTAACTTCCTTTTTAGTTTTTGGTCTCTTTAGATCCCTTATTGCTCCTATTTTTTCCTCCTCAGGTGCATGCGTTCCACCCCCAATTACATGACCTAAAAACTTAGTCAATTTCTCTCCAAATTTACATTTATCCAGCCTAATCGTAAAATTTCTCTTTTTCAACTCTTCAATGACAGCCCTAACATGTCTACAATGCTCTTCCCAGGTGTCGGAGAAAATGATGACATCATCAATATATGCTTCCGCATACCTCCGATGACCTTGAAGAACCTCATTCATATCTTTCTGAAACGTGGCTGCCGCCCCTGATAATCCAAAAGGCATTGTACGCCACTGATAAGTTCCGTTATGCGTTGTAAAAGCTGTCAAATGTTCACACTCCTCTGCCATTTTAATCTGCCAATAACCCCTCAATAAATCAATCGATGATAAATACTTAGCCGCCCCTGCGGTATACATGATTTCTTGAGAATCTTTCATCGGAAAGGTTGGAACCTGAGTTACCGAATTTAAAGCTCTATAATCTTAACAGAGTCGAACGGTTGCGTCTTTTTTCGCCACACAAACAGTTGGATGACTAATTCCGAGGACTTTCTGTAAAGGACAAAAATTTCATAAAAATGATGGATTAGATTGAAGCATTTGACATGATGAAAATTTCTGGAAGTAGGACAAAATTTTCTGGGAAATATAAAAATGAAAACTATAAACCTTGTTAGTAACAAATTTTGAGAAAACACAGGCTTGTTTAATTTCATTAAACATAATAAAGTCAGACCTTGTGCACTGTTAGAAATATGTTTTTTACAATATAATAGAAAAAATGGACATGGGAATACAAAAAGTACTAAATCTGATTGAGAAAACCAGAAGTTATTTTTGAATTCGTCAGACAAAATTATTTCCTAACTCATTATAATATTCCTGGTATCAGACAAAAAAAAATTAGTTTCGTGTAAACGATAAAAATTCAAAAATATAAAATTTATTTAAGAAAGTGAACTTTTATATTATACTACTTTTATACTATGTTTTACATCCAAAACTATATTTTTGTTTTAAAAACCCAACTAAGTATTGTTTGAGTTATCTCTGTGTGTATCATTTTCAAAGTAGTCCAATTGTAAGTTTTTCTTTTTTTTTTTGTGGTGATATAAATTATAAATCCTATCAGAGATGACATCATAGGAAACTCAACTCCATATATAAACCGCAAACTTGTTCCAGACAAACTACAGAGTTCATATTAAAAAAGGGCAAGAAATGTGTTGGTTCAGTGCGAAACTATAATTGCAACCGTGGAACAGTTTAAAAAAGCGTCAATTCGGTCTAAAAACTTGCTACTCAATTTGAAATCTTTTCTTTGTCCAGTAAGATTGATTCTAGTTCTGTATAGTTCTATATTAAGTTCTATATTCTAGTTGTCTTATTTTGAACAATATTTATTTTTTTTATTGCAAACGGTTTGATGGTATTGTGTAGCTCTAAGAAACTCTGAACTCTATGGATTTGTTTGGATTTCACGATAAAAAATTAAGTTTTTGATATAACTTACTTGTTAGGATGTAAGAAAATTCTGAAATAATAATTTTCGGACTACTTGTATCTGATAAGGTCTTAGAACATGTTTTATGATTTTAAAAAAGAATGTTGCAATAGTTTATAATATGAAAGCAGTCCTTAAAGTCTTATTAATAACATTTAGTACTTGACACTATTACCAAACGTAGCATGTCGTACACCGTTTTCTGCGTTCGTTTCGTTATGACTGAGTGCGGTAGAGAAAACGGGTATACATAGACTTAATGGATATATGTGAGTACAATAACTGATAAAATTCTTACTCACAAGTGATTTTATTTTTCTATAAAAAATAAGGAAAAATTAATACATAAATTCAGATTTAGTTTTCCTAATAGAGTATACTATGCTTTTGCAGCTCGACAATATAGTTATATTAGGCTTGTACTTCATGGCCATGGGAGATTATTGTAAATTTGTTTACTTATATACTGGGCGACCCAAAAGTCAGGTCAAACTTTAAAAACGAGTAATTCGAAATCGGATCAAGAGACAAACATGCGGTTTACACCAAACGGATGAAAACGAAACAGGTTTTTGTGTAGCTACGAAAAAATAGTTCTATTGACGACCAACAGATGGCGCTGTCGGATTTCTGAGTTGCAAGCACAACAAGCTCTCCAAACAATCACTTTTATGCAAGGTGGAGCACCACCTCATCTTGCCCTGCCTGTGTAACGCAGGCTACGCTCAGTATTTGGGGAAGAATCGCATTATCTGTCGCTACTTTAATCACGCATCGCCTCCAAGATCTCCCGATCTGACACCTTGGGACTTCTGGCTGTGGGGATTATTGAAGTTAAAAATGTACCGGCGACCAACTGGCCGGCATCACTAACAGCACTGAAATATGCCATCCACCAAAATGTGCCTGTCTTAACGCAAGAAATGTTACCCTATGCTGTGAACTGTGAGGTGCCTCGTCTCGCAGCTGTACTTCTGAATGATAGACAGCACATTGAACATTTGCTGTAGTACTAATTAACTGTAATTAAGTTGAATTGTAAGTTATGAACATTTTTTTATTTGTAAATCAGCTTTTGGTGCATTAAATCATTATAGCGCCATATGTTGTTCGCCAACAGAATTTTTTTTTGTCACCACACAAAACCCGGTTTCTTCTACATTCATTTGGTGCAAACAGCATTTTGGTATCTTGATTCGTTTTCGAATTATTCATTTTTAAAATTCATCCTGACTTTTGGATCACCCGGTATTTGTCCGTATATTTAACCTCTATATGACCTAGGATGTTTGGTACAAAAACATGTTATGTATAATCTGACCCATAAAATTTTGAAAGGTTGAAAAACTTATAATTTAATATCTTATACTATTATTAGCAAAAGAAATAATACTAAAATTTGAGATGATATAAATTATTAATGATATTATTTATATTTAGAAATGCTGGCATTTGTAGAATTGCACATAATTTTTCTTTAGAAATTTATCTATCTATATTAATAAAAGAACAAAACGCTCTGTGTGTGTGTGTGTCTGCGATGGCTAGCAAAATCTACAGCGTGTACAAAGTTCAAAATTTTTTTAAGAGTATCCCCAAATTTCTCCTGATGCACCTGAGTTTCAGAATTTCGAAATTCCAATTATTAACTGAGTAATTAATTAAAATCGAGAGGTCATTCTCATAAAAAATCATCTTTTTTTACAATTTTTTTTCTCTTTCGTTTGTTTACGGTTGGTTGGTTGTGTAAAAATTTTAAGAAAGCTGAGACATAATTAAAAAAACCCATGGAGGAATAAGATAAGTGGAGGTGAAGTAAGCCTAAAAAAAGGTTTGCAATATGAAACCATATATCGCTCAAATTTTAATGTGCCAAACAAAAGGAATGAAGGAAATTAAAATGAAGGAAATTGGAAAATTAGCAATAATTAAAAATCAAATTAAAATTAAATAAGATATTGAAAACATTTGATACGAACTAAAAATTGTATAACTAAAATTTTCCTTCATTAATGTAATTTTAAATACTTTATAACGTAGATGAAAAATGTTTATGACTTAATAATTGCATGTAAATAAATATTTAAAGTATAATGATGAAAACATTCTTTTAAAATCATGTATGAAAACTTAAGTAATAAATATTATTCTAAAATATAGATTTCTGACTGCAGACGATTTTAAGATATTAACAAAAGAATGTTATAGTTTCAAGCAAAAAGTTTAACTAATTTTCTGTATTGATATTTAAAGCACATATGATAACATAATTAATAAATTTTTACTGGTGAAGTGATAGATTAGTTCTCTTTAAGAAACAAGACCAAAAAAAGTGCGGATTTAAACCTGTTTCAATTGATAGGCGTGTTAAAGCACATGTTATAGTAAATATATTATATACGTATATACGAAGCTTTTTAGCAGTTTTTTTAAGTCACTGATTAAATTTGAATGCACTTTATTTAAGTTAAAATTTTATTATGACTAGACGGTTGCCCGCCCTCAGTAGCCCGAAGACTATCTGAATGCCAGTTCTACAACCCCACACATTCACGTTTCTGTGCCATGTCTCGTCAGTTTCCGGCAGATATGTTTGATCGGTGTTCTGGGGTTTCGTTTGCATATCTTTTTTTATTGTTAATGAAGAGGTCTTCCATTTGTTCTTCCATCTGTTCTTCTTTCTGTTCTTCCATCTGTTCTTCCATTTGTTCTTCCATTTGTTCTTCCATTTGTTCTTCCATTTGTTCTTCAATTATATTCGACGATTCACTGTTTGAGAGCCTATCTGTCCTTTTATTTATAGAAGTTCAAAATGAAAAAAGATTTTCTTAGCAGACGATTTTTTGTGATAAATACATTATCTGTTTTATATTTCTTCTGCTTTATTCCTTTTATTTATAGAGTTCAAAATGAAAAAAGATTTTCTTAGCAGACGATTTTTTGTGATAAATACATTATCTGTTTTATATTTCTTCTGCGTTTACCTAAGCTGTGTAAAATCTCTATAAATAAAAGGAATAGAGGATGAGAGCCTATCTGTGCCTCAATTAATTATCCTCGGAATTCCTTTTATTTATAGAGATTTTAATTTGTTTTTAAAACAAAAATAAAATGGCTGTTTGACGTAAAATTGTTTGAATCGGCAGACGATTCATACACAATATTAAATTATCAAATAGCAAAGTAAATTATATATCAAAAATAGTCACTAAAAGAATAGTAGCAAAACATAACGTTTAGGCGTATTAATACATAACCCGATCCGAACCAGAAAAAATGAGACCATACTTCGATCCAAGCAAGACAAAAATTCCATGAACACAAACCCGATCCGAACCTAAAAATTCCGTTTGAAAAAAAAATATGGATTTGATATCCGACCCGAATCAAATCTGAATCCCACAAAAATATTAAAATGAAGCATACCCCAACCCGATTAAGGAAAAATAATGTTCGTGTATATGGAACCCGACCCGAAACTAAAAATGTTTTTGGAAAAAACCCGAAAAATGACCAGAACAAAACATGTAATCGATAAAAATATTCCAAAGAACTATAACCCGATAAGAGCAAGACAAAATATTTTCCGTGAACATAAACCTGACTCGAACCTAAAAGATTCCATTTGAAAAAAAAAACTGAAATTTTATGCAAACTACATCTGAATCCGATCAAAATATTCGAAAGAACCATAACCGGATTCGAATAAGAGAAAATAATTTTAATGGACATGAACCCGATCCGAACCTAAAATTCCATTTGAAAAAAATACCTGAAATTTGAATTGAACCAAATATGAACCTGACAAAAATATTCCACAGAACCATACCCGAATCCGAACGAGACAAAAAATTTCCATGAACATGAACCCAATCCGAATCTAAAAAACTGACCTGAATCTGAATCTGACAAAAATATTCCAGAGAAGCCTATCCTTATTCGAACAATATAGAATAATTTCCGCTGATGCTCAATCCAATCTGAACCTAAAAATTCCATTAAAAAAATGAAATCTGAATTGAACGACATCTGAACCTGAAAAAAATATTCCAAAGACCTAAAACCGGATCCGAGCAAGACAAAATAAGTTCCCTGGACATGAATCTCACCAGAATCTTAAAAATCAATTTGAAAAAATATCTGAAATCTGAATAGAACCGAATCTGAATCCGACGAAAATATTCCAAATAACTATAACCAGATACGAACAAGATAATATAATTTCCATGGACATAAGCGCAATCCGAACCAAAAAATTTGTAAAAAAATTCCGAAATTTGAACCAAACCTAATCTGAACCTGACAAAAATATTTCAGTGAAGTATAACTTCATTGGAACAAGGTAACATAATTTCCATTGAAGTACAACTCGACCCGAACCTAAAAATCCCATTTGAAGGAAAAAAAAACCCACGAAATCTGAATTGAACCGAATCTAAACTGAACAAAAATATTCCAAACAACCATAACCGTATCCGAAGAAGACAAAATAATTTCCATGGACATGAATCCATTGCGAACCTTAAATTCGGATGTTCTATAAAACATAATGCGGTCCGTAGCGGTGGAAAGTGAAACTAAGTATTTTGTAGCGCGTGATGGTTAAGATATTTCGTTTTTAGTTAGTGTTAAATTAGAACTTGGTTACGGTTAGGTAACAGTTACGTTGCAATTACGTTCCGGTGAGCCTTATGTTATATTTTATTTCCGGTTAGGTTACAGTTAGGTCATGGTTAAAGTACAGTTAGGTTAAGGTTAAGTTATGGTTAGGTTATGGTTAGATTATGGGTATGTTATGATAAGGTGATGGCGAGATTACATTTATGGTATATTTAAGTTACAGTTAGGTTACTGTTAAGATACAGCTAGGTTACAGACAAGTTATGATTCCAATACAATTATGTTAAGGTTAGGATTTTGTTCACAGAATGAACATTGCGCATGTTTGATAAAAAATATACACCTATTTTTGTAAAATGGCTCAGAAATTATAATACTATATACTAACCTTTTAGCTAATCATCGACTATCGATTTCATTCACGGTATAGTCGGATTTAAGAGTGATATAATTAGTTTGAAATTCAAAATATTTCACTTGGGATATCTATTTGAAAAAAGTATTTAGTTAAGTCACTTAACAGTACATTTAATGATAAATATCAACACTTTAACACGAAAATCACACAATCGTTGGACACATATTCCCTCCTGCGTTTCCCATTGCAGTCATTTTGGATATTTTTGCAGCTAAATATTAGTTTTTTAAACCGATTTTTGACACAGTCAGGAGGCACGTATTTAATATAACTTACACTGTAAAAAATTTGACCCTTTTGCTGCATCATCACTTCTCCGCTTTTATAGAATATCTCTCTTTTGACATATGAGAATGCTCCAAAATAGGCTGAAGTAATAATTTTCTATAAAAGCGGTGGAGTGACGATGCAGCAAAAGGGTCAAATTTTTAACAGTGTATTTACACATATTTCGAGTTAAAGATAAAAATCATAGAAATTTCAAGTTCGTGTAACATTATTATTACGGACCCGGGCAAAGCCGGGCGGGTCAGCTAGTTTGAAATAGAATGTTTGATATAGAAACATGTCATGTCTAGTCAAATCCACATCAAATTACATGGCTGAAAAAATTACAACCTTATGTTTAAAACTAATTTAACAAATGGAATATTACTTTTATGAATGGAAATCTTCCTTTTTTACATTTTAAGATTATAAAACAATTTGTAATTGTCAATATTACCTAGAATATTTGGAATAATAACAAATGGTGTGTAAACCAATCCGTTATAACGCTGTGCTGTTAAAAAACTTTGTAATTTTATATATTTTACTAATGTCTATGAAAGAAATAATACAAATATGCAGAAATATATTCATATTTGTTTAATTTTTATCTTTAGAAATATTGTAATTTCTATACTTGAAAACTCATTTCTCTTAATGCATTCTTCATACATAAATAATCAAGTCAGCAATGCAAACGACATTACGGAAATCAGTCATTTTTGTCACATATTTGATTGAAATAACTTTCTGCAATTTGATTAAGCCGAAAAATAATATAATTTCTTTCAATATAAAATTATGAGAATTACGTACACAGTGAGTTTTTTCCCCCAAAATGTAATTAGAAGTGCAAGTTACCTTAGATAAGTTTGAGCTTATAAGGATTGAGTATTTCTTTAAAAGAAAATTCAATTAAGGTAACGGAATCATAGACCATACAAATTATTTCCGAACACTTATTATATGAAGCGGATTGTTTCAACTTAATGCGACAGAAATATTTGTTGTATACAAATAATAATAATAATAATAATAATAATAATAATAATAATAATAATAATAATAATAATAATAATAATAATAATAATAATAATAATAATAATAATAAATTAATTAAAAAAATAAGTAAATTATAAAAGATTTTGTCACGTCTTCTTTATATTTAAATTCTTGTCAATTTGTTTCATATAGGATGATTTTGAGATCAAAAATATACCTTTAGAAAAGAGAATTTGAAATGGTATGTATTTATATTTTGCAAAAACTTATTTTGATAGTCTAAATCTTAATACGATTAACAATAGATGGATAATTTACAAAAATGAAACTACGTACCTAGAAAACCTCTAAATATGCTTTTTTCTTTACAAGTGATGAAATGTAAATTATTTTCCAACCGTGCAGCGTTCTAGTTACCAACTATTTTTACTAAACAGCAATTAATGTTGATTAATTATAAATTTAACCCTAAGCGTCCTGCAAAATTTTACATGTCAGTTTAATAATTTATAAAATAATAGCTACAGAAAGTATTGATATGGAGCTGTGTGTATTTTATAATTTTAGATGTTTATTCATTATAATCAATTCAAAAAATAAACATTCGAATCAATTTTGAGTTAAATAAGCCTTTGAATCCAAAATGTATGTGACGGAAAACCCGGTTAGGCCGCTTAAAAGGTTTAAAGAAAATTGTACTCTACTTTATTTCACAGTTATTCAAATAAGATTTCAAAGACAACAATGAAACAAATTGCAGTTTCCTACTTAAATTTAGTCAATTATTAATGATGTTTCAATTTAACGTTTATTATATTTGAAGTCAAATTACTCCAATTCGAATTTTTGTCACATGTAGCTCTTGGTCTCAGTGGTCTTCATATGTTTTTTTACAGTTCCTATTTCAAAATATATGGTTATGAAACTATTTCGCTTAAATTGCAAAAATTTGAAATAGGTAATAATATAAATAACTCGAAAATATTTTTAAAAAATTCAAATTGATTTTGAAAATTACCCTATATTTCTTTAAATAAAAAGACGCTTTAATCCAAGTTTATGAAATAATAATAGCAATAACAAACATAACATAGCTTGACATGTATATCAATTAAAGTTATATTTTTTATCTTATACTATAATGCGAGCAAAAATTGTGTGTGTGTGTGTGGGTAAATTTTATCTCAAAAACGGCTCTAACGATTTTCGCAAAAATTTGGATTTTACCATTTTCGGGCACGAGAAGACCATTGGGCTAGGTCACATATTCGAGAAAATTCGATTATTGGGTCATTTTGGGTCATAATGGGTCAGGATCAAGCTATTTATATCTAGAGAACGGCTGGATCGCTTTTAAGGAAATTTTGTATCCAATCGTTTTTTGGCACGAGAAAACTATTGGGCTGGGTCACATGTTCCAAAAATTTCGATTAGTGGGTCATTTTGGGGTCATTATGGGTCAAGCCATTTTTATCTAAAAAACGGCTCTAACGTTTTCGACCAAATTTTATATTTTATCATTTTGGATTACAAGAAGACCATTGGGTTAGGTAACATGTTCGAGAAAATTCGGTTAGTGGGTCATTTTTGGGGTCATTGTGGGTCATGCTATTTTTATCTAGAGATTTTCTCACTCAATTTTGACTAAAAATTGCATTCTATGGTTTTCGGGCACGAGAAAAACATTGGGCTAGGTTACATGTTCGAAAAAAAATTTTAATGGGTCATATTGGGTCATTAAGTGTCTGGGTCAAGCTATTTCTATTTAAAGAACCGCAGAATCAATTTCATCGAAATTTTGCCTGTAATAGTTTTTTGACACGAGAAAGCTAATGGGCTAAGTCACACGATCGAGAGATTCTGATTATAAGAGTCATTTGTGGGTCATGATGGGTCATAATGGGTCGTGGTCAAGCTATAGCTAAAGAACAGGTGGATCGATTTTAACGAAATTTTGTATACAACATTTCTTTGGCACGAGAAAACTATTGGGCTAGGTCTCAGTTCGAGAAATTTCGATTACTGGGTCATTTTGGGTCATAAAAGGTCTGGGTCAAGCTATTTATATATAAAGTGCGACAGTATCAAATTTAATGAAATTTTGTATGTAAGTTTTTTGACACGAGAAAATTAATGGACTATCTCACACGTTTGAGAGATTTCGATTATAAGAGTCATTTATGGGTCATGATGGGTCATAACGGGTCATATCAAGCTATATCTAAAGAACATGTGTATCAATTTTAACGAAATTTTGTATACAACATTTTTTGGCACGAGAAAATCATTGGGCTAGGTGACATGATCGAGAAATTTCGATTAATGGGTCATTTTGGGTCATAAAGGGTCTGGGTCAAGTTATTTATATTTAAAGAACAGCAGGATCGAGTTTAACGAAATTTTGAGTGTAACAATATTTGTACACGAGAAAACTAATGGGCTAAGTCACATGTTCAAGAGATTTCGATTATAAGGGTCATTTGTGGGTCATGATGGGTCATGGTCAAGCTATATCTAAAGAGCGGGTGAATCGATTTTAACGAAATTTTCTATAAAGCATGTTTTTGGCACGAGAAAATCATTGGGCTATGTCACATGTTCGAGAAATTTCGATCAGTGGGTCACTTTTGGGTTATTCTAATTTTATCTAGACAATGTCTCGCGCAAATTTGACTAAATTGTATATTCTATCGTTTTCAGACACAAGAAAATCATTGGGTTAGGTCAGATGGTTGAGAAAACTCGATTAATGTGTCGTTTTGGGTCATAATGGGTCAAGGTCAAACTATTTATACCTAAAAATTGGCTCAATCGATTTTATCTAAATTTTGTATTTAACGTTTTTCGGCACGCAAAAATTAATGAACTAAGTCACATTTTCGAGAGATTTCGATATGACGGTCATTTGTGAGTCATGCTAATTTTATCTAGAAAATTGTTCTCACCATTTTGAGTATATTTTCTATTATATCGTTTTCGGGCAAAAAAAAACCATTGAGATAGGACACATGCACGTAACAATTCAATTAGTGGGTCGTTTTAGGTCTTAATGGGTTCGGGTCATTCTAATTATGTATAACAGCGACTCAGTCAATTTTACCTAAATTTTGCAACGGAACGTCTTTTGTCACGAGAAGACTATTGAGCTGAGTTGCATATTAAACAAAATTATATTAGTGGGTCATATCGCTTCATTGCTGAATGCTGTCAAGCTAATTTTACTTAAGAAATGGCTTAAACGATTTTGATTCATTTTATACTCTACTGTTTTTGATTACCTGAAGACCATTGAGATAAGTCACATGTTTCATCACATGTGATTAGTGGATCATTTGAGTAATAAGGGTCAGGATCATGAGACTATGGCAAAAGCCAATAAGTTGGCGATATTTGACAAAATACTGGCGAAATTTCGCCGAAAAATCGACTATTAAGGTTACGAAGCCAAAACACATATTTGGCGCCAAATGAAAGAATGTGTCCAAATTTGGTTATATCTGGCAAAAAATATTGTGTTTCAGAGTGAAGAAATTTCTTATACATTCTTAATAAGTCTTCTAGATGCATAGTTAAATTAATCAGAGTCGAGCTAAAAAAGTGATTTGGATTGATGTCCTTTCGTTGTAAATTTTAAAATAAAGTAAAATTTATGAACATGTGCATACAAACATAGTTTTCTTATTGATTGTTTTTGTAGATAATACTATTATTAATAACATGTTTTACAGTAATAATACTATATCGAGTTGAACACAAAGTTAATTTTGACCGAGCTGAGCTCGGTCACCCCTGCTAGTAATTATAAATTCTTGTCAATGTGTTACATATAGGATGATTTTGAGGTCAAAAATATACTTTTAGAAAAGTGAATCTGAAATGGTATGTATTTATATTTTGCAAAAACTTATTTTGATACACTGTTAAAAATAAAACAGTAAATTCACGGTGAAACTACCGGCAGCAAAGTAGCCGAACCTTTACCGTTCCGTTAGCAGATTTTCCGTTGTGGGAAATACAATCCGTTGTGGGAAGAAGGGAAAACTCCGTTTGAAGAATCTGTAACTTTCCATTACAAAGTTTGATTTTTAATAATAATAATAATAATTTAATATAATTTTTAAATTAACGAATCGATTAATCGTCAAAGAATTCGAAATTACCGAGTGATTTTGAGCTGCTATGTTATTTTACTTAATTATTATTTTGTATAATTTAGTTCACGCCGACCTGAGGATCGAACTCGGGACCTTTAAATTGCGGAACAAATCCTTACGAACTGAGCCAAAGCTGCTGATGCTGGATTATACAAAGTATGTCTTTTATGAGTTAGTGGGAAAATATGTTGTGTTTTTTAAAGATTTCCATTCAAATATATTCCTTAGAATATTTGTAAACGGTTTATTTTATTTTATTTTAGACTGATGCATAATACGTATTATTTTTTAAATCAATTTTAATTTTTTAAATAGTTTAAATTACAAAAAAAGGAATCACTGTTTAAAACTTGTTTTTTTTTTCTTTTTCAATGAATGAATGAAAAAAAAGTTTTCATTAACAATTTTTTTATTAAAAAAAAAAAATGTATTGACAATTTTTTAAATTGTCGTATACTATTTATTTATTTATTTATTGGTTAATTGATTAACAGCTTTTTTAATAAGAAATAAGAGAAAAATAAACAGAAAGAATGCAATTTAAAAGGGATTTTTTACGTTTTGATTATTCCATACGCCAGTGGGACCCGAACCCACAATCTGCATTCGCGGGCGATTAGCGGTGTGGTGCCTCCGTTTCGGTATTTTCAGGAAATATGGTGGAATTTTGTGATTTGTAACGGAAAATGCCCTTTTGTAATGAAAAGGGACCCTTTCTGTGAAATTCAGGGAAAAAATGCTCGTGAATTTCAGAATTTTTATAACAGTGTAACAAAAAGCAGGCTACATTTTAAGGACATTAAAAAATAAATATTTATGTATTCATTTCAATAAATGCTATATTAAAAAATATTTTTTAATTTTGATGTAAAATTAATATTTGAAATGCATTTTTAACCATTAAAAATAAACGCGTATGTGCAGGCATTTACATATACTTATGTATGTATGGAATAAGATGTGTGTGTGTAAGTAGTCTTAGAGAGGATATCAAACTGAGTAGAACACAGAGATTCTAGCAGTGGTAATTTATTTCAACTTTTGTTTCATACTATGCTAGTTCTCTTGCTAGTTCGCATGGGGTTCCTGGTTTATCACGATCTATGTTTATCCGAGCTCCATACATTTTTGCATATGTGTATATTTCAAGTATGTATTCATGCTTGTATAAATATACTTACTAGATATTATCATAACTTCTGAAGGATATTTCTCATTTTCACTCTCTTATTGGTAAATATATATATATGTTTGAAAAACTTTATTGGTCTCATCGGAGAACATAATTGAGAAAGCACTATTTTATTTATTTATTTATTTATTTATTGTGAAGAATACATGCTATATATATTTTTTATTTCTACTCAGGATTGTGCACTGTTAGAAATAAGTCTATATACTACATATTTTACAGTTTATAGATTTTTGGCATTTGCAATAACATTGACTTATTTTTACAAATAAAAGTCCATTTTCAATAAAATTTCACATACAGACTGTAGAAAATAAATCTGTGAATCCACGGTGAAACTACTGGCAGCAAAGTAGCCGAACTTTTACCGTATCGTTGGTAGATTTTCCGTTGTGGGAAATACAAGAAAGGAAAATTCCGTTTGAAGAACCAGCAAATTTCCGTTACAAAGTTTGATTTTTAATAAAAATAGTTTAATATAAGTTTTAAAATTAACGAATCTTCAAAGAATTTGAAATTACCGAGTTGTTTTAAGCTGCTATATTTTTTTACTTTATTATTTTGTGTAATTTAGTTCACGCCGTCCTGAGGACCGAACTCGGGACCTTTTGACAGAGAAACAAATCCTTAAGAAATGAGCCAAAGTTGCTGATGGTGGATTGTACAAAGTATGTCTTTTATAAGTTTGTGGGAAAATCTGTTGTGCTTTTTAAAGGTTTCCTTTAAAAAATATAATCCTTAGCGTATTTATAAACGGTTTATTTTATTTTATTTTAGACTGATGCATAATACTTATTAATTTTTAAAATAAATTTTATTTTTTTCAATTTTATTTTATTTATTTATTTATTTATTTATTTTTATTTTATTTTTTTTTATTTATTTTTTTGAATGAAAAAAAGTTTTTATTAAAATTTTTTTTACAAAAAAAGTATAAACTTTTTTTGAAATTGTCGTACACTATTTGTTTATTTATTGGCTAATAAATAAAAAGATTTTTCAATAAGAAATAAGAGAAAAGTAAACAAATAAAAGTGTAATTTAAAAGGGATTTTTTTTATGTTTTCATTATTCCATGGCGTCAGTGAGACCCGAACCCACCATCTGTGCTCGCAAGTGATTAGCGGTGTGGTGCTTTGACCACTCGGCCATTGAGCCCCGCACACAACAGAGAGTCTCCGTTTTTTGTTTTTATTTCCATCCGTTTCGTTATTTTCAGAAAATATGGTGGAATTTTGTGATTTGTAACGGAAAATGCCCTTTTGTTCTGAAAAGGAAACTTTTCTGTGAAATTCAGGAAAAAATGTTCGTGAATTTCAAAATTTTTTTAACAGTGCAAATCATTTTACATATTTCCTTGTAGAGACATAAGTCATTATTATCGACATTTCAAAAATTACGATTTTATAATATGTTTATAGATAACCAAAAAATCCTAATGGAAATATAATCAATGTTAATCGAAACTTTGTTTAAATAAAAATTTTGTGGAATAACTAATCATTGAAGAAATGTGTGACTTCAACAGGTATTTTTATTTGAATGATTCTGATTATAAACTAAAACATTTTAATCCAATAAATGAAAATATATTACTGTCAGTTAAATAGGTTAAAATGCTGTCTTGCTGTTCAATTATATAATAAGTTTTCGTAAGAAGCATAAAGCAAATCAGAATTATCTCTCTCTCTTTTCTCAAATCGATGCAGACAATCATTTATGGAAATCAGAGATGATATAAAACTAGATTTTTAAATTTAATTATTGGGTAAAATTTGCTAAAAATAATCACCTATCAATTAGCTGCTTTTTGAAGATAAAATTTTATAAACTTCACACTTCACAAATTTTCTGAGATAGTACCCTTGTACACTAATATTCGTTTAAATGTAAGATAATTGAATTCAGCTTTTTAGTAGCAAATCAATCAATCTATCTATCTATCTATCTATCTATCTATCTATCTATCTATCTATCTATATATATATACAGTAAAACCTCCATAAACGGTCACCTCTGAAGAGCGGTCACCTCTAACAACCGGTCATTTTTTTATAGAACAGAATGAGTCGTATTGAAATAATATTAGATCGAACCTCCGAATACCGTCACCTCTGAAAACCGGCCGCGGGCAGGTAAATTCACTCCGTTACGGCCATCGAAAGAAACCGAGAGCATTGTAAACAGTGACATTTAAAAAAACAATCCTTTGTTTTAGACACCTGTTTTGTTCGTCACCCCCTCCTCTCCCCTCCCGACTGCTGCTAGTGAGGAGCATTTTTTATTTCGTCCAATAGTGTGCTCTTCGTCCTTTCCCTCTTCCGCTCCACACACTTCTGTGGAGTCGTATCGGAGAAACTCTGTGTACGCGTGTATTTATTCTTGCAGTGACGCAAATCAATTGCGAAAGTAATATAAATAAATCAAAGTATGTTATATTGAAGTGAGAAACTTCTTTTTATAATTTAAATTATACCTTGGGAGTTACTTTGTTTCTTCGTTTATATTTTTGCACTAGTTCGCACGCACAATGTGGATATTGAATATTATTTTAAATTTTTTCCCACAACTGGCAATAATTTTGAAACTGTCAGTGAAAATGCGTCAAATTTGAAAACCTTTGTTTAATACGGTCGTGTTGATGCTTTCACCCACTATCTTTTCTATATTGTTCCTCTCTGTCTAAGCAGAGAAAAAAAAGCGGTAACAACTTCTCCCTTCGCCAGCCATTTGTCTCTAGTTTTCTAAATCGAACAAGAGTAAAATTTATAAAAAGAAATGCTTATCCCTCAGTGAAAAATTGAAAGTTATTGATGATAGTAAGAAGGGCATTAGTGCACGGAAATTAGCAGAAAAATATGGATGCGGAAGAACACAAATAAATGAAATTTTAAAGAATAAAGAAGTGCTCTTGAAAAACATCTTAGAGGCGAAAACCTAGAAAACAAGGTCAAATGTCGCAAAACTGGGAATGAAGTAATTAATGAAATGCTATTAGAACGGTTTAGAAATTGCAGATCTAAAAATTTGCCGATTTCAGGGCCCATATTGCAAGAGGTTTAATATTTATGAGGTTTAATTTGCCTTTCAGAAACTTCCAAATGTCTGTAACATCTCTGGAAAACAATCAAGTAAACGATCTTAGCGATGGTGAATTAGACGCATTATTTAAAACAGCAAGAATTACCGACATAACGCCAGATGAATTTATTTATATTGATAATCATTTGTCCGTATCAGCCACTTACGAAAGAATACCAGAAATGGTTCAGAATTTGATGAAAGAAGAGGATGCTGAAACTTTAAGTGAGGACGAAGCGGAAATTGAAAAAGAAAAACAGGCTAAAATAAAGTCATATGAAGAAGTCCTCGCAAATGTTCGAAACATTCAATTTTTTTATCTAAATAAGAACGACGATTTGTGCAATAAAACCACAGATATTATCGTATCGATTGAACAAAAATTAAGTTCATATTTTACAAAACAAATGAGACTAACAGATTTCTTTAATGTGAAAAATAATTAAAAAATTATACATTTTTGAAATATTTTATTGAATTAAATAGTTTTGTTTGATTTTTCTAATAAGTTGAAGCAAAACCTCCATATACCAGTCACCTCTAAGAAGAGGTCACTTTCACACAGTCCCATCACTGGCCGTTCTTCGGAGGTTTACTGCATATATATTGTAAGACGACAATTCACATCGTTTTTTCACAATGGATCTGCCATATGGTATAGATATGAAAATATTATAATAATAAAAAACCCTCTAGATGAGGAGAGAAATTAACAGTAACTACATTTATAAGTTCAACACTGTTTTTATTTAAAAAAATAATTTAAGAATTTTGAAAAAGGTTGTTTATCAGTGTTATAAAAATAAGCATAATTGTTGTTTGTATAGATTTTAAATACAATTGTTGCTTTAAATCTTTTAAATTTTTACTTTTATATTATTTTTTACTCCTCCTATTTAAGGTACTTTTTAGAAAATGTTTTAGATTTACTATAAAAGATTATTATATACTAAAGTTACTGTGTGCCTGCGAATGCACACAAATGTTTCAGTTTACTATTTTTTTTCTTTTTAAATGTTAACCTCTTAACTGGTCAATTTCTTTTACCAGAAATGTTCCCAAAACAGTGATATTTTTTTACTGCATACAATCAAACAATGAAACGAAACGTCATACTTGATATAATACTAAAATGCAACATTTATTTTTACTACGAACTGTTACCCGTGACTTCTTTCACATAACATTTAAAGAAGAATTAATTAGTCAATGAAACAAAATAATTCGTTGGTTAAAATCATGTGTAATTAACTTTTTATCGCGATTTATAGTAAAAATTTTCTGATGATCCTTTCTTGCCGATTTTATTGCTGGTTGAAATTTTTCTTTCAGCGACTTATATTAATAGATACAAACATTCTTGAATACTTTTGTTCAGCCCTGTAGTTTACCTAATACCTTTAAGATACCAAAGTATTTTTCTAAACTTTAGTTCAAACAAAAATATTCCTTATTACTACTTAAATTACATTTACAGAAATTACCATCGGAAGACAACCATATATCCAGTTCTTTGCGCGACCCTGTATGTCACTTTATCTATATACTACAAACATTTGTTAGTTTACTGAATGCAGCACAAAATAAAAATGCATATTTTTTTAAAAAACCCCTTTAAGTAAATTACACGCATATTCAGTAACCTTTCCAAGATCTTTTGTATAATCCTTTATATCTAAATTGTGTAAATATCAGCATTTTTACACACAATTTAATAAGCATTCATTTAGTGAAACTTAAAAGCACATATGATAATTCAAAATGCATTTCATCCAAGCAACAGTCATCATCCATCATATACAGTACTTCGGATAGAATACAGTGTCGGTCAAAAGTTTCCGGCCAGCAAAAATTTTTTAATTTATTTGTAAGTATACATATAAGAAGAGGAATATCAAAGTGATACTTATACATTTTATTGACATAATAGTTAGGAACTTACTTTTGAAGAAAGTGTAAATATCAATAAATTTAATTGAAAAAAAATAAGGATAAAGGAAAACGCATGTTCTCAAAAGTTTCAGGCCTTCTTCACAAATTTGTAAAAAAGTGGTATTCTAACAGAAAATTACAGTGATAAACGACATTTACAATTAGTATTTTATCGTATTACTATTTTATTAGCTTAAATAATAAATACTACGGCGCAGCAACGTGACATTCATACAATCAACGGTTAAAGATCGTCTATGGTATGTTTTTTCCACATTTCTTGCAATTTTGGAGAAATTTCGGCTGAGTTGGAATATTTATAGTTCCGCAGACTTTTGCCAACTTCTTTCCTAAGATTTTCTATTGTTTTCATGTTGGACGTTTGGGCTGACCATTTCAAAAACGAATTTTTTTGTGTGAAAACCATTGCTTATCGAGGCTTGCATATATTATTTATGTCGTTATCATGATAAGAAAAATAGTTGCGACCAAATTTGATTCTCTAATAAGGCAGAAATTGTCTTGCTATATATCCTTATACATTGTATCATTCACTTGGCTGTGGATTTCAAATAACAGACCGACACTTTTCGAAGAAAATACTCCCCACGGCATTACGTGTTCTCCGCCATGCTTCATTGTAGGAATAACATAGGTCGAATCATAATTTTTGTTGATAGGTCATCGGACGTTGTGCCTGCCATCACTTCCAAAACTGTTTCGAATTCGGTTGATGGAAAAATAGAATTTTTTTCCAGTTTTCACTTGACCAGTCTTAGTGTTTTTTGCAAAACGCCAGTCAGGTACGTTTGTATTTTTTTAACTCTGAAAAAAATTTAACACCGACTTTTCCATAAAGTTATGTATCACGCCGGCATGTTGATACAGTATACGTACTTATTTCAGTAATAATTTCATTCCGTAAATCGCAGTATATTGCAGCGGAATTTTCATGCGGATTAGCAATGGTTTTTCTCCTGATAATTCTGTCCACAGGAATAGTAATTTTCCGGGGTCTTCTGGATCTCTGAAAGTCCTGAAAGCCATGGCAATCTTTATGTAATTTTTAAATATGGTTGACAGTCGATTTTACCGATCGATAACTTAGCGTCAATATCTCAGGAAGATTGACCTTTTAGCAACAAACTATTCACTCATTTATGGACAATAATTGTTGAAATTTTCGAATTTGAATTCAGACTATGCTATACACGTTGATTCATTCATAAACACAACCGAAAAACACTTCACGGATAGAAAAAACTAAAGAATGATAAGTGGTCGGAAACGTTTGAGAACATGCGTTTTCTTTTATACTTAATTTTGTCAATTAAATTTATTTATATTTACACGTTCTTCTATAAATAAGTTCCTAACTAATATGTCAATAAAATCTATAAGTATCGCTTTGAGATTCCTCTTCATATGAGTATATTTACAAATTAACTGAAAAATTTTTGCTGGCCGGAAACTTTTGACCGCCACTGTATATAATACTTAACATTTTTTGCGTGTCTCTCTAAATGCTATGCACTTCGTAATGCATGAAGTAACTCAAATTAAGCCTCAGTAACGTATATCAATTTGATTATAAATTAAATCGTGTACCATAATTAAAATGTGTCGCAAACTGTTCCTGCCTTTATTCTTATGCAATGGAATTCTTCTGTGTGACCCTGTAAATGAATAATAAGTGTCCTTTTCGCTGCATACTTTACAAAATGTATATATTAGTGCACTATGTTGATGCATATAAATTTAAATATGTAAAACAGGTTGTAACACTGTTAAAATTCAATTGAAACGATTTTTCCTCGTAATGCCGTAAGGTAAAGAAAATTTTTGGCTATCCCTATAAATAAACTAATCATGGTAGAAACTTTATTTTCAATAGGTATTCGTGCTAAGGTAAATGTTAAAAAAGTCCAAAAATTTCATGTCTACTCGGATTGCCATGAAATTGGGGAAAGTTAGAAAGCTTTTAGACGGACAGGCAAACCGAAAGCATAATATTTTTTCAACTTTGTTGAAAAGTGTTAAAAAATACAGTAAAAAATATATTAATCAGTAGTTTTATTTTCCGTCTTTTCCCCACAAATTTTTTTTCCACTGATAATTATGAGTTTTGAATAAAAATTCATGCCTCTTGTATTTTTAATGACTGCTATAAAGTACCTGTTTTATTTCAACTACGGCGTCACATTTTCCAGGGGATATACTTCATTTAAAATATTATTATTTTTCATTCCTTTTTTACTTCTAATTATGTCACCATTTTTGGCAGAAAAATTCTTGTTAATGAAATAAATATACATGTTTAATATATACCAGAAAATACTCTCTTTATTCCTATTTCAAATATGGCATTATATTCATTTTCTTGTACACTTTTTCTTTTTTTTTTTTTTTTTTTTTTTTTTTTTTTTTTTTTTTTGCACGGAAATTGCTCAATTGAGTTATTGTTCAAATTATATATTGCTCAAATTATTGCCGCTAAAAATTATCATTCCAGATTTCTATTTTATTGGCAAAAGGAAAGAAAAATGGTTAAATTTTATCTAAAAAATGCCTATTAATTCTGTATGAAAAATAATGGAATTTTGAATTATTAAGGAAAATATTTGAATAAATCAATTAAAAAATAGCTTATGTTCATTTCCGTGTTTTAACATTTCTATATGCAATGATTCAAAGACATTAATCCATCCGTTTTGAAGAAGCCAATTTCATTCCAATTTTCGGACACACTTTCACATTCATAATATATATAGGATTATCATAATTAATGATGTAAAAGAATCTTTTATTTCAGAATTTAGAAACAATAATATCCTAAATGTTTGCTTTTTTCAAACATCTCAGTTTGCAATGAAGACTGTTTTACAGATTTTACAAAAATTTAATTCAAAGAAACTTATCATAAATTAAAACTTCTCACTTTCGAATGATGTTTTTTATTCTGAAATCTTTTTTCTGTGGTACTATTTGAAGCAATGAGTAGGGCAAAGTCCCACGTTCCAATCAGGACAAAAATACCGAGTTTCTTTTCGGATTCTCTTCCCAATATCGTTTCTTTTACAACAGCAAACTGCACATTGTCTTGTATGCCGCAATGTTTTATCAGTGGAAGGAATAATTTCAAGAAAATGTCTCTCTGTCAATTTAAGAGGATACTGTATCAAATATATGGAAAAAAATCTTTCTGTAATATTTTTTCCCTCTTTTTCTTATAATTTCATATTTTAAGAAGAATGAAAAGTATCAAAGAGGAAAAGGAGAAAGTATCGATTATCGAACACAGTATGGGCAAACCAATTTGGGCCAACTTCCAGTTGCCCGAATAGCGTTCGGGCAAATCAGTTAAGAGGTTAATAGGATAGTTTCCCAATATTGGAAAACAAAGTCAAGAAATGTATATAGTTTTCTTCCGACTCTCATGTCTTTCACTCACCTGATTAAATGATTTTTTACTTTAATTTTGGCTCAATAAGTATAATATTTAAAGAATAAATTATTCAATGATTTCGATATCGTAAAGCACTTAAAATAAATAATGGAGATGTTACACAAATTGAAATATAATTTTTATATAATAATTATGTGTGTATATACATATAAATCCAACTTCTTACACCGTCATGAAGTAACTGATTAATGAAATCAATAATTTATAATTCTTGTAACACCAGAATTCAAAATCTGTTCGAATACCAGAAAGGTAATTTATAAAAAATATAAAAGTTTACTAATATGATAAGTTCCGCAGTCTACTGTATAATTATGTTGTCTTTCAGTATTTTCGATCAACTTCTTTGTAGCCTCAAGGAATTAAGAAAAATAGTAAATATCCATAATTTGTAAACGAAATTTCCTAGTTTGTATTGCCTGTTGAACAAGCATACTCATTTGAAGAATACTAACTGTCTTATGAGAAAACAAATTACTGGATTTGAATTACAATAAATTAATTATACTTGTCATTTTTCTCACGAAACGCCACCGAAAAATATGGTTTACGTCAGGGATATTTACATTTTTGTAAAAATATCATAAGTTAATTTGCTTTGCACGCAACGCCATTACTAGAATTATTGTGTATAACTGTTTCTTTTTTTTCTTGTGTTCTGTGATATTTATTTATGATAATTTCTGTCTGTCTAGGAACATATTAATTCGAAGTAAAGGGAATTTGAAAAGCAAATGTAGATGGTTTAAATATCTTAATTATAGCATAAATCGTATTAAAGTTTGAAAACGTACCCGACATCTTTTTTTACCATTGATAAACTAATATTTTATTTAAATTATTCGCGCTTATGTAAATTTAATAACACTAACATTTCTTTTATAAAAGCAAATAAAAAATAATGTAAAAAAATCAACAGCAAAATACAATTCAACTAAAGGCAGATTCATACGAATTGAATATTTCCAACTAAGCGAAAAATTGCCCAGGCCGGGAATTGAATCCAGATCTTTGGCTTACAGGACCAATGCCTTACAGTTTAATCTAACTGTTCGATAACCGACGGACATTTCTCTGTCAGATAATTTTATTGGTCTTGACACCTGGTTTGTCATATGGACATCTCAACAGAATAAACATCAGGTAAAGGAACTCAGTATAACGATGGGTACATAGATGTGTTGTTATTTTAACACAATCAAACTGATTGGTAAATTTATCATACGAATTGAATATTTCCAACTAAGCGAAAAATTGTCCAGGCCGGAAATCGAACCCATATCCTTGGCTTACAGGGCCAATGCTTTACCGCTTAATATAACCGGGCGATAACCGACTGACATTTCTTGCTCAGATAACTTTATTGGTCATGACATCTGGTCTGTCATTTAGACAGCTCGACTGAATAAACCGCAGGTAAAAGAACTCCATACAACGATGGGTACGTAGATATAATATTATTATTTTAACAGAATCGCTTAGTTAAAAATATACAATTCGTATGATAAATTTTCTAGTCAGTTTGTTTGTGATAATATAATAATACATTGTCGTACCCTTCGTTACATGGTGTTTCTTTACCTTCGGTTTATTCTGTCGAGTTGTCTAAATGACAGACCAGATGCCATGAACAATAAGGTTATCTGAGCGAGAAATGCCCGTCAGTTATAGCCCAGTTATATTAAACGGTAATGCATTGACCCTGTAAGCGAAGGATATGGGTTTGATTCACGACCTGAGCAATTTTTTGCTCAGTTGTAAATATTCAATTCGTATGATAAATTTATCAATCAGTTGGATTTTATTAATTTAATAATATATGTAGGTACCCATCGTTATATGCAATTTACCTGTCAATTTATCCGCCAAATTTACCAAACAGTTTAGTTGTGTTAAAATAATAATATAAAGGCAGATTAGATATCACTATCGATTTAAATAGGAATTAATCGCACTGGCGGAATAAAAATATACGGCATTATAATTGTAATAGAAATTGCCTGTAACAGAGATTTATTAATTCACAGATAATTTTTATCGTGATTAGTGGAGATAGCAGTAATTAGATTAAAGGGCACTTCAAAGGCAATCTGTAATGCATAAATAATAGACCATGCTAATGATAAAATCTGACTAATATCCTAATCCTTTTTTTGTGTGTGTGAAAATGTATATTTTTGTAGAAGCAATCATTGTTTCTTCAAAACACGTAGGATAACATTGTCCGTCAAAATAGTAAAGTTTCAGTTTAAAATATTCTTTGTAACAATAACTGTAGGAAAATTAAAATTATTCAATTTATTTATGCATTCAAATTTAGAAAAATAGTTATTTTTCAAATTAAATGGTTATCTTTTGCAACAAACGAAATATAATATAAATAATATGCATGATTCTAATTATTCCAGATTTTTTTTTTATGTAAATAGGATCATATACTTTTTGGGTTATATATGAACTGGCAAATTTTATTTTTCTATTTAAATAAAATTGTGATACAGGATGTTTTTTGTTTTTAATCTTTGAGACTTCAAATCCTTTTAAACAATCCTAGTTCGGTTTACATTATTGATATTTTTATGCCAGCAAACCATTACAACTATTTTACAATTTTATTGTGCATTTTGTTCAAATTCACTGCATGTTTTATTCCTGATTAAGCCTCAATAATTTAAATTAAAATAATTTTTTCCTCCTTCGTAATATATGAGCTGACTGATAATTTACCTTTGTTTCTTACTTTAATGTTTATTTATTCATTAATCTTTAAAAATAAGCTCTTTAGTAATGCAACAATACTAATATTTTAACACAATCTAACTGATTGGTAAAGTTATCATACGAATTGAATATTTCCAAACTGAGCGAAAAATTGCCCAGGCCGGGAATCGAACCCGGATACCTGGCTTACAAGGTCAATGCTTTTACCTGTTAAGCTAACCGGGCGATAACCGGCTGGGATTTTTCGCTCAGATAATCTTATTGGCTATAACATCTGGTCTGTCATTTAGACAGCTCGGCAGAACAAGCCGCAGGTTTTCGCTCAATTTGGAAATATTCAATTCGTATGATAACTTTACCAATCAGTTAGATTGTGTTAAAATATTAGCATATCTACGTATCCATCGTTCTATGGAGTTCCATTACCTGCTGCTTATTCTGCCGAGCTGTCTAAATGACAGACCAGATGTTATAGCCAATAAGGTTATCTGAGCGAAAAATCCCAACCGGTTATCGCCCGGTTAGCTTAACAGGTAAAAGCATTGGCCTTGTAAGCCAAGTATCCGGGTTCGATTCCCGGCCTGGGCAATTTTTCGCTCAGTTTGGAAATATTCAATTCGTATAATGCAACAATGTTGAATGTTTCAAACAGAAAATTTTCTTTCATTTCGTATTGTATGCAGTGTATAAAAGATATGAATTATGAAAATCCCTTTAATTTTTTTTTTCATCGTACTTATTTTTGCAATGCTGTATCTGTGAGAATAGTTGTAGTTGATAAATCAAAAATATCTTGAAATAAAACCCTCAGTCTGATTTGCCCAAGATAATGTGCACTGTTAAATATTTTGTCAAGTTTAACCAAATTTTGGTGCTCAATAACTGCTACTATAAGATGGTGAATTACTGTAACTTCCTTTTGATGATCTTTTCGAAGGATAATTCCAATAGCTGGAATGAGAGTGAAATAGAAAGCTAAAATATTGATAACGGATTTCACCATCTGGTGGTGGAATAGTCATCCACTCTTTTGATTCATGCAATTTTTGTACGGAAACCTTTGAAAGCGATTAATAGTTAAACTGACAATTAATTTGCATATTTTAAAGAACTTTTCGAAAAAAAATTAATCCAGGCGTCAAAAATTTAATCAGCAATAACTATAACAACTTACTTCCCACTGATTTTTCCCATTTAAAAAAATTGTACCATTCAAATTGTAAAGTATGTTCTCACAAATCTGATATAAGCCACACATTAATTTCGTTTTCAATGATTTTAGTTAAAATATATAAAAAATTCCTTTAACACCGAATATGTGCGTTTTTAAGATTTTATTACGGCGTTAACTATGCTTGTCTTTCATAAAAAAGTATTTAATAGCAAGAGACAATCATGTGAGTAGCACTAACGAAGGCAATCAGGCACTACTCTTAATTCGTTTTATAGAATTTTCATTCAACTATATAAATTCCGTAAAAAAAATGTCGGTGAGCACAACTAGAAGCTGTAAGATTCTATTATAGATGTTTCAAAGCTTTTGCTTAAATAGATCCATACTGAATTTATAAAAATTTAAAGTAAGTATTACTCAGGTCATGCAGGATTGGTGAGCTTGTATTACAAGTTCAATTTTTAACCATTTTAATTAAGATATTTTCGGGCAGTCACTTTCCACTTTAAAGTAACTGCCGCGGTGCGCAGATAATAGGTTTTGTTATTTTAACATTTCTTAGGGTTTGTTTGATGGAAATAATATATTGTGGAGCTGTCAAATATTGCTTATGTGATGAGATGATTATTGTTATGATTGTGCATTTGTTCTTATAAACACAAAAAAGGAGTAAATTGTTGCCTGGAGGAGTTGAATTAGGCATATCATGATAAGTAGGCAAAAGTATTACTGTCCAGTAAAAGGCCGAGTCAGTAACAGTGAATAAGTAACTCACTTCATAGTGCTCAAGTTAGATGATTGATGCTATATTTTAATCCAGTCTTGAATGAAAACTCATCGTTAAAATCGAACTGCATTTAGTCACGTTCTCCATGCCTCATTCTTCAATCAACCACATCTTTCTTAGAGAAAAATGAATCAGAATCCGAAATAAAATCTCAATTTGACAAAAAAAAAAAAAAAAAAAAAAAAAAAAAAAAAAAAAAAACCCTGCAATTTTTCTTTTTACATTTCTTCCCCTACATACTCTTTTCTGCATTTCATATTTTTAATCGAGTGGTAGGACGACGCCACTTGCTAATATTGAAATGTATTCGAAAAATCGTTTAACAATTGTGGAAGATAACTAATATAAGGCAAAAAGAAATTTTTATGTCATGATTGATTTGTGCCAGAAATACAGCTACTTGTCAAAGCTATACAATATAAGTAAAATCTCAGAATATATTCATGAATTAGACATTAACTTTGAAAATAATTTTCATAAATTATCATCCACTTTTTACTTCATGTCTATTTTTGATTGCATGATTTTTAATATATCAAACTGAATGATTGCGTTAAATTGGTATCTTATAAATTACGTTTAATGTTTGAGATACATAAATTCCCAATTTAGAGATATGTTAAAAAATTTATAACAAGACATTCATTAATTAAAAATGTACATTAAATTCCATAACTAAATGAATAATTCAGAATTGTGGAGCTTTAAGGAATATTGCTGTTGAAATGGCGAAATAATTTTGAAAAAGTTATGTATTGTGTAAATTTTCTTTCAATATATTTACAATTGTAAAAATGTTTACTCTGTAAACTAAATTACAAAGTATATGCCGCCAATTTTATAACAGTATACTTATGGGAATAATAGTATTAAGGGACGATCATAACTTAAAATGGTATGTATATGCATTAAAATATTTGTTTATATATTTAAATTTGTATTACTCTAAAACCTTTATGTTAATATAGAATTAACATAAGATTATGTTACGCCATTCCGAAGAGTAATTATTCAGGGCTTTTTCTACTTACACTAAGCAAGGTATTGAAATTTCTAAAATGATATTATCTTTAAAACTAGTAGTCATATCATTAATTTGCAATCCCGGTGGATTTGCTGGCATAGTAGTTGAAATATACCAAGTGATATTTGTCTGTCTATTTTTTTAGAAGAAATTATACATTTAAAATTATTTCAAACATTACGATTTCAGCAACAGTTTGATTAAACTTCGTTATTGTAATGCATTAGGTTGAAATGAGACCTTAATTAAAAAGAATTAAATTTAATTCTAAATAATTGATAATTTAGAAGATATTTAGAAATATTCAAACTCAGTTCATATGCACATTTCAATATTTATTTGATTTCTTAATTTTTTAACCTAATGAAACAACTATGCCACCATAAACTAGCCAACATTAATTTTGAAATTGGTTTTGCTTGTCTTTATATTCTATAGAAAAGCAAATTAGAATGCATTTAGAGGTTTTTTAGAAAATTTTTTGTTCCTGCCAATCGCATATGCAGTGATACCGGAATAAAATATAGCCTGTGCGAGATCAGAGATTGTATCTACTGATTCGCCACCATTATAAGATTGCATACAAATCTTATTCTAGGAATTTTTAGACAGATTTTCACTCTTTTCATTCGTTTCGAAACTTTTAAATTTCGAATTTAATTTTGACTGTTCTTCTAGTATTTTTATAAGTAACTACCATGCCGTATTTAAAGATTCTAACCTCTTTAATATCACATAAATCGTGATTCCGTATGTCTGAATACTCTCTTGTATCCCTCTGGTGGTAGTGACACTTACATAAAATACATCTTATGTGTTAACAGATAATATCACTATCACTTTGCATCCATTATTTTAAACATCAATTCGATTTTTCATCAGATTCCATAAAAATCGTACCTAAGAAAGTTTTTAGAATGCTGTCTGTTCACTTTATCATTTTAAATTTGGAGTTTATTTAGACAGTTCATAAAAATATCATGCCAAACTTTGAAATGTTAGACCCCTTAGCTGTGCAAGAAACGCAATTTGAAAATGTTTTGCTCTTACAACCTCAATGTTAGAGACAGCAACATAAAATATAGTCCATATTGGAGCAACTAATGTCATTGTCAATTTGCAACCACTCCATACATTATCATCGCTGCTGAAACACCCTAGTGGTAGTAGCACTGAACTAAAATATAGCTTATATTGAACAGGCTCTATTACCAACAATTTGCATCCATTATTTTTATATATGATTAATATCTCATGATTGCATAGATATAGCAATTTAGAAAACGTTTCGTTCACTTCATCCTCTTAAAGTGTATAGCCGGGTTTCATAGTAAAATGTGCCCTTGAGTCAACCACATTGAGTCCTACATGGATCGATAGCCCATAAAAAGAAATTCATTTCTCAACAGTTTTAAGTTTGTATCGCAAGACTATGGGGGGTAATGACCCTAAATGCCTGTTTTGGAAAAGCGCGCATTGTGACAAAACTACTATGCAGATTCCAACGAAAAAATAAAGGATGTAAAAAAAAACACCATACGAATGTTTGACAATTTTTTGAGATTTTTTTAAACAAAAGAACAAGTTTTCTAACATTATTCCTGTTTTTAAATAAGCATTTTAATTAAAAATAAACTGAAATTTCTGAGTGACCACCTTAATTTTTTTGCATGAAATACTATGACTCATGATGCATATTCACTATCAATTTCAACTTTCAACGTATGGTGCATCATATTAAAAAAAGGCAAAATCATATTCCGGCAGAAATCTGAGGCGTGCCTCGGACAAATTTCACGCCTCCTTTTTAAATCTCACATATTAATTCACACGATATTTTTAAAAGAAGGCGTGAAATTTATCCGAGAAGCGCCCCACATCACCGCCGGAACATGATTTTGCCCCTTTTTAATATGATGCACCATACGTAGAAAGTTGAAATTGCTAGTGAGTATGCATCATGTCTTATAGTATTTCATGCGAAAAAAATTAAGGTGGTCACTCAGAAATTTCAGTTTATTTTTAATTTAAATGCACATTTAAAAATAGGAAAAATATTAGAACCCTTGTTCTCTTGTTTAAAAAAATCTGAAAAAAAAAATGTCAAACATTCGTATGGTGTTTTTTTTACATCCCTTATTTTTTTCGTTGAAATCTCCTTAGTAGTTTCGTCACAATGCGCTCTTTTCCAAAACAGGCATTTAGGGCCATTACCCCCAATGGTCTTGAGACATAAACTTAAAACTGGGGAGAAATGAATTTCTTTCTATGGGCTATAGATCCATGTAGGACTCGATGTGGTTGAGTCAAGGGAATATTTTACTAAGAAACCCGGCTATACCTTTGGAATTTTCTTTTGATGGATATTAGAATTACCAAACCAAATTTCGAAATGTTAGAGCCCTCAGTTGTACTCAAAACTAAATTTAGAGCATTTTTTGCTTTTGCAACCCCCAAATGGATGTGACAGCAGCATAAAATATAGCCTAGATTAAAGCAGGGAGTAATATATCAGCAATTAGAAAATGTTTTTAAAATCTGTATGATGTTTCCTGAGATTACATAGAAATCGCAATTTGTTACGATTTTATAATACTTATCGTGCATTTTCATCACAGTTAAATTTCGATTTTTTTCGAAATTGTTTTTTGTGAAAATAAATGAATTTTATAAGGAAATTTCATGTTACAGTTAAAAATGTTGGCCCCTGTACTATCACAAAAGCCACACTTTAGAATATTTTTTGATTCTGCAACCCTTAGATGAAAGTGACACCGACGTGAAATAAAATTACATAGAGCACAAATTCTGAGCAAAGGTTATCCCCATTAATTCCCAATCATTACTTTGAAATTCATTTAGTAATCAAAGCAATTGCATAGAAATCGCAATTTAGAACGTTTTTAGAACACTTACCGCGAATTACCGCTTCACCACTTTTTAAATTTTTTTTGATAAAGATTCTTAGAGATAATTTATATTTCATAAGTAATTACCACACATAACTTCAAGTTTTTATTCTCTGCAGTATCTCGGAAATTGCTTTTTTAAAAGTTTTTTGTCCCTGCAACCCACAGGGAGTAGTATTCCTCGACATAACATAGAGCCTATGTTAGAGCAACAGCTGTCTGCATCAGTTTCAAACCTTTACATTCGAAATCGGTTTAATAGTTCCTGAGAATGCACAGAATGGAAATGCATGAGATCCAAATCAGCATTTAAAATGCTTTCTCACATTTTTATTACTTTTAATTTTTAATTTTTTAAAACAATTTCTTAGTGATCATTTATATCTAATAAGTAACTACCACGCCAATCTGAATCTAGGACCTTTGTGATCTTCGTGAATCTAGGGCCTTTAATAACCCAAAAAACGCACTTTTTGAACGTTCTTTCTGCTGAACCACCTTTAGAGATGTGGCAACCGACATAAACTATAATGATATCTTAGAACAAATGCTGTTACGATCATTTATACACCATTATTTTTGTATCGGTTCGATACTTCATGAAATCACGCAGAAATCATCACCAATTATAATGTTAGAATGCTTTTCTACATATTTCGCATATTTATATCTTATAATTAACATACAAAGTTCATGTTTCTAGTCTCTTCAGTAACACAAAAGTCGCATTTTTAGATAGCTGTTTGTTCCTGCACCCGATTTGGAGTAGTAACATTGGCATAAGATACCGCTTATATCGGAGGTCACCATCATTTTGACATCATTATTTTTTGAATCGGTAGTTTATTTCCTGGGATTGCTTAAAAATCGCACTTTAGAGCGTTTTTAGAATATTTTTCACGCATTTTCTTACCTTTTAAACTTTATATATTTTTTGGAAATGTTCTTAGACTTCATTTATATCTTATAATTAATTACCATGCTTGCCAATTTATTTTTCTAGGCCCTTCTCAGGCAATAAAATCACATTTTTAGAAAGTTTTTTTCGTTTGCACCACCTTTCTTTTAGTGGCATCGACATAAGATTGAATCTAGGTTTAAACCGGGGCAAACACAAGTATTTTGCTACCATTATTTTTGAAATCGTTTCGATAATTCCAGAGATTACTCTCTACAAAGAAAGAAATTTAATCTACGTATATATAGGTACAGCAACAAAAACCAAAGCATATTTTATGCTTGAGAGAGAGAAATAAAAAGATCGGGTTTGAGTACAAGCTGAATACAATTTTTTTTTTCAATAAATCTCCTATTTTTGTCTATATTTTGCTTTTTTATTCAAGTTTGTTTATTTTTTTAAACACATATCAATATAAAAGCTGTAAATAATTTTAAGAAGTAGTATAATAAATTTAAGAAGATTAGATATCTTGTGAATTCATGAAGTTACGCACTTCTTTCTTCTTTAAATCCCCATACTTTATTATTGTTCTTTTTTATTTTTATTTTTATTTTTAATTTTAATTTTAACTTTTATTTTTTTGGTGTCAAAGCCATGTAAGTATAAATGTTATTGGTAAAATATTTGCAATAATAAGTGAATTTGACAACTTGATAATTGACGAAGTTATATTTTTTTCTGTTTAAATCTATGTCTTTTTTTACCCCATTAGTCCCTTTTAAATTTTATAAAAAAAAAACCTGCGATACATAATGTTTGCAATTTTTCTTGGAATTAAAAATAATTTTAAACAGAATTGGTATGTATTATATTTAAGTAGTTACAGGGGGTTTTTCAGTTTTCACAAAACACCTTTCTCATTACAACTCAACGGTCTGTTTTGGGTCATTAATAAGCTTGACCGTGATTTTCTGTCCCTTGATTTCAGTGTCAGTTTAAAAGAGAAATGTGCAGATTAATGAAAATCCTCGTGTCCAAAAAAAGGCGATATAAATAAATAAATAGATACATAGATAGATAGACAGACAGACAAAGTTTTTAATTGGTTGTGGTTTTTAGATCTAGGGGTCGTGGTCTGCATATATCTGCAGACCGCACTGCTTTCAGAAACTCCAACATGGGGGGGGGGGAGTAAAAAGTAGTATTTCTTACTAAGTCAACTTAATACCTAAAAAAATATAATAGTCCGACTTTATGCTGTTCAAGTAATCTATTAATTCATAAATAGGCTATTTATTCATAAATAGGCTAGAATAGTTTACAAAGAGAAATTCCGAACATTCATCTTAATTTAAATGATGTTAAATACCGCAAACACTTTTAAAATTAATTTATTTATCACGCCGTAATATATAATTTTGCTCAGCTCCATTTAATACTATCAGTGAGTACATATTAATTTAAATGATTTCCACCTATGCTGTACGTGTACATTTCAAAACTGAAATATGTATATTTTTTCTGTAAATTGCAAATAATATTATCCCATTTCATTACTTTAAGAAATTCTTTTTATTTTTTGTATATTATTAAGATATTTGTAAATAATTCGTATAATGAGTCGATTAAAATTTTTCACAGGTGAAAAGGGAGCAGCATTTTCCGTACTTTGTTGGCAATATTTTTCGGTAAAAAAATTTCTTTAAATTCAAAAAAGAACTTCTTTAAGCAACAAGAGAAAAATAATGGCTATCGCATTAGAATTATTGTGTTGATTATATATATATATATATATATATATATATATATATATATATATATATATATAATTATCATGTTGATTTTTTGGATATTTCTTTTGCTATTTTGAATGATACAGTAAATATAGATTTATATGATAAAAGAAACAGTTTTAATTTTTTCACAAGAAGTATGCCACACTGGTACTCTAACTTACATAAAAAAAATTATATAAATATAATAATTAATTAACTAATTCGATTTTATAAAATTTGTAATAATGAAAAACATTTTTATAAGCAGGTTTATAAATTTACGGCAAATCTTTTTTATAATAATAATTATCCAATTAATTTTTTAAGATATTATATAAAAACTATTGTAAAAAATAATTGGCAACACTGCGGACTGTTGGCGTAGCTTGTAATTTGATAGCATGCTTCCCTGACATTCTTTATGAAAGTTTTATTCTAAAGTCTATATTTTTAGAACGAGTATGACTGGATGTTTCGAGTTTCAGGAAAGTAATGCAGACCTGGCTTTTGAAGTTTTGTGCAATTTGGACATGGAGAGAGCATTCTAGTTATTTTGTTGTTTTTACAGGCAAGAGTTTGAAGCAGGTATGATTGTTCTTAATTTCAACGTTTTGTTTTAGGTCAGGGGGGACGCTTGCCAAACTCTCCATTCATTTTAAAATACTTTATAAGCTACTGCACTAATTTTTTCATATATTTCATATCATTGGTTTTGTTTTTGAAAATTTGATATATATTTTTCTGTTGTTATTTTTGAATGCAGGTTTGGTGGGCGTTCAGAAACCTAAAACATTTCATTTTTTTGAAGTAGGGGGGTGGGGCTAGGTTTCCTCTGTCCTCCCTCTGAAGAAGAACAGACTGTTTTTTCTTGCCTGTATTTGTTTGTTTTTTAATTTTTTAATTCATAGTTCATTGTTTACTTTTTTGACATACACTCTTTCCTTGAAAATTTTGAACTTTCATTGCATAATGTGAATTATAACTTGTGGCATTATATATGAGCTGCTTAAAGCGCCAATGGTGCTGCAATGTTTTCATGTTGAATTGACACTATATATATATACTAGTATTAAAAAATGCTCTGCCGAGCACCAAAAAAGGTTAATATGTTTTAAAGTATGAAAAAGTGTTTGACAAGAGCTTCTAATGGAGAATGAGAAAGGACAAGGGGTCCCTTCTTGGCTGCAATTCACTGTCAATGCCAAATTTGAAAAAATCATATTTGCGCTTTTTCCATATAAAAGAAATTTGCGTAATACTTTCTATCTTTACTTTTTAGTAAAACTTTCAATCGTGCTTTACATGTTAACTGCATTGTTGACTCTGCACTGCAACTGCACTACAAATCAGTTTTCTGTGTTGTTTTACACTGCGACAGTTTATGGTGGGACTGCGTGAATGTGATACGTTGCAGGCAGTGTTGAATGCAGGAGGTGGGCCGGGGGGACATTCCCTCCCGAAGATATCAAATGCTCCCCCCCCCCCAATAAAATTTGAGATTTTGTGTTTTTAATGGTAAAAAAAAGTATAATCTCCTTAGAACTCTATTGTGTCCCCCCCCCCCCCGAAGCCACAGAAGACCCTCCCGGAGAAAAGTGTCTGAATTCAACACTGGCTGCGGGAACTATGGTTTTTGGCCCTATTTTGCTTTACATTCATGTTTAATCACGCAGTGTCTTTTCTAATTATGCCTTTACACTACACATATTTATCGTAACAGTGACTGATTTCTTTTATATGGAAAAAGCGCAAATATGATTTTTTCAAATTTGGCATTGACAGTGAATTGCAGCCAAGAAGGGACCCCTTGTTCTTTCTCATTCTCCATTAGAAGCTCTTGTCAAACACTTTTTCATACTTTAAAACATATTAACCTTTTTTGGTGCTCGACAGAGCATTTTTTAATACTAGTCATTTAAATTTTTTGATAAATATATATTGAATATAAGAAAACCTCAGTTGCTTTTAAATATTCCCAGTACTTTTTCTTACTTCGCTCAATGTTGAACTATTTAATCAATGAACAAAAAACGTGAAAAAACGAAATTAATTTTAATTGGTTCGTACAGAAATTGACAGATTCAATTAATTTTAGATAATACATATTTTGTAGAAAAATAATGCTAATAGAAATTTTTATTCTTTTCGTATAGGATTCGTTGCATTCTTATCTACTTGTTTTAAAAATCAGATGTTATAAATATCAAATATTTCCGACATTAGCGCGATTTTTGTGATCATGGCACCCAAAGGTAGCTAAACATAATTTTATAGTCAATGCACATAAAAACGAATTTTCCCATTTAAATTAAAAAAAAAAATTAAGTAAAATATTTTTATTTCTCCTTCCTGATGTCTATTGGAATAGCTTATTCCAATTATTGAATGATATTCTAGGACATTTTCAGGAAAATTATTCGTTAAATTATCTTCCTTGGAGAAAGTCGCTCGAAATACAGCCTTAATAGATTTATGTCAAACCAAGGGCGAAAGTATACTGAAAATTCATTTCTAGTATTTGTAAAATGGACATTGAAATCACCAGCTGTAATTAAATTTTTATGTAATATACAGTGGAACTTCAGTTTACGATCATAATCTATTCTTGTATGTGACTTTCTGTATGTGATATAAATTTTTTGAGCGCTATATCTAAAGAAATAATGCATGGGATTAAAAAAATTATATTCAGGTAATCCCTGATATAAATTGATGCTGTTTACATTTTGATTTAACACTAGAACAGCCGGATTTTGGACATACCTAAAACCGCCGTTTGGTGTCAATTTGACCCCCATGAGAAATTCAAGCCATGTTAAAATAAATAAATTTTTTAAATGATAAACGATGTTTAAATTGAAAAATATAAAAGTTTTTAAAGGTTTTATAGCTTTTCTTTTTTATTTATTTAGTTTTTAGAGATCGTTTATCCCAGAGTTTTACATTCTTTTGAAATGACAGTATATAAATGACAATGTATAATTCAAAATATTTTACTACACAATAGTACATAAATACAATAGATTTAATAATAATAATAATAATAATAATAATATTAATATATATAATACCATTAAAAGTAGACAAGATTCACCAATGGATTTTATCAATAAAACATTATATATAATATTACACAATAAAATTGATAAGAAAAGAAACAAAAAATAAAAATACAAATAATAGAAATTTGCGTACAACATGTTTGAAAGAGAGAAAATAAAAAACATAATTCCTGAATAAGCATATAAATGTGTTCCCAAGTTATTTAGATATTAGCACAAGTAATACAATATACGTGTTTGATGGTGACATCAACACACTTACCAAAAATTGGTTTCTGACATCCCTCACAGCTTGCAGAAGTTTTATTTCGTTTCTTGCAATGTTTAAAAGCACATTTCTTTCGCTTCAGGATCTGTGGTGGATCAATTGAGGGGCATCTGTTGCGCAACGCGCTACTTCTCAATTCTTCCACAAGGGCAAGAATAAATTCCCGACGTGAAATTGAGGTTTTTGAGCATTCCTTGAAAATTATCTAAGCATTTAGTGCAGCAATAACAAGGACGTTAAAAAAGACGTGAAGAGGTCATCTGTGAGTTCCACATCTTGTAGAATATTTTCGTAGCATCTGATCTGCTACATCTACACCACATTTAGTTTTATTGTAGTAAACAACAGTGTTCGGCTTCTTCTTTGCACTACTTTCTGCTAACACATTCGTGTGCATAGTGCTCAGAATAACGACATTCTTTTCGTTCTTGCAGCTGTATTTCGTGAGTATTTTATTTCCATTTTTAAGTGCAGAAAATGAGTATCGTGGGAAAGATATGTCGCGGGCAATAGGAGGTAATTCTTTCTTGTTTAGACGCATTGTCCCGACGATTGTGGTTTTCTTTGCCGAAAGTTCATCGGCAAGCTTTATATAGACGTGAAAAAATTGTCAGTAGTGACATTGAGACCGGAGTTTAGATATTGTTGTAGTAATTTTAGCACTACACTTTCTTCAAGTTGTAAATCAGTTGGCCGCTCTTCATCCTTACCTAATTAAGGATAGCCATTTAACACATATTTCGAATTTACATCAGTTGCTAGCCAGAACTTGATGCCGAATTTGTCCGGTTTATTTGCCATGTATTGGATGAATCTGCACCTTGACTTACAGGGCAACAACTGTTCATCAACGGTTATTTCTTCACTAGTATTATAACATAAATAACAATTTTCAATCAGCTTCTTCCAAGTTTCTCAAGCGAGAGCAAATTTGTCTGTGGCCAGGCATTCCGATCTGCTACTTCGCAGATCGAATCTGAGATATCGCATGATTTCACGGAAACTGTTGAGTGGCATTGTCTCTTTGAACACAGATGGTCCCCAACTTTTATTCCATAAGTCATCTGCACAAAGCTTTGAATGACCTAGTGCCCCACAGGCGTATAAGAGGGCGAAAAAAGCATCCAGTTCTACCAGAGTAACATATCAGTTGCTGTCATCTCCTAGCTGACGTCGTGCTTCAGCAACTGTGTATGTTTGAATGTGTTTCACCATTGTTTCAGTCACCATCAAATGCCAGGCTGAAGCTGGATTAGCCGCAATGTTGCGACGAGCATAAGGTGTTGGTCCACTAGCAATTTTTATAATATTTCGAGCTGGTGTGCGACCTGTAGTAGAAGTAGGGATGCTAAGGTTCATCGGAGTCCAAAGAATACCGCTGGATGACGTGTACTTTTCGTTACCGCTGACAACAGAAAGATTAGATATCTTATTACCTCTTTTTTGCGCACGTCCACGTCCACGCGAGGTTCCTGATCCTCGAGAAACAGGGGAAATCACATTGGTAATATATTCTACAGCATCACTGTCACTGCTTTCAGAAGACGACGCATTCTGTAAATTCACATTATCTATGCGAAAATCTTCATCATTACTGCCATCACCACTCATATCTGAATCTAACTGCTCCAGGAGCGCAAGGCACTCATGTGTACTCAATCCTCTCCGCATTTTTTTTATAAAGGAAAAAAGACTACACTTTTGTCGCAATCGAAATCTTTGAGAAAAACACTGCTGTGGAAAATGGTTTCAAATTTCGTTTTCGGTCGTAGCTCTAGAAGAACGATTTTCCCTCCAAAAATTCTGTAGTACGCCAGCGTTGCTAGGACGCGTGCGCATTTCAGAGAAGAGTCAGTATGCTTAGAAGAACGCCTCCCCCCCTAACTGAAGGAGCGCGCGCAATAGAGAGAAGACTACCCCCACCCCCCCTCTCCGCGTCGCTATGCGTCATTGAAACAAAGCAAAACTGGAGTTTACTTTTCTCTTTTTTGTCATCGCGATATAGAAATGTGTGTTCCCCCATGCGCAGTAATCAAAACCGAGATATAGCGAATTCAAAAACAGACTTTGTCTTGAAAATTCATCATTTTTCTTATGGGGGTCAAAATGACACCTGTTGGCTGTTTTAGGTATTTCTTTGATTATTTTTTTTAATAATTAATATAGAAAGATGAAACATTGTCACAGTACGCTTAATATAATTTTAGAAAAAGTAAAAAAATATGAGCTGCGGTGTTCGCTTACATGTTGAAATAAAGCATTGGAAATTGAAAAAAATTGCGAAATGACCCCAACGGCGCTTCTAGTGTTAAATCGTTCAACAAATGGCTTAACCGTGTTGCATTTTTCATTATTTTCGCAATAGTTCTATCTCGAGAATTAACGCACAGATTTTCATCAAACTTCAAATTCAGTTAATCTTTATATGAATTGGTTTTGTTTATCTTTTGGTTTCAATAACCCAACACATGGTGCTGCTATGCTGTATTGTTCCGATTACCACAATATTTCTATCGTAGGAATTAAAGCACAAATTTTCATCAAACTTGAGATTTAGGCACACTTTGATTTATATTATTGCTCATTGCGTGTTTTGGGTAAATCTCCCAACAACTGTCGTATATATGCTGTATTTTTCCCGATATCCGCAACAGTCCTATTTCAAAAACTAATGTTCGGAATTTCATGCCTTTAGAATACTCACGGTGAGCATATGATTGTCATTTGATTTTGGCACTGTAATAATGAATTTTGACGCATTAAATGCATGAGATAGGAAATAGTTTTGGGGTTGCCACATCCGGCTAGTTCTTTATAATCGGAGTAATCGACAGTTCATCTACACCGTATTGTTTAGCTATTTTGATTACACTATCATCATTCTTAAGTTTTGTCACTACTTCTTTTCATAATTGATCAAGAATTCGCCTAAGCTTCTTACTACTGCTATCACTAAACGCTTTTTCATTCTTAAAAGTCATAATAAAGGCTAAAATTTTCGCAAAACTGATTAAAATTAAAACAAGAAGTTAACTTTTTTACTGTACTGAAGGTCACAAAGCACTCTGATACGCGCACTTTACTCCAAACTTGACCTATAACAAGAGTTATGTGAGGGTTGCCAACTGAGCTATTCGACAGCTTTGGTCGCGAATCGAGTTATCTTATGCCGAAAGAGTAAAATTTTGATCACTGAAGTTGGTCATAAACCGAACTTGTCAAAAACAGAGGCGGCCGTAAACCAAGGTTCTACCGTTTTTGGACCGATAAGTTTGCAAATATGGCATTATTTATATATTCAGTGGCGATGATCATAATGCAATTTGGCGATTTTAAAGTAGAGTTTGTCAATAACGGAAAATTGAGAATTTCTATTAGAAAAATGAGGATAATTACTATAATTTTTACGCACGGTTTTAAGTAAACTCGGATTTTTTTCCATAATTTTAAATTTAGTACATTTGGAAATGGAAGGAAGAGGGAAAGTATATCTTTGCAATGCTTTTTCGACAATATCTCAAGCAAAAATACTTTTAAATGCCAATAATTGCTGATCGTAAATGTTACATTCACTTCACACCATCACAAAAGTTTTTTGCATTACCATGTGTTTTTTCATTTGATGCTTTCTTGGCACAGATGCCATATGTGCACGACATTGTGCGATATTCTTCTAACGCCAATTTTGCAAAAGCTTAGTTTTCAAACTTCAATTACATACATATATATTAAGGTACTACTTAGTTATCCCGTCGACCAATTTCGCCAAACTATACAAATTGCCAAACTCAGAGCGAAATTATACATATAGACATAATTTTCATTTTAAATAACATAAAAAAATAATTTGTGGAATCTTAATAAAAAATACAAATAAAAAGTCGAAATAAAAATCCCTTAATGGCGTTTTAAACACGTGCATTGTATTTAATGTCAATGGATGCAACATTCACGATCATCCATTATTGGCATATAATATTATAGTTTGGCGATAGTTTTTTGGTCGACGGGATAACGAAGTAGTACCTCTGTTAATTATTTTCTATTATTTTCAAAAGAAAATAATAATGAATAAAAACCGGTGATAACTGATTATCCCTTCGACTAAAAAATTATCGCCAAATTATAAAATTAAATATCAATAACGGATTATCATAAATGTTACATTCAGTTTACATTAAATAGGTTACCCATGTTTGTTATGCCATAATGTGATTTTGAATTCAACTTTTTATTTGTACTTTTATTGATGTTTTACTAATTAATTCCTTCTTTCGTTATTTAAATTAAAAATTATGCCAATATGAATTACATGGTGAATAAATTGATGATTTGTACAATTTGGCGAAATTGGTCGGCGGGAAAATCATGTAGTATTGAAAAGTTTAATTAATAACAACAGAATGAAATGATTTATAAAATTTAACAAAATTAAACAAAGGTAAATATATATATATTTTTAATAAACATTAGCCCGGTTATCATATCAGACAAAATAACAAGATTTTCGTGCCAATTAGGTATCCTAATGCGTATTTGACATCACATCCCCATTTAAAATCAATTGAATGCTATTTAAGATATGGACAGAATGTGAAGTTTTTGTTTTACTCTATATTTTTTTCTTATGTAAATTAGGACGTTATATGATCATAATTAAAATCTTACATTTAGTTCCTGAAGAGAAATTTTGGTTTTCCCAGATACATTTTTCCGATGTACATGTTTTTTTTTCCCATTTTTTTCTACTACTAAAATTCAGTGTTAGGGCACTCGAGAAAATCATCCCATGTCTTATATAATGCATGTTATTTGAAAAATTAACCATGGATTCGAACAAAATAAAGAATACTGCCCAGTTAAACTGATGGCATTGAGCTCACAGGCTACAAATACTAATTGTACATTAAAGCCTTATATTTTCAAGGATTAATTCCGTTCGAAAAAAAATTAAGAAGGGGAAACAGATCCCCCCTTTCCTCTTTTTAATTACCCATCATACGTAGTATAGGGTAAGTCTTGCAATCGTTTTGAAAATCGAAAAACAATTTTTTACGGATTTACACGTTTTAGATAGTGGAGATTCCGAAAAACATATTTTTAGAAAAAAAATTTTGCCGTCCGTCTGTCTGTCTGTCTGTCTGTCTGTCTGTCTGTCAACGCTCTATCTCCCGAATAAATTGAGATAGAGACTTGAAATTTTGTATGTAGTTAGTATGTAAGAATGGGACGAACCCTATTTAATATCAGCAACCTCGATTATCCGGAACTATTTTTTTCGAACTCTCAAAAAATTCGTTCTGATGAAAGGTATATAAAAATTTTCGAATTTTTTTGTTCTAAGGAATGGACATAAAAGGCAATAAATTAACACGCATTTTGCATATAGAACGAAGTCGATCGGATTATTAGTTGCTGAGATATTTGTAATCTTGTTTTCCACATTCTTCGATTTTTCGTGACCCTGTATTTCATTCAAATTTCTATTCAGAGGTATATTTTAATTGGAAATGAGACGCTTAATCCGACGCAGTTAATTGTTAGTTAATAGAATTATTATTTTTGGAGTTATAAGGATGTTTCTTTTACACAGTTCGGTACTACTTGAGTAGTTTGGCGTTTTATATAATTTGTCGAAATTGGTACATCAGCAGTTCTTTAATATAGCATTACTATGTATATTAACAATATATAAATTTTGTTTATGAATTGCAATGCACTGTATAAATAGTTTTCACATGTTTTATTTTCATATACATATCCATGATGGGTAAGTATTACGGTGGTCCCCAACGACTAGTTTTATACTTAATCATTGAACCTCCTATACTATCAAAGACATGCTTTATCATATAAAAAATCTATATCCAAAATTCAGAGCAAATGAGATAATTCTTAATAAAAACCCATTTAGCATTTATATAATTTAAAAGGAGCTATCCCCCTCTTTTATACTTAACCATTAAACTTCCAAAACTATTCAGAGATTTGAACGAAATCTGAAAATTCTGCTTGAAAAACCCATTTATATAAATTAAAGGGGGGGGGTATTAGAACCCCTGTTCCCCCTATTTATACTTATTCAATGAACACCTAATAACAGTCACGGAATCGCCTCATTAGAATGATCCTAATCTAAATTTTGAACGAAAACTTAATTCTGCATAAAAATCCCATTTATATCAACTAATGGGGGGTATGAGCCTCCCGTTCCCCTTCTTATACATATCGAATGAACTCCAAAAACTAATCAGGGAAGCGCCTTGTCTGGATATACCTACATACAAAATTTCAAGTGGATCGGATATTTTTATCACGAGTTATCGCGTTACGCACGAACGCACGTACATACAGAACGGACGGGCACATAAGCTCTCAGGCTATGATAGCCTGTGAGCTAAAAAATAACACTGCGTTCACAACTTTATTATTTAAAGAACTGAAACTAAAGGCTTCGCAATAAAAACAAATAACCATGTTTTTCACGTGATTTGTTTAATTTGAATGAATTATGATACATACATGACAATTTTTATATTAAATTTGGTGGCAATGAATAAAAAAAACTACAATCGCAACAGTAAAAGACAATATTCAACTGGGGGTTTAAAACATAAATTCGATTTTCTCAGAAACCGTCAAACATACAAAGATGAAAAAAAAAAGCTGGTCTAAGTTTTATCAAGACGATAAAAATAAACCAAAAATGAAGTTAATCCATCCATAATAACGTTAGCTATTGCTTGTTGAATTTTTCGTCTTCATTTTTTCGTTAAAAGTTAAATAAAAAACTACAGTAAACTACAATAATTTTTTTTAATGCTATCATTTTATTCGACTCGTCGAGTTCTATCTCTTGAAAACAAAATCACTGTCGTACGTCAACTGGTTCGCCAGAAATTTCAAAAAGACGTTCGCATTTTCTATTTCTTAAACATTATACCAAACGCTACCGCATTTGCTATGATTAAGGTACTACTTAGTTATTCCGTTGACAAATTTCGCCAAACTATGCAAATTACCAAATTCATAGCCAAATTATAAATATTGACATAATTTTCATTTTAAATAATGCACACAAAACAAGTTGGAAATTGCAAGTGAAGCATAGCAAATGAGGTGCGTTCGTATGATAACGAAGTTTTAAAAATATTCAGATCTTGCTGTTATAGTAGACAGTACTTCGGAAACAGTATAGTGGACGAAATCTTTTTTGTGTTCCTGTAAATGTACTGGAAGTAACTTTTATTACACCTTAGCAACACATATCATATTCATTAAATGTGAAATAGTTTAATATGATTAAAACACGCCCCAAACAATGTTTCCCCGTATAGCATTATGTAGTGGAATACTTTTGTGTGGCCCTGTAATTTTATAATAAGTATTCTTTGCATCACAGATTGTACAGAATGTATATTTCAGTATATATATATATATATATACTTCATAGGTTCATGTCAATTCTATTATATTCGAAAGAGTTTAACATCATTAAAATGTACTTGAAACTATTTTTTCCTATTAACCGTCATGTAATGGAATACTTTTGATTGTCCCTGTAATTGATCTATATATCCGATTTTCATAAAAATTGAAATGACACGACAAAATTAGCTAAAAATTATATATTTGAAGTTTCAAACGATTAAAACTCATTTGAAACTTTTTTCCCCATTGACCGTAATGTAACAGAATACTTTTGATTGTCCCTGTAATTGATCTACGCATCCGATTTTCATAAACTTTGAAATGACTCGACAAAATTATGCAATAAATATATTTTTTAAATTTCAAATGAATCGGTTTGGTAGTTTTTGCGTTGTTATATACGGACAGACAGACGGACAGACGGACGGCCTGAACGATAACTGTAGGTGCTACGTATTTACATAATTACGAACGCAAACTAGTCGTTGGGGGCCACCGTAATACTTACCCATCATGGATATGTATATGAAAATAAAACATGTGAAACTATTTATACAACGCATTGCAATTCATAAACAAAATTTAAATATTGTTAATATACATAGTAATGCTATATTAAAGAACTGTTGATGTACCAATTTCGACAAATTATATAAAACGCCAAACTACTCAAGAAGTACCGAACTGTGTAAAAGAAACATCCTTATAACTCCAAAAATAATAATTCTATTAACTAACAATTAACTGCGTTGGATTAAGCGTCTCATTTCCAATTAAAATATACTTCTGAATTGAAATTTGAATGAAATACAGGGTCATGAAAAATCGAAGAATGTGGAAAACAAGATTACAAATATCTCAGCAACTAATAATCCGATTGACTTCTTTCTATATGCAAAATGTGTGTTATTTTATTGCCTATTACGTCCATTCCTTAGAACAAAAAAATTCGAAAATTTTTATATACCTTTCATCAGAACGAATTTTTCGAGAGTCCGAAAAAAATAGTTCCGGATAATCGAGGTTGCTGATATTAAATAGGGTTCGTTCCATTCTTACATACTAACTACATACAAAATTTCAAGTCTCTATCTAAATTTATTCGGGAGATAGAGCGTTTACAGACAGACAGACAGACAGACAGACAGACAGACAGACGGACGGCAAAATTTTTTTTTCTAAAAATATGTTTTTCGGAATCTCCACTATCTAAAACGTGTAAATCCGTCAAAATTTTTTTTCGATTTTCAAAACGATTGCAAGACTTACCCTATACTACGTATGATGGGTAAGTAATAAAAACGAATAATTAGTAGAATATTAATAAAACATACAAATAAAAAGTCGAAATAAAAATCCCTTAATTGCGTTTTAAACACGTGCATCGTATTTAATGTCATTGGATGCGACATTCACAATCATCCATTATCGGCATTTAATCTTATAGTTTGGCGATGGTTTTTTGGTGGACGGGATAACCAAGTAGTACATATATCAACTATTACTTACCCATCATACGTAGTATAGGGTAAATCTTGCAATCGTTTTGAAAATCGAAAAAAAAATTTTGACGGATTTACACGTTTTAGATAGTGGAGATTCCGAAAAACACATTTTTAGAAAAAAAAATTTGCCGTCCGTCTGTCTGTCTGTCTGTCTGTCTGTCTGTAAACGCTCTATCTCCCGAACGAATTGAGATAGAGACTTGAAATTTTGTATGTAGTTAGTATGTAAGAATGGGACGAACCCTATTTAATATCAGCAACCTCGATTATCCGGAACTATTTTTTTCGGACTCTCGAAAAATTCGTTCTGATGAAAGGTATATAAAAATTTTCGAATTTTTTGTTCTAAGGAATGGACGTAAAAGGCAATACAATAACACACATTTTGCATATAGAACGAAGTCGATCGGATTATTAGTTGTCGAGATATTTGTAATCATGTTTTCCACATTCTTCCATTTTTCATGACCCTGTATTTCATTCAAATTTCAATTCAGAAGTATATTTTAATTGGAAATGAGACGCTTAATCCGACGCAGTTAATTGTTAGTTAATAGAATTATTATTTTTGGAGTTATAAGGATGTTTCTTTTACGCAGTTCAGTACTACTTGAGTAGTTTGGCGTTTTATATTGAGTAGTTTGGCGTTATTGTTATTTTCTCAGGTACTGTCAAAAATACAAAGATGAAAAAAAAAACTGTTCTAAGTTTCATCAAGACGATAAAAATAAGCCAAAAATGAAGTTAATCCATCCATAAGATCGCTAGCTATCGCTTGTTGAACTTTTCGTCTTAATTTTTTCGTTAAAAGTTAAATAAAAAACTACAGTAAACTACAATAATTTTTTTAATGCTATTATTTTATTCGTCTCGTCGAGTTCTATCGTTTTAAAAAAAATCACTGTCGTACGTCAACTGGTTCGCCAGAAATTTCAAAAAGACGTTTGCACTTTCTATTTTTTAAACATATTATACCAAACGCTACCGCGTTTGCTATGATATATATATGTGTGTGTGTGTGTGTGTATATTTATTTCAAAAGTTTGTTGCAAAAGTGAAACGGGATAAGACAGACCTATGGTTGAAGAGGCATGCGGGTGGGGATGAAAAACTCTGCGTGGTACGGAATTTTGTATGACACTAACAAATAAACTAGTTCCAAATCTCGAGAAGAATGATTTTTATTGTATAAAATTAAGTAAAATAATTCCAAAATGCTCAGACAATGAAAGATTTGGATTCAAAAACATTAGAAAATACCACCTGAGTACTTTTTTGTATTAAATTTTTGCTTTTTGTGCGCAATATGAAATTATTACAAGCATTATCTGAAATAATGTCGAAGTTTTGTACTAATTTTTATTAGTGTCATATAAAATCACATACCTCACTAATTATTCATCTGGAAATTGCATGTCTCTCCAACAAATAGACATTTTTTTTTTATCGCGATTTAATTTGTGACCGAATTTCTATAAACATGAAGTGATACATCCGCATATAATGTGAAAAGTATGACGGGATGTGAAAAATCATATAAGATTAGCAAAATTTGTAATTAAAAAAAAACAACTTTTCTTTTTAATCCAATCTTTGTTTTATTGCATGATAAGTCTCACATCACATATAAAATATATTTATCAGACGATATCTAGACAAACTCATGTCTTAGTACAATTTTGTCACTTGTTGTTTTCACGAGTTCTGAAAATTGAATTTAAACTACGCATAAATAGAAATGTCAGTTATATCTGTAAAATATAGTGAATGATTCTAACATACTTATAGAATAAATGATGTTCAGAAAGTGGAATTTATATGTAAACTATGTTGTGAAAACTTAATATATAAATGCTATGTGACGTTTTCATATTTTAGATTACACTGAAATATATTTCTTTATATAATCTGATAATAAAAATTATCTGTGATAAATGCAACTATTTTCATAATAAAAAAATAAATATTATATTTTTTTTTGATGAGACATTTGTTGAAGACCTATGTTATAAAATTTAATCTTCTTGCATTATTCAATAAAGTTTACTATACCAAAACGCAATACCGTAACGGTTTAGTAAATTGGTTTAGTTATATTTTCCCGAAGGGATCATATTGTATTTTCACATGTTTATTTACGCTATTTCCCTGGCTTTTTGAATTGCTTTCTTATATAAGGTTTTTTTTTTTAAATATTTTTCTCGATCTGCTTATGTAGTTAATATTTTTAAAAATTTATATATTTATTTAGTAGTTGTTATATAAAGTTTAACTTTGTTTCGTAGAGCACTAAGCTCGGGATCCCAATAAACTAATTTCAGAGTGAAAGAACTTTTCCATTGTTTTAAGAAGCGATTAGAATTTGCTTTTATTACTTCGAGGAAAACTAAATGCATCTTATAAACTTCTAGCATTGTGCTAGAAGTTTATAAGATGCATCTATATATTCCACATCCAAGTTTTTTATATTGAGGTCACAAATTTTGTTAATAGAAGAGTTTTTTTTCGAAACCTTTGAAAAGGTATGTCATCAATAATTTGATCAAGAAGAATTTCTGTTGGTCTATGATCTTCGAATTCAAGTGTATCTATAACAGACCATAATGTAGGTGTGGAAACATATATATAGATGCAAATGATATATCTTGACAACCGCAGATGTGTTTCAATTCAAAAATTAGTTTACAGGGTTATTATTAAGAATATTTAATTGCTCATAAGAATAATTTCATTAAGAATATTTATTTCACGTCTAGAAGTTTCCGAAGACGCTCATTTTTATCTTCATAACCCCGAAGTTCTATCTTGGCGTTTAGATCACCCAGAATAAGTAAACACACATCTAATGTATTGATATTTTCACAATCACACAGGTTCTCCTGTGGATCAGCACTGAGTGGAGGATACTGTCTACAAAAAGTGATTATTTTATTTTGAAGAGTGAAATTAAGAACCTAAAGTTTTTACAATATTAAAACAGAGATATGATTTGATAAGCTTGCTAATGCGCAAGTTGAAATATATACTGATTCTTTTCAACGAGGGTGATGCAGTCAATTATTTTCTGTAATAATTTCGGACATTTCAATACATATGAAAACCACTCATTTAATTTCATATTTGATGGCTTTCGCAGATGAAAGGTTGAAGTTAGTGGACAATTTAACATGAAATGTAAGGAGGTACTTCTGTTCCCACAAGTACAGAGGGCAGAATCTACTTTATTAAATTTAACTAGATATGAAGAAAAAGGACCATGATTGGTAGCGAATAAATATAGATTTCGATGAAAAAGTAAAAAGTCTTCTGAAATTTTCGGTAGAAATTCGTATGTGTATCTGCCGGTATCTGCATAGTCCCAATAGTTTTGCCAGTGTTGAAGCGAATCTAGCTTTAATTTTCTTTTTATTAAGGATGCTGGTAATGGATAGAATTTTGTTTCTATTTGTGATGATTCCAGCGTAGCTTCTTTTGCCAAGGTATCCGCTAATTCGTTTCCTTTTATGCCCGTGTGGCCTCTTATCCATTTGAAAACAAAATTTTTAGTAGTTTTCTGCAATAGTAATATGATTGAGGTTACTAATATATCTCTTGTATTAATGTCTTTTAAGGCTTGTAGGCTTGATAAACTGTCTGTTTGAATTAATATATTTTGAAAATTGCTTGAATTTGCCCAGATTATTGCGTCATGAATAGCTAACAATTCTGCTTGATAAACACTATTGTCATTTATTAAGGACTTTTGATATGTTTGAATTAAATGATTGTTATAGAAAGTACAGAAGGCATAGGCTGTGCCAGATTCAGTTTTTGAGCCATCGGTGTATATTTCCACTAAGTTAGTTAAATTCGGAGGTATGTCTTCTATCCAATGTAAATACTTTTTAAATGGTTTTATCTGGCACGTTTTTAGTCTTGTTTGTATTAGGGTTGGATCGAACTCTTCTGATGGTATGCCAAGTCTTAATACTTGCCCAGCTTCAGATTCTCTTTTTATTTGGTATTGTAGCGGAATTATTCCAGTTAATGTGCATAAGGCAGAGGTTGCCGTTTTCCTGTATGCTTTAGAAATCATCAAGAGACATTCTGCTTGTATTGATGATAAAATGCGTAAGCCATGGGATTTTTGCAATCTTGGAAACCAGATTGATGCACCATAAGATATTTTTTTCTCCAATATTGTTTGATACCACACTTTTAAAATATATTTTGGAAGACGATACGAGGAAGAGAATTTGAAAAGATTTTGAATAGTTTTTAATATTTCAATTTTTTTTATTTTTAAGATGAGGAAGAAAAGTAAGATTACTATCTAAGGTAACCCCCAAATAAAGCAATGTTGGATTTGATTTTAAATTTTTATTTCTTATCTTAAAAAATGGTGGACGTTTTAGAGATTTGGGCTTTTTAAGATGAAGTACTGAGCATTTGTCGAAAGAGATTGACATACGATTAGCATCTGCCCAGTCGCTGATGAGTTGTAAAGCATGATTTGCCGAATCTTCTAAGCTTCTCCTTGTGGAGCCTGAGATTACTAATAGTATATCATCGGCGTAGGCTATTATTTTATAACCATGTCTTTTAAGAAGTTTTAGTAATTTATTTAAGAAGATTTTCCAAAGAAAGGGTCCCAGGCAGGAGCCTTGTGGGCAGCCCCTGCCAAACCAATGTAGTGAATTTGATTGCCAATTATAGTAGGCTGCTCTTAATGTTAAAAATGACCTAAACAGATTAAGATAGGGTTTGTCTAATTTTAAAAGTTCAAGTTCTTCTATAGTTATGTCCCATGGCAGGCGATCAAACGCGTTTTGAAAATCTATAGAAATTAAAGAGATATACTTATCTTCTTGAGATTTGATTTCTATATTAGAGAAAAGATCTTGTAATGCCGTTTCTGTTGAACGACCTTGTTCAAAACCATGTTGAGATCATTGTAGAGATTGTGAGTGTGATAAGAAATAATTTACTCGTTTCAAAAGCATTTTTTCTAATATTTTTCCAAATATTGGGAGAAGAGTTATTGGTCTATAAGATTGATAATCGTCAGAAGATTTGTTTTCCTTTTTAAAATATACTAATTCTCCAATTTTCCAATCTGAAGGGAAGTAATTCAATTTCAGTAGCGTATTGTACATTGATAAGAGTAAATTCTTCTGTGTTTTATAAAGATTTCTTATTATGAAATGGTCTATTTTGTCAGGCCCAGGGGCCTTGTTTTGATTGAAAGAGTAAATGGCAGCATGGAGTTCTTGGTCTACGAACGGAGGAGCTGAGTCATCAGAATCAAACGATTCTTGAGATAATTTAATTGAAGGGCCAAATATTTTAATTGTTAGATCTGTGTAGAAGAAGTCCCTAGTATATAATGGATAGTTTGAGTCTGCCAACGCCATTACTTCCTGTTGATAGAATTCTTGGAATGCAATTTTCTTAGCTTTTCCAAAAGGATCTTTGGTATTGCCACAAAAGTTGGACCAAGCTTGTCTTTTTGCATCTATGATCGCTTTCTTGTAGATGGCTTTTTCTTTTTTATATCTAATTTTGTCTTCTTGTGAAGCTGACGGTAATTTGGATTTTCTTTGCAAGGCCTTCACAAAGTTTCGTGTCTTTCGTAAGTTATCATTCCACCAGGTAATTTGTGGGGTAAAAATACTTTTTCTTTTCTTCAAGTGTTTGTCACATAAGGTATGTAATATTTCTAAGAAAAGTTTGTAATATTCATCAAAAGTATTTTGATTTGGTATGTTGTTGAAATTTATATTGTTTTCTGTTAATTTAAAGGCCAATTCTTTATTAAACTTTTTAAAAGAGATATTTTTTGTTCGGTATCTCCTTGTCGAGTGTTTAGGTAATGGAATATCTGTTAGTATTGTAATTAATCTATGGTCACCGTAATTTAAGTCTTTATCAACTGTCCAGGATGAAATTCTGGAAAAGAAAGGAAGAGATGACATGGAAACATTTGGCCAGCCTCTAGAGTGATCCGTTTCAAATGTTGGTAAACAGTGAGGATCATTAAGAACTATTAGTCGATGTTGACTGATAAAAGAAAATAGTTGGTGACCTTTTTCGTTATCAGAAGGATAGCCCCAAAGAATGCTGTGGGCGTTAAGATCCCCCAATATGAGGAGATTAGGCGAGTAGCCCGGGAAAGTATCCCATGAATGAAGATCTTGCTCCAAATTCGCTGATGGCGGAGAATATTGTGAAACTAATGTGAAAGTATTTTTTGAAACAGTTATATTTACTACAACTGTATTATCAAACTTTCCAAATTGAATGTGTTTTAAACTCTGATCTACAATTATTATGAACGCATTTCTATTATTTGACGAGTAGCAAGGTGCTCCTGCTGGTAGACCATGTGGTCGGTTGTTGTTAATGTAACAGTCTTGTATACAAGCTAAAGAGTAATTTTCGGAGTAAAGAGTATTGATAAGATCAGCTGTGGCCGTTCGGCTTCTCTGCAGATTTACTTGTGCTATTTTCAATGATTTTTCTTTGGAATAAAGGTTAGAAGATTCACTTTTAGTGCCTCTATCGGTAACGGGGAGGCAGAGCCTCCCAATTCCTGCTTGAGGTCTTCTTTGAAATTCCTCGGTTTTTTTGGGAAGAGTTTTCTATAATTCTGACACTACGAATTTCATTGCTTGTTTTAAGAGAAGGATAGTCATGATCATATAGATCTTCCTCACTGGGACAATCGCTGTTGTTAGATAAAATGGGACTTGTGAGTTGTCTGCTAGTTTCATTTTTAGTTGAAGAGATAGACAATTTACCTAATGAATTAGTGTAGTAATTTTGCAATTTATTATTTTTAAGATGTTTGTATAATGGATAATCTTGAGATGAGGCTTTGTGATCACAACATTCAAAGCCTTCCCGTAAGCAATTGATACATTGTTCTGTAGATTCTGAGCAATCGGAAGTGTGGTGCTCTTTCGCGCAGTTTGCACATTCTGCTATCCATTCACAGTTTGTTGCTACGTGGCTATCTAAAGCTTGACAGTTAGAGCATCGCATAATTCGAAGATGATGGACTACTCTTACTGATTCTGTAAATATGTTTAACTTGCCTTTACTAATTAATTGACGACAAATATTTGTACTACCTTGAAGTATCCAGTTATTACAATGCCTTTGTTTCGACGAAAAATGTTTTAATATTTCAAATGGCGTGTCTCTGAAGTAGTTTCTCTGGGTCAGTTCGTTCTTTAAATCATCTTGAGTGATATCATCTGGAATTCTTAACAATAGGATTCTCAGTCTTTTCTTTTCTGGTTCTAATATTCTTGAGCGAGATGTAAGATCTTCCGATGAAGTTAGTGCTTGTTTTAGGATTTCTATATCTGTTTCTGTAGTTTTAATTTCTATATTATTGTTCATTGTTTTTCTGACTGATTTAACTGCTGCTCGTAATTCGGGTTTTTTAATCTCCGTTCTTACGCATTTTGATACTTGGGATGATTGATTAGCTTCATTAGGAATGATAATTATTTTCTTCAAATGTTTTCGAATCTGTGATTCTTCTTCTTCTTGAGTGTTTTGCATAGAATGTTCCTTATTTGGTGCCACAGTTGGGATTGTTTTAAGATAATATTTCAGTATATCTTGTATATTATCTGTTAATTGATCTGTAAGATTTTTCGGATTGACTTGTAGATATGAATTCATTTCATCGTACAAATCTTTTGAGATATTTCCCAATAAATCTAGTTTCTCTTGTATTAGGACATGGTGCTCATTTATTAATGTTTGAAGCGGCAAAGACTTTAGTTTTGAATTTTTAAGCGTTTCCAGTTCTGTTTTTAGACTTATGCACAGGTTTCCATATGTAGTATTCAATACGTTTATTTCCTGTTGTAATAAATGGACTGAAGAAGTTAGTTTTATTCTACTATCAAGAGTGCTCTCTGTATTTGTTAAATGCTTTGGATGATACATTTCTTGTTTTTTCTTACATAGTAGTTTCATGTAGTTGATTACTGTTTTGTTGTTCCACTGCTTCCTTCCAAAGTTCAGGAAATCTTTTTCAAGTAATTTATATCCCATGAGATATTGGTGTTTCTCTTCTTTTGCAAAATGCGTTTGCGTGTTCAAGTTTTTAAGTGTTTTGAAGATATTCTTTCTCTCAGTTGGTTGTAATGGAGCAAATGAATCGCCTGGATCAGAATCAACTGTGCACTTATGCAATGAGTCTGAGTCTTGAGAAATGTGAGTTGAGTCACTTACATCAGTATTAGTTACTAACTTTTCCGTGGTTTCAATTCTTAATTGCGCTAACTCTTTATTTGCATCTTCAAAACTATGTTGCAATTCTTCGATTTCTTTCTTAAGTAAGTTTTTGTCTTCTTCTGCTTTCCGAAGTGAGCGTTGGAAGTTTAGATATTTTTCTTGTAATTCCTCTATTTCTTCTTCTTGTTTATTGTATAATGTCTGTTTTCTGCATGAGTGATAATGGATTTTTCCATTGAAGTCTCCTTCACTTGCAGCTTGCGAGCGCCTTGTTATGCGTCTAAGATTAAGGGTGCTTTTGAATGGTCTTGAAGTTAATGTTTGATCTATATCCGAGATAGATGAACCTCCATTGTCTCTTTTTTCTCTATCTAATTTAATTTTGTTCTGTATCGAGTAATATTCCAGTTCAAAATCTAATGATCTTAAATGGGCTAGTATTTCATTTTTCAGTTCTTCTGTATTTTCAGACATATTTTTAGTATGCTTTTTCAAACATGTTTGCAGTTGATTTAACTGTTGGAATAATTTTGTATCATCTTCTTGGAGATCGGATGTACTTGTTGATGAGTGCTCTTGATTAAGAGAATCGTTCGAGTTCTCTTTTTTGTCTATAATTTTTGAGCTCAAGTTCTATGGATTTAACTTTATGAATAAGAGCTTCTTGAAATAAATCGCCTTCATCGTTATGCCCGTCAGAATGCATTTTGTAGTGACGAAACGTCTGGTCGAAAAGCAATTGCGTGCTAAGATCATATTTGCAAACAACTTGATATTCCCATAATTTAAGTCTTTGAAGTGGGGGAAATTTACTCTTTGCCATTTTTGGCAATTACTTTTAACAGAGGTTGATATTAACAATTTAATAATAACAGCTTTCTTAATTATAAATCTATATTATAGATCAAAAACTGGAAAATGAGGCATTGCCACACCCCCTCCATACATCAATGAAAGAAAGGAGAAAAGGACAGTGAAAAGCAAAAACCAATAGCCTAGACTACTGAAAATAACTAAGATAAAAATTTAAGGGAAAACAATTTGAAATTTAAAAAAAAAAAAAAAAAAAAAAAAAAAAAAAAAAAAAAAGCAGTAGAAATTAAATTAAAACAAGGGAAAGACTAGTGTGAGAATAATACTGTGCACTAGAAGCTCATGTACTAAAGTATGAACACATTAAACCAATTTGTGATAGATTGATAGATTTACACTGATAGAAATGATAGAAACTGCGTTTTAACAACTTAAAATCCTTGAAAAGCTTTGTACATATATACATAAGTTCACGTTTCCAAGTTCAAAAACATAAAAAGACTGATTATGGCACATAAATCAGTAAATTATGAAGACAACATAGCAGAAAAATAGTAAAGGAGCCTGATAGCAAGTTTGCCAGTCAAACAAAGTGCACACTTAACTGTAGTTAAACAACGCACGCGTTGCACTTGAGAGTTGTTTTATTCTTGGAACACTTGAAAAATGAGAGTATTATCCAAAGCATCAAAATAATGAATAATCTTTGAAGATGATAACTTCTAGCAAGTAGGTTGCAATATAAAACTAAACATAAGTAATTTGAATGGGCGAGATGCTGAGTGAGAAATGTTTTGCGATCGTACTTTAAATAGATAGGGAATCACATAGAATAAAAGTAAAGTTTAATTATTGAATTACCTTAATTCAAAAAAGGTGTCTAAAAGAGAAGGTAGGATAAGATGGAGGGATGGTAAATTGTGACAAGCATGTTATTAATGCTGATTTAAAAGAATTTTAATTGAAACTGTTTAAGTAGCGCCATTTTTACAAAAGTATAAAAATTTAGGGAATTTGAATACAAAATCAAATGCTCTAAAACAAAATTAACACTCTAACAGGCTAAAATCAAAATCTCCAGTGAGAACAACATATAGATAAAACTTGATTAAGTGAATAAATTGAAATAGTAAGGAGGTCCCAATGAATCACCACTTGTGGCGCAGCAGAGAGAAAAAAAAAAAATAGGAATAAAAACTGTAAGAGGAAATTTAGAAGTTTGCAACCTTACCAAGTAAAATTGAGTTTTTGAAAAAACTTAATAAACAAGAAAGCACCAAAAGTTAAGAAAAAAAAAATCGAAAATTTAGTGGCGTGAAAAAAAAAAAAAAAAAAAAAAAAAAAAAAAAAAAAAAAAAAAAAATTAGGTGGATAAGCTAAAATTAAAGTTTTATACTAAATAAACTTTTGAAAAAAAAAAAAAAAAAAAGGGTGGAAATAACATTAGACTAGAAGAGTCAAAATTTAAAACAATGAGTGGGGGGGATTAAATCAAAGGTAATCTTGGTAAGTTTTGCAACACTGGTGATAGAAAATAACAAAATGAAAAGAAAGTTGAAGAAATAACAATAAAGACTGTAAGAGGACAATTTAGAAGTTTAAAACCGTATCAAATAAAATTGTGAACGTTAAAAAAAAAAAATCTTATTAAACAAAAGAGTACCAAAAGTTAAGTAAAATGATTAGAAATAGCTGGTGTGGAAAGAAAAATGTTGGGACAAGCTAAAACTGAATTCTTTTACGGAATGAACTTTAAAGCACATTGATAGCACCGTTAGAAAAGAAGAGCCAAAATTTAAGAAAATTGGAGGGGGGACAAAAACAAAGATAAATTTGGTAAGTTTTAGCAATGCTGGTGAAAGAAAAAATAAATAATAAAAAATAAATAAATAAATAAATAAATAAATAAAAAATAACAAAATGAAAAAGAAAACTAAAAATTTAAATAAAGACTAATAGGTTCCCCAAGAAGCCCCCTCTATTGTGCTCCTCTATTGAAAATACACTTAAACGAATGAATCCAAACGAAGCAGAAGGAAAAGTACCCCTAAGAACTTCACGACTGAAATTGGAAAAATTTCAGAGCTGTGCGGCTCACAGAAAAGCAGGTAAATGACTTTTGAAAAAAAAAAAAAAAAAAAAAAAAGACTTTTAAGATATTTAGTTTGAAATACTGGTGTTTAATAACTAAGTAAAAGCTATGGTGTCTAATGCGCTATAAACCTGAAAGTTTTAGCAATAGTTTACTACTAATACACAATTTTTTCATGTTTATTCTTAGATGATACAAGATTACATAGGTTTGTCTAATTTTAAGAAGCATATAGTTATCTTATGCTCAAAATGACTTAAGACCTTAAAATTTAGTTATTTATAATTTTCCTGAATCTGAATGGCTAATATTTATGTTTACAATACCCATAATTCCATCGTGAACAACTTATTTTATGAACAAACCATCAATGTAATTATAATTCGAGAACAGTTTCTTTAATTTGACAAAATAATGAGTTCAGATATTAGTCACTCCATAAATTAAATCTCCATTCTAAACCATACTACTAGCTCAATTAAAATTCGTTTTCCATTGAAATTCACTAATCAAACAAACCTTAATCAAATAACCCATAAACAACTATTTTCAAAGCTAAATGAAAGATATTATTAAAAGTAATTTAATTAAAATTTTAACACCAACAGAAAGATCAATCTTCCTACTTTCGAAAGACATAAAAATCATAATTGTTTAATAAAAATTAATATTTTAAATAATTTTATGAAAAAAAAAAAGTACTCTCAATGATAACCTATGGGAAAAAGAAAGAGGATAAAATTTTTATAAGAAGCTTTTAACATTCCTATCCTCTATCAAAAGACAGGTCAAAGTAAAAATACTGGTGACACAAATACGTTTAAATCCTCTACAGTAAAAGAATTATAAAATAGGTCAGACTGTGTTTTAATTAACTCAGTTTAAAGTAATAACTACTGAATAAAAATACACCACGTAATCCTATAAGCGAGAATTAGATTGATAAGGCAAAAAGAACATATTTTAATATACAATATTTTTACTCTTAAAATGTTCAAATCTTCACAATATTGGTATCGAAAGAAAGCTAATGTTTAAATGAACACATAATAAACAATACATTTGGGATAAATAATTAATAAAGAATCTTAAAAAGTTTAACAAAATATTGTTTACACCATGTTATTTCAATGGGAAAAATGGGATACACTATAAAAACAATAGTTTCTAAAACACTTATATTTATATCGAAACTTTTCAAAAACTTTATAAATATGGTATCAAAATGAACTATATACTTTAATTTATATTAATCAAACAGAAATGTTAGGTTAACAACACGAAAAAAGTATATACAAAGTGCAACAAAAGTGCAATGTTTTGAAAATGGCGCCAGAATGAGAAAAAGTACATGAGCTTCGAGAAGAAAAAACTTCAATAATAAACCATATAACGTCATAAAAAATATATCCAAAGATAGCCTAGAGTATGTAGAATAACAAATAATCGGATAAAAATAAAAATATGTACAGTAGAGTGCACAGATATTAAAAGAATAGGTGGCTGAAGCCTGGTTCTATGGAGACATGAAAACGAAAGAATAAGAAAGATTAAAATAGTCATATCTCCGGAACCCCTAGACCAATTCTCACAAAACTTACACCAAAATAAAGTTCATAAAGAAAGAAAAAGAATGATGTATAGAAAAAGGATGTAGCTTACCCCATTTCGTAGAAAATTAGGCTTCCATTAGGAGCGAAATCGAAACGACCGTTTAGAATCTGAAAATAATATCAGAAGGATCATACTGAGCAGACGAGCAATGTATTAGTGAAAAAATGCGAATGACCACTTAAGCATTTAATATTGTGGAATCGTAATAAGTCACATTTGGGGGAAGGCCTATTGGTTTTCCATTGTGAAGACTGACATCTTAGAAACATTCAACATTAACAACCTTTTAGATAGCAATTAAAAGAAACCAACTGTTGCTGAACGATGTTTCTTTAAATTTATTTGTATGAATATCATTTTTGTTGATTGCTGTAGTATCCGTCTTTTAAATATGTAAGTTTATCTTTAAAAATTCTTTTATTTTATCATTGTCTGTGTTACTGTGATTTGCCATCAAGTTGTGTAGATATTAGTGATATTTTATGCATGGAAAAATGTTACAATTAGTGTTCTCATTACAGACGCCATATCTGATGCTGTCTTTACAATCTTTGGACATATGTCCGGATCTGTGACATTGAAAATACCTAAGATTTGTCTGCGAACCAAGCAGGTGTTAAACCGAATGAGAATCTTACCTGAGTATTCGAGCTGATATGTATCCTTTTCATCAAACTTCAAGATGATATTGACAGTATTGTTTTTCTTTTGTTCGCACGGATGAATTTATAGTATATGCCCATACTTAGTAATTTCGGCAAACACATGCCACAAAAGCATGAAGGTATTCTCTGAGTTGATCGTCAATGGGTTCATCTTTCTTGACATTATATGGAACTGCTACAGATGACTTCAGTACTCCAAAGAAGAGGATATATTTCTGCAGGATAGCTACCATAGTTCACGGTGAATTTGTTTTTCCAAAGCAACGCATGCTCCTTTTACATAACCAATGCTTACACTTATGTTATCAAAACATAAACATTGAATGTTTATATCTAGACCCCATTTTAAATAGGTTAAAAATTGAACTCGCTTTATTTTCTGACGTTCAACACAGTCAACTTGGGCACACGAAGGAGGTTTTTAATACCAATTCAATATAAGTACTGGCAACAACAAACATTTCATAATTCAAAGCATTCAAATAAAGTTTTGCCATTTCATTGTAGGACTAGAGGACAATCTGGTTTGAAATCAGGAATTGCTGACTTAAAATATTATTTTCTAGCATTTTATCTTGGCAAGATTGTTTCCTTCATTGTTGTATGGTGCTTCTTGAAAGACAAAGTGCACAGGCATCATTACGCAGAGCTGATATCAATGCATTTCATTGTTCAGAGTTGAACAATCAAATGCAGAGCTTCACATTTCGATGTATTTTTACGATCTAAAGCCCTAGTAACATGAGATGTGAACAGTTGTGTTTTAGACAAATCTTGTTTCATTTTAGGATTCTAAATAGAATTTTTCTTTACATTGGGAAAAGAGTTATCATCTACATCCGCTTGAAAAGGAAACCCTGAGTTTTCTGAAATAATCACTATATAAACAGCTGTAGATAAAATATCCACACCTGTGACTTTTTCTTTTTGTCATTCTTCCTGTTTTTCCTTTAAAGTGTCCTCTCTTGTTTTTTATATATTCTCTATCTTCATTAGCCAAATACATTTTGCATCTATTCAATTGACCTATAAGAAAATGACAGTCTTCATTTATTTTTATTAGAATTAGCTTGTAGCTAGTAAAACTTTGCAATGTCCCTTGCTTAAAAATGGCGGATATTTTGTGTCAGAAATATTGCCAGATACATTTGGTAGAAAAATGCTTACCAGATATTTAAACTAAACATAATATTATCCACTAGGAATTATGAAAACTTCAAAAAGTCAGCTTTAGTTATGAAAGTTTAGTTAAGATGTTTTATATGCATGTATTGCTAATGTTCTAGAAGTATAAAATTCTATAAAATTCCGAAAAAGTGTCAAAATGAAGGGTCAATGAGCACCCTGTAGGTGTAAATAGGTATAATTTTAGGAGTGAGACACTATGAATAAATGTAAAAAAGTGGATGGTGTGTTAGTGTTTATCTAAAAAAAGTAAATAAATAAAAATTAGTTAATTGATTAATCACTTCTGTGTCTATGTAAATTGCCCAAAAATTTTACACATTTCACATTTAATACTTAAATCATTTGATGAATTTAAATATTACAGCAAGTCAACCCGAGACTTAAGTCGAATTAGAGCATGGGTAGGCAAACAGCCAGACAAACTGAATTCATAAACACTTTCAACTATATTAGAAAGGGGTAGATTGATTACCTATATCCATTTTGCTAACTGGCCGATGTTCATAGCCACTTTGTGAATTGGCTGATAACATCTGAGCAATTCGCGAATTACCGAGTAATACCCGAATTGCCCTGTCAGTTTAAAATGCTGTTGGAAATTTTGCGAATTGGTTACCAGTTCGCGATTTGGCCGATTTCGGATTCTGGCCGTAACACACATAAAATGAAGAATAAAGAAGTTTGTTTCATTTGAAGAGGTTGCGTACTTGTACCGTTATTTTCCAGGAGAAATATTAATATGTATATATATTCTTTTTTAATATAAGAAAAAATAAATGTTGTTCAAATGCGAAAAATTTTGCCTTTCTCTAGGAGAGAAATTGTGAAACATATAATGTTGAAGTTCATTTTACTCAATTAAATATATGTGTTGTGGTATCTAATTAAAATACAAAAAATATTGAAACAGAAATAAGATAAATAAAAGCAGATTATGGCAAAATTTTATTTTAATATCTAATAGTTATAATATCCCCGTCTAAAAGTTTTTACTTATATTGAAATACTTTATAAGTAAAATTATTGAAGCACTTTTAAATTATAAATTGTGAAACATATTATGTTGAAGTTCATTTTACTCATTATATACATGTGTTGTGGTATCTAATAAAAAAATATATATTGAAACAGGAATAAGATAAATAAAAGCAGATTACTGAAAAATTTTATTTTAATATTTAATTGTTATAATATCCCCGTCTAAAATTTTTTACTTATATTGAAATAATTGATGAAAAGAAAATCTAGTAAAAATGTATGTTAATGAATTTTTTAATAACAATCTAAATAATTAAGTAAAAAATGTCTAAGAAGAAATGTAATTAAAAGGCACTTTTTGAAAAAATTATAGCGAATTAGAACTTATTGAATAAATTAAGTCATGGAAAATTAACCATGATTCCATTAATGGGAAAATTAAATTAAGATTATTGAAGCACGATAATATGCTATATCTAACTGACATGAATATAAATGTAAAAATTATTGAGGAAATACACCTCCTATTTGAAATGTAATTACATGTGTAACTGAATGCAAATAAATCAAAAATTAGAAATTATCATGGATGTATACATTCCACTTAATTCAGCCTTTAAATTTGTTAGGTGAATTAATTTTTGGTTTTATTTTTTTATTTAAATACAAGATGTGATACATTTCTGTATTTATGCTAGAGAAATAAAAAAACGAAAGTAATTCACATATTCTCAATAAAAGAAACAAAAAACTCTTCCACGCCTCATTTTTTTATATGCTACAAAGTTATTCTTTTTTTCACAATCGCATCTTTAATATAGAAATAAACCTTTTTTCTATAGAAATGTATGATATTGATTTTGTATTAATTATATTTGAAAATCGATATCATAAAAAATCGAAATCATAAAAAAGGACGACCTCGTTTAGAATGCAATGAATTAACATCGTTTTTCTTGTGTTTATCAATATAATAGCAAACAGAACGGTCTGAAATACCTAACTGATTAGCAATTTCTCTCTGAGACATTGGAAATGCGGAATAATAAAGATTTTACAATAATAATAATGCAATATGAATACAATAAGAATACCATTTGACGTGCTACACCTTCATTGACTATATTAATCAAAAAAGGATTTTTTCTTTAGTTTAAGCACTTTTTTATAGACTGAGAAAAAGGAAATGCATTTTAACAATAAAATTGCATGAATGTCTCGTTTTAACGACCAGATTACGAAACTAGTCGTTGGGGACCACCGTAATACTTACCCATCATGGATATGCATTACATAATATGTGAAAATAAAGTATGTGAAAACTATTTATAAAATGCATTGCAATTCCAAAACAAAATTTAAATGTATATTTAAATATTCTTAATATAGATAGTAATGCTCCATTAACGTATTGCTGATAATCCCATTTCGACAAATTATGTAAAATACCAAACTACACAAGTAGTACCGGATTGCATAAAAGAAACATCCTTATAACTCCAAAAACAATAATCATATTAACTAACAGTTTACTGCTTCAGATTAAGCGTCTCATTTCCAATTATAACATATCTTTGAATTGAAATTTGAAGAAAATACAGGGTCATGAAAAATCGAAGAATGTGGAAAATATTATTACAAATATCTCGGCAACTATTAATCCGACCGACTTCGTTCTTGGAGCAAAATTTGTGTTATTTTATTGCCTTTTACGTCCTTTCCTTAAAATAAAAAAAAAATCGAAAATTTTTATGTACATTTCAAAAGAAAGAATTTTTCGAGAGTCCGAAAAAATAGTTCCGGGTAATCGAGGTTGCTGATATTAAATAGGCTTCGTCCTATTCTTACTTACTAAGTACATACACAATTTTAAGTCTCTATCTCCACTTGTTCGTGAGATAGAGTGTTTACAGACAGACAGACGGACGGTAATTTTTTTTTCTAAAAATATGTTTTTCGGAATCTTCAGTATCTGAAACGTGTAAATCCGTCAATTTTTTTTCGATTTTCAAAACGATTGCAAGATTTACCCTATACTACGTATGATAGGTAAGTAAAAGTGGTCCACAATTTTGACACGACACTTTTTAGCTTGTCTGAAAGAAATAGCGTCGGAGGCTAAAAATAAGTATTTTTTTTTTAATTCTTGATGCTAAAATATATAATGAATTTTTATATTTATAGAATAGGAATACAAAAGCGATTTTTTTACATAATTCGCATATTCGAATTGAAACAAGTTGGAAATTGCATGTGAAGCGCAGCAAATGAGCTGCGATCGTAATATAACGAAGTTTAAAAAATATTCAGATCCTGTTTTTATGGTATACAGTATTCCGGACACTATAGTAGTCGAAATATTTTGTGTGTCCCTGTATATATACAGGAACTATCCTTTATTAAGCTTTAACAACATATATCAATTTCATCTAGCGTGAAACAGTTTAATATTATTAAAACACGCCACAAACAAATTTTCTCAGTTTACCATTATAACTGTGAAATACTTTTGTGTGGCCCTGTAAATTAGTAATAAATTAATAAAAAAATGTACAGAATGCATATTTTAATACACACTTCGTAGCTGCATGTCAAATTTATTATATTCAAAAGAGTGTAACATGATTAAAATGTACTTGTAACTAAATTTAAATAATCTCACTTAAATTGGAATGCGTTGTCGTAGAACCTTTGTAAGTAAGAAGTAAGAAATATATGAGTACATTGTATTTATATATCATTTATTCTTAGAGTAATTTATCATTTATAAGTATGAAAATTTTCAAAAAAAAACTGGTGGAATCGAAATAAAATATAGATCTATAGTTGCGATATTTTAGTTAGATATGATACGAAAATCTAGTTTAGCAAGCAAACGAGTAATAAATTGAAATTTCTCCTTCAGCAATTTATGCCTGTACACGGATGCTTACTTGAATACTACTTTTTATCCAGCACATATGGATTTTTACAGATCTTAAATTTCACAGATATAAATTTAAAAAATAACAAAGATATCATAATCAAAATTAGAAAAGATATTTGTATTTCTTAATTTGTATTATGTTTTTTAATGATTTTTTAGTGCATAATCCCAAATGATCCTCACTTTAAACTATCATAGCAGTATTTTTCTCAAATCGTTAATTTTAAACTTAAACAAACAAAAATAAATAAATAAAAATTAATAAATAAATAAAATGATAGTATAAATTAAATGTGTCGGTTGTGCTTTGTAAATGTTGATAATTTATTTTTATATGCTTTTAAGCACTAAATATGAAAATGAAAATGACATTAATTTTTAAACTTCGCTTCAGATTTTTTCGCATTTCGTACATTTCAATCTAAAAAACAAAAAATAAATAAATAAAAAATAAAAAAAGCGAAAATATAATGCAATAAAACAATAAAAAATAATTTAATTTAATGACTTCCTCAATAGTTTAGCTGAAACTCGGGACTTAATGCATCCAAAACAATTATCAATAAATAAATAATAATAATAATAATAATCACATACATTTTAAATAATCAGATTGGCGCAGTAAGTACTTGAAAGGAATTTGCGCCATACAACTACATTCAACGAACCAACTATAATATCAGATTTCCTTGATTTTACTTATTTATTTATTTTTATTTATTTATTTATTTTGCATAAAATACGACAATATTTATTTATGCAATACTTTTTGTAAATTATAAGGAAGTTGCCCTGAATTGTAAAAGTTCATTAAATATCTGAGTCAAAAAAAAAAAAAAAAAAAAAAAAAAAAAAAAAAAAATGATAATTAGGCTACATTTTTCGAAAAAAAAAGTTTCTATATGTTTTCATACTCACATAAATTTCAACATTAAAATATTTCTAAAATGCAATTTTTATGCTAATTTTTATTTAAGTATAAAGTATAAATTTTGAAAGAATCTGATAATTAGGAACGCGCATGGAGAGTTTCAAAAGCTACAAATGTGCGAAATTTTCAATTTTGAGAAAACAGCATTTGACCTTTTATCTACCGACTGTACTTATAAGTACCATAAAAATTACTTATTATAAAATTCTTCTAATATGTCAATTAGTTGTAATACTGTTTAGAATGAGTTACAGATACGTTAATTTATTTTGTACGAAAAGCATTATTGGTTGCACAAAACAAAAATATTTTTAAAAAGATGAATTATTTTGCCTTTCTGTCTTTTCTTGTCGCTGAGGGAAGGGGGTGAATACTCCTATATTTATATTGTAAGAACATCATATTTGTGCATTTTATAATTCTACAAAATACTAAGAAAACTATTTAAAATAAAAGATTTGAGTGGGGTTGTAAATTTTGTACAAAAACCCTGTACCCTGTACCCCTTTGTACAATGTAAATTCAAATTTAATTAATTCATAAAAAAATTATTAAACGATTGCGTAAATATTTTAATTTTGTTTAAACAATTTACGTAAAATGCTGAATTCATGAATTCATAATGCGGTAAATAAAGGGTTAAATTAAACAAACTGCATATATGCTGTTTTCATAAATAAAAAAGCTTATACATCTGCAAAAAACACTTCAGATTTTTTTTTTTTTTTTTTTTTTTTTTTTTTTGAATCAGATGGATTCAAGCAACTAGTCTCATAATTCTCGAAAAGGAAAAAAAAAATAGCTAATTTCGTGAATTTTAATGTTCAGTGTAGACTTAATGTTTATAAATTGCAAATTCAAAAGTCATAACCTTCAGCACCATTCTTTTAATCAATAATCGCATTCTTAATTGAGAATTTTTTATATTCTTTATGAACTTTATTATTTTTTTCCAATGTTATTACTCTAATTTGTTGTTGCTTATAAAAATTTCGCATGGAATATTATATTTTTTGTAATATGAAAATATCTAGACATCCTTACAGAATTTAATTCTAAATAATATCAATATAATTGGTACATAAAAGCTATTCTAGTGTATCTATTTATTTTAGTAATATATATCTTATTTTCAAAATAATTCCACGAAAATAATTTCATTTTAATAGAAATGATGACACTTAGAATATCGCATTGCATTAATAAATGACACATTTAATTTCGTTTTAAATTAAAGCTGTTAGAACAGCATAAAAAGTAGTTTCAAAAAGCTAACTTTTTATTCTCTTATATTGCTCTCAATAGAGGTCTTTGCTACTTGTTTTCTTTAGTATCGCATACATCTGGCTTAATTATGTGACATTTTCATTATCTTAGATTTGTATATGTGCTTTGAAGTTACAAATAAGAATGCGTCTTAAGACATTAAAGATAAACGCTGACCTTTTAAAACTAATTTTAATAATGTATTTTAAAGAAAATATAATGTCATTTACACATTTATCCTTTGTGCAGAAAGTATTTAACACTTTTATTTATGCATAAATTCCCAGACGCATTTAAAATATTTTTTGGAATGACAAAAAAAAAAAAAAATCTCAATGAAAAATATAATGGTGATCATATTTGTAAAACATAATATAAACAAATGAAAATTTACAAGGTTCATTTTTTTCTTTAATAATTTTCCTAATTTAAAAAAAAAAATAGATTATTATGTCAGCACTATTTACTGCATATTATAAAAAAGAAAAAAATGCATATTAAAAGAAGAAAAATAATTTTTTAAAAAATCTGTAATTTAATATCATATGTATATTTAACCAAGTACTTATTTAACGTATATTTAATACCATCATTCTTAACACTAGAACAACGGAGCTGGTCGATTTGCCCCAAATCGATGTTTAATTTCTCGCCGGGCAAAGAGTATTTATTGAAAAAAAGTTTCCTTTTCTGACTTTTAATATTTTAATGTAAACAACAGATTTTGATATTTAATAGGGAATAACATAAATATTTTTCCAGTTACAACTAATTATACCTAGAACCGTGAAGCGGGTCACTTTGACCCGCAATAATTTTTTACGCTTAAACGACAAAATGAAGATGCATTTATCCAGAAGTAATGAGAAAGTATATATGCCTCACTCCTGATTTATCTAATAGGCAGAATTGGAAGGGGGATAGTGAAAATTTTCAATCAATATCCTATATTCTTGATGTGAAGAATGGACGATTGCGGTTGAAAATTATAACAAATATTTAGAAGTAGTACTGAAGTTGCTTTTATTCTGAATTTATTGAAAGTATAGATAAGATTTTCGATGCCTTAATATTATTGTCAAAAAAGCTTTGGAATGTTAGCAAATATTATCTGAAAATCATTGAGAATGCAAATGAATGAGGGTGAATATCTGCCTTTAAATGAAGAAAATTGAACTCTACTGTTGAAAATGAAAGTAACGATGGCTCTGTCTATACGTATATACTGTCTATACTATAGATGCAAATTTACCTGTTTTGAACAAAAGTTTTTGATATTTATCAGATAAAAAATCGAATATAAAAAAATAATTAAGAGTTAGAACAAAAATGACAAAATTTGAATTTTATATACATGAAAATATGAAAACTAAATAAGCAATAATTTGCACATTCACACCTGGAAATAGAGATGACAAGAAAACTGTAAGACTTACTATATAAAAGGACCTAGCATAAGTGTAGATGGTCACTTATTTATTTCAAAATCTGTGAGTAGGGTTACACAGAATATATGTCTATCAAAACCAGATAAATTCAGTATCATATAACATTCTAGTTGCTTGGAGATGTTGATAAAAAACTGGCTTTATAGAAACTGTAAAATGCCCAAGACGAAAAATACAAGACTCTGTAAAAATGTCAAAGTCAGAATTGCATGTGGCTATTCTTCTGACACATTTAGATATCAACGTAACTGTATACCAAGGAGAAAAGAGTAAACATATTTTGTTAATTAGCAGTCTACATCTAACTGTTGAAATTTTAGGTAATTCACAAAAAAAAAAAAAAAAAAAAAAAAAAAAAAAAAAACATTAAATACATTTGTTTACTACAACGCTACTAAATTCAGTGTTGCTGTGTGATTTCCCAGATGACAGGTAGTCTGAATATGACAAGACTGCATCTTATACGAGGCCAGTGAATGCAATTTATAATATTTTGTATTTTGTCACGATCAGTACCTTGGGTTTGTGCAAACCTGTAACTGGAAAAATAGTTAGTATACGTTTATTATCTATTACTATACGTCAAGTTATTCAAGGCTTAGTTGAGAACTTACGAAAACAGTTTATTTCTCGGCCAAAAAATAAATAAATAAATAAATAAAATAAAATAAAATAAAATAAAAAGAATGTTTGTCATTTGAGCAAGAAGACACACTAAAGACTATGAAAACACAATCTAAGCATAAAAGAGTTTGTTATCTGGATTTAAAAAATGAAAATAAAACTAAAGATAATTGTTCCGAAAATAATGAACCCACACGTTTCTGCTAAATGTGCAAAATCTTTAACTATGTTTTCCAAGCAATGTGTACAAAAATTGGATTAGATAAATCAGTAACACTAGTAAGTAACTTGTATATTTTATATTTTTTATAATTATTCTTAGATTTTATATCTAAACTTATTTGAATGGGATAATCTATTTTTTAGTAATGTTTATTAAGTCCAAGTTTATTTATGTTTAAAATATTTGTTTAATATATTTTCTTCATACTTAATGAAATGTAATTTTGAATGATAGCATTTCCTGAAATGTAAGTAATTTCTGCTGATTTTATGTGTCAAATATAATGTATATATTAAGAAATATTAATTACTAGAAGAAAATATAATTTTTTAACTAACCAAATTAAGTATTTAGGCATATTTATATATCCTTTTCCATCTCGGGTCAAATTGACCCCCGCCGCGGTTCTAGGTATCGAAAGTCCCGCAGTTCTAGTGTTAAATGTTTTCTTCTTACTCAATAAATATTTTTTTCGATAGATATAAATGAAAAAGTAAAAGAAACACCACTATTTCGATACTAATTAAAATATTTGCAAAACTCTTAAGAGTTTAAACTTCGTAAAATCTTTCCGGCGCAGCGTTCATAAAACAGGACGTTCAATTTTAATTTTAGTTACACCAAGAATATTTAATTAAAATTTATCTTCTATAACATACCTGAAAATAATCAAGTTCGTATTTTCTAGTATATTCGTTTATAATTTCTGGAGCAAGGAAATTATTCAAACAGAAGTAAACGAGATAAAAAGTAAACAATCAATTTCGAGTATTACTTGCGCTCAGCGGTTTCCATACGATAAATTATTGTGTATAAATAGAATCGTGGCTAAAATAATAAAATTTTTTTGCAAGATGTTATAGGACATAGGACATAGCTATAAATGATAGAAAAATATGAATGTGTATACTATAATTGTTCAAAGACATATGAAACCTAAATAAAAAACAATTCTTTGTAACTCCTTTTTAAATCATATCCTATTTGGTTTAGGATTAATTAATTCGATATATATTAATAAAAATAGTACGTGCATAAATTTCAAATGCTATTCCTCAAAACTAGAATCAGTGCAGCAATAATCTTTTCCTTTACAGTGTGGCTAAAACACTTGTTCAATGTTTAATCTTGATACTTTGTTAAACGCGCTTCGGTAAGAGATATCAAAATTACACCACCATCTTGGTTCATATCGTGTTTTTCCAGATAGGTTTGAAATTAATTTCTAAAAAGACGAGATTCGTATTCAGAGATCCACTTTGTCGGACGATCCCTCTTAGCCCACACAACTTTGAAGAAAGTCCGTTGTAGTTATTCCTGCCACCACCGATATTATTAGGTGATATCGGTCACCCACTGTGAGGATCATGTAAATGAACACCAACTCTGTCAATTAACTAAATTAACAGTTTATTCTATGTTCACAATATAATACAGCATTTACATATATAAGTCGGATATAGGTGATCCGGTTTTACATTAAATTAAATACTGTAAAAAGTTGGCTGTGTACTGTTCAAATTACATCTTCTCCCTCTCACTCTATATACGTTAGATTAACTTTACCGGAGATCAATTTCGAATCTCTCGACACCTGGGTAATCAGCCTACGCTGTTTGATCCGAGCATTACATACAGGGACCTCCGTCCATCTCTGCTGTCACGGTACGAACTGAAACTCTCTCAGCCATCACTGCCCTTTTCCATTCCTGTAATTCCCCAATGTAAACCCCCCTATTCGTGGAGATCCTTTATTTTCCCTTCTTCCATAGACATCCCAGAAAGTCAAACACTCCCCTCGACAATCTTCTTTTCTTTTTCCTCACCACCTGTTCATTCAGGCTTTAGAGTAAGAAAGAATGTCACCTTGAAATTTCAGTACACAGCCCATACAATACATAAGATATTAAGAAAACAATAAGATAAATTCCAGTTCTATAGCAGATATTTTCTCAGAACCTGACACACTTAATGCAAATTGTTCGCGGATAACTTAGTAATTATGTGATTACTTCTAATAATATTAGTCTGATTTTAATAAATATGTCATTAAAAGTTGTTATCTAGGCATTAAAATCTGATGGTATATAAAGTACTCCGCCCATATCATTATGTATGTCTAAACCTTCCGTGGCATGAAGCATTAATATTCCATGTAATAACTGACGATTTTTTTTCGAAAATCATTACCAACATTTCTTTCATACTTCTGCTACTATAGGTACCTTCGGACCTCCACAACGCTTTTGCTGTATGCCTGTAAATCGAAATTTGTATGCAACGGAAAAACGCCCTTATCTCAAAAACTCTCTGATTCAAGTTAATTGCCATATATTTTTACTCCAATGTTTAACTTGACGTCTGCCACCTTTAATTTCTTCATAATTTTAATTTCGGTAGATTCTATAATAGAGGAGGAGAACATATTTTTGCAGTATACTTTCAATTGTACCGCTGAAAATATAATACCAAAAATTAAAGAAATGAATTTCTGAGTTCAGCTTTACGAAAGATTTCACAGGATATAAAACTCAATATGTAATTAAAAGTATTTTTTTTTCTCAAGTAAGTTACTTACCTTTTCTATTTTTTTTTTCTGAAACATATTTGTGAATGTTTGTAATTTGTGAATTTGTAATTTGTGAATATGAGTATCAATATTCCTCATTACTTCAACGAAATGGAAGTTTCCACGCTTCAAAGCATATGAAAAACATAGCTGTGGCATCCAGATGTAGAGATAGTCTTATAATGATGGTTTGTACTTTTTAAGTACAAAATCCTACAAAAACGATGTCTAGAATTTTTAATCTATGTCAAACGGGCAAGAATACCAATATAGTGACAAAAGTGAGTGTTATCATCGAAGAAAAATATTTGTTTATGCTTTTTTATGTAACATGTTTTTTTTTCTGCATTGGTTTACAGAAATTTAACGTTAGGAAGGGAGGAAATAGCACATTTTTTATTATTATTTCTCGGTCTAAGAAACTGAACAGCGTTATTTATATTCTTTTAATTCACTGTCGTTGCGGCATGTTAACATAAAGTTTTCTAGAAAAAAATTATGAAATAGCGATGCAAATGTAATTAGGGAATTCGAGTATTAGTTTCATATCTTAAGAAGAAACTTATTTGTATAATTCCCTTTAACATAAAAGAAAGAGTTTCTTTGAAAGGAAAAAAAATGCGAATCATGTATTCTAAAAGTCTCTTCCTAAAATATAATTCAAAGCACAGGATAGACTTATTAAATATCAGGTTATGGGTAAAACCTATTTTTTCAAGTAGAAAATTCAATTAAGTTGGCTGAATTGAACACAAGTTAATTATATGAGGGAACTAATTATATAAAGAGAATCTGGCTTAATCAAGCACGATAATAATTAGAAGGAAATAAGTGTTAAAGAAATTAGCTGATTGTCAATTTCTTTTCTAAATGTATGCATAAAAGCTATTACGTGGAGAAACTTGGAATAATGTAATATTTTCTCTAGTGTAGAAAATGAGAATTTTTATATATTTGTCCAACAAATAGAAAATATTTTGTTGTTTTCTCGTAAATGACAATACACTCGCTATCTGGATATCCTCAAAAGTTAAAATACTTCTAAAATGCTTTTTGAAACGTTTCCTAATCATATTATAATAATGAAGAAGATGAAATTTGAATACATGAGTTTCTGTGCCTTTTGCGAATTGCTTTAAAAAATGTTTAAGCTATTTTCATATTATTAGGGTTTACCTTAAAAAGCTATAAAAGGACCATTATAAGATCACTCCTTTATCTGTCTAACTGCTAACCATAGCCATTTTATTCATAAACTATGAAGCGTGATAAGTTCAAATACAGTAAAATAGTATAGACTTTTGATCCACACATTACAAATAATTAAACATTCACGAATACATTTAGGAAACTTGTACAGGGTCAAATTAATTTACTTGAAGAAAAATCTTACTTTATACAGGGTGTTTCGCTACCAGACCGACAAACTTTGAGGGATGATAGTAAACACGAAGATAAAAATTATTAAATAGGAAACCATGGGGGGCAAACGTCTTCTGTTGGAGTTAGGAGCCATTAAAAATTAAGGTCCGAAATTTCAAACGATGATAAAAAACGGGAAAAGGATCGATTCGTTTGCGTTTTTTGCTAAAATAATTCTTTTTATCACGACTTTTTTAGGAAAAAATTGTAAAGGTTACGTTCAAAAGTTGCCGATAGAGGGTGCTTTAGACTTTACAGTAACGTACAACTACTTTTTACCGTTATTTTGTGCATGGGGTTGAAATTATTCTGAAGTTTAGATTTTAACTTAAATTTTAATCCCAACATCGGAAACATTGGGATGGGTTAAGGAGCGAAAATTAAACTGTGAACAGAGGGGGGGAAATTTTAAACGCTCATAAATATTGCACAAACAAATCGATTTTGTTGCAATTTGCATGTAAGTCATTAACTTGGTAATTATTTTATTCAAAATGACGTACAGCTTTGGTGCCCTCATTTTTTGATAGAGGCGCTTCCGACACATCTCTGACATTTCAGTGGCATTACTCCTGGGTGTTTTACTACCAGACCATCATACTTCCAGGAAGTGTTAGGGATACAAAGACGACTTGGAATCACATAGAAATGTAACGCTGGAAATGCATTTTTTGCAAGTTACAGTTAAAGGAAGCAGAGAAAAAAGTAACAGAAACAGCGACACGTTAATGTGATAGAAAACAGTTTATTTAAAGGTTTTACTAAAAAAGGTGTTTGAAATTACGACCAGAAGTAGTGCGGCAAGTTTGACAGCGACGGTAGATGGCGCTAAACGGTAATGCGCCTGCGCAGAGATCACTTTGATGTGATCATTCGGGAACCGGTTCCAAACGTAACAGAATGGAGTATTTGAACGATGAACAGCACGATAGGGCTCCTCCACATTTTACCAATGATGTTTGCCGGCACTTCAAAGTAACATATGGACAGTGGTAAATAGGTCGTGGTAGTGCGCTTCACTGACCTGCCATATCGCCGGATTTATCATGTATGGACTTCTTTTGCTGGGGTCAAATGAAAAATTGGATGTATGAGACTCCCGTACCATCAGTTGAAGACCTCGCAGCTGGTATTTCTGTAGCTGCCAGAAAACTATCAGAGATGACTGGAATCTTTCAAAGAGTGAGAAATTCCACGTGATGCCGCTGTCAAGCATACCGGACAACTTCTGGTCGTAATTTTGAACAGCTTTTCTAGTAAAACCTTTAAATAAACTGTTTTCTGTCATATTAACGTGTCGTTCTTTCTCTACTGTTTCTGTTACTTTTTTTCTATGCTTCCTTTAACCATAACTTGCAAAAATGCATTTCCAACGTTACATTCCTATATTATTCCAAGTCGTCTTTGTATCCCTAACACTTCCTGGAAGTATGATGGTCTGGTAATAAAACACCCAGGAGTAATGCCACTGAAATGTCAGAGATGTGTCGGAAGCGCCCTCTATCAAAAAATGGGGGCACCAAAGCTGTACGTCATTTTGAATAAAATAATTACCAAGGGAATGACTTACACGCAAACTGCAACAAAATCGATTTGTTTGTCCAATATTTATGAGCGTTTAAAATTTCTCCCTCTGTTCAAAGTTTAATTTTCGCTAGTTAACTAATCCCAATGTTTCCGATTTTGGGCTTAAAATTTAAGTTAAAGTCTAAACTTTAGAATAATTTCAACCCCATACACAAAATATCTGTAAAAAGTAACTGTTCATTACTCTAAAGTCTAAAGCGCTCTCTATCGACAATTTCTGAACATAACCTTTGAATTTTTTTTCTAAGAAAAACGTGATATAAAGAATGTTTTAGTTAAAACCGCAAACGAATCGACACTTTTTTTCCGTTTTTTATCATCGCTTGAAATTTTGGACCTCAAACTTTAATGGCCTCTAGCTCCTACAGAAGACGTTTGCGCCCCATGGTTTCCTATTTAGTAATGTTTGTTTTCGTGTCTACTATCATCCCTCAAAGTTTGTCGGTCTGGTAGCGAAACACCCTGTATATCGTTTGGAATATCGAGTTAAATCTTACGTAACACTGAACTACAAAATGCATTTCTTTTAATTTTTGGTATTATATTTTCAAAAAAATGTCGTCAAAACTGTAATACTAAGTTATGTTTTCTTGCCCCCGCCCTTTTGGAATCTACGTTAATTCAAAATTATGTAAAAAAAAAAAAAAAAAAAAAAAAAAAAAAAAAAAAAAAAAAAAGAGTTGGATAAAAGAAGAGACGTTAATTCAAAACTTTAATGAAAATTATAGCGATTAACCAAAATCACATATTTTTGAAAAAAAAACGCAGTTTTCCGTTATATCCTTTTTTCCTTAACGAGTTGTCAGAAAAACTGTGGAGGAACGATGGAAGTACCTAACATAGCAGAAGTATGCAGCCATTGCTGGTAGTAATTTCTGTAAAAAATCGTCACAAATTAGCCTAGCTATTAACCCTTAAAAACACGGATTGCTTGGATATACACAATGCTAAAGGCGGCGTATTCTACTAAATCTTTATAACGCAAATAACAACTTTTATTGATAAATTTGAGTAATACAATGCCCAGTAGTAGTACTGAATCAAAAAACTTTGAATTGTTTAATCAGACTAATTTTTATATTCCCTTAAATATTAAGGGTTGTTTGCGTTGAGTAGATTTCACAATATGCCTCCCGTGTTTTAAATGTTAATAAGAATTTCTCTTGAAAAATGCCACATGGGCCAAATTGGTATTGTAACATTGTAACCTCATTTCGAAGTGCGCTTAGGAAAATGCCAAGTTGAAATTTTGAACATGGATTTTGATTTCCCTATGCTTTAAAAATATAATATTATTACTACGCTCAAATTGGTTTTATAAAATGCTAAATGAATTTTAAATATGAACAATTTTTATTACTAGTACCAAATTAAGTGCATCATTAAACAGGTTAAGAAAGTTTTAAATAGAGTTTTACAGAATATTGATATTTGATAATATCTACGTTTCATATATCATGGAAATTTTATGGTATATCCATTCATACTTTTCTAATATATAACACCTCTACATTTTTTAGCTATTTACGAAGGCTTATTATTCTTTAGCAGTGATTTTTTTAGTGATAAAGTTAATAATTCGTATATTTACTGTACGGAATTTTCTGAGCGCAAGCAATACTCGCACTTTACCGTTTATTTATTTTACTTTTACACTAGCTAGAAGAAAAAGCTCGTTTATTCAATAAAATCATGCAAGTATCATGTAATGCACTGCAAGTTAATATATTCCTTGTTTACTCATAAAAACTTAATGATTTCCAAACATTTAAAGGAATTTTTCAAAGTTTCAAATACATTAAGAATGTCGCTTTGATTAACAAAAATACTTATTGCTTAATAAATCTGAATAAGATATTGAAATTGAAGAGTAATTTTGTCAACATTTTGTCAATAACTTAAAGGGTAATTAAAAATCACGAGATGTGAAAAATAGTTATTAAGCGTATTTAATATCGTTTATTTTCAAATAGAAATAGGTTAAATCTTAACTTGGCAAAGCTGTGATTTATTTCCAATATATTCATGATTTTAATTGAAATTTAATATTCACGATTTGCTTTCCAAATTTCAATAAACTAGTGCAGCCATTGAAATTCACTCAAATCATCTACACAAATGTCCTCTTTAGGGCCGATGTTTTTGACAGAACTAATAAGGATCTCGAGAAATGAGACATTCGGCGACCGGTGTACGCGGTGTGGACAAAAGCTTATACAATTGGAAAAATGAAATTTGTCCAAACTGATCTCCAAAACATTCCACTCTGCTACAACCGCAATTATTAGCTTTTTTTTAACAGAAGCTACATACACTAGCTACATACACTGGAAGAAAATCCTTAATTTTATATTCTTTTAAAATGTATTTAGCTATTCTGAAAGTCACATTTTTTTCTTTTTATTAAAATTAAACTTTATATTCACTTTTTTCAGTCTTTCTTCTTAAATTATCTTTTAAAGTATAGCTCTTCTGTATTAAATTACTTCCAAATATTATTTTTTTGAGGTTTCTTTAAAAATAATTAGAAAGTTAAACTCTTTAAAAAATATTTCTTAAATGAAAAATAATGTTACTTAACAAATGCTTTAGAAATGTTACAAGTTAAATATAAGTTAAACAAGTGCTTATAGCTCAGCAGGAAGAATGTTTCTTTTTTATTATTTTAGGTAGACTGAAAAGACAAATATTTGAAAGTTTTTGTTAAATATATATTATCCTGGCATCGTTCTCCAAAAAAAAAAAAAAAAATGTGTGATGAAATAAAATGTGTTTTTCTCAGTCTAATTTTGCTATTATATTATATAAATACTTATAAAATAGTATAGATTCACTATTATATTAATATATAGATTGGGTACTTTTATTTAACAGAATCTTATGTATCTTTTATAATAAAACAATACACTTAGAAATAAAAATATTAAATACTATTTTTTTTTTCACAAAATAGCTTATTTATAATAAAAATCAGTCTGCACTTTAAAAAAATCTGTGATCCTACAGATTTTAAGTACAGGAATTTGTATGCTTAATAATTTCTTTTTCTGAACACAGTACAAAACAGATATAAAGCTACAACTGAAAACAGTTTTTGTAAATCTACAGAACGTAAAGATGTAATTAATGAAATAATCTGCGAAAATGACACTAATCTTATAAAACATGTTTCCCGAATGGAGCTTCATATAAAGTTCTAGCATGGCAGATCCTTAAAAAAATCTTAGTAACATTTCAGATTTTAGTTTCACAGAGCGAACCTATATTTTTTTCTTGAATTTTTGCCGTTTCCGTAATATAAAATGTTACAGGATTTATAGTTTTCTAGAAAAAATTAAGCAAATTTACAATTTTATTTTTCTTACAGTATGTATATTGAATGGTAAAGTTTCAATTTCAAAGTCTTACGGAAATCTGTATGGCTATTAATTTTTCATCGGCAAACTTTACAAAAGTGTATGTAAATCTCAAAAATCTTTTTGTTAAATTACAGAAATCTGTAGAATTACAAAATAATCTGCTAAAATTAGAGTTATCTTGCTAGAAGTGATTTTGTAACCTAGGTTGCAGTTTCATAAAATGTTCTATTAATAAAAAAAAAAAAAACTTAGTAACTTTACATATTTTTAAGCTCTTTGCATAATTATAAAAGAATTTTTGCTTTTAACATATTGAGTGCCATTTCAGTTATCCGTGACTGACATTGGAATGTCTGTTTAGCGATATCATAGTGATCACTCACCTGTGAGTGGCAGTATAGCATATTATATAAAAATATATATTGTTTTATGTTATTACTGAAATTTATTAAAAATATGCTTAACTGTTATTATTTTACATAATTATATCGCTAGTGGATTTTAATGAATTTTTCGTAACACTGTAAACATTACAACGGCTGTCCTTCGCAGTGTGTCAACTTGTTTATTCATTTTTCTAGCCACTGCTCCACCATATTGTGTTAAAATCTTGTCATAAAAGGATTTACAAAATTGGTTAACTGCGCTGAGGAAAAAAAATCTGTAATTTTACAGATGTAATGTTTCCGAAATCTGCATTCTTACTGACATTTTATCTGTACACTGTACAAGAAAAGATTAAATCTACAAAACTAATTTTTTAAAGCTAAAAAAATCTGCAACTTTACAAATGAATTTATTATAATTATCCTACTAAAATTATATCTATGGCCTGGGCTGCAGTTACATTAAAAATTCTAGCAATCCCAGATTCCTAAATAATTCTTAGTAAATTTACAGATTATTTTTATTTTCAGTGCAAATCTTTATATGTTACATATACATTACATATATGCCGTTACCGTTACATAAAAAAATTCTAGGAATTCCAGTTTTTTAGAAAACTGTCAGTATCTTTACTTTTTTTAGAGTATGCAGAGAGTTTTAATGATTTTTTTATTTATTTATTTCGGTGTTGGTGTCGTTGCTTTTTATAAATTGTTGCAATACTGTAGATTGAATGTCCTCTTTTTGTAGGGTGTGCTAATATTACTTCTCCGGAATCCAGTAATACAGATATCCCTCGTCAATATTATCTTTATATAAAATATAGCTCCTTAGAACTCTAATATTAAATAACAGTTCAAAGATAGTTTTCCGTACCGTTGCTGGGTTTTGCGTACTGAGTTATTGTAAGCATTCATTTGTTCAGATAAGTAGGCAGCTCCATTTTTTCTGCTATAGTCGACTATAATTTGTTATTTTAATTCGTGTTTTAATCGACTTTCAACATTTACCATTTCATGATGAATGGGAAAATTTATAGATGTCAACCTCTCTTAAAATTTCCGCAGTCTGATACAAGGCAGACAATTTTAAAACCGGAATAGTTGTAAGAAAATGTGTTCTCTTTCAAAGTGGTACTAAATATGTTTAATTTAAAAACCGTTTATTAAATAACTTTCTTGTTGGAAGCATATTTGTCTACGATCAGACTCCAGAATAAATAAGAGATGTTGGTATATATGAATAATTCTGTTAATATTAGTTCTTTTTTTATTTTCCTCTTGCCAATATTTTCTCGAGGTATAGTATTTTCGAAATATGAAATAAAAGAAATGATTTATTGATATTTTTAAAGTAACTATCCCCTCCCACTTTAAAAAAAAAATATTATTAAATTTTTTAAGACTGCCAATAAGCCTATTATAATCGAAAGTGGTAATTTGTATTTTATACGTGTAGCAGTATGAAATTATTTATATACGGGTGTTTGAAAATATCTTATTTAAACATATACAGATATGTACCTTAAAAGACCATATAAACAGCAATTTCATATTTCTGGAATTTTAAGTGCTTTAAATTCATTTAACAATTATTTATTTACCAAATATAATTCCAGAATTTATTGCTATACAATGCTACACAATTTTAAATATTTTGAATCATTTATATAAAGTATAAAGAAATTTTTAGAACTTTATATTCATTTAGAACTGGAATGAAATTTAAAATCTAAAGTAATTTCCCATTCATTTATCTAGTGATGCAAACGATCTTCTAAACTTACATAGCTGAAAAGGAATTTTAACTGTCTTCTGTTATAAAACATTATTAATTGTTTCTTTTATCACTCAAATAAGACGGAAATGACATTTCTAAAATAAATATATCTTATGTAAAACGAAATCAAATATGTATTCAAAACAAATTGCACATAAATTTTTACAAATTAATTAAGTGTGCAATTTTCGTCACGATATGTGTTTGAAAATTTTAGTTCACTCTAATAATATTTACTTTGTTTGAAGACGTTAAGAGAATATTTAATTTGCACGAATTTCCTCAATTACAACACTTTGAACAATTATGCATATATTTGTATAGCATTATTTAATCGTGTGAAGCAATATTTTCTGAAACACTCTAGCAAATTAGTTGTTACTGTTTGTAAACAAGGTTACGTGTAATATTTTCATATGAGTAAATTCCATTTTAAATAAAACTATTTTTTATACATTTAAAGAAATAAAGAAAAAAAAACGTATATCATAAACGGTTTTATGCTAGTATTACGTATGCTCAGAGAATTCCATAAAATAAATATAAGAATTATTAACTGCATTATTAAAAAGATACGTTGCTAAAATAATGTAAAGGCATTGTAAAAGAACTGTATAACGAAGGGTTGTCTAAAGTTATATATACTAGAAAAGTATGAATATACCACATATGGGCATACCACATAAGTTCAAAAAGACAAAAAATCTAATTAATATCAAATATTGCTATTCCGCATAACTCTTTTTTTTTTTATCTCATCTTAATCTGTTTATGACTATTTTTAATGCAGTAATAAAAGGAGAGCATATTCAAACTACACTTAGCATTTCATGAAATTAAATTCAGCGTAGTAATAATCTTTTCATTTTCCAGTGTAGGTAAAACAGAACGCCTGTTTGATGCTTTAACTCGTGATTATGCTAAGCGCGTTGCAAATCACATTATATTTATGTTTTAATTCTAATTAAATTATTGTGGTTTATCTGTTTGACGTTTATTGATGAATTCTGCTATTGGGCATTGAATTACACAAATATACCAATAAAAGCTGTTATCTAGACTTTAAAATCAATTAAATTACAGAGAAAAGTGCCCGTGTAATTATGTACTGTCCATACAGCTCCTGTCTTTTAGAATACATGTCAGTGGTAAATATCGATTTTTTTTTTTTTTTTTTTTTTTTTTTTTTTTTTTTTTTTTTTTTTTTTTTGAAAATCATTATCAATGCTTTTATGCGTCTTCTATGATAGGTTTCTCCAGTGCTCTTTAACACGTTTCTGAATACATGAAAATCGATATTTTTGTAGTAAAAAAATGCGTTTTCTTCAAAAACTCTGTGACCTAAAGTAAATAGACGGTATATTCTCTGTAAGGTTTAAGTTAATGCCTACTACCGATAATTTTCCATGATTTTATTTTTAGTGAATTCGGAGATAACCAAAAATGAACATATTTTTGCACTACATTTTCGATAATATCTCTGAAAAAAAATACGTATAATTAAAACATTTTTTTTAGATCAGTGTTGTAAAAGCTTTACACGGTACTCACATGGTATGCAAAGAAATTATTTTTTTCGTTAGTAACTTTAATATCCTCTCTATATTTTCCTAAATATACACTCTAAATAAAAAGGAGTGATTATTCACCCCGGAGTATTGAATATCCACTCTATCGAGACTCAAAAGATGTCAAAAGTCTTTAGAAAGACTATTCACTCTGAGCAAAAGTGGAATTACTGACTCTTTGAAAGAGTGAGTATTCTGTTATGGGAAATTAATATTCACTCTAAACAGGGGTCAATAATCACTCTTTCTAAAGCAGTGCGTTTTTTCTCTCCTTATTTATAAAACGACATGGTAAAGCATATTTAATTTCAGCTTGTTTATTCCCATATACAGGGTATATGTGCCGCTGATGGACACCCTTAAAGATTCTGTCCCTGCCGTTGAAGACACTCACGAACTAATGCTAATCCTGTGGGAAGGGATTTATCTAATATCTCGTTTGCATTTCAATCTTTTATTTTATTTTATTTTATTTTTGCATTTGATAGCCTAGGCCTGTCTCAAAATCGTATCCTTTTTACCTTTTCGATTTTTGTCGCAGATATTTTTTAGAAAGTTACTTTCACTAGAAAGTGAAAGTAAACTAGAACCGGTTCAAAAAATGAAAGTGTTATTCTAGAAAATATCTGTACCAAAATTGAAAAAGTAAAAATAAACAAATATTTAAGACAGAAAATATTTTTAACAACTTTTGTAACTTAAGTGATTTTATTTAAATGGTGAACAATTAAGACCCTCTTTGTCTGTGCCCTTAAATAACCCTTTCGGCTTTATGACTAGTTTGAATGCAGATTATAAAATAGGGAAAACATAGATAGATTCCGTTTTAAGAAATAATAATAATAAATCAATAAAATATTGAGATTTTATTAATCACATTAATGTAACTTAAAAACAACTATTTATAACAGTTTTGGTGTCATAATATTTTGGTAAACGTAATTTAAAAATAAAATTTGATTATTTAAATTTTCAATTAAATAAAAAAAATTTACATACTATAAACATTACCGAAATTTCAAGTTTAGCAATGTCTATATGAGATGTACATTTTTCTAAAATGACTACATAAGTAATACAGGAATGGATACCCCTCTTAAAACCTTAAAAATAAATGAAGTTTTATAAGTTATGGCAATTAGTATATAAAATCCAAAGTTTTCTACTACTATTAAAACAAAAAGGTTTAAAAGAAAAAAATATTATATAAATTTATTGAATGAAGCCATCTCTTAGCATGTTTATTAAGATTTTCGATGAAAAACAGCGGTGCTTAGAAACATAATTTTCTGCTTCCTGATATGTTTAATTACGAGTGTCAACAATGATGCAAAATTAAAAAATATGCTAGGAGGACTTATAATAATAATAATAATAATGATAATAATAATAAAAGCTAATTTTTTATTGATTCTTATTGGTCATTACTGGTACATCTACCCTACTGTATTCTATGAATATGAATTAAATAGATTTTGTAAGTTTTATAGGAAAATACACATGTACGAAAGAAAGAGGGGAAAAACATAGAAGAAAAGATATGGCTACATATGACTGTTCTTGCTGTTGAAAAAACATTTTTAATGTGAAAAGCAATTATTTATATCTTTAAAATATACTAACTGACCCAACCGCACAGGGACTGTCATTGGTAAATATGACACTTGAGTGGACTTAAAAAAAAGACTGAAAAATATTAATATGACACAGATGTCATACATACACCACATTGCACGATTTTTTCAGATGACAAAAAACATACCTAAAAAACCCCGCAAATTGTGCATAGCAAAAAAATCTAATTAAAAATGACAATTCTCAATTAAACGCTGAGCTTGAAACAATTTTAATAAATTTAAATTATGAATTCCGTTTTAAGTCGCAAATTTTTAAATTTAAATTTGAATATGAATACATATAAATATCAATATCACAAAATTACACTTGAAACAAACTAAATCTGACAAAATTAAAGTTATTTAAATTAATTGTATCTAAACTTTTTCCCCCTTAAAACGTATTTGACATAAAAAAGGTTTTTTTTTTTTTTTTTTTTTTTTTTGAAATTGCATTTCATCTCCAACCGATAAAAAGTTGCCAAATAAAGAAAGTTTATTATTTTTTTATAATGCTGCTTGGTGATTCCTCCGAAATTTTTTTATAAACATACATATCCTTATGAGAAGAATATTCTGTATTTTTTACAGATTTTTCGGAGTATGTTCATATGGCGCCTTTCTTGTAAATCCTTGATGGGTGCACATCAGAGATGGATCGTCTAATATGCAACGGATAGACATTTTTTATTGGGTATAATCGTGCGGTTACCCACTAGTATCGCACTCTTGTGAAGCGTTGCCTCGGGTAAGAATGTCTTTTGTATGGATAAGAGCTGATTGAAACACCAATAACAGATGAAAAAACAGGATACAGAAGGCCGGTAAAATTTTACAAGTATGTGAAATTTCGTATGGTCGAATCCGCATGTTGAACGTGACTGGTTGTTCACAAAACTTTCTTGAACAATGCTTACTATTTGGGCATAGCATATTTGGCTTTTATGCGCTGTATTTAGGAATCGCCAAGGAAATTTGTTAATCCTTTTAACGATAGGGTCAATCCATTTCAAGTGGTCCAGAAAATATTTTTTTGGTCGCTCGACCATTTTTAAAAATCTGAAATTTTTTGTACAACAACCCTAACATGACGGAAGTTCAAAATGACCGTTCTTTTAATTTTACTATTTTTTGTTTGTGCATGGCGGCCATCTTTGTTTCATCGTGTGCAGCGATTTTCTCAGATACTAGGATACACAAAATTGTAAATATCTCGTCTTCTATTTTCCCAATTGACATGGGGTTTGCAGCATTTTGTTCAGAATAAAATAGGCTAAATATACAGTGTAAGAAAAATTTTGAAAAATTAATTTTTACAGGTGAAATTTTAGCACAAAATGTACGATTTTTTCCAAAATCTATCCGTTTGCAAGAGGAAAATTTTCATGCAAGAGCAACTGTCAACCTTACACAATTTTTTCTGCAAATAGGACAAAAGTACGTGTACTTATACACCAAGTCCCAGATCTTGGAGTTAATTTCTATTTGCGAAAAAAAATTCCGAAATTCGTCAAAAATTTCAAAAATCGCACTTTTTAGGCTTTGATATCTCTGGTGGGGCACGAGATAAAAATCTGAAATTTTGGCCTGTGATAGTATTGTGTAGTAACATTATGAACAAAAAATTTCAAGAAGGAGATTTGACTACAAGCTGAGATATGACATGGAAAATATGTGAAAACAATACTGTTAAACTATTGTAAACCTACTATGTAATTGTTCAACAAGACTGTCAATCTTGCACAATTTTTTCTACAAATAGGTCAGACGTGTGTGTACTCATACACCAAGCAAGAAGGACACAATTTTAAGAAGGAGATTTGACTACAAGCTGAGATACGGTGATTAAAGAAATGTTAAGAAATGCTATTACGAGTACTTTAGGAGAAATGAGATTAGTCTCTTTTATTACAATATTTACCCAGAAAATATCGTTTGTTGAAAACAGTTAAATAATAAGCATTTAATTTACAAAATACTATATATGCTCAACAAAGAGCTTAACAATATTTACGAGAGATGTTATGAGTTCGACCAGTTACTGTTGTCAGTCCATCAGGCTGTTCTTTCTAAAAATTTTATTTGAAGCCCCCTAAGTCTTGTCATCCCTTGTTAACTTGAATGAAATTCTCTAGGTTTAATAATTGAAGCCATGTCAACTCGATCAGTTGCAATTCATTGTCTGTAATTTACTTTTCCTGAAATGTGTTCCGAGTAAAATTGTTGCAATAGCATTTCTAGTAGATTTGTTCATCTGAACAAATGGTGTATTGGCTTAGCATACATTCTGAATTGTTTAAATCACACAGAAGCATTTGAAAAAGATATTTCTAACTAACATTTAACTTTGTACCATAAATAATTAATTTAAAATATTGGAGGTATGAGCAATTACATAGTATGTTACAATAGTTTGGCAGTATTGTTTTCACATATTGTCCATGTCATATCTCAGCTTGTAGTCAAATCTCCTTTTTGAAATTTTTTGTACATAACACTACTACACAATACTATCAAAGGCCAGAATTTCAGATTTTTATCTCGTGCTCCACCAAAGATATCAAAGCCTAAAAAGTGCAATTTTTGAAATTTTCGACGAATTTCCGAATTTTTTTTCGCAAAGAGAAATCATTTCCCAGATCTGGAACTTGGTGTAAGGGTACACGCACTTTTGACCTATTTGTAGAAAAGATTGTGCAAGGTTGACAGTCTTGTTGAACAATTACATAGTAGGTTTACAATAGTTTGGTAGTATTGTTTTCAAATATTTTCCATGTCATATCTCAGCTTGTAGTCAAATCTCCTTCTTGAAATTTTTTGTACATAACGCTACTACACGATACTATCATAGGCCAAAATTTCAGATTTTTATCTCGTGCCCCACCAGAGATATCAAAGCCTAAAAAGTGCGATTTTTGAAATTTTTGACGAATTTCGGAATTTTTTTCGCAAAGAGAAATTAACTCCCAGATCTGGGACTTGGTGTATAAGTACACGTACTTTTGACCTATTTGCAGAAGAAATTGTGTAAGGTTGACAGTTTCCCTTGCATGAAAATTTTCCTCTTGCAAACGGATAGATTTTGGAAAAAATCGTAAATTTTGTGCTAAAATTTCACCTGTAAAAATTTATTTTTCAAAATTTTTCTTACACTGTATATTTAGCCTATTTTATTCTGAACAAAATGCTGCAAACCCCATTTCAATTGGGAAAGTAGAAGATGAGATATTTACAATTTTGTGTATCCTAGTATCTGAGAAAATCGCTGCACACGATGAAACAAAGATGGCCGCCATGCACAAACAAAAGTAGTAGAATTAAAATAACGGTCATTTTGAACTTCCATCATGTTAGGGTTGTTGTACAAAAAATTTCAGATTTTTTAAAAATAGTCGAGCGACCAGTGCTGGACCACTTGAAATGGATTGACCCGATAGCAATAGATATATCGGTCCATGAAGTGAGAACTAATGAGTAGAAATGTCTTTGTAATCACGTACTAAAATTCTACATAAATTTTACAAAAAAAAAAAAAGGATTTTATTTTTTTTTTATTATATAAAACTTAATGTAATTAATATTTTACTTTTTTAAATATCACTTTCGTATAAAATCTAGTATGATTGTATTTCAGATAAATTAGAAATTTAATCTGATTTTACTTTGAAGAAAGAAGCTAAACGATTTATGTTTAAAAAAATGAAAATTATTTATTAAATTGAGTAATTAGTTATCTTTTATATCAGAATCTTCTTTAAATTTCAGATTAAAATATATGTTTGTTATTATTTTCTATATTTCCCATTTTTAGTTTTGTTGTATTATATTATGTAAGATTTTTTTATAAAAACAATATACAAATTGGACTTTATTGATAAGAATCTTTGGCATTTTACAAAGTTCTTATATTTACTTTGCTTATTTTTGGCTCTTTAAATAATAAATTAAAATACAGTACAATTTTATTAGCACACAAACTCTTACAAGTTATATATAATATTTTATTAACTTGAGGTAAATTTCACTATTTTATTTAAACCGGCAAATTTGTTAATTGATTATGCAATAATAAAAATATCTAAATTGTGGAAATAATCGATACAGATATTCACGAAATATATAAAAACATAAGCTCCAATATGTGTACTTTACTATTCTGCGCATCGTATAAAAGAAATATTAACAAATGTAACAATTTTGTAGCATGTAGTTAAAATTAAAATATCTACATTTTGATCATTATTGACGTTGAGAAAAGTACACACAATGGTTAATGAAAAGTAAGCATAGCGAACAATTCAGACTATCTATACAACTTAAACATAATTATAGTAATAGAAAAAGGTTGATAGAAAGATGAAGGAATATAGAATTCAATAATAAAAAAAAATCATAATCAACAAATAATATTATTGTCATAATATGCATTCATCGACATATGCTAAAACAACAACAAAGAATGTAAGAAAAAAAGGAAAGAACAGAAAGAAAGAAAAAAGAAACGAAAGAAAAGAGAAAAGAAACGAAAGAAAAGAGAAAAGAAAAAAAAATATAATACGATCTGCATATGGATGAACCTTTATAAAAAATTTCTAGAACAACCGAAATATCATTGTTCCAAAAGGAAAATAACGTAATGCATTTAACAAATTTTATGAACAAACATTTATTAAATTTTATTTTATCTAATGTACTTTTCAGAATTACTGTGATTGAGCGTGAATATCTGTAATGATGATGAGAGATATACTTATTCCAAATTACTCTGATTAATCATAAATCATGTACTGGAAATTTAATTTGCCAAAAATTCCTATTTATTTTTCTACGGACGTTTCAGTTGTTATCAGTATTATAATGTTCAATAAACATTAAAAATATATTCTAAAAAGTTGCATGATATATCAATGTCATAATCAAAGAGGTATTGACCTTTGTTATCGCTCGTACACTGTAAAAAATATTCTGTAAGGTTATTAAGAATTTTCTAGGAAACTGGGATGCCTAGAACTTTTCATGTAACCGTAACAGAAGAAAATCATGTACAATCACAAAAGTTGCTTTAGTTAATGTTACTAAATATTATTTAGTAAACATACTAACGATTTTTTAGTGAGTTTCCTAAAGAATAGTCTGTAAATTTTCTAAATATTATCTTTTAAACTTACTATAAATTATTCAGGGAGTTTAGTAAAGAATGTTTCGTAAATTTACCAATGATTGTGTTGTATATGCAGTAACGATTTGCTAGGGGGGTTTCTAAAGAACGTTTTATAAACTTACTACTGTTTTATTTAGTAAATTTACTAATGATTTGTAAGGGAGGTTCTCATATCATTTTATATAAATGTACTAAACATTATTTAGTAAGCTTACTAGCGATATTTTAGAGTGATCACTATATATATATTGGTAAATTTACTGAGAATTATTTAATAAACGTATTTACGAATTTTTAGTGAGTTTTCTATACATTATTTTGTGAGTATTCTAATGATTTTTAGTATTCTTACAAAACATTTTGTAGTATATAATTTGAGAATTTGTTGTACATTTGCAAGGGACTTTATGGCATATTTAAGATGGGTTTTTTATGCTTGCACCTTAAACCTTTTATGTTCTTTATAAAAAATTTAACTTTAATGAGATATCGTTAGAAAAATTACCAAATTTTTTTTAGCATTGTATTTAAGCCACATTTTATATTCTCGCTAGAAAGTTCTTTGCAACAGTACAAGTGTTAATACAGTAAATTTGTTAATGATTTTTTTGTATTGTATTTAAAATATTTTATTTGCACATATCAACATGTATTTGTAACTGCACAATTTGTTTGCAATGTTATTACTATATTTTTACAGCAGTATTCCAAAAATATTTTACGTAATTGTTTTTTATTCTAATACTTAAATTAATAGGAGTTATTATAGTATTTTTTCAGTATGAAGTTGAATTTTTACAGTTTTAAATATCCAGAGTAGAATTTTTCTCATGTATCAAAATATTTCGATGTAAAATAAGCAATATGGCCAAACATGTGTTTCAATATTAACACAGCAATTGACATAAATGTTACGCATGAGAAAACTCACTGAAGTTTCAATGTAGATATTTATATAGGTGCAAAATCTATCTACTTATAATAAAATGCGTTCTTTAGAACTGTGTAGAACGGTTCCAGGATTCGCCACTCCTATCTGTGAATGGACCCTAGCAATACGCCACGTTAGGCTTAATGGAAAACAAATGCAGACATATGACAGCTAAAAGATAATTTCTTTTACTTAAAATAACGTTTAAACAGCATATTTTTCTATAAAACATGTATATCATATCCAATTATAATGTATTAGGCTCCAAATTAAAAATAAGTAATTGTAAACATCAGATTACGATATAAACAAACGAACTCTGTTGCCATTCAGATTTTCCAAATCTTGAACTAAATGAATGACTCTTTGAACGCATTATTAAAAAAAAAAGAATACAGGTCAATTATCTAATTCTGTTCTTAAAATATTTGTAAAATCATATTAAACTGTTTAAATAATTTGATTTTGTTTAAAACTGTCAAAAACTCTTTTTGCAATCATCTACTGGCAAATAATATAAAGAATCGAACTTTGTTATAAACACGAGTTAATGTTCAGCATATCAAAAAGTTAATGTGAAATTTTCAGAAATTACATTTCACTTTGCTAATAATTAATCGAGATCTAAATCAGAAGCATGCATTTTTAAGAACTTTTCACTGTTTCTTAAAATGCAGAATTCTGATTGGTTAGTCACGTTTCGCTATCAGCGAAAATAATCTGGATCGTGGTATTCTTCTCGCAAAAAATGTAGTGAATCAATCACATTTGAGAATCGTTCAATCAAAATTATTTGTACTTGAGAACGCACGTGTGTTTGTTGATCTTTTTGCACACGCGGTAGGTTTATATATTTTCAAGTAAATCGTTGTTTCTGTAATTTAACGATAATTTTAGCAATGCCTAATGAAAATGACGAAACGCCGATTGAACGTAGACGGCGATTAGCTCACAAAAGAAAATCGAGATGGCTTGCTCGACAATCACAAGCAACATTGGGATTTAAGGGAAGAAAATCGCGAAAATCTTATCACTGCAAAACTTCACCATAAAAAACTAACTTATACAGTAGTTAGTGTTGACTTACCACAACCTTGGCATGCCATAGTGCTTGGCAGCCCTTTTTAATTAATTAATATATCCAGCGGCTCTTTTTCATGTACATGATGGCCCTTACTGTAATTTTTTTTTTTCAAATAACAAACATGATTTCAAAAGGAGGGTAGTTTTTCAAGACTTTTTGGCACTTAGTCGACAACATTTGGAATTTTTCTAAAGGCAGTCAACAAATCTCATGAATACATAGTATTATTTCATTGTTGCAACACTTTGCCATTCAAGAAATGTTAAAATTTATATTCTACTATTAATTAAAAAATATATACTTGCCAATATTCAAATTTACAATATTTTTGCCTTTATTTATGGAAAAGGTGTCATATGAGAAATAGATACTTGCATTAATCAAGTTTACAATGTATTTGTTATTATTTATGGTATAGCTGCATGAATTTTCTGTTGTATTTGATGTGTTAATATTTTGATTTTGTTTAATATTTTTGCTGAACTTTATACTAAAAGGTAATTTTTTCCTTCATAGCCAGTATTATGTTGAATGTAAACTTTGTCAGATCTTTCCTTTTTTTTTAATCAAAGTTTTATTTTATTACTGGAATGCTTTGTTACTCAACAGATATTAAAATTTATCTTCTACTATTAAATAGATGCTTGCCAATATGAAAATTTACAATAATTTTGATTTATTCATGGAAAAGCTATATACAATTCATAAGCATGAATTTGCTGTCGTATTTTATATTTAAAACTTTTTATATTTATAAATATAACTGCGAAACTTCACCGTAAAAAACTAACTTATATAGTAGTGTTGACTTGAGGCAAGTTTGGCATGGCATAATGCGTGGCAGCCCTTTTTAATTAATTTATATATCCAGAGGCTCTTTTTCATCAACTTATGTTCATAATGGCCTTTACTGTCTTTTTTTTTCAAATAACAAACATGATTTCAAAAGGAGGGTAGTTTTTCAAGACTTTTTGGCACTCAATCGACAACATTTGGAATTTTTCTACAGGCAGTCAACAAATCTCACGAATTTCATGTTCTTGATCAACGAAATCCATATTTTCTCTGTGCATGATAAGTGAAATTCACATTTTTTATCTGTATGCAATTGACAAAATTCATGTCTTCTGTGAGCATGATCGATGATATTTAAAATATTTTTAAAATAGTGACTGACAAAATTCTCAACTTAAGAATTTCCTATATAAATAACTATGGTATTGGCTACCTATATAACAAAATTCATAATTTTTAACTGGCTCGATAAAACTTGCAATTTTGCCATGAGAGAAGATGTCGAAATTCATGATTTTTTTTTCTGCCATCTATGACAAAATCTGCAATTTTTTTAAATTATAAATTTAAGAAATTTGCAGACCACATACTTACATAACCCATCATGGGTCACAGGTTCATCCCTACCATTCTACTATTAACCTAAACAGTTACTTAAAATAACATAATTTTAATCGTTAAAATATTTGTGAAACTCAATTTGATTTTGCTTATATGTAACATTATGATTAACAATGTGATGTGTTAGAAATTCATTGATAACACATTTCACAGAAATTTTTGTACATTTTTTTCTTAATGTTTTGTCCATTTAAATTTGTTGAACTATATCAAAAATTGAATGTGTAGTTAACATCCTGTCATTTTTGACAGGGGTTATATACTAGTCATTTTTATATTATATGAGCATCATAACAATATCACTAAATGAGCAGATAAGCTGAAGCCGATCTTACGGTCTTTAGTTAAACTAAAAAAAGCAAATAGAGTAATGTAAATAAATTACCATAACTGAGTTTTAAAATATGCCTAAAAGAAATATGATTTTAGATGAAGAAAAGTGCTTAATTTATACATATAAAGCACTGAGCCTCACCTAATCCAATACATGATTAGAAAACCTGTATATTATGAAAAAACATTGTCCATTTATTCTATGCGAATATGTTTTTAAACTAGAATATGCTAGAAATGAAAATATAGTAGTCTTGTATTTAAGATGTTTTGTTCAGTTCTATGGTCATATGAATTTCATTAACAAATGTCTTCTGTTATATATATATTTGAAACACTATACAATAACTAATTCAATGGTTCAAAACAGATAAGAGTTCTGCAAAAAATTTAATGCCTTTATCTGAATGTCACATTTAAGATTTTTTTTAAAACCTTATTCTTATTTCAGGTGGATATGTCGTACATTTCTTACTAATTACTAGAATTTTTTTCCCTTTAATTTTTTATTGTCTTTTACCTCGATTTATTCCTAACAAATTTCTTTCACCATCTACGCTTAATACATTATACATTTTTAATACTTTATTTGCTTGAGAGTTTTGTTTCAAATTAAAATATTAAAGAGGAAAAACTTAATTATTGATAGATCACAAATTTAAAACTCTAAACTGGCTTAAAGATCCAGAAGAATGAGTCGAATATGTATGAATTTAGTAGAATTCTTCTGTGGTTAATATTGCTCTGGAATTAGAATCTTTAACTAAAATAGTTACATATAGGAGAGATAATATACACATCTTAACATATGTACACAAAAATGCATCTTTGACTTATCAACTGTAATTGTGGGCAGGTCTCGCACTTTTATGTTTATCAGTATTTTATAATCAGAGTTTCCTAAGCCATCTTTCTGAAAGTAAAAAACTAGAATGGAAACAAAAAGAAATATATATTGATTTTGAAAATATTATAGAGCTGTCGTTTTTTATATAAATGTAATATGCATATCTATACTACCAATAAATGCAATATGATTAAATAACAAAATACAATGAAATATGAATAAATTTTATTAAATAACTATTTATTTAATTCATTACAATAAAAACATTTATATCTTTTTAATATGACTCACATTTTGCAAATACTACATAATTAGTATTTATACAAATACCTATGATTTGCATACTTTTAAAAAATTATTTTTAGAGATTATATCATAAAGTGAATGTTAAAGATATATTGCAATAAAATAATTGGGAAATTTCCGTGCTGCAGAATGAGGTTCGCAAGATTTTTCTCATTGAAAGATAGTGCTTCTTTTTCCTCTACTTTCGTCATCAAGGAGCTCGCATTGTTTTTAAACTGAACTTCAGTTTCTTCATGCATCTAAAATAATAAGTTAGATGTTAACATAAAAAGAAAGAAAAATTTAGTATAATTTATAATGAATATAATATTATAGAAAAGCCAATATTCATCTTCGTATTGAATGTTACAAGAATTAAAAAATTAACTTGATGAAGAAAAACCATGCATTTTAAATTCAAGCTGATGATCGGCATTTTGGCAAAGTTAAAGTCACATATACAGTCGTAGGATTTTCTCATCTGGGATGTTTCCATTTACTGACATAGCATCAATAAATCGTAAATTGCTCTCATTATTAATTACTAATTTCATCTAAAATAAACTCGCAAAACCATATTGAAAAGTCCTTTTTTTTTATAAAGGCTTGACATTTTTCTAACTTATGAAATAAAAATACAAAAATCCATTGATAGGTGGAATAGCAACACATAAAAAATATTGAATATGCTTTATAAATGCTAAATATGTATCAATAAAACTGCTCAATTGTTTTTAAAATGATTTCCTGAAGGCATCCATAATGTTGAAGATGTAGATTTAAAAAAAAATATCAGCACTGTATGTTGTCATTGTCCTTCGACGGCAAGTCTATATAAATAAATAATGCTGAAACACAATAAGCCTTCTTACCCAATAAATAATACCAATAGGCATGCATTGTAATATAAAAGCTTAATCTTCGAATAAATGCAAACAGCCATGATTTGACAGGCCCATTTATTAAGGAATCTGGGAACTTTGTTAATAAGTTTTGTTATTATAGAGAAAATTGCGGTGGGGTGCGACACTTTTTACAAAACTTAGAAAATCAACTTTGTTTAACTTTAAAACAAAAATTTCAATTTATAGAGTGCAAGGTGAAGCACCTTTTAATGTGCTTGAACAATATAGAAACAAAACATTCAAAGGGCATTTTATAATTAAAGAAATTGTAAGTTTTAAAATGTGCCCCATAACTCACCACTTATAGAGATATATCGAATTTCAGTAAAATAAAGCTATAAGGCACAAATAATCAAATGTCGGCTAGATGTATAATCTAATAAAGATTGTAGATTGATATAATGTATGTGGAACAATATAAAATTCCAATTTTTTCATAACGTAAATGTAAATTCAGTATTGTTAGTCATAGATAACATTAAAAAATCGTCAATTCAAATTATTTACATTTTGAAGTAAATGAATATGCAGGGTGGTCATAAAAAAACTTTGCCGATATATGGAGCTCTAGCGGCCAGTCCGCTCAACCGATCGAGGTGAAATTTAAGATATAGCTATTCAGAGGTATGAGCTCGAGATTCTGTGAACGGCAACAAAATGGCGCTCACGGTTACGGTTATAGTTACAGAAACTCGGAAATTTCCAATGGCAACACCCATTTTTTTCATCGCAAAATGCTCAGCGCATGCGAAAACCCTAAAGAGCGTTGGAACCGTACGTGTATCTCAAGAAACGGACATGTTATGCACGCACAAAGAACTGTTCTGCGAATCCTCCCCCCCCCCCATAGAAAAAACTCGATTGGGGCGCAAGGAGGAAATTTGTATATGACACAGAGTCAGTACACTATTCTCTGATTACAATACAGACCGGAGAAACTAAAACTTTTATTTTGATTACACATTTTCCACATGGGTGCCATCACAGGCAATTACACGTGATGGCACCCATGTGGAAAATGTGTAATCAAAATAAAAGTTTTAGTTTCTCCAGTCTGTATTGTAATCGAGTTTTTTCTATGGAAGGGAGGACTCCCAGAATGTTTTTTTGTGCTTGCATAACATGTCCGTTTCTTGCGATACACGTACGGTTCCAACGCTCTTTAGGGTTTTCGCATGCGCTAAGCATTTTGCGATGAAAAAAATGGGTGTTGCCATGGGAAATTTTCGAGTTTCTGTAACTATAACCGTAACCGTGAGCGCCATTTTGTTCTCGTTCACAAAATCTTGAGCTCATACCTCTGAATAGCTATATCTGAAATTTCATTTCGATCGGTTGAGCGGACTGGCCGCTAGAACTCCGTATATAGGCAAAGTTTTTTTATGACCACCCTGTACTATCAATGTTATAATTAATATATTACCCTCTAATTATGTTTGAATGTTACCAATTTACATTCATCTCATTAAAAAATGAAAGGCATATCCCATTCCTACCCAATTTCTTTTTTTGTATTAAACTTCTTGTATAAACAAAAGTGCTGCTTTTAGACTTGTTTTAAATAACTAATAATATACAGTATAATGTTCCAAAAATAATGGAACTATTACACCTATGAATAACAAATCACTAATATACAGAAAGCATAAAAAGTAAATTTACTTTTGATTCTTGAAATGATCTTTTATACAATTGTAAGTTTATACAGACCAACAATTTTTTCAACTAAAGTTTGGCTACCAATGCTTCATCTAGCGTGCGATTGATGAAATGTTTGGAATGTTACATAAAGAGAAAAACGTACTGTCCCATTCCTCCCACTATCTCACACCACTATCCCCATTACATTAACATTTTATAAAAATTACGTAAAACCATATTAAATACCTCTTATATTTTACATGTATAAAAATTAATTGAAAAATTTTAACAAAATTAATGGAATTTTAACTCTTTCAAATACACTGGCGAAGGCAGATCACTTCACACCACAAGGAAAGCATATGTTTATTAAATATATGTACTTTTCTTCATATAAATGTAACTAAACTTCCGTATTTGAACATCTTTTCAGAGCACTTCAATAGATCATACTTGCATTACCTACGAAAATTTCGAAACATTCCGACAATTAGAAATATTTTTTTACAAAATAAAATGTGTGAAAATTTTGACAAAATTTGTTAAAACCTGAGAGTTTTATCTCGGTAAAAATCTTACCAGCCCTTTTCCAATAAATAGGAATATTTTTTTTTCACCCAGGCTACGTATATCTTATGTTTTTAACACCAAAAAAATTGAAAGAGTTTGGTTGATAATGTCAAGTTTTTTAAGAATGTAAAATACTGGAAGTACCTTGCCCACAACTCCAAATCCCACAACTTTCTTTTATCTCATACATAATACTATTTCAAAGTACCAAAATTCAAAGACAATCATGCCTATGTCCATCATGGGGATTATAATGATATGAAATTCCGTGCATTAGTTCTTAAGATATGAATATCGGTAAAATCACGTAAAAAATGCACCATAAAAGCGCTACTTGTTTAGTGATCTACACCGAAACCTGCAACGGTGACACTGCAATAGCTGGTGTCAACATATAACTGATTCTGAAGTTCGATGAAAATACGTGCGTTAGTTCTTAAGATTAGAATTTGCGAAAATTATGCAGATCCCCCCCTCTATTGTGCAAATTATGAAAAATTCAGCACATCAGCGCCATATATTGAGCGATTTATGCCAAAATATAAAAAAAAACCAACAAATCTTATTAGGGACAAACTAAATCTGAAGTTTGATGAAAATCCATCCATTATGCATTCAGGTAGAGTTGTTGCAGAAATCTCAAAAAAAGTAGAACAGCAACAAAATCTATTGAGCGATTTACGCAAAAAAAAAAAAAAAAATCGAAATCAATTTATAACAAGGACTATCTGAATATATTTTTTTATTGAAAGCTGTACATTAGATCTTGAGACAGAGCAACCATGAAATTTAGTTCGCATACATACAGCCATTTAGTAAAAACAAGTTTTTTGGTATATCTGACCCCTAAAACGTGTAAATCCGTTGAAAACTAGAATTTACATTAAAAACTAATCATCACCAATTTATATCAGAGACATTCTGGGCATAATTTCTATATTAAACATATATATTTTTAAATATAACATTCTGTGCATTAGTTCTTGTGATATAGTACCCACGAAATGTGTGTCACATGCAAATTGAGTCACAGGCTGACTTTTCGTAAAAACGGGAAGTCTGACCCCTAAAACATCTAAATGTGACGAAACTTTTTACGAATCCTATATTTTTTTCGTAATAACAGAAGAAATAAAATATTCAAAAATTAACTTTGAAAAAATTAATTGTTAAAAGTCTCTCTTTTTTGTGTATTTTACTGTACAATTCATATTACGTACGTTTTAAATAAATTCGTACACTTTATTTTATGCAATATAACTATAATTATAGTTGCATAGCCCCTTACCGATTGTCTATGGTTTTAGAAACAATTTTAAAGCATGAAATATTTTTTAATTATTCTGTTAATTCAACTCCCTCCCCCCCCCCCCCATTAATGATATCTGTATCTAAGTGTAGAAAATTTTGATCCCTATAACTTATTTAGCTCGAAAACACATACAAAACTTGTTTCATTTATTTTCCGCATACTTTTATGATCAAATGATAAAAAGTTGGTAAAATATCATTTTTCATGTGAAAAATCTTTATATCACATAACAATTAAAAGCAATACTATTTAAATAAATCCCATGATACCTTTTTGTTACATAATGCATTCAACAGTAATAAAGATTTATTGTACTTGCACCGAACGGAGAGGGGTGGGGAGCACATAGAAATTCATATCAACAAAACGAAGACAACATTCTTTCTCTTTATTTATTAGTAAGCACAGGCTTAATTTCAAATACACTTTATACTGTTTCTCGAATTGTGATTATATATGCATACACATATGAAGAAAAATAAGAATTTTAAACGGTAGAGTATACTATATTTTAGAGTTAAATGATTTTATAATAATTTAGCGATTTTAATAACTTAAAAAAATATGCAACAGGCTATAAAAAATATGTACTACTTTGTACTAAAGACCATGTTACAAATAAAAAGAGAAACAATTGATGATCAGAAATGATATTTATATCAAAAGACAAACCTCCTCCCTCCTGAAATGATAACATTATATTTGCACAACCCCAAAGATTAATTTGTTCTTAAAACAACATAAAGAGTTTATCCTTTTTTACGGCTAATTTTACATAGAAATAAAAACTTTCTCTATGAGTAATTAAAATAATGTAAATAAAACAAATTTAACAGACATGCAATTGAACTACTCACTTAAAGCTCTGAAAATTTCGGAATATAAAAGAAATTATGGGAGAAACATAATTTTCAGAAACGATTTTATAATTAACAAAACTAACTATGAGAAAAAAAAAAGTGAAAAAAATTGGAATTGTCCCATTCCTTCCTTTGCTGGTATGTCCCATTCCTCCCTGTATTTTATGTTAAACTTCTTGTATAGACATAAATGCTGCATTTAGACATAGTTTAAATTATGTATGATTAGCAGTATAATGTTCTATAAATAGAGAAACAATTACATGTTTACATAAACAAGTCATTAATAGCAGAAAGCATAAAAATATATAGCAAATTTACTTTTGATTCTTAAAATATTCTTTTCCTTTTTACAATTGCAAGCATATGTAAATCAGCTATTTTATTCAACTGAAGATTGGGGATGTTTTTGCTTAATGGAATACGTGACTAATGAAATGTTTATTAATAGAATATAAAAAGAAAAATTTACTGTCCCATTCCACCCCACTCTCCCTTATTAAGTAAGAAAATCTTCGGTTAAGGGATTTAGGGATGATTTCAGGTGTTTAACTGCTATCATAATAAAGTAACAAATAAGGCAGGAAGATAAATAGACTTTTAAAGATTTTTAATTCAACGAGTAAGAATGGTGACAAAGATAACCATAGGGTAGATGTGCCAGTAATGGGCCACCTTCCAGTAATGGGCCACCTCGCACTTTTTGGTTTATAAAAAAATAATAAATAATAGTTAAGCTTTTATTATTTTTTTTCTGAACTCTACCTGGCATGCTTTATAAGCTGGGTTAATTTTTTACACTTTTCGTCAAAACAATTAGGAAGCAGAAAATAAAGTTTCACAGTTTTTCTGTTTTTCACTGAAAATCTTAATGAACATGCTAAGAGTAGACTTTACTTACTTAGTTTATATCTTTTTTATTTTTCCGTAAAAATTGAATGTTTTTGTTTGGTTAGCAATATAAAACATTGAATTTAATATACCAATGGTCTTTTACAAAATTTTATTTATTTTTAAGATTTTAGGAGGGGTGGCCCATTACTGGATTGCTTATTTCGTGATTTGCCAGTAATGGACCACCCAAGTGACCAATACTAAAAGTGTAATTTCAGTAGTGATAAAATATTTTGATTTAACTGAAAACTAAATAAACAAATTTAATACTTAAATTGTACTTACTAGAATTTAATAAAGACAATTTCTTTATAAATACAGTCAAGTCTCTTTATAACGAAACTCCATACAACAAATTTCTCTACATATTGAATTTTTAGTAGGAATGTTCCCCTTTTCCCATGATTACATTAAAAACAATCTCTATATAGCGAAATATCTATCTCCATATAACGAATATTTTCCTAAAATGTTCTTTATTCAGTTGTAAAAAAATACTTCGAAATCACATGAAATCAAATTTCCATCTCTTATACCTAATTTATCGTTCAGTGCTGAGTTTTTTTATATTACTCCTCTGCTTGAATTTTCTTGTTCCTTAAGTCCAACAAATTCATCAACCCGCTCCTTTCACACACCTTTCAACATCCTTCTCAAAACAGTACTAATTGAATAGTTATACATATAAGAACGGGATCAATGGGGGTATTTGAAGAAAAAACAATTTACAATTGCTTCAAAAAGGCTGAATTTTGTATACAAGAGGATAATGTGGATTCTGAGGAAGAAGAAGATGCGACTTACGCAGATATAAAAAGAACAAGTTGGAAATTGCACGTGAACGTAGCATATGAGGTGCGTTCGTACGATAACGAAGTTTTAAAAATATTCAGATCTTGCTTTTATAGTAAATAGTAATTCGGATACAGTATATTGGTTGAAATTCTGTAAATATACAGGAATAGTAATTCTTATTACACCTCAGCAACGTATATCTTATTCATAAAATTTGAAATAATTGAATATAATTAAAACACGTACCAAAACATGTTTCCCCGTATAGCATTATATAGTGGAATACTTTTGTGTAGCCCTGTAATTTAATAATAAAAATTCTTTGCATCACAGGTTGTACAGAATGCATATTTTAGTATATATTTCATAGATTCATGCCAATTCTATTATGTTCGAATGAGTGTAACATCATTAAAATGCATTTGAAACTTCTTCCCCATTGACCGTTATGTAACGGAATCCTTTTGATAGTTCCTGTAATTGATCTATGCATCTGATTATCATAAGATCTGAAATGACTCGAAAAAATTATGTAATAATTATATGTTTTAAATTTCAAACAATTAAAATGCATTTTAAACTTTTTTTCCCCAATGACCGTAAAGTAACGGAATTCTTTTGATTTTCCCTGTAATTGATCTATTCATCCGATTTTCATAAAATTTGAAATGATTCGACAAAATTATGTAATAATTATGTATTTTAAATTTCAAACGATTCGGTTGGATAGTTTTCCGTTGTTATATGCGGATAGACAGACGGACAGACAAACGGACAGATAGATGGACAGACAGACGGACTGAACGACAATTATAGGTGCTACTATTTACATAATTACGAACGCACCTAAAAATAATTATCTGTTATTTTTTGTAGGGTGGCCCATTACTGGAACATAGGCGGTCCATTACTGGAACATAGGTGGCCCATTACTGGGCATTTGGGTGTTTAGACATATTTCTATTATTTAAAATGAAATTTTTATTTCTATTGGGAAATGTAACTGTGGGATTAGTTAAATATTGTTGAAAGATTAATCTAATATGAAAAAAATTGGAATACAATAATTATAACTATTAATAAAAAATTATTTTTTAGAGAAATTCCTTAAGGTGGCCCATTACTGGCACATCTACCCTATTTTCTTTTATTATTGAAGAAAGGAAAGGGGATATTTCAAATGATTGATAATATAACTTATTGAAGATTTACAATTAGCGAAAAAAAATGAAAATTAATTAGGGTAAAAGACTAAATTTTGTATGCTTGTAAGGCAAAAGGGGGGGGAGGATTTTTATTTGGATTTTATGGATATGACCTATTATTTATTCTCATAATAAAGGAACGGATCTGAAATTTCTTTTAAAAAATCACTTCAGGTTTTAAATTTTATATGTTGAGGGGGTAAAAAATTAGCGATTTATTTTTCTTTTTAGAAAGGGGGAGTATTAGATGACTTATTTACATTAATGAAAATTTACAAAGTACTAATAGCCCAGTGATTATATGGTAGGATTCGATATTAAGGGAAAGTAGGAAATAGATTTAATCTCTTTTGTTTAGATCTACAAGGAATATAGCAAGTTTTATTCTCATACTAGCGGAGCGTTAGAAATATATTAGATTTACAGTTTAATGCCTCAATAATCTCTCAAAAGAACTAACTATCAAAAACACTTAATATAAGTGTTGTAAAACTTAAAATTCTAAGTAAAATGAACACTTACATTTAATATTTTTGCTGAACATTAATGGCACAATTCTATTTCAAAGTTTAACCACAATGGTCAAGAGGTTTATCTTAAAATAATTAGGGAAAAACTTGAAATTGTTTTGATCCCTTCAGTTTAGGTCTAGAATTAATGTGCTGACTTTTTACCCACGTACCAGATAACATTAGAAAATATACTTTATTAAAAAATATTTTAACAATATTCCAAAACAACTAAGTCTATAGAAACCATTGTGAATACAAATTTCTGAGAGTTTGAAATTCGCAATTAAAAAAAAGCATATTTTTGTCACAATTCAATTTCAAAATTTTATCTTAATCGCTAATCCAAAGCTCTAAACTAGGAGAGATCAACGTATCCATCTGCTCTGTCTCCATTTGTTACATACGTGTATATTTTTTTAAATTGTTGAGGCCTTCGCGATGTTTTTGTAACTATGTAAGGATTTTATTTTGCATATTTTGAGAATTATAATTTAGTAGTTATTGAGAAAATGGTGCATGGATGATAGATAATTTACATTTCATTTCTCAACTCACACCCCTAGACTTAAATCATTGGTTTAAGGGTGTATTTCGATTCAAACTGCTTATTTTCCGATTTATTTTTGAATTCATTATTGCTCCCAAATACACGAAACTTACAAAATATCTTATTTGGTAAATACACAAGGTTCCGTGATTGTCAATTCTTTGATAAATGCAAAAAATATTGCAAAAAAAGCAATCAAAAACGGCATTTCGAACCGATTTTTCGCAAGTGGGAGATCTCGGAAGGAAAAAAAGGGTCATACTAATATGGTAATTGTTTATAACTCAAATCCTAATGAATTGAGCGTAAAAATACATCACACAGCACCTCATATGTCCTTTTAAGAATCCTCTCAGCAAGTTTCATGTTTCTACTTTTAAAAATGGGCCTGAAATTGTATCGGAAAATTTCGAGCTGTTGAAGATGGAAAAGCGTTTTTTCGAATACACCCTTAAATGAAAGATTTTTTACTTAAAGACTAATTTTTTTCAATATTCCTAAGGTTTTGATCTTTTATGATTTTAAATGAAGATTCTTGTATACTAGTCGAAAATCATTTAATTAGAGCGATCTTTGTCCTTAACACAAAATATGAAGTTTAAAATCGCGCTATTCGTTGACCTTGAATTTCTATTGGGAAAAGTCTTATACACACTCATTTGTCGCTCTACCGCCCCCCCCCTCTCCCATCCTTGCACTTTATTTTCAATTTCCTTAATTCTAATAGACACGCACTGTTGTTCACTCTATATACATTATATTAAGAGCTACACCCATTTCATATTGGAAATAATAAACAATATTTGCCATCATTTACGAGTCATTTTTGAAATATTCTAAAAATTATGAAAGGATGTACTTTTTTAGTTAATTTGTTTGTAGCTCATTTAGCAAAAGAAAGAAACATAGTAGATTCATTTCTATTCTATGTCCGATGGAAATTAAAACAATTCCTGGATTTCCCGTAATTAAATCAGACTTCGTCCTTTTTTTCATATACAATTTCTGGTCTATAACCCGCAATCAAGAGGTTAAGCCACAATTCTAAAAATATCCATCCTAAATAATGCATCAATAACTAAAAAATACATTTACATAATAACAATCACGTATAAACTGATAACCTCGTTTGTTCGCGCTGAAAGCTTTTGTTTAGTGATTTAGGCAATACTTGAATCTAATAGTTGAATCCAATTGTTGAATTGTGAAAATTCAGCAAAAATGTTAAATATCGGTTGTCATTTTATTCAGAATTTTAAGTTCTAAAACATTTGCATTAACAATGTTCTTGATAAGCTTATTTTTCTTTAGATGTTTTATGCTAATCAATAAAATCGTGTTTTTCAATTATAAAATTTGTACCCATTTTTTAACGGGCACATAGTAAGAGGGTAAAACTTAATACATTCATTCTAGACCTAAACTAAATCAATTTAAATAATTTCCAGCTTTCCATTAACTAATTCCGATTTCGGCTTTTTTCTCCTCCTCCACCACTGGGCTATAACGAATTTTAAAGACTTTGTGTTCTTAAAGTTTCGCAAGGAGTGTGGATGAACGGGGAAATTATATTTTTGGGGGGGAAGAAATGTCTTAATTGATAATTTATTATGACAATAAAATAACTCATAGAACACATATTGTATTTTATGTTATTTTAATTTAAGCAGTTTTAAAGAGTTTTTAAATATTGAGTACTGTTACTGTGTGAAGGAAGTTCGGGAACAGAATTTTAAGGGTGAAATTCATATGAAGTTTTAGTGAAATGAATGTGATTTAACGAATGGTTAATGGAATTTATTCGCTAAAAACAAATAGAATAATAATTATTTTTAAAGTAAGTTTTAAACACTTTAAATTTTGGTACTGCGGAAAAGGGGGCAAAAAAGAGAAATGACATTCAGAAAAAGAGCAGGTAAATTTGATTTATTGTATAAAACATTAGACATTTTTTACTTGTAATAAACACAGATTTAACGAAAAATTAGGAAGATTAGCTTGCTAATAACTAAAAATTAAATATTATATAATAAAATTTAAATCATATAGACTAAAAATTTACTTACTAACTAGAAATATTTTTACCAATACCAGATTCAAGATGGATGCATTACTCGGCTCTGTGGCTGCGTGAATAGTCCTTACGTCACCAATGAAGCCCTTTCTGATTGGCTGACAGGTGAAACGAAGATTTTTCATGTATTTGTTCTATGCGAGTAATAAAAATAATACCAGGCTACATATAAAATTTTAGTAAACTTGCAGTTTTCTGCAGCTTTACAAAAACTAGTTTCGTAGGTTTCCAGATTTTTTTTTACAGTGTATATCACTTCTAAATATTGCCGAATTTTATTTATTTATTTATATTTTAATGCTGCAAGAAATTAAAAAGATGTGTGTTTTAACAATCTTTTTAAATATATTTAAGATTTTATTTTTTTTAATCTTATTAATATATGAAAATCTTCCTTTTTTAAAGGAAAATTAATTTTCTTTTATTAAAATATTGCATTAATTATATGCAAACATTAATGATATTAATTAATATTTTAATTATTATCATTATTATAATGTTAATTAAATTAATTCTTTACATGAAAATTATGTAATAATTTATATAATACATTTAAATATTAAAATTATTTAAAAATTTTGATTTCATTTTCATAATCAGCAAATAATTTTTTTTGTCATAATACGCACTCATCGACATATGCTAAAACAAAACAAAGAATATGCCCATTCTTCCATTAAAGCATTTGATAGTATGTCAGTAAGGTATAAAATATATATAAGTGATTCTCCGTAAAGAGGGAAATGCACTGAAGCGAAAATAATAAGTACTTACGTTTTTGAAAATAGTTACATAAATGTTTGTTCTAATGCTAAATGAACATACAAAAAAAATTTCAGCAGCGAATGTTTTGAAATCTTTACAAAGATATGGGATCAAAGTATGAGGACATAGAATTTGAATCTTTCAATCAGCTGATGAGTATTCTAGAAGACTATTGTATTTATACAGTTTTGATATTAAGATGTTTGTATGTTTCTTAAGGGAAACCCGTAAAAAAAACCCAAAATTTTTATTATTGATTTTAAAGTAATGAATTTTGGCATACCATTTAAGAATCTTTTTGTAAGGAATAATTAGCAAAAAAAATTCCCTTTTTATTAAAAAATATATTTTTTATGGGGATTTTTATGATTTTTTTGGTCAAAAAATACACTTTATAAAATTACTACTGCTCATTCAATTTTCAATATTTTGGTATTACTAAAATTTCCTATTGTGTTATAGTATATGAAAAAGACCTACGGAGAGATGTTTTTAATTTTCTATTTTAATCAGAAAAAAAAAGAATGAAATTACGCATGCTACATTTCCTTAAATTCGTTACAATTTTCTTGTTTACCAATTTATGTAAAATTTTCAGAAATAGTTAAAAAAATATCCCTCCTTAATTTTGTTGCAATTTTTTTTAAGATTCTAAAAACATAAACAGAAACAACTTAGACAACGTGATTTAGAAACACTTTGTTTCTAAATCATTTTACCACAGAGCCTGAGTACTTTGAACTTAGGCAAACTATGAAAAAAAGTCAGAAAACACATTTTAAATGTCCGATAGTCCTTTAAACTCTAGTGACTACAGTTAAAAAAGCTCTTTTGCTACCTGTTACAAGTGTTCCCGAGTTCTGAAATTTTGCATGTAAATTTGCAAATATGTATTTTATCTTTTTCTGAGATATTTTTTATTTTATTTTTTATTTATTTATTTATTTATTTATTTATTTGAACTTTGGATGATTTTTGGCCGAAAATGGGGTTTGGGTCTCCCTTAAAGCAACAGCATTTCTATTTTCTGCTTTGTGTTTATTGGAACAAATATATATATATATATATATATATGTATATATATATATATATATATGTGTGTGTGTGATCAAACTTGAGAAAAACAAGTTTTTTTTTTCGAAAGTTAACTTAAATAGGTTGAAACCAAGAAAAAAATTGTGTAATAAAATGCGTAAATTTAGTTGGTTGATGTTTTGAAATAATTAAGTTGATTTCTTTGAATTAATTTGACAGGTTTCATTATCTCCTACATTTTATTTAACACCATCTATTTTAGCAAATGTGAGGAATGATGGAAAAAGGAATGATAAAATTCAATATGGCTGCCATTTCCAAGTTACACAAAATAGTTGCAAACAATGTATGAATAATTTCTTAAAGTATCACTCATATTGCATAATATTAGCTACAAATATTTTTTCAACTTATATTGAAATGGATATCCTGCGCGAGAGAATGATAATAATAATAATAATAATAATAATAATAATAATAATAATAATAATAATAATAATAATAATAATAATAAACTTGCACAAATGTTTTATTCTTTTTTAGCTACGGGCTAACATAGCCTGAGAGCTTATGTGCCCGCCTGTTCTGTATGTATGTACATACGTTCATTCGGGCGTGCGTACTTGCGTAAAGCGATAACTCATTAAATAAATATCCCATCTACTTGAAATTTTGTATATAGGTATATTCAGATAAGGCGCTTCCCTGTTAGTTTTTGGAGGTCATTCGATATGTATAAGAGGGGGAACGGGGGGCTCATGACCATCCCCTTAATTGATATAAATGGTTTTTCATGCGGAATTATCAGTTTTCATGCAAAATTTAGATATAGGATCATACTGATGAGGCGCCTCCATGACTGGTATTAAGTGTTCATTAGATTAGTATAAATAAGGGCTCTAATCCCCCTCCCTCTAATTTATACAAATGGGTTTTTCATGCAGAATTTTCAAATTATGTTCAAATCATTTAATAGTTTTGGAAGTTTAGTGGTTAAGTATAAAAGAAGGGGATAACTCTCTTAAATTATATAAATGGGTTTTTATTAAGAATTTTCTGAATTGCTTTGAATTTTGGATATAGATTTTTTATGTGATACAGCATGTTCCTGATTAGTTTCGGGGGTTCAATGATTGAGTATAAAAAATTGAAGAGAGGGAGCTATTTCCTTTCCTTAATTTGTTTTTCGAGCGGTAGTAACTATTGAAAGTATAAGGCTGTAATTTACAATTAGTATGCGTAGCCTGTAAGCTTAATGCTATCAGTTTAACTGGGCAGTATTCTTTTTATTTTTTACTCTGCATCATAATATGTCCACCTACAACTAAAGATACCCAAACAGAAAGGTGTCTATACAAAAAACAAAGTGACAAATTACTAGGAACATGCCGCTTTCAAGGGATGAGATTTAAATTTTTTTCAAAGCGTGATGAATGATTTTAAACTGTGGGAAAATGGTAAATGTTAATTAAAACAATTTTTTTAAATAAGTAAAAAAGACAATCAGTATTTCTGATCAATATAACTATTTATCTTTGCTAAAGTAGTTACATAATAATCTTTTTAATTAAATTTGAGAAAAAATAAGTTTAAATTTACATAGAAGGAGTAGGTGAACTAGGAATAAACTGTCTATCTTATATTAAATTACATTAAAAAGATTAGTTAATAAAATTAACATATCATCTTGATGAATTTATTTTTAAAAGAATACTATTTTGAAATACACAGATACAAAAGAATAACAGTTTTCGATAACATTATTATTGTTAGAGATAAAGGAATGCAATATTGCCTATTTACTGAGAATCACTCATATATGTGAATAACAGCGAAAGAAAAGAAGACTTAAAAAGTTGTGTAATTTCCCAATCCCTTAAGAGGCAAATATTAAAATCTCCGTAATGTTGAATTGTCACCGGGATAATTAAAAAAAAAAAAAAAAAAAAAAAAAAAAAAAAGGACTTTGAAATAAGAAAAAGCAATTTTTCAACATTTTACCCTCAAAAAAAAAAAAAAAAAAAAAAAAAAAATTGGTGAAGATATTGTTTGAATTAGATGGATGATAATGTATCCCATTGCCACTCAAGTTGTTAATGTTGTTAGCCTGTCAATTTCTAAATTCACCTCATTAATGTTAAAACTTTGGGAGTTAAATCCATTCGTTTATTTAAAATATCTCCTTAGAAAATTAAAATCTATTTTTTCTTTGTATTCTTCTTTTATAATGTTTACGCTTTCTTAGTCCTTAAAGTATTTTAAACGTACGTTTATTTACATTCTATGTGATAATATGGTTTTTCGAAATGCACTGCACACTAGCAAAAGATACTCGTACAACAAAAAAATTATTTACTATAATTAGATTGAAATCTCATATTACTAAAATTTTTCTTATTATCATACATATAATTTAGTCGGTTACATTTTAAATAACGATTTTTCATTACATGTAAGCAAAAAATAAAAAAGTTCAAAGAATAATGCAGCAAATATTTACTTGCCATTTTTATCTAAACCAGTAAAATGTTTATACCTTTGCTACTTTTCGTCCTCATTCAAATTCTCAGAAGTAATTAATGACTAATTATGTTCTCCGTTTTCGTATAATTTACTCTTTTTAAAATATAAAACTTCATTTTCTTTAGAGACCTCATTTATTTATCTCATTGTTTCATGCGAAAAATAGTTATTCCTAAAAATAATCTGGCAAGTCTATTTTAAAATTAAAAAACTGTCACTAAAATATGTACTTTCATCACAGCATTAAATAAATTTGTACAGCCAACACGAAAATTAATTATGTTTTATAAATATTAAGTGAAATTAAAAAAAAATATAGTTTACATATCTTATGTAACATTCATATGCACTTATGCACATAAAAGATGATCACAGACGAAATTTTGACGTTTCAGTCATATCTAATGTAATTGTTTTTTAAACTTAGAAAAACTGCCACTTAACCATTGGGAGTAGAAAATTAAAAAAGTATATTGAAACATTCTGTCCGTCTCGTAGTCAAAATCAGAATTTCTCTGATCTTATTCCGAAATTCTGTCAATTTAACTATCTAGAAAACTACAGATAATTCACTAAGATATTTAGGAATTTAATCTTCTCGGACCTGATGTCTATTGTAGAAGACACTAAATAACACCATTTAAATTAATTTGAACTGCCATTCCAGACTTTTTTATCAAATGTGTGCCTATCACAAGAAATGGATCTTTGAAGATGTTTGTATATGAATTTTAAATCTGTTTTGATGGTCCTTCGCAATATTTGCCTTAGGACGAAGGTTAAATTTGGTATACGATCTAGATGCCTGTGCCAAAACGCAGTAGCAGAGTTATTGCAAGTGGTTTGAGAGAATCTCGTCATATAGAAATTCTAACTATAGAACGATCTGAAGAGTGTATCCATGTATCATTCCAGAAATTAACGTTCTACACCTTCAAGAGAATGTTTCTTAACTTAGTAGTAAATGATTCATCTACACATTTTTCTTTTTTTATGAAATTTCAAATTTCTAACAACTTTTAAACCAACAGAGTTAAGAATACAAATGCCGAGACAGAAATTGTATCATCTGTATCGTGCATTGTTTCAGTCACTTTTATTTGTTGACAAGATGAATTCGCAGCAGAAGGTAGACTATTTTAAAGAGCTGCAATCCTGTAGCAAATTTAAGACAAATTTAATCACATTGTCGGTGATTTAAAAACTACAAAACTTGTATTATATATATGTCAGTAAAAGTGAGATAATGCTAGATAAAGTAAAGGTTAAACCCACTGAGCGAAAGTTTAGTGATAGCAAAAAAATCAAAAATATATTTATCTGTTTTATTTCCCTTTCTGTTATTTAATTATTAAGCTTCTCATATTGTAGTTAGTCTCATACCAGGGATCCAGTGGCTAAAGCCTTTTAATAGCCACATCTCACCGAAGCATCTGTAAAATATTTCTAAAAAAATTTATTCTTCACTCACGTATTCTATAACATATGTCTTTTGTTTTTAAATTTAATTTTCTTCACTTAAAGAAATTTAACATTGTTTTAATAACAACCACCATTTCACATTTTATAAATTATCAAATCGTTAAATTTTTTTGTCAAAAATGTGTTTTCACATAAATTTTATGTATAACGATGCTTTAAATTTTAACCTTTACTAGGTGGAACGTCAAAACTTGACGGCAACAATATGAAAGAACCAAGGAAAAAGATAAATTTTTAGGATTAGTGCATTAATGTGAAATAAGGACAAACATGCACAATAAAATATTTTTTTTTTTTCATATGTAAAATATCAAATTCATGGAATAAATAAAAGAAAATTACTGTCACTGTAAGTTGACAATTTTTCAAAAATAATCGAAAATATGCAAACAATAATCACAAAAAATTGCAAATTTTGTCAAAAGATTGGAAAAAAAATAGCAAATTTCATCAAAATACCCTCCCCCCACAAAAAAAAACCACACGGAAATTCTGTAAATAGATGGAAAAACAGCAAATTTTGTCAACAAATTGCAAAAAACAGCAAATTTCTTCAAAAGATCGATAAAAATTGTAAAATTTGTTGAAAAACTGCAAAAAACACGAATTTTGTCCTGGTACCAAATAAAAAAAATTGATCAAAATATTGCAAAAAAAAAAAAATTGTCAAAACGCCTCGAAAAATGGCAATTTCCATGAAAAAATTTCGAAAAAAGTCAAATTATGGAAAAAAACCCTAAAAAATGGCAAATTTGTAAACATATTGTGAAAAAAATTCAAAATATTGAGAATAACAACAAATTTTGTCAAATGATTGTCAGTAAACAACAAATTTCATCAAACGATAGAAAAAAGGCACATTTCGCCAAATAATCACAAAAAAGGTAAATTTCGCAAAAAAGCGAACAAAACAACAAATTTCTCCAAAACATAACGAAAAAATGACAAATTTCGCAAAAAATCACATAAAAAGTATAAATTCGATAAAACGGCAAATTACATCGAAAGATCGCGATTAAAAACAACGAATTTCACCGAAAGACCTCGAGAAAACGACAAATTTGGTTCTGGTATCATAAAAGACGTGAATTTTTTCAAAAGATCGCGAAAATACTTAAAGTTTGTCTAGGTAGATCGAAAAACGCAAATATTGGTAAATAAACTGTGAAAAAACAACAAAATTTGTAAAAATTTGGAAAAAAGGCACATTTCGTCAAAAGATTGCAAAAAATGGCGAAAAAGAAAGACAAAATTATCAAAAAAAACCGAAAAAACACAAGTTTCAGAAAAAAATCACAAAAAACGATAAATTCAATAAAACGGCAAATTACATTGCAAGATTCCGAGAAAAAACTACAAATTTCACGAAAAGAGCTCTAGAAAACGACAATTTTTTTCCTGGTAATGGAATGGAAATGGATCAGGCACTACATGCATAGAAAAAAAATGTATTTTTGCACAACATAAGCCGACAAATTTGTTACACATTTCTATAAATGAAGCATAGGCAGACACGCGTAAAGCTAAACGCACTGGAAGCATGAAACCTTTGCACAACGTAAGCCTCCAAATTTGTTGCACATTTCTATAACTGAAGCATAGGCAAACACGCGTAAGGCTAAACGGACTGGATGCATGAAAACCCTTGCATACCATAAGCCCCCAAATTTGTTACGCATTTCTATAATTGAAGCATAGGCAGACACGCGTAAGGCTAAACGCACTGGACGGATGAAAACCCTTGCACAACATAAACACTCAAATTTGTTACACATTTCTATAATTGAAGCATAGGAAGACACGCGTAAGGCTAAACGCACTGACGCATGGAAACCCTTGCACAACGTATGCCCCCAAATTTGTTGCACATTTCTATAATTGAAGCATAGGCAGACATGCGTAATGCTAAACGCACTGGACGCATGAAAACCCTTCGAATCTATTTAAACCTTTGAATTGAGTACACACAAACATGCTGTACACAAAAGTGCCAATGCACTGATGCACGTAAAAAGGTGCATGTATAAAGCAAGCATGTAATAGTTGTTTATTATAGGATATCCTTGTATAATACATTCAGTGTTGTATTGCCGTTTGGTGGTATTTGAACTTTAAGTTCTCAAATGGACGCAGACGAGGCATAGCTACATATAACAGGCCATGGCTAAAAACAGGCTGGGGTAAATAAATACAACACAATCTAAAGTTTGCCCCTGTGCTTTGTTGATAGTCATACAAAAAGCCAGACTTATGGGAAATTGGCGTCTTTTAAAAGAGAAAGGGAGTGATGTGTCTGATGGTGATAGGCCGATTCTATTAATCAAAGCACTTTGCCCTTTTCTTTCACCAGAGATAATTTCTAAATCTAAACAATTGTCATACATATTCCTCACAATTAATCTTGTCTCATTTAAAAGACCCTGGGTAGCATTTAGATTTCTTAACAGCATTACAATTGCACCGACTTTCAATGTGAGAATATGGTGAGGCAAACCACTTAACTCTAAACTATTTAGCAATTCTGAAGGAAATTGAAGAGTTTGGCTTTCATGGTCAGTTATGAGATTATTAATGCTAGTGTATGTTCTCTCTGTGCCAAGTATAAGATGTAGAACTTTAGCATTTATTTCATTGCAATGCTCATTTTCGGGAGCAAGAATAGCAAATTTAGAAAAATTAACAACATGATCTGGCGAAGCAAAATGTTTGCGAAAAATTTCAGACACTATATCATCTTTTGTAATAATTTCTAATGGTAAATTAATAACAGAAGATCCATATGATGGTTCATCATTGACTGATGGATAACTTCCATCACCAGTTTTAAGCAAAACTTTGAAATCTTTAATTCATCTGACCTAGCTCGCATGTTTTATATACCCGAAATTTTTTGAAATATGGCCAAAGAGGTGAAAATTTTATGCAATTTTGAGTTATTGTTTGTCGTGAGGCATGTGGAACTACTGGCAATACCTGTCTAAAATCCCCTCCAAGAACGATTACCTTCCCACCAAAAACAATATTATTGGACATTATATCTCGCAGAACTCTATTAACAGTCATTGATGCATAAACATTTGCCATAGGTGCTTCATCCCAAACTATCAGTCTTGCTGCCTTAATATCAGACGCAGCTTTGCTATTAATTTTTAAAGATGATACTGAAGTTTCATGCAGAATCAAAGGTAACTTAAACTTACTGTGTACTGTGCGACCATTTGCTAAGAGCATAGCACCAATGCCAGTCCATGCAACAGAGGTAATTTCTACACCTAATCGAAGCATTTTTGTATAAGGCACTGGTATACAAATGTCTTCCCAGTACCACCTGGATCATCTATGAAAAATGCATTTCTTTTTTTGTATTATTCTCTTAGATTACTTTAGTGATTTTGTTAATGATTAAAAGTTGTTCATCATTAGCTTGCTGAATCATTAAATTATAGTCAAGATTTGGATTTTTAGAGAAACTGATGTTGTTATTAGTTGTTAAGAAATCGTTAATAACTAGCAAGTTGAAAGTTGAAAAGGAAAAATCACGTAATTAAGTGTTTCATTAATACCTCTGAGACTAAAATGATAAGCTTTATTCGGCTCATAAAACTGCAAATAATCTTCACTAAGATAATCTTTAAAAGTTTCCCCTAATTGAGTAGCGTTTGACGGTTGTTGAAAAATAGCAATGAAAGAAAATAACTGTCTTAATTGAATTGGCATTTGAAGAACTGATGCTTCAAGCAAACAACGCAATTACTCGGTATCGTCCTGTAGTAATCTACGTTGCATAGCAACTTCTTTGAAAGAAGAAAAAACAGCATCATGAACTTTTCCAAATTTTCTGATCATTGCCATGGCATTCTGATAGTTTTGAATCATATTTCAAGGACTACCAATAAAAGAAGAAGCTAAAATAACAATCCGCCCCGCCCGTAAGTTTTCTTTATGAAAAATACAATGTATTACAATAAGCACATTTGTTGTCTAAATTCCCTAAGTTGGACAGACATAAATTTGAAATTTTGTCAGAAACAGCACAGCTATACTGAATTTTATATGGCTTTAAAATTGACTCTACCTTTTTTTCTATCTGACTTTACCTTTTTTCTATTAGCATAATATTATTTATTTTGCTCCTTCCTTTTTTTTTTTTTTTTTTTTTTTTTTTTTTTTTTTTTTTTTTTAGAAGGAGATGACTCAATTTGCAGTTTTCGTTTTTAATTTGTAGTTTTCGTCAATACCGTAAGTGACCTTCATGTCCATTCCTATCGTACAATAAATCTACTTCTATTTTGCCTCTAGCATTTACACCCAAATTTGTGTCGTTACCATTTTGTGCATTAAAAATTGTGAGAAAAATATTAAAAATTGTTGTTGCGGCAAGTGTCCACCATACGTACGTTAGTTTTGACATAATATTAAAATAATCATCAACCTGATTAATAGGAACTCCGTAAGAAAGATCGCCAACAATAAACGGATGATAAACATCCCAATTGTCAACAACGTGTTTTACAATGGCGTGGCAAACGCGAGGTTGATGATCTTCTGTATTATACAGGAACACAGACACCACTCTAAGTAAGCAATTAGCGTCCGGTTCAATTTCTCGAAGATTGTAAGACGCTAGATCCATAACTAAAATGATGAAGCCAAGGGTTCGCTATGAAAAGTAATCGAAGTCGACACAGCAAAATAAAATAAATAATGATTAAGTCTAGGACTCTCTATGAAAAATAATCGAAATGGACACAGCAAAATTAAATAAATAATGATAAATATGATAAATAACTTACTATTACAGGACAGGTAGCATCAGCAACGTACTTTCTAATTTGTACAGCGTGAGAGAATGAATGAATCGTAACTCATAAGAATCAATCAATATTTATCTGTATTTAAGTACCCAATGTCATCTGCACACACTGAACTCTCATTGGAGCACAGCGTTTCGCACATGCGCTCTGATGATGATTCATGGAGTAAAAGTTGTTATTCCGTGCGATGATGTGATCATGTTTATCTCTCTCTATGGTGAATCGTTCTCGTCATTGAAAGACCTGGACAACACGGAAGACTTGCTCGTGCATGCGTAGATACCATTTTTGGGTTATAATTACAGTTTTCATTATTGTTTTTATATATATGACTTTTATGCCAAAATATTTTCGTTCCCTCCTACTTTTTTTTCATTTTTGAACAAAAGTGTTATAATAATCTGAATTTATCTTTACAAAATTTTTATGAAATCTGTTACATCTAGCATTAAAATTTAAATTATTGACAAATTTTACAAAATATTTTAATAATTTACTAAAAGCTGCTTGAAAACCTTTAGACACCAAATTGCCTTTCTAAATATATAAACGTACACACATTGAGAATTTAAGTATTCTGACTCAATTTTAAGAGTTATTATTCTAAATCAAAACATATTTATCGTTTTCCCGTCCCAATTATTGTTAATTAACTGCCGTGTATTATCGCATTTTTAATTTTAAATTGTGATATTTAATATTTATTCACCATATAGAGATCTGAACCCCAGTAATATACATTTGAAATTAATTATTTTCTTATGCTCTCATGTAATTAAAAATTTATTCACATTTCTATAGCTATAGATGACGTAGCATGATATATTTTGACGATAGAATTGAATTATCGTCTCTTTTATATATACTGCGAAAGGATTTAATAGTAAAATTTACTATGAAACTAGAAACAATAATTATAAATGTATTCGTAAATATATGAATACCGTTATTCGTCAAAATGTTCGCATATATTCCAACAAATAACGAGGCAAAAACTATTCAAGCAAATAGTTTCACATTTAATATATATTGATTATTTTAAATATATTGTATAATTTTTATATACAAAAGATGTATATAAGATAAAATATAATACATTTTAATATACTGCTTCACTGCTGAAAATCAATTGAGAAATTTATTAATATAAAAAAATATATATTTTAATATATTGTTATATAAATAATTATATCTATAGTTTATATTTAATGTATATAATTTTGTCGAGTCCTCTAAAATTTTACTCAAATTGAATCGATATTTAATAAAAGTTTGATGCTTCTATTAAATCTTATCATGCTAAGTGAAGTGAATGGTATCTCATAAAAGTTACTGAATCTAAGTTGCCACGCTGATTACGTCACATTTAAAATGAAATAATATTATTTCATTATTACTGAATTTAACATACATAGTTTAACATGCATGTTTGCATAAGAGTGCAATAGCTGTTTCGCCAAAATCTGAATATTTATAAAACTATTTATAGTACAAACGCAACACATTTGCTACGTTTAGCGTGCAATTTTCAACTTTTTCACTTATTCTGTCGTCTGTCGTGTTAAGTTTTTCTATAGTCATACAATATCTTTTATAAAATTTTGAAATCGCATGAATATTTCGCAAGCATCCTGTCAATATAAAACACATGATGTAAAATGATTGGTGTAATAAATAAATCTTCAAAAAAGAGAATTACTGAAACATGTGTATTAAACTTTCCAAATATAAATACATTCGTTACGTGCATTGACACCAGTCAATTTAGAAAACAATACAAAATCGCAAGTGAGTCGACCAATTTTTCTGTTTTTTATGATTATTTCAAATTTTGGACCCTAAACTTTAATGGCGGCAATCTCCTTCGGAAAATGTTTGGGACCTTTGGTTTACTATTTAATATTGTTTGTCTTGATGAATACTATCACACCCTTTTTTTGTAAAAACAATTTAGAATCACCTATATATATATATATATATATATATATATACATTTTACCATAAAACTTAATGTAACACAAATCTTTTACATGGAATTTTAACCAATATATGAATGCTGTTTTTAATATTGAAATTTTCATTTAAACATCAATAATAAATAACAATAAAAGCTTATTTCAACAGATATTTAGGATCATTAAAATAGTCAGTAATAGTTAAATAATTATTAATCTTAGGGCAGAATCACGTTTACAAAATAAGATAAATCGAAGTCAAAAAATTTTTGAACTAAACTGCAAAGTCTATAAAAATATCATTTTTTATCATATGGTGATTTAAAAAAATGATTAATTTTAAATTTAAACTAAAACTCAAAATTCATGGTTCAATAAGGAATGTTACCCTATAAAAAAGTAATCTATTTAATATGCGAAAAGTAAGTTACTTTATGAAATGCATTTGCTTAAACAAATTCGTTCACACAGAGATTTTAACCCTGCTGTTCTGTTCGCATTTACTATACGTATGTAGTGTTCGGGTCAATGTGACCCGATTTAGAATATTACCTTTTCTAGCAGTAAATGAAAATAACTACCCCACTAAAAAAAATCTGAAGAAAATCTATAGCCTTTTTGGCCCAAAATCTGTGGGAAATCCGAAGGTATTTGGCCCATTATGCAGATATTTTTAAGAATATCTTAAAAAATTCTGCAGGTATTTTAAAGATAAAGCTAAGTCTGCAAATTTTCTTCAAACTTCTGTAGAATATCTGTAGAAAGTGGCGACTTCTTCAGATAATCTTAAGATTATTTTTAGTGGGGTATTTTAGAAATAATTAAAAAAAAATAGTAAAATAAGCTTAAATATGTATCAAATAATACAAAACACCAGTAAAATAACTTAAAAATATTTGAATACTTACTTTTATTTACAATTTGGATAAAAATAGCTAACGTGAAATTTGAAAGTGTGTTTTTTGCAATTGTAACATAATATATTAGTTTTGTTGTCGTTGGTTGATGGGCAGAACTTGCATCGTGCACTTTTAGTACACAATGAAGCGTTCTCATCTGATTCCGAGGGTACGTTTGCACTTTTACTACTCATTCTCTTCACAATTTTGACTGAATCTTCGCTTCTGGGAAGATGCTGTCTTACTTCAATGTGTGGAAAAATTAGAGATTTCCCCAATTCTTCTAAAAAAGCCTTCGTTTGGTTAATTTATTTTCATTCCATTTGCTGTTTATTGAAATCCACAGAATAAATGCATTGTAAGCAGATGTATCAAGCATATTATAGAACAGCGATTTGTTTTTCTCTTACTTGTGTATGTACTCAAAAGTTGATCAAGACTATCCACCGCCCCTTTAGCTTCAGTATAATCTAATATCATTTGTGGTTTTTTGTCAGGTCTGTCGCTAACTTCATTTTCATGATGGAAAGTGCTCATAAGAATAACATTTTTGTTCTTTTTAGGGATGTAGTTTACAACTGTTGTATTTTCTGTAAAATAAAATGATGAACTGTGCACTTCTTGGTTTAGCATTTTCTCAGGAAGTTCGGGCCTATTTTTTCTAATGTTGCCAAGCATAGTCATTTTCCGTTTTAGAAAAAGTTTTCCCAAGTTATAGGATGTGAAAAAGTTATCACATGTAACATTTTGCCCCGAATACCCATAAGTAAGGTCACTCACTACCCGCATACCATGACTTTTCTCTGTCTTTGATCCTTGATTTTTTCCAGTATAAATTTGTGCATTCAGTACATACGAAGTTTTGCTATCACATAAAGTCCATATTTTTATCCCATACTTGGAGGGTTTAGTAGGTATATATTGTTTGAAAGGGCATCGTCCACGAAATCCTACTAATTGTTCATCTGCAGTAACATTTTCACTTGGATTATACAATTTAGGTTGAATTTCTATCCACTTTTCCCAAATATCTCGAACAGCAGCTAATTTATCTACAGACCTTCTTTCTTGCCTTTTCTCTCGTTTTGTCAAAACGAATAACTCTCGATATCATATGAAAGGTTTTGAGAGACATTGTAGCACGAAATATATTTCTGCCTGTTTCTTGATTCCACAAACTTTTTGTTAATTCTCCATGTGATTTGTACACACCAGCTAATAATAATAATCCGATGTATGCTTGAAAAGTTTCAGTACTACCGTAATTTCGGGTGTATAAGCCGCGGATCAAACAATTCTTTTTGGACCCAGAAATCTTATTTAGTGATTGAAGACAAATATTTACGGCGATCTGACTAGTTACATTTGTTTCTTAAAAAATTCTGGATCGAAAAAGAATTGTTTGATCTGCGGCTTATACACCCGAAATTACGGTAATATCTTTCCACTCTTTTTCATACACTTTTCTTCCTTCTATATTAGTCATTTTTATGATTTCGTTCTCGATTGTAGAATTGAATACCGTCGCAAATGGGCTTTTTATGTCAGTTATCCTTGTCGTTGCATATCTTGTGACACCTGAAGTAGCTTTTATAATATTAGCAGACGTTATGAAGAAGGGGATTCAATTTCCATACTATTTCACGATTCTTAGACTGATTACTCTGGTGCGTCTTTTGAATATCAATATCAAAATCGTTGTCAGAACTTTCACTTTCAGTTTTCTCACTTGTATGATTTTCATACTCAGACGCATTTTCCTCTTCGCTGTCAGAGGCTTCCATTAATTTAGCAATATCAGCGTCGCTCAAATTTCTACGATTCGCCATTTTTTCACTAATACTCAGAGATACAACTGTTCTTCAGATTATTAGAAATCGAATACAGCAAGGAAAAAGAAACGCTACTAACAGGTGAATTTTTTTCCCTTCTGCCAATGATATCAACATTTGACTTTGCTCTCCTGTCACGTGATCTAACACCTGTGCCAACGAAACAGATTTCAAAATAGATATGTTGCTGTAATTATTTTTATTCAATGATTCCAAACAAAATTAAAAGTGCATGATAAAATTATTATTTAACTCGGGTCAATATGACCCGAACAGTACATTAGGACTAAGTTAAAAATTATCTCTTGGAAATATAAATAAACGTAAATACTTCTAAAAATATATATTTATATTACTAATGAACAAAGTCAAAAAGTTTCATGGAAATATCTCTGCGCTAATTTTTTTTATAAGTGAACAATAAAATTTTCGGGTCAAATAGACCCGAACAGAACAGGAGGGTTAAATTAAAGTTGAGTAAATTGAACACACTAACAAAACATTATTTTACTCCCATACTCCAAACTTTTTCTTAAAAAAAGGATCTGATATTCATTATCTGAAATTGGTTAGGATTATTTATATCATTTTAAAGTTATTATTAAATTTGTATCCCTACTTCATAACATAGAAAACTAAACATAGCAAATACATTTCAAATCCATGCAAAGTGAAAACTTTAATTAATAAAATATTTAATTAACTTTAATAAAGTCATTTCTTAGCTATATTCAGAATCTTAAAGATTTTAAATATCTACCTAAATTAGAATTCTAAATGAGGAAAGAATTAATATTATACAAATCATTGTGAATTAGATTTCGCATCGATGAATTTTTAATTAATTTCTCTCCGTGTTTAATAATTAAAGCATATTTTATTAAAGGTGCTTTTAATTATTATTTAACTATTTTTAACAATATATTATTTCAACATATTTATAATTAAAAATTTATATTCATATTACTATTTGCAGTTTTTCGTTATTTTAGGAAAAAAAGATTGCATTTAATTGAAACTTATACATAATATACCTTTTATTTTATGTTCACAACGTTTTTTACTGATTAGTTGTTAGTACATTTGTATTTTGACATAATATTTAATAAACTAAAATATGAAAATAAATTGGTTTTTTTTTTTTTCAAAATATGCATACAAAGTTAAGATTTTTTTTTTTTGTATAAGTAATTGATTCTAATGTACATATGCCTGAAATACAATCTGTTTTTTGCAAAATAAAACAAATTTTAAAAAAGGTGATTATATGTTAGTTGGATTAAACTGATAAATCGCAAAAAAATTATTCTTGCCTATATCAGTCGCATAGAATTTTCATTAATTTCATTTTAATTATAAAATATTCAAACTTTTTGAAATAAAACTGTTTATTGAAAAATATAAATATTAAAAAAATTTAATTATATGTTTCTAATTCACTGCAAATAAAAATCAATAAATAAAAAGCAAATTAAAAAGTTGAAAATTTAAAAATTGCATTAAAGCAAAAATCAATTTTTTTCAACGTCAAAATATTATTTTTACTTTACACACTCGAAAAGACAAAAATCTGTTATTGTTACTGTTGTTCATTTAATAAACCGGCAAGTTTTGAACCTGTCTAACATAAAATTTCAAAAACTGTTACAGTACAAATTCTAAAGTTCGAAGTTTTCTAGATTTCAGTGCCAGTCAGTACTCAACAAAAGCGGTATTAAAAAACATAATTGTTGAAAAAAATGTTCTAGAAAAAGAAGCTTAATTGCTGTATCTAATGTCATTTCTATGTACAGAATAAAAGACAAACTTCTTAATAGTAAATCTAAATTAATAAAGCAAAGCACAAAAACTGAAATGTTTAATAGTTACTTTTTTGATTAATTGTATGTTACCCTAATTATTATTATTATTATTATTATTATTATTATTATTATTATTATTATTATTACAATTATTTTTATTATTATTATTGTAATGAGGTATTTAATAAGATGATAGTTTAATTTAGCATTTATAGTTGTTATATAAAGTGATAATAGGTAAATTGTTAATGTTACTTTCAATGTATCAGCGTATTATTTCGCCTTTTTAAGTAGAGAAATTTATGTTTCAATTTATTTGTAAAGCAATATTTTTTGATGACTCAAAGTTTGGACTTGTAAATTCTAAATAAATAATTCCATCTATGAATTGGCTGCCTGACTTTGTTTCCATATATTTTTGTACGATTCTTTATCATGAATTCTATGCCATTTCTCTCACATTATGCATTCTGTTTCAGGTCTCGATTAGTCATATTAGTGAAAATTGTTTACTCCTAATAGAATATGTATACCAATGAGTTATATAAAAGAAAATGAAGTCATTTGCAGAAATAATTAACGCTACTTCTCAGTTATCTTCAGATGATGACTTATGATTTTTCTTGTCATCTTTTCCGTTTACACAGTAAATCATTTTTTATATTCATTTTTTATATTTTATTCTACTATGTAATGCACTTAAGCTTTGTTGTGATTCTAGATTTTTTATAGGCTCAAGTTGTTCGCTGGTTTATTGTATATAGATTACAATGCATATTCTCATATTTTGTATCGCTCTGTTATTAATGAGAATTTTGCGAAATTTCTATTATTTTATAAAAGATAGAAGTGCCTATATTATGAATCAAAGAAATTCTCATAAATATTAAAAAATAAACAAATTAAAGCTGTCGAGCCAAAAGATGAACTACTGGTTGGATTTCGTTTGTTCATAGAAATGTATTTCGATAGTCTAATTCTTTTAGCTACAATACTTATTCTCTTTTCTTTTCTTTTCCAAATTCCATAATATTCCACTTTTTTGTTGAATTGTTTTACAACTGTCGATTATTAAAATTTTTAATGGTAACACCAATATGTCCTTACAGTGAATTTCGTACAAGAAAACTTGAAAATAAAATAAATTTTTAGTACTTACTTTAAAATGTCTATTACTCTAACTAGTGAGAGGCGTAACTTAAAATAATGTTCTCAATCTTGTAACTCTTTTATGCATATATAGATAAAACTGCAAAACTAACGATAAATTACAGTTTAAACAGTAAAACTATAAATCCCCATAAAATCAAAACAATACTCAGGACGCGTTTCAGGATAAAAAATAAACAACATAACATCAGATATGGTAAACATATATGCGTAATGAGACCTTGTAGCAAATTATTGAGGCTTACTTTTTTTGTGACCCTATTCCGTTAGGGACACGGGTTTACAGTATCTGGTGACAAGCTGTTTATTTTGCATCTCAAAACACATCTTGTGTATTGTTTCGATTTTAAAGTGATTTATACAAATTTTTATTGTTTTAATATAAATGAATATCTTAGCTTTTTTCATAACTAAATCAATGATATGCAAAAAGAAAACGCTTTTGCGTATCAGAGACTATTCAACTAAAAAATAGTTAATCATAATTACGGGTGATAAATGACAATATCTTCCGGGGGAAAACATTACATTCTATAAGAAAAATCTGCAAGACAATTCCAGGTATCTGTTAATGAAATCACTCCTGCCATTTTTTTATTAAATGAACAAGTCTTGTGCGAAATTTATGGGGGAAAATCAAATTAACGCCAAACACGTTTTGTATAATACCTAGGGCTGTGCTGTTAATCAGCATAGCATCGTCATTTTTGATATATTTTTTATACTTTATTGCAAACGATAAATTATAGGAGATGATGCCAAATCATGTAGAAAATATTTTTAACAAAGAAACATGTTAAGGTGTCATATTAAGGTGTCATCGTGACACGTTAAGGTCTTTTTTTTTCTTTTTTTCACACAATGATTTTCTTAAATATATTCACTTATTGGTTTATCAAGTAAGAGTTGACGTTTTATTTATTAAACAAATATTATAAATATAAATCATATATTTTAAATGGGTAGTTGCGTTTATTCTTTAGAAAATAAATAAATAAATAAATAAAATTATATTTCAAAATTTTCTCATTTTAGTTTTCGTAATTAAAACTAATTTCTTATTTGTTTACTCTTTAATCATTACATGATAAAGTAATATGATTAAAAATAAATAAATTAAAAAATGTTTATAAAATGCTTTGGATAATAAAGATATGATTTAAAATAAGAAATTTATGCTAAGATTTATTTAATTTTATGTCGTAAGACAAAATAAGTAAATAAATATTCTTGGATTATATTTTTTAAAAATCGGAAACTGTACATTTTTAAAATTAATTTTTGAAAAAAATATTATTAATAATCGATAAATTTTTAAGCACAAAAAAATAATAAATCTTCAAATTCCAAATTAAAATCCGGGATCATTCCAACAAATAATCAATAATCTTTCTTCAAAACTACTAGCATTATGATCATTTTTTAAGATAAAAAATAATTTAATGTATTATCTGAAAATTTAAACATGCAAAAATTATAAATTAATTGGCCGAATGGCTTTGCGTTAAGTATTCATCAATTACGTTTACAGACAGTCCAATACAGGGTGTCTATAAAAGAACTCCGGGGTTTTAAAAATTCATATCTCACTAACTATAAAAGATAGCAAAATTTAGACGATTTCTCTGAAAAGAGTAGCTCAAAAAGTTTTACTCAGACGAATAAGGAATGTTTGCATCAACTGTTGGCGGCGCTGCAGGGCGTTGACCTTGAAATAATGGCGACTCCGCAACAAAAGGCTCAATGTGTTATTTGGCTCATAGAAACGATAGAAATTTCTTCTGGGGGCATATCAAGAATCTTGTGTATGCAGAGAAAATTCGTGATGTTCAACATCTCAGGGAACGAATAGTCGATTGTGTGGCAACCGTCCCCCCAGACATGCTCGCCAGGACATGGGAAGAGGTAGAATATCGTTTATACGTCTGCCGTGCCACTAACGGGGCTCATATAGAACTTTACTAAGTGTTAAAAAACACTTGAAAATGTAAGCTTTTTAGTCATGTATAAAATATGTATGTATGTTTTTTATTTCATTAAAATATTTTGCCTCAAAACTCCGGAGTTCTTTTATAGACACCCTGTATATTACAGCACAATGAAATGTTGACGTGAAAAAATAATTTAGTACCAATTCAATACGTAGGCAATATTTTAGCAATTTTTTAAATAGAATAATTAATAGATTACTTATAAGTTAAATCTATTTCATTGATACCAGTAAACTTTTTGTTTGACCATTTGAGGCAGACATTAAGGCGTGTCTCCTTCATTTTCAAGACTCTAAATGTGAAACTTACAAATAAAGGAAAATGTTTTTATTTTTAAAGATAGCTTTAAGTTTCTTTACACAGATATAACCATTTTTTATGTTTCAAATTAGCCTTTTGGTAATAGATCTAAATAAAACTATACAATATACAAAGGAATCCATATTCATAATTTATATGTACTTAAGAAAAAAAAATTAGCTTATTGAATGAATATTTCTAAAATGTTAAAACAAACCTTTATAAATAAAATCGAAATATATATTTTATACACATTAAAGGGATGTTGTGCTCATAGAAGAAATATATTATTATTAATAATAAATTTGATTTGAAATAACCTTTTTAAAATATACATAAATATTTCTATTGGATATGGTAAAATGCCAGATTTATTCTAGCAATAAATTGTGCTGTATTTTATTTGTTTTATGAAAATTATTCTTATATGTTTTTTAAGGAAAAAACTTCAGCGTGTTAATTAGTAAAAAATAAGATTTCTATTGCATATTGCAACCTATTAAAACGAGATGTATTTCTTCAAGAAAGTATTGAAACAACATATAATATAGTTCCATTAAGTATTTCTTAAAACGTGTGTAATTTTAAAATAAAATGTTAATTCAAATGATCTGCTATATCTTTTTGCTAATTTATCACCTCAGTCTTCTACGACAAAAAATAAATTATAAAACATATACCTTCTTAAATATGATTCACATTGTGTAACATTCAAAATTTCACGAAAAGAAAAGAAAAGAAAAATCGTGTTTTTTTTATTTTAATATATTTATTATAGATTAAAAAAATTTATTTCTAATATACTTACATCGCTGAAATGCAAATTTTACAGCATTACGTATTAAATAAGTGTCTGCATTGTTCATCATCTACTTCTATCTTAATTTTAGTTCCATACAGATTAAAACGAATTTCAAGAATTATATTAAGTATAATTTAAAGCAGTTGTTCAGAATAGATAATACTTCATTTTAGTTATTTTGAAAATAAGATATCAAACATTTTTGAAGGAGATTAAACTATATATTTGATACAAGTTTTCTTATTTTAATAATAAATATTGCCATAATTCATAATATACCTTAATGTATATGCTCATTAAATATTTTGAAATTCGAAGCATACATAACTTTTGTATTCAAATGTTAAACAGACTGAAGACTAAACTATGAGTGAAATTCTTTTCTCATATTTAAAATTTAATTGGAACATTCTTAAAGCTGACAGAAAAAAATAAACAAAAAAATTGTAATACCTGAGATTAAATAATAGAAATATGAAAAAAAAAATTCTACTTCAGAGCCAACGAATTTATCTACGTCTAGCAACATTTCCTACAAGTTTATCGTCATGCAATATCAGAAATAACTGACATATGCTTGTCAAAATTACCTTTCTGTTCAATTTCATATGTTGTTCTAACTGTATTATTCGTATTGCATTGTTCCTAATAAGCGTTATATTTTATAATAGTATTGTTTACAGAAACAGTCGATATCAAAATTATGTACCTGGATGTTTCTAATTTTGCATTACTTACATAATTAAAACGAAAAGAAATCCGTTTGCATTACATTTTTGGTTACACTCCGATTAGTTTAACCAGTTAGATTCTATCATATAGTATATTTTTAAAAAATGTTCACTTCAGAAATCCTGTTTTATTTTCAAATATAGAAAATCAGGCGACAGTCTTTCATTCGGAACCAATATGTAATTTTTAAGATGTAAAACCGATTATTTCGGCCAAAGGCCGCTAATATATTGCCCAATATCGCAAACTTATTAGCTGTTGCTAACTTAGCAGCTTCATTAACAGCCATCAAATTAACAACGGGATAACTATTTAGATATTAATTCCCATTGAAGGTAATTGACAAATACACTGTGAAAAAATCATAGTAATTAAACAGCAAAAAATGCTGGCAATATGGGTGCTAGTAAATTTTGCAGTATAATTACAGTAATTGCGTTTTTTAGATTTTACAGCAGTCTTGTATAATTTCAGCATTTTTTGCTGTTAATTTACTAAAAGTCGTTTTCCAGCTTTTACAGCAGTCTTGTAGATTTTCAGCATTTTTTGCTGTTTTTTTACTAAAATTTGTTTTTCAGATTTTACAGCACTCTTGTAGATTTTCAGCATTTTTTGCTGTTAATTTACTAAAATTTGTTTTTCAGATTTTACTGTACTTTGTAGATTTTCAGCATTTTTTGCTGTTAATTTACTAAAATTTGTTTTTCAGATTTTACTGTACTTTTGTAGATTTTTAGCATTTTTTGCTGTTAATTTACTAAAATTTGTTTTTCAGATTTTACTGTATTTTTGTAGATTTTCAGCATTTTTTGTTGTTAATTTACTAAAATTTGTTTTTCAGATTTTACTGTACTTTTGTAGATTTTTAGCAATTTTTGTTATTATTTTACTGATTTTTTTTTTTTTTCAGATTAAACTGCTCGTTTGTAGTTATTCAGTATTTTTTGCAGTTAATGTACTAAAATTTGTTTTTACTGCTTTTTCATTGATTTTCAGCAATTTTTGAGGCCAATTAAGCAAATTTTGTTTTGCTTTATGGCACCTTTTTTTCAGTACTTTTTGCTGTTTATTTAAGAAATTTTGTTTTTTAAATTTTACTCAACTATCTTTGGAACTTTTTGTAGCTTATTCAACATAAAATTAGTTTTTTTAGTTACATAATTTTGCATTTTCTCAGTATTTTTTGCTTTTTAAATTTATAATCAGTTGAGAACTTTTGTAGATTCCTTTTTTTTGGTTAATTTAATTCCATCATAATGTACATGCTTTTAAATAGATCATTTGTAATTTTTTCAGTAGCTGTAAATTATACCTTAATTTTCATCTAGTAAATTATTGACATAGGTTGAAAAGTGTATGGAATATTTAAAGGTAATTACTTTTAATTATAATTTTTTATTATTTGACATCAGAATTTCAGAAATAAAGAAAAATACCTCCATACAATAGTGATATCAAGCATGTGACAATAATATGCTATACAAAATTTTAATTACTTATGATTATAGCCCTATTAAAGCATGAGTTAACTGGGATGTGACATTAGGTTATTTTAACAAAATCTTTTTTAAAAATAGTATGCACACTTTAACGTGCTCTCAGGTTTTTATTTTTTTTTTTCACTACAATCATTTTCACAACACTAAGTAAAAAGAAGGTGTAAGAAATACTATACAATGCCTTGTGTCTTTTTGGACTGATGGGCCATTATACTTATTAAAATTTATTTTTAGATTAAAAAAAATCTTTAAACCAGGTGTATCTTCTAAAAAACTGGTGAATTCTTATCAAATCCATTAACAAGCTTTTAATACCAAGTTTACCAATAGAGTAAAACATTCAAAAATAGAACATTTTGATAATGATAAAAATAGTTTACTACAAAAGTAGTACAAATAAACCTCTCTCTGAAGCAGTATTTCTGTCAAGTGCATCAACATTACATTTTTACAAGTTTTGCTAACATGTACATTTTTTTCTTTAACTGCAATACTTAAATATAGACTTAAGTTCATTGTTAAGTTTCTATATGAAGATTAATAAATTTCTGAAATGCAAAAGTGTAAAGTAGATCTGTTTTCATATGCATGTTTTGAAATTAAATAGTTACATAATTTTTGGTTTTATGTAAATAAAATTAATTTGAAAGAATAACAAAGATCTTTTACAGAATAGATTGTTAAATTAAAAAAATATATATGTCACATTGAAATCGAGGAAATATATTCCATCATTCATAATTTATCCAAAAGATACAAGTAATCCAGGGATTTATGAAGCTTTTGCGTGTGAGTTTTAATAATGAAATTGTATCAGTTATTCTGTCAATAAATTATCTCATGCCTGTAAGCGGGTTTGAGAAACTGTGACAAAGGGGTGGTAGTGGGGTAAAAAGAAATGCAACATCACACATTTTGGTTAGAATAAAAGCATGTAAGACCAATAGATTAAATTTTCAAGTTATTTTAAAAGTATTTTGTGTTTATAAAGTAAAGATAAGATTTAAAGCCAAATATATTAAATTATATTTTGAACTGCAAATTACAATCTTTCCTATTGCTCTTTCATATTAATATTTCATTGCTGTTTTTGGTTATAAACTTTAACCTTATTGCATATAAAAAGGTATACAAATTTTTATTGTTATGCTCACAAATATCATTAAAACAGATAGTTAAAGATTAAAAATATAGTGTGAAATACATTCTATAAGGTAGTGCTTTGATTCTGAACGGCAAGTATATGTTTATGTAACATAGCATGACATGTAACCAGAGGGAGGAGGAGAGAGAGTAAGGTGAAGTTTGACATTTTGTGGCAAAAGAGAAAGGGGGAGATAAAAAATATTGAAGAAATCTGTGGCATCTTTTATGGATAGATCAAAATTTAAAATTAAACTCCACCTAATCTGAAACTTTAAGCAGTGTATGTGTGTGATGGTGGGAGGATAAAGAAATTGTACGTCTGTTTCTACAAACATATCTTTATACAATGTGAGACCTTGATAGTAAAACAGTTATGGATTTAATTATAAGCTCTGTTTTCATTAAAACCGCATCATTGAATATTTTTTTCTAGAAAAGCTTGATTTTCTTGATCAAATTGTAAGAAAAAGAGCATTTTTCCTTTCTTAACGCATTTTTAAATTGTCTTTGCTGATAAAAAATGAAAATTTGTTAATTCTTTCTAAAGCACTTCCTATTTGAGTTCCATTAGTACTTCAAGATATGTAATACTGGTTGTTTACAGGACTGAAAATGTAATGGAGGATATCAGAACAACATTCCAGTTCATGAAATCATAAAATCTTAATGTGGTTTCAACTTAGCATTATTTACAATCAGGAATGCATTTTTTAAATTGCTTTTGTATGGTTAGATATAAGTTTCCCCATACATATACTAATTGTTAATTCAAACCAGAAATATAAATTATGATAAATGAACTTTCAAGTAATAAAAAAAAAATTCGAAGCATTGATACTAAATTCTACCTTGACCATCAGCATTTGTTTGCTGATTGGAAAAGGTCAGAAATTTCTGTTTCTATTTTAAGCAAATTTACCATATCTACATTAAAGTGTAATTGTACCTAAACAGGGATCATGGAAGCACAATTATATATAAAATTCTTTTCTTGCAATTGAACAAGTTTCATTAGAAATAGGTTTGAAAGATAATTTAGATTTAAAGGAGGAAAAAACAAAACATGAAAATTGCAATGAAAAAAAGTTTAATTTTAACAACAAATACAAGCCACAAGTTATGATCTACAACCATTCGTAATCCGATAATTTATTTAACAATAATGATACTCGTGGCATTATGTCATCTATTAGGCTGTTCTTTCGCTGTTTATTTCCCCTGTTTGGATTTATGTTCAACAAGCACCTGGAAATAAAAAAATAAAAAAGGTAAGACTTTTAAAAACACATATTGCATATACATATTCCCAACAGTATATCATTTTGGTGAATTGCATTCAGAAGGAATTAAGCTATACTGATGCAAACCATACTGATGCGAATTATCTGCCAGTATGGATAATCTGATGAAATTCTTTTCAAGCGGAACTGATTTCTAATTTCTACCGGCAATTATAAATGTAAACTTAACATTCCCCCCCGCCCAAACATAATACAAATTGTAAATTGTATTCTACTTATAATCTACTGCACCTTCAAGAGATAGCGAAATGAGAATAGCAGAATGAGCTATTATTGCCCTTATCTAGAATTTAAAGAAAGAAAACATAGGAACATTTCTGGAATTAAATTTTGAAATATTAAAAAATTAAAAATCTCCCCCCCCCCAAAAAAAATGTACTTTTTCTCAAATTCCCCCCCCCCAAAAAAAAACTAAATTGTATGACGCATCTTGCGTCACCAAACCCCTCTCTGGGCACCACTGGATTAATGCATATTTATATTTTGTAAGACTTCTATTACCAGCGATATCAGCAATATCTGGAATTTTTTCCAAAAAAAAAAATCTTCCTTCATGAAAAACATGAATAGAGTATAATTAAGAAAATTGCAAATTTAAAAATATGTGGAATTGATACAAAACTAAAAAAATCAAATTTTGTCCCAATATCGTAATTGAAAATTTCATTGTTTACATCCATTATATATGTGCGGATTTTAGAGAGTTGTGGATTTCTGGTTAGCTGATTTGAGGGAGTCTACTGTATATAGGGTAGATGTGCCAGTAATGGACTGCCTTCCAGTAATCAACTGCTTCACAATGTTTGGTTGGTGTTTAAAAATAATAATAGTTAAACTTTTATTATTTTTTTCTTAACCTCCCCTTGCATGTTTTATAATCTGGATTATTTTTTTTTACATTTTTCGTCAAAGGAATTAGGAAGCAGAATAAAATTCCAAGGACATGCGAAGACAAAATTGCACCCGGGTCAAAGACCGAATTTGGTGCCCCCCTCTCTCAATTTTTCTTATGACAGGCCAAAAGTTATGATGGTAGTATAAATTTGGCATCCCCTAAATTTTCATGCACCGAGCAAACGTCCCCTTCCTCCCCCCATTCGCAAGCTACTGTAAAGTTTCACTGATTTTCATTGAAAACCTATATGAAAAAGCTAAAAGCTGACTTTACTTATTTAATATTGTTTGTTTTCCTGTAAAAATGTAACGTTTTTGATTGAATAGTAATATAAAACATTGGATTTCAACTATTGTTTTTATTATTATTATTATTATTACATGAAACAATAAAAGACAAAAAAAAATAAGAGGGGCTTAAGATCAGTATAAACCAGAGAAATATATTTGTATGGATTTGTTAAATTTAGCTGAAAAATTTGCAGTCCATAATTATTAAAATATTAACGTCTTCATTATTAAGAAACCAGGTCATATTGAAGTCTACCTCAACTAAATATCTTTAAAATTAATTTAACCCTCCAAGCGTCTTGCAAATGGGTAAAATTGTAATGTTGTTTTCTCTGCATTTTGTTTTAAATGCAAATAAAATATGATTCTTTGAATATTACATAAAAAATCTTATTTAGGAGTATAGATGTAATCCTTGAGAGTCTTAATCATTCTTCAATGCTTTGAAAATTCATTAAATTTATAGAATTATAATATCTTAAACATTGCTTATATTGCAGTGAAACCTGGAGCTTAGTGTACGGAATATTACGGGACAAACGCTTAGAGGGTTAAAAAAAACACATAAAAAGGTGCAGTGTAACAATTTAAATTCTTTGTAGAAAATCAACTTCGGCCAATAAAGGTTAATTTTGGTTTAAAAAAAAAGCCGATTAAGACTAACAAAAGCCACCAGTATAGCATTGCTTTTTTAAATTTTACCAGGCTTTTTTACAACCCTTAAAATAAGTTACTTTCATACTTAGAATTTTTAACACAATCATACATTGTCCAAAAAGGGGGAGAAATCCAATAAGCTGTTTTTTTTTTTTTTTTTTTTTTTTTTGCCTTATTGAAAAAAATTGCATTTTTTCGCGATCTTTAAAAAAAAATCCGCATACCTTTGCAGATGTAAACAATGAAACTTTCAGTTCATATGTAGGGCCAAAATCAGATTTTTTTTTTTTTTTTTTTTTTTTTTTTTTTTTTTTTTTTTTTTTGCTTTATATCATTCTACATGTATTTCATTAAATAATTCAAGGAATGTGTATATTTTTTATAATGCTTATTTTAGTTTACATTATTATTTATTTGACTTTTATATTATAAATAATTTAATCAGTTTTATAATTATCTCAGTTTTGATCATTTTAGTTTATTATTTTACTATATTGAAAGCATTTCTTATAATGAATTTACAAAAAAATTACCAGAAATCAACAAAATTCTAAACTCCATATAACCTCTGGTCCCAAGATGTGCGAATTTGGAGGAGTCTACTGTAGTATAATAAATTCCATAAGCCAAACTGTACTAGAACAAACCAAAACAATATTATGGCTTGTGAAATGATGACAAAAATTATTCTGTTTCATGAAGTTAAACTAAATGTTGGTCTTGAAAGTGCGATTATTATAATTATTAGTTTTATACCTGCAGCTTATTATAATCTCAAACTTTTTAATTAGAATCTTGAATGCATTTTAAATTTTTGTGCAGTAAGATAAATTTGTGTACAGTTTCAGAAAAAAATAGTAAATAATTATTTTGAAACATATCATTTTGTAGATTTTTCCTTTCTAATCCCCCCCCCCCCAAAAAAAAGGGGGGTCAGATAAGTAGGCAACTTAATACTTGATATTTTATAGTTTAAAATTGTGCACCCAAAAAATTGACAGTTAAAGGAAAATACGATAGTTTAAAGGATTACTACAATAATTTAAAGGAAAGAAAGATTTGTGAACTTGAATGTTTGACGGAAAAAATATATATGTATTTCTAGTCGGTATAGTTTATGCTAAAATTACTTAGTTCAGATTTTAATTTAATAAAATAGAAAATATGTATTCTATCCATTTTAAAAACAAACTTCGGGTAAGATTTTCGATTTGTCAGCAGAAGAGCTAAATTAAAATTTTTATACTAAAATAAATAAATAAAACTTTTACGCTAGGCAGTAAACAGCTGGACAAAAATTGTAACTCTTTAAATTTTAAATACAGAAGATTTTTAAATTACAATTAATAAACAAATAAAGAAATGCGTATGAATGAACAAGTTAAAAATAACACTTACCTTTATTATATAGACAGAGTTGAAACTTGTTCCAGACAACAGAAATAAACAGAACAAAAACCACGATCAACTGAAACTGATCTCAGAACTAATAAAGTAATTTTTTTTTTCATGCAAACGAAAACGGTTTCGGATTATTCTATTTTTTAATAGAGGAGGGGAGAAGGGGAGAAAGAATCGCCTCGTCTGATTTCACAATATAATCATGACCATGTGATATATCTAAGGCTTCTTCGGATATATTTTCTGGAACTTTCCGCGGCAAAACTTATCATCTCAGGTGGCTTTTGTCAGCGACAATTTTCCATGCTTCTCCTGAGTTCTTTTGATCTTTCTCGCCAAGGTTACGCTATTCTCTTTTAGTGTCACTTTATTGTGCAGAAAATGATCTATGCTTTTATTTTATCTTACCGCCGTGGGAACAAGGAGTAAGACTCATTTTCGAGGGTAAAAATCTTTTACATAGGAATCTACTATACTTGAAGATTTTTGTATAAGTCTTACAAATCTCCGTAGAAAGCAGAAGAGGGGGGGGGGATAGATTAATGATTAGATTTAAGGAAATTTTTAAGACATATTCTCGTATTTTTTGCTAAAATCGTGGGTGTATTTCACGACTCCTTTCGTAGATAACGCTTACAAAAAAAAAAAAAAAAAAAAAAAAAAAATCAAAAAGGCCTGTGAATTGTATTTTTTCCTTTTCTAGAAAGAAAAACAGTCTTTTCCACTGTTATATTCAGCGTTATTTTTTACTGTGTAGTGATACACAAATAAACCAATCATCGAGTTATCTCGAACATGTGATTATTAATTTTTTTTTCTGTAATCCAATACAGTCGAATACAAAATTATGTCAAAATCGTTAGAATTGAATTTAGCCTCTTCAGTCCCGAGGAAAATGTGTTGCATAGAAAAGTTATTTTATTAGCAAATTATGGCGCTTTTAGGCTTAGAAAAGTGAAAATAAAATTAGCTTTTTTATTTTCAATATTTTTAAATCGTTAAAATTTATGTCCCCATATGGGTACATCAGGTCACAATTGAACAAAAATGTCATTCTTTAAATAAATAAGACAATTTTGTTTTACAATAAATTGACTTATTTTTGTTTAAAAATTACATCAATTTAAACAACGTAAATGATTTTTTACATAAAATTCTGTACTGTGTAAAAAGAAACCAATACATATCTTGTAATAACTGTAATACATATCTTGCTACTGTACAATATATATATATACATATTTTATACATATTTTATAACACTATACATACCTTGTAATGATAATCTTGTAATAAAATATTATATAGCATGGATTTTTTTTAAACAATTATTATTCTGAATACAAAGAAATATGTTACATTTCACATATTTTACTCTTGATTTTCCTTTGCATCCTTTCATGCACCATCGAGATTGATGTACCCCAGTAACAGATTCTGGCCAATGTTCAAACTCATCATAGCGAACATCATTTTGGGAATGTACATGGTTATTCTCCTTTTTAGATGTAGATTCATTGGAAAATTGCTTTGATTTTCATGGTCTTCCAACTGTAGACTTTTCTTTTCACATTTTATAAGGACTTGAGAAATTTAAAGGCGAAATTTGAATAAACTAATTTGGTCTCTTTTCGGAATATTGAGGATCTACAATTTCGCATATACAAAACCCAACTTTTTACCGTAAGTAAGTCGAGAAAATGAGCAAAGACCCGAACTGGCAATTTAAGTGTTCGCATAGAAGTACGATAACAAGCAATGAACCTATCGAATATCGATTCCACCCATATGTGCATTATATATTCTTACTAATGCTGGTTTGTTTACAGGAGTATTGTTTTTTTTATCTTCACGCCAGTGCTCACATGTATCACTGGACTCATTTCCGCATACGGTGAACATCATATACACACACTTTTTGTCCTTCTATTTCAAAACTACAGTTTTATAATCTTTTAGTAAGCTCAGTCCATTCACAACGTTTCGTTGTACTGTCTTTCACAGCATGTATATTGTTTGCAGAATCACCTATTCTATTAGTCAATACGCAGAATTCTCTTTGAAAGAAGATATTCAGCAGTTTTCTATGCAGTGAAATATCTGTCAGTGAATATAACTCTGCTTTCATTTACAAGTACACCATCTGTTTTTTTTAATACTCCATTAAGCCCTAAGTCATTCATGTCTTGTACAGGAACAGTATTTTTTTTCCGGTGTACAAGATTAAATTCATTACTACATTATTACTTGAGGCAAGAACAAAATTTTTTATACCCCAGGGCTGCGAAGGAAGATATTGAAGGAAGCCATATTTCCCAACAAACGGGATCATTTGCTCACCAATTTAACTAATTTCAGCCCCAGGAATTTTAAAACTACATTTACTAAAGGACGTACTCTTCATAGGCGATCTTCAGTATCAGAAGAATGTATTACAGAATCAGCAAAGTGTAAATTTGATCACAAAAAGAACCTATTTCTTTGCATTGCATTTGTCACCAATGGTATGAGTGAAGACATTCTTGACTAATACATGCGAGCTTGTAGAATACTAAAAACTATACAACATTTCTAACATGTTAGAAATGTGTAATTTAACTAAAAAGAACGACATATTTTAGCAGTAAATTCAGTATATTACTTCATATTATTTTTAAAAAAATTAAAAAAGCCCCTTTAAAAAGTTTTGTTTGCCTAAACTAAATAACTAATTTGGTAATAACGGAGTGAGCTCAATAGTTACACAGAAAATTAGTTTCTTTACCTGGAAATGTCTAGTAATGACCCATTGTACCCAAATCGGTACAACATATTTACAGATGTTTTCAACATCCATGCACATATAAACAACATATTTATAAACAGCTCCAAATAATTCTTAAAACAGTATAATTTATACAAAATGATTTTTCTTTAAATTAACTCGCAAATTTGTATTATTCACTTAATTTGACGCGAAGTCGTTGGTAAATTGTTTCTGTCATCCATCTTGGAAATGTTTCATTTTCAAAGTCACATGGTTCCTCCTTCTTTAAACATGTAGCGTTATCTATTGGTAATATAGGACACTGTGGTGTATCTGAATAGCGATAGCAGAAACCTATGCATTTATTAAACTTTTTTCGGGGTAATTTTGCCTTTTGCTTTAAAATACCTAGATGGGTACTCCTGGAATGAAAAGGTCACTAATAATATTAACTTATTAATGGTGAAAAAACAAACAGAAAAAAACGTTTAATAATCGAGTTGTCTTGAATGTATGACCTATCCCAATTGTTGTCTTGTAACCCCAAATGCTAATGGGCAAATTTTACTTAAATTAATTTCTCAAATTTTTAAAATAAAATTATTTTGACCCGATCCATATAGATCAAAAAATACAAATTATTTAACATTCCGCCAATGAGAAACCCAGCCATATAGACATATATGACTTAGCACAATAGTCTTTTCATAATATAAAATATTAGGCTACAAAATTTAGTTAAATTCATTAGAGCATATTTTAGATGACAGTAGCTTGACTTGTAGTGACCCAAAATGACTTACTAATCGATTTTTATCGAATTTATGAGTTAAACAAATGATCTACTCGTAATAAAAAAGTAAATCATAAAAATTATTCGAAAGCATTTGAGCTGTTTTTAAAAATAAATAAGACTGATCATGACCTGTAATGACCTAAAATGACTCGTTATTCATATCCGATCAAATATGTGACTTATATTAATCGTCCTCTTGCAAGCCAAAAACGTTTGGATACAAAATTAAATCAAAATACCTTAAGTCTATTTTTAAATAAAATTAGCGTTACCCGCAGTGACCAAAAAATGACCCATTAATCTAATTTTACGGAATATGTCACCCAGAAGAATGGTCTTCTGTGTCAAACAGGAAACGGTATACCACAAAATTTAAATTTAAATCATTTTTTTAGATAGTGTTTGTTTGAAACTAAACCAAAGTGACCTGATGAAGTAACCGAATTTTTTCGAACATGTGAACCAACAAAATGTTGCCTTTCAACCCAAAAACGATTGAATAATAAATTTTATTAAAATCGTTAAAGCCATTTACTGTGTAAATTAGTTCGACCCATATTAACCAAAAAATAAATGATTATTTAAAATCTCTGGAGCATATTACCTAGCCAGTTGATCTTCTCATGCCTTGAACCGGAATAATACAAAATTTTGTAAACATCATTTGAAAAGTTTTTTTTTTCTTTTTTTAAATGCAATTAGCTTGATTCTGACCCATAGTGCTCCAAAGTGACCCATATTTTACCAAGATGAGACCTAACCCATTATTTTTCTCGTGACGAAAATGGTATAATATAATATTTTGTCAGAATCATTTGAGGCCCTCTTAGGTACAATTAGCTTAACCCTTACTCTTTGTGACAAACATTGTCCCACTAATATAATTTTCTGGAGCTAACGACGTAGTTCCAAGCCTGAAAACGAAGAATAGAAAATTTAATCAAAATTTACTGTGCCGTTTTTAGATAAAATTTGCCCTGACCCGTAATAATCCGAATGGAACAACTAATCAAATTTTCTCCTACATGTAACCCAACCCATTCGTATTCTGGTGTCTGAAAACAGTAGAATACAAAATTTTGTGAAAATCATTTGAGCAAGTTTACTTTAGTGTTTACATACACAAACAGTATTTTCGCTTGTACTGTGAAATAACAGATGGCAGTTGTCTGCATTATGCAATCCTGAAAACATCTATTCGAGTTTTTGATAGCTTGGGGGCTTGGAAGCTGTGAAAAAATGTAGACTCACTTTCATATTGCACTGAATGGCACCTGGGTGCAGAAAATTCTGAAAATCATAAGAGATCACAATGACTTATACACTGATTTGTTTATTACTTTTATTTTCTGGAATTGTGTTGCTTATCACTTATATTAAATGAGCGAAGATGCGACTTCAGACGTCTCAACAACCGATATCATGTGTCAGATGGCTCTTTTTGAGATTGTTTAAGATGGATCAATTACGATTTGTAAGATCAATTTGTAAAAACGGAAAAAATAATTAAAAATGTTAGCACCTTAAAGGAATAAAAATAATTTCTATAGACAATAATTTTAATGACTCTCAAAGTGATTATTAATCAGTTTTAGAAACATTTTTTGTCTTAGGATATACAATATCTATGTCTTATTATAAAATATCTTGTTACAATTACCTGAAGAAAAAATTTTACTTTCTCCCGTAAACTGAAGAAGGAAGCATTGTTGATTTTCGAATTTAATTTTTTTGAAAATTTAGATGGAATAGTTTTGATATAGTTTGGGATGACTGGAACACAATTTGGCAATTAAAAAAATCAATACGTTTGTCAATCTGTTAATCTCTGGCTCTGTAATTTTAGACTATGTGGGAAAGAAAGTTTGTGGCCACTCTATCACAAGAATTATTACAGGGATTTTTTTCGGATTTCAATACCCATTTGAATTACCATGAATTAGTGCTGATTTTCACTATAAATCACCTAACATGTGACGCTTCTACACTGCATTTCTCACGTTTTCATGATAGATTGACGGGGCATCATCAAGGGATTCCCCTTTTTTAAGCAGAGTCATGAAAAGCGAGGGAGAAAAAATAAATTAAATAAATGTAGACGCTTCATTGAACTACACATTTGCTGCTCCAAAAAAGTTTATTAAAAAGCAGGCATATAGAGGGAGGAAATGCTCTCTTCGAATAAGAATATTCCATCATAAAATCATAATTGCACAATTCGTCTTAACAGAATCATCGGAGAAAAAGGAAAGAATATTCCTCATCACCTGTCAGCTTCCTTCTTAAATTTAAAACCAAAAAACTTTCAGAAAATTCTATATTCTCTAATCATCATTTTCCCATGTAAACAGAATTCATGCCCAGCGTCGAGATTAAACATTTCATTCAGACGATAATTTTTATTTTTAAAAATTATTATTTAACTAATTTATAATTGAACTCAGAATTCGAATATCCTGCAGACGATATTTAAAAAAAAAGAATTGAAATGAATTTATTGATACGCAGAAAATATCAGTTGTTGAAGGGGAAAATAAATAAATAAAAAGAATGATATTTTTGGAAATGTATGGTTTTGGAATAAATTTAATAAGACTTTCTTAACAGGGTTGATAAAAACAGGGTAAAAATGAGTTTTATTTAGAATATTAAGAAATAAAGTTTAATTAAGAATATTTTTAATTTAGAGCCATTTTTTTAATTTACGCATATTGGAATATATGATTTAAGGCGAATTAAGAATTTATATCGTTTCTATAAAGATTAATAGAATAGATCTAGAAACAGGATTTTAATATAAGAAGTTGAACTAAGTAAGGAATATTGTTAAAAGAAATTAATACAGCATAAGGTTAATTTTGGAGAAGAAAAAAACATAAATTTGTAATATTATCCCCCTCCCCAAAAACTTTGTATGAAATTGATAGTTAATAAGAATACATGTTCAGAAAACAGAAATCTAATAACTTAGAAAAATTAAATTTTGGAAAAAATTGACAAACCCAGGAAGCTAAGAGATGGAAGACAAAAATTAACGCAATATAAAAAATAATAGCGATTAAAAAAATATTTAAGAGCAAATTACATAGAGTTAAAATAAGGTAATAGCATTTCCCTGAGAGAAATACAATAATATTACAATATCACTTACCATTTGTAAGTGTATAGGAGATAATACATAAAATAACAGCAAATAAGTTATAAATATTAATAAGCAAGAGATTAAAAAATATATAATGAAAATAATAAAAAAAAATATTTTTCATTGGGATTTTACAAAATTTTAATAGCCCAATCAGTAATCCACTAAACAAAATTCCCTAAATAAAAGTCCTCCGATCCAGTCTTTTAAACAGTACTTCTTCAATAGTTCACTAAACTTTTTCAGTGATATAGTTCATTAAATAAGTCTTTTAATTATTAACTAAATCTTTTTAGTGTTTACCAGAGTTCACTGGTTCACTGTAAAATTTCACTATCAATAGTTAATCTAAATAAGAATTTCCGGAAAATTTACAAAATATTGTCAAATTAAAGACCTTTAGTCCAGTTTACTATTGAACTACATAATTCTCCCATTCCTGATCAATGCTGTGTCCAGTCTTTTGTTGGATTCCAATTTCTTTTAATAATGTATCAATTTTTTAATAAAAAATAGCATCACTCTCAAGATCAATAATAAATAGTATTGAAAAATTCTAATAATAATAATAACAATAATAATTATAATAATAATAAGTAGTAGTAGTAGTTGTATTAAAACTCAAAATTTATAGCAACAACAATAATAATTACACTGGTCTGCAATGGTTTTCCTCTTTGAAATCTGAGTAACGTTTACTATAGTTTCTGATGTGCTGATTACGAGAAAAATAATTAAAAAATTCCATCACGTCAGGATTTTTTGATATTGAATATTTAAGATTTTGCTGAAAAATGTCTGAGCGTCTACATTTTAAAATTTATAAAACGTCATTAAATTACTTCAGCTTATTTTTTATTGCATTTAATTAGTGTAAAGTGACATAGAAATTACTTCAAAACAGTAATTTGTTAATTGCTACATAATAAGTATAAGCAATTCTCATTAACCATGTTGAAAACGGGTCATTTTGGCTTAATTTAGTAATGAGCTCATTAAAAAACAATGATTATGTAATATAACCTAATTGTTGTAAATATTAGTCGAAAAGGGTGCAATAAAGATAAACCGAAGGGTTTTTGTATAAGTGCCCGCACTGATTTAGAAAATTAACAGTTGAAGTGCGCATCTTGCAACATAACCTTTAAAATGTCATCGCGAAGCTGTTTAAATTCTCCGAATCGTTTTTGTTATATTTGCGGGAAATTTATGTTGAAAAAAACAACGAAACAGCATTACAGACTTTGTAAAAAATATTTACAAAAGTTATTTTGGATACGTTTTACGTAACCAAGACAAAACTTGGACACCTCATAAAATTTGCACGACTTGTTTATTAGAACTTCGCAAGTGGTCAAAAGGACAGAAAAATAGCTTCAAAATTGTTTCGCCTATGCTATGGAGAGATCCTAAAGACCATGTTAAAGATTGCTACTTTTGTTGTTGTGACAAAACTGGATACAATTCTAAAAATAAAAAGGACATAAAATATCCAAACGTCTCATCAGTTACGCCTGCAATTTTCGGCGATTCAAAAATGGTGCAGCCCCTGTTTCGGACTATACAAATTGAAGATTCTGACTGTGATACAGATGAACAGGATGTATACCAATCTGATCCTGAATTTCAAGTAGATTCTAACGAGTGTCAGCTCTTTTCCCAGTCACATTTAAACGACTTGACAAGAGATTTGAATCTCCCCAAAGCTGCAGCAGAACTTCTCGGATCACGATTAAAAGAAAGAAATATGCTTGCACCTGGTACTTCATTTTCATGGTACCGTCACAGAGAAAAATACTTTCTTCCATTCTTCGCTGAAGATCAAGATTTAGTGATCTGTAAAGATATTCCAGGATTGACGAAAATGTAGGACATTGAATACGATCCTAATGAGCGGAAATTGTTACTTCCCAGAAAATATAGAAGCCGTTAGCGAAGAACAAGGCGAAAGATTTCACCAAGATTTGAAAGAGCTAGAAGTCCGGTATCAAGGAAGGTGGAATACTAGAATGATGGTGGACTACTGCTGGTTGTTGAAGCGCGACGATCCAAACCGGAAATTTAAGCGAAAATCATACAACCGAAGCTTCCAGGAAAAAAGGATCAGGTTCCACAAATAAAATTTACATGTAATTTAGATCAGTAATAAGTTATTATTATATTTTAGTTGTTTTTATGTTAAAAATAATGTACTTTTTAAAATATATATTTTTTATGTGAAAACTTTTTTTTTTCTATTTTCTATCTGTATCTTTTTTGAAAAATCTGAAGGTGATGGAAAAAAACTAAGTACATATTCGTAATCAGCGCACCAAAATACTGTAGAATCAGCTCTCAAATTCTAGAGAAGAAGTTATGACTCTCAATTTGCAGGCCTGTGTTATCCATATCCTAATAATCCAAACTAGAGTGTAATTCATACTATACTTTATTACATATGAGGACCCTAGAAGCCAAGGGGTATAAGTTACAAAATTGAAAAAAATGAGTTAATTGCACAGGGTATCTGGAAATATGCTTTTTTCATTTCAGGTAAAGAAATATAGGTCATTTTCTTATTATTTGCTGAGTTATAGAGATAAACCACTTTTTTCGAAAAACAAAAAATATTGATTAATTATGCATTTAAAGAAAATTGCACTCTATTTTTTTAACAGTTGTTGAAATGAGAATTCAAAGATTAGAATGCAATAAGCAGATGTTTACTATTTCAATTCACTCAATTGTTATTGATGTTCCAATTTAACATCAATTATCTTTAAACTCAATTTACTCCAAATCGATATTTTGTCACTTGTACCCCTTGGCTTCTGAGGTCGTCATATATCATAAGGGTAATAATAATAAAACAAGAGAAAAATCAAAAGAAAATATCACAGTTTTTTTAGTATTGATAGGGAAAATATTGGTTGAGGATAAAACTAATTGCATAGCAATTAAATAGTTTTATTATCTTCTAATAGTATTAAAAAGTATTTTTTGCCAGCCGAAAGTATGAATAAAAGAAATTAATAATAATTTTAAAATCCAAATAAAATTAAATTTAACTATTTAGAAAATGGTCTCTCAACCAGTATTTCCTTACAATAATTCCTCTCTGATACTCTTTTACAAAATTGTAAAATTTGGTTATAAGTTTTCATATATCAAATGCAGAGTAATGTTGGGTCAATCCATTTCAAGTGGTCCAGCACTGGTCGCTCGACTATTTTTAAAATATCTGAAATTTTTTGTACAGCAACCCTAACATGATGGAAGTTCAAAATGACCGTTATTTTAATTCTACTATTTTTTGTTTGTGCATGGCGGCCATCTTTGTTTCATCGTGTGCAGCGATTTTCTCAGATACTAGGATACACAAAATTGTAAATATCTCGTATTCTATTTTCCCAATTGAAATGGGGTTTGCAGCATTTTGTTCAAAATAAAATGGGCTAAATACACAGTGTAAGAAAAATTTTGAAAAATAAATTTTTACAGGTAAAATTTTAGCACAAAATTTACGAATTTTTCCAAAATCTATCCGTTTGCAAGAGGAAAATTTTCATGCAAGGGAAACTGTCAACCTTACACAATTTTTTCTACAAATAGGTCAAAAGTGCGTGTACTCATACACCAAGTCCCAGATCTGAGAGTTAATTTCTCTTTGCGAAAAAAATTCCGAAATTCGTCAAAAATTTCAAAAATTGCACTTTTTAGGCTTTGATATCTCTGGTGGGGCACGAGATAAAAATCTGAAATTTTGGCCTATGATAGTATCTTGTAGTAGCGTTATGTGCAAAAAATTTCAAGAAGGAGATTTGACTACAAGCTGAGATATGACATGGAAAATATGTGAAAACAATACTACCAAACTCTTGTAAACCTACTATGTAATTGTTCAACAAGACTGTCAACCTTGCACAATCTTTTCTACAAATAGGTCAAAAGTACGTACACTCATACACCAAGTCCAAGATCTGGGAAATAATTTCTCTTTGCGAAAAAAAATTCCGAAATTCGTCGAAAATTTCAAAAATCGCACTTTTTAGGCTTTGATATCTCTGGTGGAGCACGAGATAAAAATCTGAAATTCTGGCCTTTGATAGTATTGTGTAGTAGTGTTACGTACAAAAAATTTCAAGAAGGATATTTGACTACAAGCTGAGATATGACATGGACAATATGTGACAACAATACTGCCAAACTATTGTAACATACTATGTAATTGTTCATACCTCCAAAATTTTAAATTAATTATTTATGGTACAAAGTTAAATGTTAGTTACAAATATCTTTTTCAAATACTTCTGTGTGATTTAAACAATTCAGAATGTATGCTAAACCAATACACTATTTGTCCAGATGAACAAATCTACTAGAAATACTATTGCAACAATTTTACTCGGAACACATTTCAGGAAAAGTAAATTACAGACAATGAATTGCAACTGATCGAGTTGACATGGCTTCAATTATTAAACCTAGAGAATTTCATTCAAGTTAACAAGGGATGACAAGACTTGGGGGGTTTCAAATAAAATTTTTAGAAAGAACAGCCTGATGGACTGACAACAGTAACTGGTCGAACTCATAACATCTCTCGTAAATATTGTTAAGCTCTTTGTTGAGCATATATAGTATTTTGTAAATTAAATGCTTATTATTTAACTGTTTTCAACAAACGATATTTTCTGGGTAAATATTGTAATAAAAGAGACTAATTTCCATTCTCCTAATGTACTTGTAATAGCATTTCTTAACATTTCTTTAATCACTGTATCTCAGCTTGTAGTCAAATCTCCTTCTTGAAATTTTTTGTACATAACACTACTACATAATACTATCAAAGGCCAGAATTTCAGATTTTTATCTCGTGCTCCACCAGAGATATCAAAGCCTAAAAAGTGCGATTTTTGAAATTTGCGACGAATTTCGGAAATTTTTCGCAAAGAGAAATCATTTCCCAGATCTGGGACTTGGTGTATGAGTACACGCACTTTTGACCTATTTGTAGAAAAAATTGTGCAAGGTTGACAGTCTTGTTGAACAATTACATAGTAGGTTTACAATAGTTTGGCAGTATTGTTTTCACATATTTTCCATGTCATATCTCAGCTTGTAGTCAAATCTCCTTCTTGAAATTTTTTGTACATAACGCTACTACACGATACAATCAAAGGCCAGAATTTCAGATTTTTATCTCGTGCCCCACCAGAGATATCAAAGCTTAAAAAGTGCGATTTTTGAAATTTTTGACGAATTTTGGAATTTTTTTCGCAAAGAGAAATTAACTCCCAGATCTGGGACTTGGTGTATGCGTATACGCACTTTTGACTTATTTGCAGAAAAAATTGTGTAAGGTTGACAGTTTCCCTTGCATGAAAATTTTCCTCTTGCAAACGAATAGATTTTGTAAAAAATCATAAAATTTGTGCTAAATTTTCACCTGTAAAAATTTTTTTTCGAAATTTTCCTCCACTGTCTATTTAGCGTATTTCATTCTGAACAAAATGCTGCAAACCCCATTTCAATTGGGAAAATAGAAAACGAGATATTTACAATTTTGTGTATCCTAGTATCTGAGAAAATCGCTGCACACGATGAAACAAAGATGGCCGCCATGCACAAACAAAAAATAGTAAAATAAAAATAACGGTCATTTTGAACTTCCATCATTTTAGAGTTGTTGTACAAAAAATTTCAAATTTTTTAAAAATAGTCGAGCGACCAGTGCTGGACCACTTGAAATGGATTGACCCATATATATATATATATATATGATTTTTGTCATGCGATAACTAACATATTTATGAAACGATTTGAATGAAATTTGATATGTACATAGTACATACAAATGTCTCGACCGAGTTCGTTGACCAGCATCATCCGCCATTCTGTTTCAAAATGGCGCCCGTTTTAAATTAAAAAAAAATAAAATTTAAAATTCAATGCGAAAAAATTAAAAGTTGAAAAATATTTTTCTTTTACGTGTTAGAACTTAAAACAATGATTCCAGAACACTTTTTATTTTGTCTATATCTTAAAAAATGATTGAGTTATAGCTCATTGAATTTTTCTTATGGCTGACATTTTGAAACGATCTGATTTTTGTCACGTGATAACACGCGTATTTATGAACGGACTTGAATGAAACTTGGTATGTACATAGTACATACAAATGTCTCAACCGAGTTCGTTGGCCAGAATCATCCGCTGTTTTGATTCAAAATGGCAGCCATTTTAAATTAAAAAAAAATTTAAAATTTGAAATTCAATGCGAAAAATTGAAAAGTTGAAAAATATTTTTTTTTTACGTGTTAGAACTTAAAACAACGATTCCAGAACACTTTTTATTTTGTCTATATCTTAAAAAATGATTGGTTATAGCACATTGAATTTTTCTTATGGCTGACATTTTGAAACGATCTGATTTTTGTCACGTGATAACACGCGTATTTATGAATAGATATGGATGTAACTTGGTATGTACATAGTATATACTGAGGTCTGAATCGAGTTCGATACTCAGTTTCAACCGCCATCTTATTTTAAAATGGCTGCCACTTAAAAAAATTTATAAATTTTAAAATTTAAAATTAGGTACAAGAAAGTGAGAAATGGAAAAAGATTTTTTTTATGCATTTGACCTTGATACAAAGATTCCATTTTTTGTTTCGTCTGTATCTTAAAAAATGGCTGTGTTATCGTATAAATATATTAATCAATTTCAATATGAGTGTGCATGTGCACCTGAATTAAGATTTCGACCAATCTCATAATCAGGTTCTGCTAATTTGAGCTTAGTATTTTTGAATAATATAAATTAATTTAAAATAAATAAATAAATATATAAGTATATGAAAGCTACTTCTTCCTCCCGGCACTGCCGGAAGGACTATTTACCTTCCTCTCTTTTCATAGCTTATGTAACAGGGGCAGAATAGGGACTTTAACTTTTCTTTATACGTCCAGCTGCAAGGATTGAATTTTATTTTTTATTTCTTTTTCTTTTAGGTAAGATGTTTGGTAGGGCCTCAAAGATATAGGTAGGTCAGATTTTAGTAAAACGCGTTGTGGTTCAATATTTATCTTACTCACATCATATTTATGTTTTGCAAAAATATCACTATAAATTTGAATTGATTCCATTAAATTTTCATCTTGAATTAAATTGATTTTCCAAGTTAAATCTGAATCAGAATTATTGCGAAAATATTGAGGAGTCGTGAAACTTCTATAATCTTGTTTACTTTAATTTCGTGATTATACTCAAAACAGTACTCATTTGTCATAATAATTTCCGAAGTAGATTGTAACTCTATATCATGATTACTTGCATTCAGTTTTTCTTATCATAATCAGTTATTGCTACATTATTACCAATATCTAATTTAATATTTTTCTCATATTTTGATGTTACAAACTCATTATATTGATCCCTATTTTGTTGTACGTGATTTATATTTACTATATTGAAATGAAGGGATCTCTTATTATGTATGGATATACTGTTATTTATAATTTCCCTTCCCTGCCTTACAATACAATCTTTACATTCTATGGTTAATTTAGATTTAGAACATCTTTTAACCCCAAAATAGCATAATCCCAATTTGTATTGCACACTAAAAATTTTACACATTTTTCAATTTTATCACTTTTAGATAAGCACTACATTTTTTATTAATGTGTAAAAATCCTTTTGCCTGGCCAATTGTAACTGAGGGTATAGTCTCAATTTTAGCATTAAGTTGTTAAACAAATTTAAGTGGCAAAATTGCAATAGTTGAGCCACTATCTGCAACACACGGTAAATTATAATTATTTGCATATACATTTACAATTAATTGCCAAATATTATGAGAATTATTTTGTGAGCAACTTGGAAGAGTATCAGAGGATGGCGACTCATTCCTAAAAAAACATTCCCTTTCCCAATGAAAAGCATTACTCACACCTCTATTTGTGCATATCCTACAAAGTCTTGAAGGATAATGATTCTGAATATAATTATTTTGACAAATCCTAGGCCTTTGAAACTGAGATTACCTTTGTGGAATCCAATTCCTAGGTGTATTATTAGGCCTAACTGGCTGATTTCAGGGCCTAGGTTGTTGAAAAGGTTGAAAATTTTGTCTAGCTGATGGTTGATTTATTATTTGGTTTGAATTTAGTGGAGTGGAAACTTCCACAAATTGTTTGACAATCCTGTACCATTCAGTCGTATTACTAGGAGGATTTATAATGATAATGTTTTTAAATTCTCGTTTAAAACCATCAGTTAAACCGTGTAATAGTATACTTTCACTAAGGTATAATTTCCTACCATTTTCCACTTTTTACGAAAATAAATTTCTAAATTGTCTAAATTATTTAATTTCAGATTTGAAAAATCATAAAAACTCCGGATATCTAATTCAATGAATCTGTCTATCAACATTTTCTTAATTTGTTCATAATCAGTACAATTTAAGCAGTCATTGGTATAAATTTTTGTGCTTCCCTTTTCAAATATTGCACAATAAAATTAAATTTCCATTTTAGATTTTTCTGTTCCTTTTCACATGTTTTATCAAAATAAATCAACCTAGACAAAATGTTCATTCCTGAGCTCTTGTCAAAGGTTACGAATTTTGGATCATCCATATATTTTTTTTTATTCTTATTCATTAAAATAAATGAAGCTCTTCTATTTTATTTATTAAATCCTGATCATAAGATCATTCGCAATAAATTTCAAAGTCAGTAAACTGTATCAATTGCATAATTTTTAAATTACTATATCAGACCCATAACATACAATAATAAATAAATTAATTAATTGTCTGAGCGAAGCGAAGTCTTTATACTCAGAGATACGTAACGATATTAAAAATCAAAAAAATTCTTTCGTCAAGCAAATCTCAAAAAGTACTTGTCGGATTTCGATTCTGTTTGTACCAGAAGGTACCTATGAAGGTAATCTGGTGAATGCACCTACTTTTAAAAATTAATTCCAAATAGTTTAAAAGTTATATTAAAAAAACTGATAAAAAAGCACAATTTATTTGCATACGTCACTGAAATTTGGTGCGCGTGATTTCCACCGGCTGGATATTTTCGTAGATAACTGAATCAGTACATGGAGTAAATAGTAATCATTTACGCACTCAAAAATATTGAATGCAATAAAACATTTTAAAATTTAATCATGCAGGAAAATAAAACTGTTATTTTTTATATTAAAAAAAAAAATGTCGTGAGATTTTGTGATAATCTCTTAGCATTTTTTGATCGCTAAAAGAATATTTTATATGTTTCGCGTGTGAAAATTAGAAACAATTACGTTTTTAAATAAAAAGTTTCTTTTATTACATCATTTTCCCTTTATATTTATTTTTATTGCATGTTTTCTTCTAACTTATATTTTGTTTGTGTGTGGAAGTCAATTCTGGTCATTAATTTTTCGGCACGGATACCACAAGCGCATCAGATTTGGCGCAATTTTTTTCAAAGCCCATTTGGCGAAAACTCCGTTTTCAAATAACGCTTACATACACATTTTTAAATTATTTTCTATTTTCAAAAAGAACTTACAGTAAATAAAATAATAATAATAATAATTAACTAGCAAAAGCCGTGCTTAGTTTGGATTTCGAAGCATTATTTCATGAGATAAATATTTGAAAGGAACATTACTTTTTTTATATTATTTTTGCAACTTTACTAAGCAAAAACGTTACCTCATGTTTTGGCGCATTTAAATTTTAGAAATGTAAATTCAGCCAAATAACTAAGAATTTCCTCGGAATTTTGAAGTGAAAACTTCTTTAGCGGCGCTGAGCACTTTTTGTATGGGTAAAAACTTCCAAACTCGCGTCAGGGTCACGTGATGCTGATCGAAAAAGCGTAAGATCGAGAATAAAATTTAACATTTTATTCCCTCTGGTATCAGAAATCTGGTATCCCTCTGGTAAAAGAAAAAGTATGACATCGCGCATTGATTACATTGCACTTTCCAACCATTTTTCTCTCTCTCTTTTTTTAAATTTTTGATTGTATTTAAATAGTAACAACATAAATTGATACCAAATGGAATAAAAAGTTAAGAAAGAAAAAACATGACATTGCACATCAATTTATGCTACATTTCAAAACCATCTTTAAAAATTTTAATTGTATTTAAAGTTTAACAAAATATACTGTTACCAGATGGAATAAAAAGTTAAGAAAGAAAAATCATGATATTGTGCATCGATTATGCTGCACTTTCCAACCATTTTTTAAAAAATTGTATTTAAAGTTTAACAACTTATATTGTTTGATTACTATTCAATTTGTTGCAAGTTTCAGAAGATACGGTCGTCCAGCAGCAGGAGTAGCTATTTATAAAAGGTTGTTTGATGTAATGGGCATATATTTCCACAATTCATGTGAATGTGCATGTGAGGTACACCAGTATGTTTAGTAGTAATGTTTTTGATATCAGTGATATATGTGTTTGTTGTTGCCACTCTGAAAATGAAAAACTAATTGTATTGGTTGCCATTTATAAGTGCAAATGAGAATTTTTGTATGAAAATTTATTTATTTGTTCTAAAGAGGCTTCTGCATTACTTCAAGATAGAATTGGAAAGAGATTTGATGATTTGCCGATGATTTTGAGTAGGGATTTCAACATCAACTTTGTGGATGATGAAAATCTACAATTAATTGAATTTTTAAATAGAAAATTTGATTTAACAATGACCAACATCGCAATCATAGCACAGAGAGATAAAAAATTACCATTGATGCAGTCATTACAAGATATTTAAATAGAATTGAATCAAAATTGTTTGCTATATATTTTAGTTACCATAAACCTATAATATCAAATCTAGAATATAATGATAATAATGATGATGATGATGATGGAAGAATTGTTGAAATGGGGATGAAAATTCATAAGTTTTATGGGTATTTATTTCAAAGAATACCAACTGACGATATTTCATATCTCATGCATTTGTAAATTTATGTTTTAAGCAATAGATTGCAATTTTTGTATGTAAAATAATATGCATTATTTTTCATGTACAATAGCGCATTAAATGAAAATTGTAATATAATTTTTGTAGCAGTAGTTTATAATAATGAATAAAAAACACTTCATTTAAAAGTATTTTCTGCACAATAAAATATGTCCAGACGACTAAAAAAATACACACATAATTGTTCAAGTTTTCACTTCTGTCGGCACTCCCGGAGTGCCTTTTTTTTTATTTATGATATAAGGCTGGTATAAATAAAAATATTTTCGAAGCATTTTTTTACAAAATATATTTATTAAATTTTTAACTAAAAGTTTTAAAGATGTATTTACATTTTCCAATGGCCAGTAACGGCGTTCGTTCTGGCCAATAAGTGTTCTTTTCCCGACATTTTTAAATTATTAATACCTTCCAGAAATTATTTATAAACGTAGTTAATTTATTTAATTTGGTTGAATTAAATTATTCTTCAATCAATTAAAATATTCTTAAATTATTTTTTAATCTTTCATTTCGAATACCAGACTTAAGAAACTTACAAAATTTAACAAAATATTCACTTTAAATACCAAGTATGGATGGATTTGGTATGGATTGCTTTAAATACCAAGTATAAGAATTAATTTTACTTGTTTACGATTCTTTTTGTTGCCACTTTACCAAAGTAAATACCTAAATAAATAAATCATAATGTAATTCTTTTAAAATCCGTAAGTATAAACTGCGTAAATAATTTTGGCAGAATAATGAAAATATATTTTATTTAATATATTAATCATGATTCTATCTATAATTACTAACCCCATAGTTTATTTTTCTTCTTAAAATAAAAATATACGGGTTAAATTTTTTATTTGCAAACGATTTTGGAGGAATAATGAAAATATATTTTATTTAATTAATTAATCATGATTTTATCTATAATTACTAACCCCATGGTTTATTTTTATTCTGAAAATAAAAAGATACGCGTTCAATTTTTTATTTGCAGAAATGCATCCATAATAGAAAAACATGTAGAATAAATTAATTATTAAAATAATATTTTTTAAAGGTTATTCTGTAAGAAAAATAACATTCTGCAAATCTACATATCATAATTTATTCTTATGTTTAATTTCAAGTCAAAATACTGAATAGATTTTTTATAAAGTGTACGACAAAGTGTAACTTGAGTGGCCTAGTAGAGGATTCGCTTCGCTCATCCTAATAACTATAGAAAGAAATATTTTATATAATTAAAAAAGGGAAATGAAAGTAAATAAATATTTTATGAGTAAATAAACAAATAATAAATAAATAAAGCCGGGTTACCATCTCAGGTAAAATAATGCCATTTTGACGCCAATTATGTACCCTGGTGCATATGTGACATCATTTCCCATTTTCCATCCATTTCCTGTTGGCATCAACTTTGAAATTTGGAATATGTATGCATACCTGGGAGCAATACTGGAATTAGACATCGATTTTTTTTTAATTCGATCCAAAAAGAGGCAACGAAAGCTATTTTTTAAAGATTTATACAATTTATACTGCATAAAGGAGCCACTTACCTATTTCTATATACAAGAAGAAGTAAGTGGTATGTAAAAACAATTATAGTATACATAAATAAAATACTTGAGATAATATACTAGAGATATAAGCATCGGGTTTGCCGAGATTTTTTATGCCAACTCGGCGAAAACATCGTTTTGATTACCAGATACATATAGCATGCTATAATAACACGTTATTTATATATTTCAAAATGAAAAAAAAGGAATAAACAAAACATTTTCTGTTATTAAAAAAAGAAATAACAATTAATAAATGATAATATTTTTAGAACAAACAATTTATTATAACATTTATATGATAACCAGCATGTTAGGCAACTAAACGCCATTTTGGCACCAATTAGGTACCTCGGTGTGTATAGGGCATATATGTGCCATATTTATTTGTAAAACTGAGCATGAACGTTTACCAAGTGTGTTTTCATAGTCGCTTATATCTTTTTGCAACATAGCGCACCTTTCGAAGCCAAAACTGCACAAAAGAAAAAAAATCAATATTTGCAGTATTTTTTTTTTTTTTTTTTTTTTTTTTTTTTATGTAATGCACATTTTGTAATCAGTAGGCTCGATAATCAGAACTCGTTTTTTTTTTTTTTTTTTTTTTTTTTTTTTTTTTTTTTTTGCTTTAAAAGATGATACTTCATACGACGTCTCTTTTGGATTCGTCGTTTTTCAATATTTGATAGTATGCGTCTACTCGTTTTGTAACTTTTTTTGTAACTTTCTTCTTTATTAACAGCGACATTTGGATTTCCTATTTAAATAAAAATTCTTCTAAATACAAAGAATTTTGTTAAAATAAATAAATAAATGAAATGCGGACATCTATTGCTCAAAGCACAAAATTTTTCCCATTGAGTTAATAAAAATCAGTAAAAACATAATTTTTATAATAATAAAAAGGTGACTTATGTAATAACAGAGTCATATATTATGTACGTTATGGATTAAGTATGAATATTTCTCCACCATTTATAAATAATAATAATAATAAAATAAAATGCAGACAGACCAAAGTCTATATTTGACTGAAAACAACAACCATTTTCTAAATGCTTTAAAAAAATGGCCAATGAAAAGTGATATTTCAAAAGTATTATGAAATTAGTTAAAAACCATTTATTTTAAACTAAATGAATAAAAGATTTATATTTTTAATGAAATAAATGAGATTTGAAAAATTATTGAAAATTTATCACCATAGATGTATCAATATTACAATCAGTACTTTGTATGCAAAATGGAACAATTAGCAATACTTTTTGTACCCGAAAAATGGTCGTTGCTTTTTTTAAGGTTAAAAAGTAGATTACGAAATATTCCTATACAGGGATGCCAAGCCCCCGCTTATTGCACAGCAGAATTTTCTTATAGGAAAAGTTATTTTTTAAATCCGCAGAATGTTCCAATTTAATAAAACATTTTTTGTATTAAAATACCGATATCCAAAATGCCGAAGACTTGGCAGCTCTGCCTATAACATTTTAATTAATTTTTACTGAATAATACAAATAAATGAAAAATGAATACTAAGAAATACTAATAAAAGAAAAATGAAGCATTATATTGATCTATGTATATTTAAAAATGCATCTGCTAGCACTAATTAGATAATTTATGTGTATATAATAGGAGATAAATAGCTTTTGATTCTGTATTTCTATGCTATAAAGCATTAACGTTTGTGTGTTTTTCGTTATCATTGGGAGTACGTAGCCGATTTAAAAATAATGTGGACAAAAAATGTTAGTAACCATCTTTGCTGCAAAATATACTATATTTTGCGTAGGAACAATAATCACCACCAATGCACGAGCAAAAAAAGTTCTAAAATTGAGAATTCTTTGATGTTGATATGACTAAAAATTTAAAATCTTTTTTTTTGGTGGCAACTTTTAAGATATAATATTCTCGTTATGAACGATTTCTAAAACATTCGACAATTTAATTTCACAAATTAAAAAAAAAAATTTCTAAAAAAAGTTTTAAACCCAATTTATTGAGAATATTGCAATTTCTAGGATACTGTTGGGGTCAGAAACTATAACTTTGACATCACCGTAACTTATAAGATGTAAGTGCTCGTTTAGGACAAATTTTTAAAAAAGGATATTCCTTAACTCTTATCGACAACCTCATTGCATCCCTGGAAAACAGATATTCAACATTATAAACTATTCGGACGGGTTTCACACCATATAAAATACACTCCATTCTCTTCAAACATAATAGTTTATATCATTTATAGTTTCTCAAATCGGTGCGAAGCTTCTGTTTATGCTCATGACATCATTTCAAAGAGTTATATTTCCAATATAGGAAAATTTGGTGCTTTATTTTCTGTATTACTTTTAACATTTTGCATATTTCCAATTTTATATCCATGCATGGTTTGCTTTTCTTTTATAAAAATAGTATATGCAACTTTATATATAAGATTTTGCAATTCTATGATTCAGTATGCTTATTTTCATCATATTTTATCACAATGAATGACCAATTAAAGGTAACATCTCATTTTCTTTACTTATTGCAAGTTATTAAATGTGCATTCTCAGCAATATCGCTCAGACTCATCCCTCTGAGGGAAGTCCTAGTTAGTAAATTAACTTCATACAACTTACTCTCATCAATAAAATAAATAATAAATAAATAAATACATAATAAATATTATTCATAAATTCATAAAAAGAATAGAAATAATTATGAAAAGATTTAATAAAATAATCACAGTTCAAGAAAAAATCTTCATTATTATTAGGAACTCCTGTTTTTTGACGGTGATAGAATGGATCTTAGATATCTTTGAACTCACAAGCAGTCTCGAAACGGATATACTCATCACCTGCGGCAGTAAAATCTAGTTTTATTTAGATATTTAGCCATCTACCTCTGTAAAATATTTTTGTTTTTATTCTTTTATTCCACACTTAAGACAGAAATTTCTTTTATAAATTTAATATAATATAAATATATATTTCTTTCTTCTAAAATATTTATACACTTATGTAAAATGAATGTGTTTTCAAAACAAATTATAGATACACTCCTACAAATTAATTAAGTCTGCAATATTCGTCACGATATGTGTTTGAAAAATTTGCTTCGCTTTAATAATATTTACTTTCGTTTGGAGACGTTAACAGAATATTTAATTTGCACGAATATCCGCCACTGCAACAGTTACAGCTATAATGCATAGGTAAACATTCATATAATTAGTGTTATTTAATCGTATGAAGCAATTCTCTGAAAAAGTCTGTTTAGATTTTTAACGGATATTGAATTTATTTTAAGGTTATTTTTTATGTATTTTAAATAGTTTTAGGTTACATATAGATGCCTTCAATTGGTTTTCATTCAATCTGTTTTTATATAAAATTGATTTGTTTTCTTTTTATTTATTAATTAGACACATAGATTTCGCAACATTTATTTATTTTTGAGATGAATCCGCATTATGATTACACCAATAGTATGCATAGAATAATGAAAGTAAATTGTATGTTTTCTTTTTTTTTTATTCAAATTCTGGCTTTAAAATAAGATTAATACATAACTAAAATAGTACTTCAGCAATTTTTTCTCCTAGGATACAACATTTTTCTCTTAATTAAAAGTATAACAGGTTTTCTATTTAAACTGTTATTCCCTTCTAATTTCAGCTTCAGTATGATTTGTATGAGCATGGTTCAATAGATAGAATACCCGAATAATCCATATAATTTTTGAAAACTTCTTTTAAGAATTCCAGGAATTTGCTTTTTATTATTTTGCTTATTATTATTAATATATATATATATATATATATATATATATATATAAACAGTCACCGCCAAAAAAATCTTGACACTTGAGATTTTAGACGTTTTGTTGAATATCTAGAAGTATACATGAGGAATTATTCTGAAACTTCAGGTGTGTAAACAATATAGCACAGGTCATATATTTTTGTGAAATTTTTTTGCCGAAGACCCATAGGGGACCGTCAAAAAATTGAAAAAAAATGAATATCTTTTGGATAACCCTGTCAAAACTAATGTAGCAAAAGCATTCAAACTGCACATTATCATTAAGTGACTTATTTTAATTATGTGTGTTCATTTTTATGCGGACAGCATGTATACTCGTAGAGAAATTAAGGTTTTTATAAAAACAGTCCCAATTTTTTTCAAGATTTTTGCTTATTATTTGCAGAGTTCTTAATATAAAATAAAGTTTTTTCCTGAACATATGACAAACAATATTATACATAATACCCTGCAACCAGAATAAAAAAATAATAATAATTGTATGAATAATGAACAGGTTTACTAAATAAATTTTCATTGCGCATGCGTAAAAGTTATGCAAATTTTGATTGCATATTGTGTTAGCTAAAGGTATGGAGCAACTTTTGTAAAAGTCTCAGAATCGCAGCTTAAAAATGCTGAAAATTATCGTCGATAGAATGAGATGAAAATCCTTTATTTCCAAAAAGACGCAAAAAGATGAGGGGTTGTATCCAAATATAGTAGTGCGCGCAATATTATGTATACAGGCGAGAAAAAAATCTTGACAGTCATAAAAAAGTGTTATAAAAGTAAACACTTACATCTTAAATAATTTTATTGCCAAAACTAATATTTTGACATATTTTCCTTCGCTTTTATGACACTTTGCAATCTGTTAGGCACAGAAGTTGCTAAATTTCGGAAATAGTTTTTGTCCATATTGACCCACAAAGTTTCCAATATTTCTTTCAATTCCTTTATGCTGGATGGGTGAGACTCTTGTACCTTATTTTTCATATGATTCCAAACATTTTCTATAGGATTGAGATCAGGTGAGTTGCCTGGCCAATCAAGCATTGGTATATTATTATCATTTAACCATTTTTGTACAAGTTTTGATTTATGTGCAGATGCTCAATCATGCATGAAATACTCGCATCCATGAATGGACCAAAATTTCAGTAAGTGGCTTTATAAAACTTCTATATATTTCCTTCCATTCATAGTAATATTTTTTGGAAGGAAATATAATCCAGTTCTACCTTTTTCACCACTAAAAACTCCCCATACCATGACACTATCTGAGTGTTTTACAGTTTTCACGGTTAACTTCGTATCATAGCGTAAGGAACATTTAGGTCGTCTCACCAACATCGGGCGTCCTCTGATAAGCCTGAAGGTACTTTCATCAGAAAACATTACTTTCTTCCAGTCTTCTGCTGTCCAATTCAAATATTTCTTACAAAAATATAATCTTTTTTTTTCATGACATCAGTAAGCATGGGTTTTTTCGCTGCTATTCGAGCTCGAAGCTTCAAGTCTTTTTGAAATCTGCGGCAGACAGTCCTTACTGATACATCCTTTAATAGATTTGGGTGTTTATTTTTTATTTCTGTTGCTGTAATGGTTGATTTTAATAATACCTCGCGTTTCAAAATACTATCAGTCCGGTTTGAGGTCTTTTTTGGTCTTCCTGAACCAATTTTTCGTACTGGCATATTGCCCCGAGGTAAATTTGCACTCGCCTTTTTTAAGGCATAAATCGTTTGTCTCGATACTTGCAAATCGTTTGCAATGCGACTTATAGGAACTTTTCGTTCTAATAAAAATAAAGCGCGAGATTTTTCAACAACTGTAAGCTTTTTTCGCCCCATTATATGCACTAAAAAAGATTTGTATCAGCAGCAAAATTAAATTCCACCTTTTAAACCTCTAGAAGATACGAAAAAAACCGCTGAGTCATCTCAAGATGCAAGCATTACTATTTAAAGTGGCCCACATGCTCAATGGAAACTTCTACCCGGTTTCTATGTTTAAAATAGGCAAAAAAAAATAAATAATAATAATAAATAAATAAATAAACGCCGACCCAGTGGCGTGGTCGGTAATGGCAGCTGATTCCACACTGTGGGTCCCTGGTTCGAATCCGGGATGGTGTGTTGTCCCTTTGAAGTGTAATAAATATATGTAATGAATATCTGTAATAAAAAGTGTTCTGTATTGTCTCTGTTTCTGTGTATTATGGATCAATTGAGGCGGCAGCCATAGTAGCTAGAGGCCTCAAAAGCACTGTCAATTCAAAAATAAAGTAAATCATCTGAATATTTAAAATACGATGCAAATGTTTTTTTTCTTTCGGGCATTGTATGCTATATTGTTACTAAACAATGAAATATGGATATAGCGCCTTATCTTTTTGCTGCTTTTTGGGAATAACGAATTTTCAGCTTTTTCTATCGACGATAGTTTTCGGTATTTTTACGCTGTGATTTTGAGACTTTCACAAAAGTTGCTCTTTACATTTAGCTAACACAATATGCTATCGAAATTTTGGTAGCTTTTACGCATGCGCAATGAAAATATATTTGGTAAATCTGTTCATTATTCATACAATTATTATTTTTTTTAAATTCTGGTTGCAGGGTATTATGTATAATATTGTTTGTCATATTTTCAGGAAAAAACTTTATTTTATATTAAGAACTCTGCAAATAATAAGCAAAAATCTTGAGAAAAATTGGGACTTTTTATAAAAGCCTTAATTTCTCTACGAGTATACATGCTATCCGTATAAAAATGAACACACATAATTACAATAAGTCTCTTAATGATAATCCGCAGTTTGAATGCTTTTGCTACATAAGTTTTGACAGGGTTATCCAAAAGATATTAATTTTTTTTAATTTTTTGACGGTCCCCTATGGGACTTCGGCAAAAAAATTTCACGAAAATATATGACCTGTGCTATATTGTTTACACACATGAAGTTTCAGAATAATTCCTCATGTATATTTCTAGATATTCAACAAAACGTCTAAAATCTCAAGTGTCAAGATATTTTTGCGGTCACTGTACATAATATTGCGCGCACTACTATATTTGTATACAACCCCTTATCTTTTTGCGTCGTTTTGGAAATAACGGATTTTCATCTGATTCTATCGACGATAATTTTCAGCATTTTTAAGGTGCAATTCTGAGACTTTTACAAAAGTTGCTCCATACCTTTAGGTAACGCAATATGCAATGAAAATTTGCATAACTTTTACGCATGCGCAATGAAAATTTATTTAGTAAACCTGTTCATTATTCATACAATTATTATTTTTTTAAATTCTGGTTGCAGGGTATTATGTATAATATTGTTTGTTATAAGTTGAGGAAAAAACTTTATTTTATATTAAGAACTCTGAAAATAATAAGCAAAAATCTTGAAAAAAATTGGGACTGTTTTTATAAAAACCTTAATTTCTCTACAAGTATACATGTTATCCGCATAAAAATGAACACACATAATTACAATAAGTCACTTAATAATAATCTGCATATGAATGCTTTTGCTACATTAGTTTTGACAGGGTTATCCAAAAGATATTCATTCTTTTTCAATTTTTTTACGGTCCCCTATGGGACATCGGCAAAAACATTTCACGAAAATATATGACCTGTGCTATAATGTTCACATACCTGAAGTTTCACAATAATTCGTCATGCATATTTCTAGATATTCAACAAAACGTCTAAAATCTCAAGTGTCAAGATTTTTTTGGCGGTGACTGTATATATATGTATATATATATACACTAGCAAACGAAATGATGAATTTAAATTTGTATTTTAAACCAGAATATATCATCCCTGGAATGGTCATCTGCATTGCTAATAACGATAATACGCTATGCTAAAAACGACACCAACGTCTTTGTGATATTGTACTATTGTACGCCTTGGTCAAAATTTGAGCAATTAAGAAGCAACCCTTTTAGTTGATCATTGATAGTATAGTTTTGTATAAAATGAGACCGATAAGACAACAGGAATCAAAATGCTCTTTAGTCATCACACTAAAAAAATAAAGAGCATTACAATGACTAGCGAGATTGATTATCGAACTTTACGAACTTTTGGATTATACATTATCATTTATTAGTTCTTAAACTACCAGCGTCTGAGCTTGTGCAGTATATAGTTCAGGTTGCTTAAATTCAATGTCATTGCATTTTACATTATATATTTCTAATGAACGTCCTGTTCTGACACGTCTACTGCAGTTTTAAATCTGCTTTGGTCTGTTCCAGCAAAATAAATAAATAAAAAAACTAAAGAATTATTTGCAAATAAGGAAAAGTGTTTAAATTATGTATTTATTAGAACAATGAATCACAAAGGAGTGGGTTTTGAAACTGAATTATGGGGATAAATTAAAATTACATCACTTCCACTGCATTTTCATTTCATAAACCAGTTGCAAACATGTAGCTTTTAACTCGAGAATAATGTTTGTGACACAATTTCATAAAATATACACCTTTAGCTTGCATCCAATGAAATCTTTCTACCTTCTGTAATCGATTACATTATGATTTTTGACGCCAAACATTAGTAGTGCTCGTAAGGATATTGCTGCCGGTATTCCAGATTTATTTCTTTTTTATGCTAAATGAATGTGAAATTTGCGATCTCCACTATTGGCATTTAATCCTACAGCTTAGCTTAGTTTTTTGGTCGACGGGATAATCAAGTTGTACCTAATAGTTAATTTGTCACAAAGTTCAGTTGGAAGGATTTAGCATAAAAAAGTTCAATATTCTGTTTGTTTTTTTATGTGTGTGTGTGTGATTGATGCTTCGATGTGGTTCTTGTGGTCTTCATCAGCAAGGATTTTTTAAAAAAATTAATGTAATACTTTATTTTATTCAATACAGAAGAAAGTAAAAAAATGTAAAGCTACTAAAGCTACTACTAAATCCTTAAATATTCCATGTTACGTAAAAAAAAAAAAAACACGTAAGGTTATTAAATTTTTTATAAAAAAACTACAATATTTTGAATATTTTACGTAATGTTATGAAAAATCCTGTAACAAATATGCATTTGCTTTTTTTCTTTGTCCTATGAAAGCAGTAATATAGTCGATAAATGTGTTTAGGCATTTGAAAGGAGTGGAAATTATTTCTGGTGTCAAATTTTGGTACTTATATTTAAAGAAATAATGTTTGGGTTCACTTGATTGCGTGAATGGCCCCTTAATTGATATTTTTATCAATCATTTAAAAATAGACCTTGTTTCTAATAGTATTTTACTAGAAACTTTCAATTGAAAACTTAAAATTGCTGCAGAACTAGCAAGATGTGTTTTTTTCTATTATTCTAAAATGATGTCGAACTGAAATACCAGTTTTAAATATTTTGAAATAATATATTATTCCTGTTTTAAATTCTCCCTGTAACATAATATAAGAAAACTATATTAGTAAACCTTTGGTAAAAACATAACTATTTTGAAAATTCCCAAAATAAGGAGTCAAAAATATTCATTCTAATTATTTTTAAGTACTGTACAATAGTAAAAAATACTCGTACAACTAAAAAAAAAAAGATGATAATTAAAATAGGATGGAAATGTCATATTACTAACATTTTTTGCAAAATACATATAATTTAGTCGCTTATATTTTAAATAAGGATTTTCCTTTACACATAAACACAAATATAAAAATGCTTAAAGAATAATGACACAATTAATTACTTGCTATTTTTATCTCAACCAGTAAAATTATTGTTGTTTGCGAAAATGTTTCTTTTCATACTCATTCTGATTCTCAGAAGTAATTAATAATTAATTATTTTCTCGGTTATCATGTAATTTAGTCTTTTTAAAATACAAAACTTTATTTTCCCTTGAGGCTCCATTTATTTATCTCATTGTTTCATGCATGAAAGAGTTATTCTCTAAAATAATCTAACAAGAGTATTCTAGAGCTACAAAACTGTCGCTGAGATATTTACTTTTATCACACCAGTAAATATATTTGTAAGCCAACAGGAAGATTAATTATATTGATAAACATTATGTGAAATTTAAAATATATAGTATAAATATCTTATGTAACATTTGTGTGAGCTTGTGTATATAAAATTTCCCCACAGGCAAAGTTTTGACGTTTTAGTCACATCCATTCTAGATTTTAATTATATTTAGAAAAACTGGTACTTAACACATTAGCGGTAGAAAATTTTAAAACTGAGTGAAAAAGTATGTTACTAAGTTTCAGCGGTTTTTTTCTTTTTCTTTCTTTCTTTCTTTTTTTAAACCAGAAACTTGTAGATGCCATAAGTTGTTTTTATACTAGTAGTACATCAATTGCGGGAAATTTAAGGTTGAAAAAAAATATCGTGAGTTAGTGCTTTTGATAGAAATTTGACAAATTTGATATATTTCAACAATTCGATATTAAAAAAAATAAAAAGTTGTGTAAGGATGCTTATTGTTTAAAAATTTTGTTTAACTGTTTATTATTAGATAATTAAAGTATTTAAAATGTAAAACTGTATCATTATTCTGAATAACTGAAGCAAAGCTGACAAATTTTGGTAAAAAATTGCCTGTTCTGGCATACAGCAAATTGTTATTTTGTTAAATATTTTTCCTAGTTTATTTCACAACGATCGTGGACATAGTCCTTGAAAGTGGCTGCATTTCATGTCACACACGTTCCTCCCATGACCATCTACACACACAGTTTTAAATATACATGATCTGCCCATTAAATAATTAGACTGAATTTTTATTGAAAATCAGAAAGTCGAAGGGGAGAAGTTTTCAAGCGATACATGTGGTGGTGTCTTTCCAATAAAAGTCATTTGCCTTTGAGTCTATGCATTGTACGTATAGCTCATGAAACCTACATGTGTTTAAATGTGGTGTTAGGTTTTCAGAATGAAGCAAACTCCCGAAAGGAGATGGCGCCTTATTTTCGGGATAAAAAATGGCATATTTGCTACTAAGAAGCTTCACGTATTACACGAAGACTACAGAAAATATATTTTGTCCATGTCTTAAATTTTTAGAGTGTACAAAATCTTCAAAGACATAAGAGGGGAGAGTGGCGATGAACACCACCCTGGACGTCCATTAAGTTCTTGAGCTTCAGAGAATATGGCTAAAATGTTGAAGATTTCGGTGTCTGAACATCCGATGAGTGTCCGTATAATTTCTGAGATGTCAGGACTTAAAAAAATGCGTCCAATTGTCACTACAGAACGTCAAATGCGGAGAATTTGTGACAAGTTGATTTTTCAAATTGGCCCAGTTCCTGGCAAATCACAGCGTTACAATATTGCCATAACTATCGTAAAGTTCAATCTGTCATTTTCTGGACTTTCTCTTCCCTTGGTTGAAATATAGCATAGAAAGGTCTTGGTTTTGGTAATCTGGAAATCACGAAGAAAAAAAAATGTAACGCGCGTCTTGAACAGCATCCCATTGGTATATTTTTAGGGGGGGGGGGTGTATAAATAGGAGCCAGATTTGATAACAATAGTGCATTAATACGGAAGGGGTCTATTTTAAGGAATAATAAGTGCTTGTAAAGTTATCTTCAAATAAATGAACGAGTCCCATTATTTACTGGACAGACCATAAACAATAAATTGTTTTTTTTTTCGAACACTGGCGTAAGTTTTCTATGTATCTACTTAGTTCATCTTCCTTTCTATCAGCATAATTTGGTTGCTGCTACTGTAACCTTCTTCACGTGTTTTTTTTTTATAGTTTTTGCAAACGTAGTTAAGTAGAGTAATCCCCGAGGACTTTAATAAGGGAATCAGCCATAAATTGTTTTTTAAATAATTTCATCCCTGTAATGCCTAGTGATTAAATGTTCTGTTGTCATAACATCTTTTTTCATGAATTACGTTTTTTTTTTTCATAAAGATCTGCTACAGAGATGATTTTAGGTATTTCAACTTTAAATATACCATGATTTACTCGATTTTTTGCATTCCTTATATCTTGAGAAGCAAACTGTTTAATTTGATGACAATTCAGAGAGCTTCTAGAAGCCATTCAATTATAAAAAATAGATTAAATGATAAACAATTGTTTACTAATGTGTATGCATAATGATAAAATGATTTCTCATGCATTTTGAAAAAGAAAATTAAAAATTAAATATATATATATATGTGACGATTTAAGGAGAACTCGAATTATTTCCACTGGTTAAAAAGAAACACACAGTCATGGCAAGCGAGGGAAAAAACAAAATAAATAAATAAATGTAGAAGATCCAACAATTAGTCATGGGCTGCTGTAAATTCATTTATTAAATTCGTAATAATGAGGAAGGAAAAGCTCCTTTTGCAAAAATTCCATCATTATTTCAGCGAGCTGTCCTCATCGAAGAAGCAACCCAAGAAATCTTCTTTTTCATCTCGAGACTTCCACCTTTTTAAACTAAAAAGAAAGTTCTGGAACATTCTGTAACCTCAAACCATTATTCTTTTATGTAAACAGAATTCTTGTCCAGCTACGAGATTATTTTCCACAAACGATAAATTTATTTAAAAAAAAATATTATTTAACCAATTTATAATTGACTCAGAATTTTAAATATCTTAGGCAGACGATTTTTATAAATGATTAATTTTAAGAGAAAAAGAAAAGAAATGAATTTATTAATATGCACACATCAAAGGTTGACGTAGGAAAAATAAATAAATAGATAAAATAAAATAATGATATTTTTTGAAAGGTATGGTTTTGGAATAAATTTAATAAGACTTTCTTAAAAAGGGTTGATAAAAACATAGAATAAATCAGTTTTATTTGGAATATTAAGAAATAAAGTTTTAATTAAGAATATTTTTAATTTAGAGCCATCTTTTTAAATTTACGCATACTGGAATAATGTTTTTTAAGGCAAATTAAGAATTTATATCGTCTGCATAAGGATTAACAGATTAGATTTAGAAACAAGATTTTAATTTAATAATTTGAAGTAAGTACGGAATATTATTATAAGAAAATTAAGATAGTATAAAGGTTAGTTTTGGCGAAAAAATTTAAAATTTGTAATACATATATATATATATATATATATATATATATATTGGCGGATGTGAACTATCTCAAAAATGTGAAGTATAATGTTAGTTTAAATTACCTTGATTAACCCATCCGTGTCAAATACACAATCTTTGAGTAAATAATAACTGTTACAAACAAAATAATACTCTTCTTTTCTTGAAAGGGTGGCGAATAAACTTTCACTAAATATCATTCGAGGATGTTTAGTATCCGTAAAATATGAAGCAATTTCTTATTAAAATCACATTACATAAATAATTCGTGTAAAAAGAGGCAACTGCATAAAATTGTCAGATTTCGAACTTCAGAGCTATGAAGCAACCTTTAGCAGCCAACCATTAGGTAGATGGATAGGAAGCAGTTTTTTCATGGCTCATTATGTAATGTGTTTTGTTTGCTCCTGCACTGTAAAAAAAGAAGATATGTGTTTCTTTATTTACGAAAATATACTATAATTATAAATAAAAAAGATACAATAGCATCTTCGGAGTCACTCGAGATAAAAATATTCATCTACCTTTTAAAAAAATTAGAACGAACTTATCTTTGAATTTAAAGGAATAATTTGTGCAGTGATATTGTCATTAGCTGCCCATTCTCTTCTAAAAAGTTTTTTGAGAAGCTTTTGCAGTATATTAATGTATTCTCTCATCCCAAAAGATATGTTTTTCGGATGTTATTGATCGTACATATTCTCCTTTTAAGCAAACATGTTTAATTGAAAAACATATAGAGTTAACAATTTTAACATTAACATTTATTTCTGAACTTTTTAAAGATAAAGAAACATTTTTCTGAATATTGGGTTACTTGACAGCAAGTCGAATTTTTTCGTTCGTGATTATCGTAAATTTACGTAGATTAAAAATTTTAGATAAATCTTTTTTTAGAGTGTGAAAGATGAATATAAACGATTTTTTTCGGATGCTTCTAAAGAAAAATGTTGTGGTAGTATTTGCAGTCAAGAGCAATCTAATGCTGTTTAAGATCGCGCATAACAAAATATAATTCAGCAAAAACTCCTTTCACCATAAATTAAATATGTCGGAATACTTTCCTATGCCTTTATAAAAAGCCTATAAATAGCATTACCTTATTTTTCTTGCAGCTAATGGTTTTATAAAAATAATATAATAACCAACAAATTACATTCGGCTGAATTTTAAGCATTATAAAAATGAACTTGACAGATTAATACACTGAGAAATATAACAATTTTATGTTCTGAGAAGTCGATGTTTTCGTTTTATACAAATTTTTCAGATACTACAACCCAAGCATTCAATTCCGAAATACCGAAAATACCCAGTTTACCAATTTAAATAAAAATTAATTTCCGTTCGGTAAACGTAATAAAATTCACCAGCGTAGTTGATCTGACTCGTATTACTTGCTATGATTTCGAATGAACAGCGCCCTTCAGTAATAATTTATGACATGAAATGTTATGTGTATAACGTGTTCGCGTAAGAACAATCAAAAGCTGCCGTAATATAATCGCGAAAAAGGAGATTATATTCTTCAGTCTTCGAAATCAAAGAACTGATAAATTCTTAAGGAAAGACTTCGCAGCTGGTATTTGACAACACTCATAGACTGAGAGAAGGCAGCATATACATTATGTTATTGAGTTCACAGATGAAAATATAGGCTAACTTAAATTTTGATTTGCATATTAAAACGGAATCGGTCTCAAAAGTCACATCTTAGTGGAAAACACCTAAAAATTGAATTTAGCGGTTGACTCGTCGGTTTACTATTGCGCTTTTCTGTATTCAAAAGTATGAAAACGTGTATTGTGAAGAGAAAACATGACGGTAAACCTATTAGTAAACCGTTAAAATCGGGTATTTAGGTGTTTTTCGCCGAGATATCACTGATCGCGTTTTAGTATGAGAATCGAGATTTAACTATTATTAAATTTCCGTCCGTTAACTCGGTGAGGTGATTGTCTGTGCTGCCATCCCCCCACCCCCGGTTTATATACAATATATAAATACAAACACCATGTATATTCGTGAATTAATATCTTGAAGAGTGTTATTTTCTCATATTTGAATATATCAATGTTTTCAAGAATGAGATATACCTGTTTAAAACTTGAGGAATTTTGATTTGACTACCAGAGATACTCAGATTTGAGTTTTTTTTTTTTTTTTTTTTTTTTTTTTTTTTTTTTTTTTTTTTTTTTTAATATTCATTTTTCGAACTGTGGTTTTTAAAGTGCAAGCCGAAATATTGCATTGAACTGAAAATTGTATAAACAAACTTTGTATAATATGTGCCGAAATCTATGTAAAAAGTGATGGAATTTAAATATGAAATGAGTTGGAAATTTTACGTTTCAATGTGAAATTTTAGTCTATAAAATGGCAATGAATTTAAACTCCGGAAAAAAGAGAAAATTTATTAGATATATTCGTTTAAACAAATTTGTCTACATTTTCGTTATTTTAAGTTAAATTTCAAGAAATTAAACGAGTTCTCAAAACATTATTTAATTCATAAACGCTGATCTTTTGAAACAAATATTAAATATTCAATATTGGAAATTCTTTAAGTCTTATAAATATCGTTTTAAAGTTAGAATAAACTTTGTATTACATTACAAGCCAGAAAATGTAGTTTAAATCCATACGATATATCAACCTTAATTAATGAAAGATTTAATTATCTTTAATAAAGTCATCTCTTATCTATATTCAGAATCTTAATTTAAAGATTTGAAATACCTACCTAAATAAGAATTCTAATTGAAGAAAGAATTAATATCATACAAATCATTGTGATTTAAATTTCACATCGATGCATTTTAAATTTCTTTCTCTCGTATTTATTAGTTAAAAGGTATTATAAGGAACTTGCGTTAACAATATATTCTTTTAATATGTATATATATACATGGTAGTACTGTTTGACCTTTCGTTGTGTTGAGGAAAGGTAATATAATTTATTTAATAACAATAGGTAATATACTTATTAAATTCCATTAGCAAAGTATTTTGGCGATTATTTGCTAAATATGCTTGCTTTATGATATGTTGTTAACAATTAAATGAAAAGTAAAATACGTACCTATATATTTTTTTTTCTTTTAGTGGGCTTTGCATGTTGTTTCCCTTCAGTTTTTTTCATATAAAAAATTGCAGCAATCAACAACAAAAAAATGATAATTGTCTGTTAGGTGGGATCAAGTGAGAAATTGGTAAAAATATTTCCATCTTTATCGTTTGCATAGTATTATCATGATTTCCATTTTTATTATAAGCCACAAAAATTATTTTAAATAAATATCTTTAATGTAAAATGCAAATGTTATGTACATTAGGAGTATATGACTTTCAATAAAAAAAATATATATAAGTATAATTGTTGTAGCGATTTGCAAAAATCTAAAATAAAATACCAAAGATTGCTATTTGTTTTCTTACTGACTAACAAGGAATGTCTCCACGGGCAGACTCAGAAAATTTTAAAAAAATTACAGAGCATTCTTCTAGTGTGGGTATAAGTGTTTATAAAAAAAAAATTTCGGCGGAATCCCTTTTAAACATTTGCAAAAAAATTATGAACATTTCGTTTATTTGGCGGTTTATTATCGGTTGGCGGCGAAATAAAATTTCAAAAAATCCTTTTTTATGTCAAATGTTTTTTAAGGTAAAAATGTTTCATGTTAGACTTGTATTTTAAAATAATTATTTAAATACCTTTAGTTTTGTCAGTTTTAGTTTGTTTTTACTGTAATTTTATCGTATACATTACTGAAAGTTAACTATGAACTATTATGAATTTTAAAATAAATCGTTTCAATCTCAAAATTAAATCCAAATGAACACTGCTGATTCAACTTTGTTGCTATAGAAACAAAAACCTCTCCGATATTGAAATTTATTACTGCAGCATTCTTCATCTGATCTTTATTTTGAACTAATCTTAAATATATGAAAATATTTTTCATATATGAAATTATTTTTACAACGATAAAATTAAATAATTGCAGAAACAAACAATATAAATTAGTACTACAAAAAGAATATATATATATTAAACTCCTTAATTATTTAAATTTAAATTAATAAATACCACATACACGCATTTTAAAAACAATTGATAAGTAATTTTCAATTACATTAAAATCGTTTGCAGTTGGCGAGGAAACGTGGTGCTAGCCAAATCGAGTGACGTTTTCGTGTTTTCACGCTAAATATTCGAAAGTATTTTATTTTTACAGACTCTCTGCTGCATTTCCGCCGCTAAATTTGATTGATCCTTTATTACATATATAAGTAGTTTAATTAGTAATTTTTTCAAGAAATTCTGAGTATGCCCAGTATAAGGACCTTCCTTGCAAGTTAAGTGTACTCTTATTTTAGAAATATTAAATAATCTGAAAAATTTAAATATTTGTATTTTAAAAAATTCCTTGATATATAATTACACCCATAGTATTGCAATCTACATTTGATAACATCACCATATTGTTGCTAATATCTGTTTTTTTTTCAAGGTATGCGGTATACCCACTTATAGAATTTAGCTGAAGAGACTGTAACTTACTTAATCTGAATAGTTATTCGTATATAATAAAAAAAATTATTGGTATAACAGTGCAATCGAAAATTATTCGATATTCTAATATCGATATTCTTATAATCCACATAACGTTGAAATGTGAAGGTAATTTAGAGCTAATACTTTTTTCAAATTTGACAAAATAATAATAATAATAATAATAATAATAATAAAAATAATAATAATAAGGAAATTCGCTATCTGGGCAGGGTAAAACATTTATATTTTTAAAAAATAAAAAATAATAATCATACCGGTATATTACTGAATCTTGGTTCAAGATTTGTGATGACCAGATAAAAAGTACTTAAACTAGAGTTGAAATATTCAAAGCTATAAAATTTCGATTTTATTTATTTTCAGGGAATAACTCAACTATAAAATTTAATGTCGGCTTTCAATTTATATTCAACACAATGCCTGAAACCATTTTTTTTTCTTTTTTTAAGAAACAGAGGTTTTGAGTAGAAGTCAGTTAGATGCGATATACACTATCTACCAATAAGTATTTGGAAACTTTCAATTTTTGACATTTTGTCGAATATTTAAAAATATATTTGTCGGATTCTTCTGAAACTTCAGGATTAGGAAGATTATGTCTGACCTCATATTTATCAATATTCATTTGATAAGCAGGGCAATTAGGAGGCCGAAAAAAATTTAAAGAATAACAGAAATATTTGAGATCACCCTGTACATGAAAATGCACGAAATGATTTATCGCTGCAGAAAACAAATATGTGGATACAGCACAACATGTACACTGACTTTTGTAAGAATAGCATGTATATTCATGGAGAAAGAGTGTTTTTTTTTATTAAAAAATTCTTATATGTTTTTTGTTTATATCATGCAGGGTTTTTGACCAAATTTAACGCAAATTTCAGAAATATTGGCAAAATCTATTAGAAAAAATATAGCGCAATTGGAATTTAAATATGTTAAATATTTTATGAAATATGAGTAGTTTCATGAAATAATTTTTATCTGCGCATGAGCGAACGATAAAAACGATTCTTTTACATCATTTAATAGTCAATTCTATAGGGTAACTTATAAAAAAAATCCTATCAAATATCGTGAAAATTAAAAAAAAATATCATTATTATAAGTGAGCTGTTTTTACATTGCCCTCTAAAAACGGCTGAATGATAAGGGATTCTCCACAAATTGACATTTTTTTATTCACTGACTTTTAGGAAAAAATTAGTATTTAATGAATACAATATCTAATACAATATTGCTGCTAATAAGTATCTTGACATATGTGATAGAAAAGAATGAAAGTTCTTTTCCTTTTCTATCACAGGTGTCAAGATATTTGTTAGCAGCAACATTGTATTAGATATTATATTTATTAAATAGCATTAATTTTTTCCTAAAATTCAGTTAATAAAAAATGTCAATTTGTTTAAAATACCTTATCATTACTACACAACATGTACACTGATTTTTGTAAGAATAGCATGTACATTCATGGAAAAAGAGTGATTTTTTTTTTTAATTAAAAAATTCTGGTATGTTTTTTGTTTATATCATGCAGGGTTTTTGACTAAATTTAACGCAAATTTCAGAAATATTGGGAAAATCTATTAGAAAAAATATAGCGCAGTTGGAATATAAATATGTTAAATATTTTATGAAATATGAGTAGTTTTATGAAATGATTTTTATCTGCGCATGCGCGAACGATAAAAACGATTCTATTACATAATTTAATAGTCAATTCTATGGAGTAACTTATAAAAATATCCTATCAAATATCGTGGAAATTCAAAAAGATATCATTATTATAAGTGAGCTGTTTTTACATTGCTTTCTAAAAATGGCTGAATGATAAGGTATTCTCCACAAATTGGCATTTTTTATTAACTGACTTTTAGGAAAAAATTAGTACTATTTAATGAATACAATATCTAATACAATATTGCTGCTAATAAGTATCATGCACTTGTGATAGAAAAGGAAAAGAACTCTTATTCTTTTCTATCACAGATTTCAAGATACTTATTAACAGAAATATTGTATTAGATATTGTATACATTAAACACTAATTTTTTCCTAAAAGTCAGTTAATAAAAAATGTCAATTTGTGGAGAATCCCTTATCATTCAGCCGGTTTTAGAGAGCAATGTAAAAACAGCTCACTTATAACAATGATAATTTTTTGAATTTTCACGATATTTGATTGGCTTTTTTTTATAAGTTACTCCATAGAATTGACTATTAAATGATGAAAAAGAATCGTTTTTATCGTTCGCGCATGCGCAGATAAAAATTATTTCATAAAACTACTCATATTTCATAATATATTTAACATATTTATATTCCAATTGAGCTATATTTTTTCTAACAGAATTTGCCAATATTTCTGAAATTTGCGTTAAATTTGGTCAAAAACCCTGCATGATATAAAAAAAAAACATACCAGAATTTTTCAAGTTTTTATAAAAATATCACTTTTTTTTCATGTATATACATGCTATTCTTACAAAAATCAGTGTACATGTTGTGTAGTATCCACATATTTGTATTCTGCAGCGATAAATCGTTTCGTGCATTTTCAAGTACAGGGTGATCCCAAATTTTTCTGTTTTCCTTTAATTTTTTGTCGGCCCCCTAATTGCCCTGCTTATCAAATGGATGTTGATGAATATGAGGACAGACATAATCTTCATAATCCTGAAGTTTCAGAAGAATCCGACAAGTATATTTTTAAATATTTGACAAAATGTAAAAATTGAAAGTTTCGAAATACGTATTGGTAGATAGTGTATATTTAAACAGACAAGTTTTTTTTACATATCTAAAATTGAAATCAAGGCAAATTTGCTTCCTTTTTTCCCGTTTGGTAAGATTATGGTATCCTCCAGGAAACATTAGACTGTTGTGTTACGTTTAGACTTGTGTCTTCGTAACATGATTACCTACACTTTCCTACATATGAATTTTATATAAAAAGATGAGCGATTATATGTTAGATTATATTATTTTAATTAACATCATATACAGCATCATGTGACACTAATCTGATTTGATGGTTTACAATAAAACATTTCGTGTCAGGAAGTTGAGTTTAGCGTTTTGTTAATCAATAAACAGCGGAAATCTAACTGCAAATGAAATGATTTATTTTCTTTGAAAATATGTGTAATATTCAACGTTGTTGAGAAAAAATGAAACTATTTATCCATGCATCTGCATGGAAAGTATCAATTACTCAATGAAATTTTTTACGCTTGGAGATGGCAATGATGTTAATATTTTGAACTTTTAGGAATATTTTAAAAGCGCGTACAACTCTATAAATATATATTATTACATAAGTTGCGCGCGACATGTCTACGATGAGAAGCGTTTGTGAATTTCTTAAAATTCAAGAAAGAATTCCAATAATTTGCTTATCTGTTGATTATAATTAACGGGGATGACCAAGCAAAGGTCGGTCAAAATTAACGTTGCGATAAAATAGATATGTTATAGAAACTGTATCTTCTTCCATTTTTAGATACAATTAGCTTGAGCCTGAGCCATGGCTACGCAGAATGATCAATTAATCACATATTTTTCGGTCATGCGACCTAACCCTAGTGCTCTTCTTGAGTTCAAATACGAAATTTAGTCAAAATCGTTAATCATAAAATTAGCTTGCCCAGACTCCTTGTGACGTAATATGACCCTCCAATCGAGAATTTTTGAACATGTAAATCAGCTATTTTTTTTCGCTCGAAAACGATATAAGATAAAATTTAGTCCAAATATTTACAGCTGTGTCTTACATACCATTATCTTGACTTGGACATATAGTGGCCCAAATAGACTCTCTAATCAAATTTTTAGGGAGGTGCGACCTTACCCAACGGTCTTCTGAAATTCGAAATTTAAAAAAAATACAAATTTTAATCGTATTCGGAAGAGATGTTTTCTCGAAAAACTCCTTGGACCTAAATCTGACCCACTAATCAAAATTTAACCAACATGTGATCTAGCCCAATGATAATCTCGTTGCCGAAAACTATTTAATATAAAATTTTCTCTATTCAGTTTCAACTTTTTAGATACAGTTTGCTTGACTTTGACCTATAGTGATCAAAGCTGCTCCATTAATCGAAATTCTTCGAGCATGTGACCCAGTCCTATTATATTTTGTTATAATAACTAATACCGTGTATAGTATAGATTTTGGGTGTCATATAGGGGCAGATAGCGAGGACACTAATGGCAGAATAATTATAAGTAATAATGTAATCCAACGTTGTGTACAACGACTACGGGTATCCAGAAGAATAAACACACCATATATATAACCTCTTGGTTTTTATTTTAACGATGCAGGATAGTTTTCAAATGAAGTATAAGTTCTCAGGGAGTGATCTGTGAAAAATACATTTTTTAAAACTACATGACTTTACTTCTTTACAGGACAGCAGATAAAATCCAAGTGAAGTTAAAATCAGAGCAGATGTTACATAACAACTTTGCTCGCGGTTTGCACCAATACTCTTTGTGTATTTGCCGACTTTGGCGATAATTATGCAGAGAGAGACAGAAACGTGTTGTCAAGAATCATAGCCAAATTGATAGTATGTAGATCTTTGGAGCAAGCACGAAATGTTTAAAAGAGTAATTTCATGAGAATCGAAAAATCTCTCAACGGAAAGATAATAAGATCTGCTGACATTCACATTTTACGTCCCAAAATAGATGATCGTTTGACGCACTCACGAAATAGTTTGCAGGATTATATGTTTTTGAAGAGAAAGGATATCGTCGGCAGCTGTACAAAATTTAGTTTTTATTTTAGTTGTTGAAATCGCATGATAGCTTTCAGCGGAAACTTTGAGAAGCGCAGAATGAAAAGGAATTGTTTTTCATTCTTTTAATTCTGTTAGACATTACATCTCCGAATAAGTTTCGTGTAAGAGAAAGGATTTAATAATAGCTTTCCCATACATAATAAAATATATTATACTGTGGGAATAGGGCGCAATGAATTCATAATTCTTATATTAGAAAGATTAACTAAAATGAAATTTTATAAAATGAACGAATTTTTGAACAAAAAACAATATATAACGGGATTTCCAGAACGACATAATGTAAAATTTTGTCCAAATCTTGTAAGAATTATTTTAGTTTCAATGGACTCTGGCATTCTGGGACTCAAAATAACCTGATAATCAAATGTTCAAGAACATGCAACTTAACCCATTGCTCTACTTAAGCCCAAAAACAACAAAAACAAAAATTTTTTAATTAGAATCGTTTGAGCCGTATTTTTAGATAAATTAGCATGACCTTTATCCATAGCAATCAAAATGATTAACAAATCAAATTTTGTGAAGCATGCAAAGTAATCATAGATCGTCTCGATCTCGAAAACGATAGAATAGAAAAATTACCAAAATCATTCGCGTCTTTCTTTAGAAAATTAGCTTAATACATAATGATCCAAACATGACCCACTAATAACAAATTCTCAAACTTGTGACGTAGCAAAATGATCATGTCGTGCGTGAAAACGGTACAATACGAAATGTTGTCAAAAAGTTGCAGCCATTTTTTAGATATATTCAGCTTGGATCTGACCCATAGGGACCAAAAATGACCCATTAAACGAATTTTATCAAACATGCGACCAACTGTAATGGTATTCTCGATTAAGAAAATGGTAAAATACAAAATTTAACTAAAATCACCCGAGTCGTTTTATAGATGACTAGCGGCCTTCGCCCGCTACGCTGGTCGGTTTATCTAAAGAAATCTTGAAGAAGTAGTTAGATAAGGTTCAGACATACATTAAAAAAAAAAAAGCAAGTCGATCATTCAAAAAACGTTGGGAAATATCAAATATTTACTGTAATTTTTTAAGAAAAACAAAGTTTCGAAAAAAAAAATTAAATCGAAAAAAAAATTACACTGACATATTAATGCAAGGAAATTTTCCCAGAGAGAAAATTCGCCTTGAATACAATATTTCAAATTCTTTTAATTGCTTATAGGCGTTAATGCCAACATAGTGAAAAAAAATTCCATGCTGGGAATCGAACCCGGGCCATCAGTATGGCGCACTGACGTTCTACCGACTAAACCACATGGAACGACAGCCAGCTTGAAACTTTCTAATACTTAAGTAGACTGGCGAAAACATAACGATAGCGCGTTTTAAAATCGCACAGTGACATCTATTGGATTTTATATGTACTAAAAAACGTTATGTACTAAAAAACGTGAGCAGCGCACCTAATAGTTTCTTTTGTTTCTTTTTGTTACTTTTTTGTCTGTTGTCCGATTTTGATGAAACAAAGCCTATACACTGCCCGGGAGTGTGCATTCTTCATTAGTGAAAACCGCATAAAAATCCATTCAGTAGTTACGAAGATAACCTCGAACAAACAGACAGACAGACAGACAGACGAAAAATTCAAAAAAATTTTTTTTGTGTTTCATTGGTTTTCTTTTATCGCCCTGACTCCATTTTTGTCAATTATCTTCAATGTACAGACACACCGGGTCCTACTGTTTTATTATATGTATAGATTACCTTCAGATATCCTGATCCAAAAATGACCTACTCATCAAAGTTTCTTAAATATGTGGCTTACAAAATGATTTTTTTCGCGCTCGGAAACGGTATGGTACAAAATTTTATCAAAATAGTTTGACTAATATTTTAGATAAAATTAGCTTCCCCCATACCCATTGTGGCCCAGTAATCAAATGTTTCTTAACATGAGATCAAATCCAATAGTACTACTGTGACGAAAATGATATAATACAAAATTTAGTCAAAATCGTTAGAACCATTTTCTATATATAACTAGCGTGACCCACAGTGACCCAAAAATGACCCACTAATTCGACCCACTGTAATATGTGACCTAACGCAGTTGAGTTCCCATAACCCAATACAATAGAGCATAAAAATTAGTAAAAGTCGTTAGAGCCGTGTTCAGATAAATTTGGTTCGAACCACGATGACTCAAAGGAGACACACTAACTGGAATTTATCGAACACGCGACCTAGCCCAATAGTATTCTCGCATCAAAAAAATAACTGAATAGATTAATTTAGCCATTTTATTTTAGCCAAAATTAATTCAGATATTTTTTTGATTGTTTTTTTTTATTTTTTACATATAACTAATTTGATCCTGACGCATAATAACCCACTAATCGATTTTTTCGAATTTGTGACCCAGCCCAATAGTTTTCTCTTCCACAAAAATGTTAAAATACAAAATTTTGTTAAAATCTTTAGAGCTATTTTAAACATAAAATTTACATACATAGACACACACAGATACATTTGCTCGTATTATAGTATATGACAAATAAACTGAATTAAGAATTCACTGAATTAAGTCTCATTTTTTTGTATATTTTTTATGTTGATTTCTTATCATTAATTGTGTGGTAAGGTACCTGGCTGCATATTTCAGATGTGTATATTGCTGGGACGATTACTGTTTCTAAACCAATAGGAGACCGTCATTATCACGGTCAAGTACACGCCCACACAGTTTGATTGACAGGAACTCGTGGACAATTGATCGTGTGTGTTTATTATTTATTTGTACTCGGATTGTTTGAATTTGTACTCGGTAATTAAAAATTAAAGGTACGAAGGAATTTTTTTTTTTTTTTTTTTTTTTTTTTTTTTCAAAATGACTGAATTTTATTTACTTCAATTAGAAATTATACTTCCTCTGATCCTGAAATAAATAAATAAATAAATAAATAAAAATTAAAGTAAGAATTTTGCTTATACGGATATTTTCGCAGAATACTTTTTTTCCCATTTGTTTAATATATATATAAATCATTTTGGAACGATATTTAGAATATTAAAAGGTTTTGAAATATTTTTTTAAAAAATGTCTTATTTATTAATAAAAGACAGCCTCCAATAATTAAAAAAAAATCACCAACGGACTCTCGGCCCGCGATGGACTCGAACCCATATCCTCCGGTTTCAAGCTCGACGCTCTAACCATTCAGCCAGTCAGCTCACTTTCATCCGCAACAGATTATCGTTATAATTAGCACCGTCAATTGTCCACGAGTTCCTGTCAATCAAACTGTGTGGGCGTGTACTTGACCGTGATAATGACGCTCTCCTATTGGTTTAGAAACAGTAATCGTCTCAGCAATATACACATCTGAAATATGCTACCTGGCTCCATTATAACCCAAATAAGGTTTGATTTTTTTCCCCCGACGTTAATATTATTTTTCTCGGAAACTGTTTATGTTGTTTCTAAGAGGGTTTAATGTTATAAATAAAAGGAAAGACTGCATACTTGTAATTGTACGATTAAAAATTACATAAGCTTAAATGTAAAAAAAAGTCATTTGAGTCATATTGATAACATCCTGTTGTTAATCTGTCCCATTTTGTAATTTTTTACAAATTTCCATGAAAAAGGCAAATTTTTATACGTATTATAATGTATATAATACAGCGTGTGTAAAAACTATGACTGCAAAAAATGTAATTTTTTTATAAATTTCAAAACAAATTAAATTTTTTTATAATACGTATCAACAAGCTGATAAGCTAATAAAAAAGTCAACAAAATTCAACTGTAAAAATTTTATTATGAAAATAAAGTTAATTGTACAAAAAACCACTATTTTTACCTGCTTAAAAACTTTAAGGACATCAAAATAAATTTTATATAATAATCAAAGAAATAAATATATAATGTATTATGCGCTCACCAATGAATTTGATGATTGCAAATATTTCATCATTCCTCGACATCATTATTTTTTGACGCAGTTCGGGATTGTTTCTGAACTATTCATTTTCAATTGTAGATCGGAGTTCCGATTCTGAAGAAAAATGTCTTTCATTTTTATAAAATCAGCTTACTAGATATCCTCATAAGTTATCGATAGGATTAAAATAAGGATTTATGAGCGGTCATTGCAAAGCTTCTATAATTTGCATATAGAACTAAACTTTTTTCTCACAACTTGTGTATTTAGGCACATTATTTCACTGTTATATCTGGTTTTTTGTCTTCCCAGAAGTGTTGCAACAACTGGAAGATAGTAAAGAAAGAGTTTGCTATATGCCTTTGAATTTAAATTTTCTGAAAGATATACAAGTGACACCGCGCTGTTGGATGAAAAGCAGCCCTATTTTCAACAAATCCGCCGAGTAACAGATTTCTTAATGTAATATCTTTTTAACTTAAATCATTACAATATTATTTCCAGCCGTCATGATCATTTAAGTTTCATTTCTATTCATCGGAGAAAATTATTTACAGTCGCCTCTCGTTAATTCGAACTTGTCGGGACCACAAGAAATGTTCGAATTATCCGAAGTTCGAATTATCGAAAATATGAAATGAAAACATGTTTAATATGTACTATTACAAAAGAATTAATGCTATAGTGTTTTTTAAATTTATTTCGTCTGTTATCATTAGAATATGACATAGTATTAAATTAAAATAGATAAGTACATAAACTAATTAAATGATTAGAAACAAGCACATTTGAAGACAAATTTAAAGCGTCACTGATGGACAGACGGGGCACTAAAAAATTGGATATCAAACGCATTTGGATTATGAGTATATTCTTTCGAAAGAATTTTCACAAAAATAAAAAAAAAGTTAGTCAAAGGATCTGAAATCTATAAGAAAGAAAAGAAAAATGAAAAATTGGAATTCTTGTTAGTTCGAATTAAACGAAGTCAACTGTTACAAACATACAACTCTTTTTGACAAACTTTCATTTGTTGCAACATTTCTGACAGGAAAAAATGCATATAACAGCGAGATTATGCATCTATCTACACAATTCGTGAGATAAAACTGTAGTTCTATAAGAAAAATATTGAAGTTGTGCAATTGCAGTTCAGAAATCCTGATTTTGATCCTATCGAAAATTTATGGGGATATCTAGAAGACGAGTTTGTATAAATGAATGGACAAAATGAAAATGAATATTCATAATAACTTTGAAATTGAGTTTCCAAATGACAGTCACATGAGAGTCTCAATAAAACGACATTGTAAAATCACTTGGTGACTCGACATAAAGCAGCAATCGCAAGGACCTGTCAGTGGAGTCAGATATAGTAGTCATTTAAGAATCATAAAAGAGGCATATGGAATTTCTTATTTTTTGTTTCGCCGTAGTGACTGTGACTCTTGTGACCATGTGTGACCTAAATAAGTTGTTATATGGACTAGCTCTTATGCAGGGATAGTAATTATTCAATTATATTACTTCCTTTTGAATATTCGCGTGAAAATTATCGCTTGAAAATACCTTGAAAATTGGCATATATACCGGGTGTCCCAAAAATGACTGATGGATTTTAAAATTCAATAACTTGCAAACGGTGACAGCTATTTAAAAAAATTTTTGCAGGAGGGTTATGTATAATGTCAGGAGTTTTTTTACCGTAATTTTTTATTTTAGTTCACATCTCAAACAATAGCTGGCGCTGACGGCGATTGAAGGCCAGGTGATCAGTGCTGAGTGAAGCGTCGACCTGGGACACCCGGTATATATATATATATATATATATATATATACATATATATATATATATATATATATGTATGTATACACAATTTTATTAAAACCATTCAATTAATTTTTAAAAAATGAAAAAACAAATAAACAGTTTTTTACAGACCAATGCGCAAAATGCTACAAAAAGAAATGTAAAAAATGTATATAACAAAACCAAAAGAAATTCCATATCCCCAAAATACATGGAAGTCTTCATCAGGGAGGCCCCTCCATGTAGGGGTAAATAAAGAGAAGTTTCTGAAAGGATGTAGGCTCATAAGCTAAATTACATCCTTAGCCCCCAACTTCTCTGATTTCAGAAATCAAACTCAAACCTTCAAAAATATTATAAATATATACAAAAAATTTTTTAAAAATACCAAAGGACAAGACCAAAAATTACACAAACAAAAAAGGAAAATTACCTACAAAACTAAATAAAAAATAAAATTGTAAAATACAAACCCCCAGGAATACAAAACCCTCTTCAGCTAGTGGGGCCTTTCACTAGCGCTTCAATCTCGCCCTAAATTGAAATCAAGCATCCGTAAGTAAAGAAACACTGAGACTCAGAAACTTTCAGTTAACATATAAGATGGATAACAGTTAACCATTAAAATCTTTTTTAAACCACTCATAGCCAATTCTAGATCTGTTTTGTTATTGCAAATCCTGCGGATCCTATTAACTTGTGAATACATAATATTTTTTAAAACTTTATTGCTAATACATGAAAACCAGTAAGTGAGGCTATTAACTTCAAAATTAAAATCTTTCCTTTTATCATAAAGTCCAATCAACCATTTTTCCTTGTTTTTCTTAATTTTAAGATCTAAGAAAGTAATTTGTTCACCATCATCGGTTCGGTTCAGGACGAGCTCTTTAGGGTAAATGTTAAGGCTTATTTCCTCAAAATTATTGCAGTTAAATACTATAAGATCGTCTACATATCTAAAGAAGGAAATATTATTGAAATTTTTTTCGTAAAAATATAAAAATAGATTAGAGAACGCACTTGAAAAACTTGTTCCCATTGGCACCCCCTTATTTTGTTTAAAATAATTAATTCCATTAAATAAAACATTTTCAAATAGGCAAAACTTAATTAAATCAATCCAAAACTTCTTATCTACTTTTAAAACATATTCAAATTCAACATAAATATTTTCAAATACCCCCACAATCAAATTGTGAGGAAGGGATGTAATTTAGCTTATGAGCCTACATCCTAGTAGGCTCATAAGCTAAGGATGTAATTTAGCTTATGAGCCTACATCCTTTCAGAAACTTTTCTTTATTTACCCCTACATGGAGGGGCCTCCCTGATGAAGACTTCCATGTATTTTGGGGATATGGAATTTCTTTTGGTTTTGTTATATATGTATGTATATATATATGTGTGTGTGTATAAATATATATATCTATATATATATATATATATATATTAGTTACATATAATAATAAAGCATAAAATGTTAGATTAAAATTAATGTGATGTGATGTGGGTTCACAGTCGTATTTTCTCATAAAGAAAACTTCAAATAACATTAAACTTTCTTACTATAGTTACTCATTTTAAATTTCTCTAAATATAATGAGATATTCCAATTCCCTAAAAATTTCTATTCGCAATATTGTGTAAGTAACATATGTAGATTTTGTCTTTTTTCAAACTAAATTTGAGGAATAAAAAAGAAAAAAAAACTTTCGTATGTCCCACAATTATTCACGAAATTAAAAAATGGCGTGACACATCTACGGACGATAAATGTCGATGCCTTTAGGTGGTGGACAGAATTTTCTATGTGAAATATCTACAAACGAATGTCAGATATCCGTTAATTAAATCAAACCTGTCGTAATTCTTCTTAAATAAATCAAGGTCTTACGGGAAATTTATGAGGAAAAACAAATTAACGACAAACATTTTTATGTTTGGTAGAATTCCTACGGCTGTGCTGCTTATCAGCGTAGTCTACTTATTGTACTACGTTAACGCTTTATTACTAGTGATAAATAATAGAGTAATAAGATCATGGCGAAATTATTTTAATACAACAAAGCGTTAACGTTTCATACATTTATTAGCACTTATTCACTATTTCTTATAATGTTATGCACTTATTGTTATTTTACAGTAAATGCCTTATCTTATGCCTTATCTTTTTATGTACCACTATCATAACTATTGTTTCATACTTGAATAATACACATTCGAACAGAAATAAATTAAAGTGAAATAATAAGAAGATTATAATAATGTAACTTTGTGCATTCCCGTTCATAAATAATTCAAAATATAATTAGAAAACACAACGTTACTACGCAGCAACAGTGGTAAAATCCTCAGCTTTAAATACCAGAATGCGCATCTTCTTTTATTGGAGTATTTATATATGTATATATATACAAATGATTTTAAAAGCATTACGAATACAAGAAACATCCGATTGGTGTTGCAGTTTTTGTGTTTAGTTCAGTGCTAACACTTTAATAAAATTCTCGTTTCCTGCCATCTAGCTATGTTACATATGGTTCTGCCATGAGAAACGCGCAAAAATTTACAGCCCGTGATGCTTGCATAAATCCCTATGTTTATTTACTTGTAAGCTTTTAAAATACAAAGTAGGGGGAATTAAGGCACATCGATACACCCCCTCTACAGCTCACAGGATCATTACAGGTAGTTTCACAACAGCTCCAAAAGGTGATGCTAGTGCACTCAACTACATATAGAAAGTCTTAGAATGACTCAGTAGTTTGATGAAATGGGACAGGTAATTTATTGTTTTTGTAGGTCAAAAGTAAATTTGAGTTGTACAGTTGAAATGGTATTATACAACTTTTCCAGTATTTTCAACCGAAAAGAATACTCTCGCTGGCAAGTAAAGCTTCTCTTTATCAGGTCCTCATTCTTTATTGTTGTTAGATAAATTATGAAGTGTTGGATTTGAGACTTATTTTATTCAAAATGTCTGCATGGGGCACATTGATACAGTATTTGTCGGGGCACAATTATACAATCTAAATCCTTTTCTAGTTCATTTTTTCCTTACCTTTTATTATTTTTTTATCATACACACCTTAATATAACCGCTTTTCGCTAAAAATTTCTAATATTAGTTTTTATTGAAGTGAAATAGCTCTAATTTCTTTATATTAGAACATTTTATAGTATTTTTGCAAACAGAAGACGTACGAACTTACCCAACATCTAATGCTAGTAGAATTAACAAAAGAAAAGGACGGCAGCCTGGAAAATCTCAAATTTATATCGATTCTCCAGAAAAAAAAAGTATTTTCGACGTGAGAAATGTTAAGTAAGAGAAACAAGCTGCAGGACAACACAGGATAATTATATTATAAACAGAATTTTTAATATAATTATCCTTTATTTTCTGTTTGTAAACCGATTTATAAACAGAAAACCTGGTAAGTTTTCCATCTTTCCTAAGAAAAAAGATAATACTGGGGTTAAAGTGCTAGATATTACAAAGTTATCACAGCCAACAATCAGATAAGGAACAGCTAGAACATCAAGTCACTATACATTTCATTTTGATTGCTTTAATATTGCCTACAAATAAATTGTGGGTGATTTGAATTTCTATAAATAAATATAAAATGATTTGCTAACTATTTTTCTATGAAAAATATGCAGTGGTGTTAGTTTGTCTCCATTTTCCCAGACGTATCAAAGTGCCCCATGAGGTGTATCAATCTGCCCCGGGGATGGGGCACATTGATACGAATGATTTTTTTAGATTCTTTTTAAATTACATGCAAAAATAATATATAAAACAGCAATTGTAAATTTTTATAACACACTACACAAGTTTTGCTGTCCCCACATGGAAAAATAACAAGAAATTTCTGCTTTCTGGATACCGAAAAAATTCTTAGAAAAAAGCTGTATCAATGTACCCCAGTTACCCCTAAAAATTAAAAATGAGCCTTACATTTCTTTATTACAATAGTTATTATTTGAGGATGCAATAGCATTGCTAAAACTGCAGTAATATGTAAAAAAGTTTTTCCGTATGTGACATGGAATGATCCATAAAAGAAAAACATGTTAGTGAGTAACTTTAATATAATACTGATGATTTCATTCGACGGTTTCATGAGCTAACCCAAAAATTTCGCTTTTACTGCAGTTTCTCTTAATTTCTAAAAATCACACATTTTCATTTTTTACACTGACGAATAGAAAAAAAGTATACTTTCAAATGCAATTAGCTTGAAAATTGTATCTCAATTTATAAATTTCCTGTTACTGCAGTAGATTTAACCTCTAAACATCACACATTCTATTTTTCCAACATTCAATGGAAAATAAAACGTACTTTAAAAGCTATTTGTTTGAAAAGTGTATTTAAATTTACTAATTTTTTATCAATTTCAAAGTAATTTTTAAACATGGGTATTTTTTAAATATGGGTTCAACCAAACTACAAAAAAATTATGCCAATAGCTCTAATAACAATGTAAATTATTTTGCATTTGAATTTGTCTTTATTTTACGTGCAACATTCCAAGAATAAATAGAAAAACGAAATTAAAACCCTCACACAAAATGAGTAAAGAATCTAAAATTAAATCACCAGTATCAAATTAAAAAATTTCAGAATTATGGGATTACTACAGTTTTCTATAAATAGTTAAGACATTCACAATTAATGGCTTGTTAATGCGAAAGCATCCAAAATGATTTTTCTTGTATATGATGGGCATTCTAAAAAATATAGAAAATTTAATTTCTTTTTCAGTGTTTTAAATTACCCTCCCTCTTTTTTCTGTTCTGTGAATGGGCAGTATATGTCATCTTTAACCATTCCTATTCCAAGGTGGATTTCCTGATTATAGTTATGCGTGAACTTCCATACATCGAAACTTTAACTATTGCGTAACTGGAAAATTAAATCAAATTCCAGAAGCATTCCATCGTTATACTACTCTTGAATTTTTCTTTCAAATGAGAATGTCTTAAATGGCCTCTAAGAACATTTCTTAGAAAATACGAAATTTCAAAAGGGGGAAAATGCACAAGAAGTGCTCTAAAAAGGTTCAAATTGAGATTTTTAAGCAATCTCAGGAATTTACGAACCGATTTCAAAAGAAATAGTACCAAACTGACGGTGTTTGCCCCGAATCAAATATGGGATACATCTTATGTCAATGCTTCTAACCCAAAAGGGGTAAAAGTGCACAAAAACGCTCTAAAATTATATTTTTGTTTTATTGCAGGGCCTAGAAACATAAAATTTAACTTGTTTATAATTTAAAAGATACAAATAGTCTCTAAAAACATTTCATAAAAATCAAGAAATTTAAAAGTGGTTAAAATGTACGAAAAGCTTTCGAAAAGTGTCCTAAATTGTGATTTTTAACACTCTGACTGTCTTGCAAAAGGGCAAAATTGTAATGTCGTTTTCTCTGTCTTTACTTTTAAATGCTAAAAAAAGTTGAATTATTGAACATTATATAAAAAGACTTGATCACGAATATAAATGTAAACCTCCAGAGTACTAATCATTGTACAATGAATTAAAAATCCATTAAATCATTAGATTTATATTACTTTAAATATTGCTTGTGTTGCAGCGAAACCTGGAGCGTAGATACCGTATTAACACGGGCTTGTCAGTGAGGGGGGTTTAAGTTTTAAAAAATAAAAAAATTTAAAAATAATGATATTAAAATAAAGGTGATATTCCTTCCTCCAACTTAGGCCATATCTTATACATAAATCTAACTATCATTTAAACTAAAAAAATAATCATACGGATCTATTCTGCATGATTAATGTTAAAAAACAAATATTTTATTAAATATTTAAATTAACAACACAAATTTCCAAAATACATTACACATTTTTTTGCTTTATCCTGTCTAATAAAAATGAATATATTTATGTGAAATATAAACGTATATGAGCTTTCACAATCTATAACTTTACATATATATGTAGTGTAAATACTGAGAGACAAAGACTCTGTTTATTAATTAAATTTTATATTAGCTTTTTTTCAATGTTTTAACTATTTTTTAATCAAAGAATCAAAGACGAAAACGGTTTTTGTATCTCATGACAGCGATTTATTTGGACTTGGAAGTCTTCTATCAAAGAATAATCAATGGAAATCCATTTATGGAGAGATAACCCTTGATTTTTGAAATTATAATTCGAAAAAATTAAAGTCGATGAAATTAGCGCACTTTCAGAACCTTGGGCGTCTGGACGGAGGTTGGCGAGCACAGCTCGCAGGGGACAGAGCCCCCTAATTGACTTAAGATTTCGTAGCAGTTTTTTCCCCTAAAAATTTAAATACTAACTGCGAAATCCTCCGTTTGAGAAAATTCTAGTATAGTTTCTATTCTAGGTGTAACGTAGTTAACTATTGTATATTCTTATTTTATAGCTAATGATATAAAAAATCTAGAAAACGTAAAAAATATTATAATTTACATATATTTCTTTTATACTCTATAAATTAATAAAGATAAATCATACAAAATTTTAATCTATAAAAAATAAAATTGTTTAGTTTCTCTTTGATAACAAAATGCAGATAAAAATTTTACTGGTTAAAATTATCAAATCACTCATGCAAATTCCATTATAGAGGTTAACTATCTTTGTCTCACTTTTTGCTGAAAGATGTATAGCTAACTGGATTAATATTACAATAAAAATGTGCTTTCTCTTAAATAAAAATTCTTTGAATTATGCATTCTAAAAGGAGTGTATACAAAAGAAATGTTTCTTCGAGCAGAAAATACAATTAACATAACTAAATTGTACACGAACACTTGATTATCTACAGGTACCGTAAATTAAAACATGTTATGAGTTCCAATTAATAAGATGTAAAACATTTTTTTTTTTTTTTTTTTTTTTTTTTTTTTTTTTTTTTTTTAGAAATTTCGTAATTTATACTTCTTAATTGATAAAGACATTAATTGAATGTACATACATTTTTATTTCAATAAAATTTATTTTCCTTTCATCTAATAATGTTTTTATTTTCTTCTGTATTTACAAAAAGAAAGTAATGGAATTTTTGGAAATTTCCGTTAATCGATGGATTGACACAATTTAGGAGACAGAGATACAGAATAACATGCTTTTTACAAAATGTCTGTAAATGACACTTTATGTCTATCTTTATGTGACGCAAAAACTTTGGAACGCTGTCTCAATATCTATTGCTCGAAATTTAATAAAAATTTATATCCAGTATAACGCTGATATAAATTGTTACTGTTTATTTTTTGGTCAACATCGCTCAAGAAAATGTAAATAATAATAATAATACTAATAATAATAAAATGAAATAAAAATAAGCAAAAAAAATAAGTAAAATAAATTAATATATGTAGGCATATTTTTAAATATATGTACAATTAAAATAGAGAAGAGACGGGAGATAAAAATGATGATGATCACCACATGAGAGAGGGGGTGAGGGATGATGAGAGGATCAATGATGATGAAGTTGCTTTTGTTATTTCTTTCCCTTGTCTGTTGTCTAATTTTATTTGAATAATATCTTGAATTTTATGCTGCTATATAAAATTGTTGCTGATATATGGCTTGTCTTCCGCGTTTCTTGGAAATTTACCGTTTTTAAAAAAATGTCATTGTAAAAAACATAATCGATACAGTCATCGATTTCTCCCGCGAATCTATAGATTATTTCAGATTATCTCTATTGTATACATTCGAGATAGTCATAAATTGATTGCTGTTTTTACATGCTTATAAAGTAGATTTTAGTAAATAAGGTACCCTGGGGTAATAACGCCACGTTAAGGTTCTACCAATTTTCACGACTTAGTTTTAGATTGTATTTTTCAAACAAATATAGGATCTGATACACAAACTCATTGACTATCTATATAAAATAAAATAATTTAACAGATATGTATTCATAAAATGTAATGGCGTTTTTTCTTGACCAATGCTATTTGGCGTTAATACCCACCTATATGGGTAATAACGCCATGCAAACAAAACTATAAAATAAGATAGAATAATAGCATGTAGATTGCCCAATTCTAAAATACAAACTCTACAGCTCTATAAATTGACAAATTGCAATCTAAGCTATTGAAAATGTACAATTTTTTGTGACTGAAAGAAAAAGAAAGCTGTGGGGGGTGGCGGGGGGAGGAGGGAAAAGAATATCAGATTCTAAGCTTCGTTTTGCTTAAAAATGACCATTTAAATAGAATTATTAGAAACATTGCACGGATTATTTGAATCAGTATTTATATTCCCATGTATGCATTCTATGCGATAGAAAATATTGATTTTTTTGTGAAAGTGAAAGAAAAAGGAGTGAAGGGGAGCTTCAACAGAATATAACACCATGTGTCTCTCTTTGCTTAAAAAGTCCCGCTTAAATATGATTATAAGAAACATTGCATGGTTTTAACCATTCATAATGTAATATTTTAATCATGTGAAGTTTTATAATAACTAGAGTTATATGTAATAAATATTTTTGTTAAACCTTAACTGCTGTTAGCGTCTCACATACCCCTGAGTTTTTCAAGTTTCAGAGTTTAACTTGCAATTTTTAGTTTAACTATAGATACCGGGAAAATTTTGTTTCATTTGGAGTCCCATTACTATCTCTAGAAATTTTTGAGTAGCTGAATTTTATTAAAAATAGTCCTGTATATAAGGTTCAATACAAAAATAATATTCTAAAAGTTAATTTAACATTTTATTCATCGTTAGATTAAGCGGTCTGATAGGCCGCTTACAATAAGTTATGCGACAATTTTTGTCACAGCAGTTAAGGGTTATCACTATTATAGTAATCTAGTAAATAGTTTTTAACCCATAACTCCACACTAATGCGGATTCTCTAAACCTACAGTTAAATTGTCGACGTTTCAAAGAGCATGTTTAATAGATTTTTAATAAATTGTATAAAATTTTTGATTAAAAAATATTATCCCAAAGAGATCTCTTATTCAATTTTATACATAATTCATATGGTTATATATCATTATCTCTATATTAGCAACAAAATTAACCTTTAACTGCTGTCAGCAATCTGACTGAACACTGTACCCCCTCCACCCCCCCCCCCCCAAAAAAAATAGCGTTTAACTTGTATTCTCTTTCGTTTGGAGTTCTCGTAATATTATTAGAAATATATGAATAGATTAAATTTAATTAGAATTAATTCTGTACAAAAAATTTAGCGCAGGAACAGTGTTCTATGATTTTTAATCATGGATCTCATTTTAACCCTTAACTAATGTTACCGGTCTCGTACACCACTATTTTTCTTTTAATTTTTTTGTTTAACTTGTAATTTTCAGTTTAACTGCAAACACTACCGAAATTTTGTTTCATTAGGAATTTTAGTACTATGACCAGAGACTAAATAGGTGAATATTAAGTATAATATTCTTGTATAAAAAGTTTAGTACAAAAAAACAATCCTATGAGTTATTCCCGCCTTTTATTCATCTTTCAATTTTGTGGTCTCACAAACCGCATCACATTCATACGTTACAATTTCTGCCACATCAGTTAAAGGTTAAATTTATAAAGTTTTGAAAAACCGAACGCTGAGAAAGCGGACAGTTAAAATTTCGAACTCAATTGAACAATCCCGTGGAAATTTAATGGAAACCTGATTTTGAAGATGTTCGAATTTGAATCTCGAAAACGTTTTGGTATAGTTTTATTTACAAGAGTTAAAAATTATTTTTTACATTAGTAAAAAAAAAAAAAAAAAAAAATATATATATATATATATATATATATATATAATAAAAAATAAAATAGAGAGATTATTTTTAAGTTTTGGGCACCTCCCCTAATCTTACCTTTTCAACAATGATGATAATGCTGTCCCATATTAATATATAAACCCTCTTCGGATATAGTTCGGCCATTGTTGGGAATCAACCGGGGTAATAACGCCAATCCCTTGCGTTATTACCCCGGGATATTTATTGCGCAGTAAATCCTAAACTACAAATTATCTCGAGAAGATATCCAAAATCTTCTACAACAATTTGAAAGTACATGAAATACACTACAAATTTATGTAATAAACAAAGTATTTCTGGATAAAAAATATAGTCTTCAGATCAAAAACCTTATCTCGCAAGTTTTAGATCAAGCGTTAATTTTAGTTGCTTGTAAAAACAATAAGACCTAAAAATGAAACAAATTAACCTGAAGCTGTTTTTTTGCGATTTATATAACTCAAAACCCTTCTGCGCAGAGCACATGGGTGTCATTTACCTGATTATTTCATAATTATGCAAAATATAAGCACTTGGCGTTATTACCCCGCCTGACGTTATTACCCCAGGGTACCTTAAATGCAAATAAAATCAGATGGAGTTTTTAAAAAAATCGCGATAAATCTATATTGGAGCAACAATAATGAAAAAGTTATGTGTTGACACCATCTGATTGGGAAATGTTGTAAAGGCTCGAGTATGTAATAACAAAATAAGGGAGTTAGTTACCTACTGATTGATATAAAAGTGAGATTTAATCTACTTAAGCCATTCACTACAATAAATATTATGTATAATTTAAAAAAGCAACATATATAATTAGTATAAAGATATTTATTTCAACATAAGAAGAAATCGTTTCAATAAATAGTACTTCAGACAGTAGAGTGATTTTTTTTTCAATCTAATATGTTATGCTGCTATATCACTATAAACTCTCTGCAAGGTAGACTCTATGCAAGACAGAATTCGGCCTACTTGAGAAAAATTTTAACTACTTGCGGATCGATAGGCAAAGAGTAAAATTTATCTAAGACGGAATATTATCTGCCACGGAAAGTTTTCTTTGTCTTATCGATTCCACCTAGACACAATTTACGTATATTTGAAAATTTATTATTATTATTATTATTTATATTATTATTTTTATTATTTTTATTATTTGTATAAATAAATACAAATCTTATATATAACACATTTCCATTTATTTTAGAAAAAAAATCTTAAAGCATAACCATTTACTAAACTTATTTAATTTCAAATAAAGAAGAACCCTCCCTTCCCAATATCATATTGTAGCAAAATAAAAAAGAGGGATTTATTCTGTTTTTTTTTTTTTTTTTTTTTTTTTTTTTATTTTATTTTATTTTTATTTTATTTTATTTTTTTTACAAGAAATTTTTTACAAAGGATTAAATGCATTATTTTCACTAAATTTGTTTTACATTAAACAAACGGTGATTAATAAAAATATTTTATTAATAACTTCCTTTATATTTTCTTAAATTTCATTTAAATTTCTCCTTTAATAATAATTAAATTACATTGCTAAAAGTACATTGTTAAAATTTCGCACATCGACTTTCTCTTGTTAAATGTGCCAGTGCTGGTTAATTAATCTAAAAGCTTTATTTTAGCATGCTTTTGTATTCTCTAAAAGTGCTTGATCATCCAATAAGTTATTTTGCTAATTAAACAGACTTTTTTTTCTAATAGTCAATTGATAACGCTTTACTTTTGTATTTTTCTAAGAAAGTGATTTTATCTTTTAAATACATTTCTTTCATTGGTCTTTTAACACATGAATATTTACTTTACAATTTTGTTTTAGAAGAAATAAAAAAGTCAAGTCTGCTTTCAGAATGTTAGATAACTTCAGTGTAAAATATTGTAGAAAGTATGTTTTTGATAAAAAATTGAAATTCAAAAAATGTTTAACTAAAAAAAAATATTTTATAGAAACTAATTAACTTGTTCTTATTTACACAAATACATTTTAGAATATTTAAATAAATTGTGTTAGACAAATTGTTTTTGTAGTACTAATCAAGACATTTCAGCACAGTGGTTACAAAGTTTCAAGAGAGATAGTATACACCTAGACAATTAGAAATCGTACAGCAATGGTCTTGATTGTATAGTCGGAAACGTTTTCATGGCGCGGTAGGGACGAAACAATACATAAAAATGGAACACCACAAATGGAGTGAGAAAGAAACTTTACTATTCTTAGAATGAACTTGGTTCAGAAATGAACCAAGATATAAGAATAAAAAATGAGAAATAAAGAACGTTATAAAAGAAAGTGTTCAAAATTACGATCGCCAGTCGTGATGCAAGCCTAACGTATCTGGCGCATGTGAATATGTAACGGTTTGAAAATCAGTGGGAGTGTCGCGGATTTACCCATTAGCTGCCAGAATGAGCGCAACAAGTTCCAAGCACTGATCAGCATTGTCTCAGAACTTTTGCGTTGCTAAAAATAATAAACATGCTTTCTCTTCCTGCAAAATGTTTTGAATCGTCACTATTACGCCAGGAAAGCCGTGCCAACCATGCACTGTTTTTTGATTTCCCATGGTCTTGGACGCTGATATTGTCTTCGACGGCTGTGTAACAGCATGTCTGCCTCAGCCTTTCCTTTGCAAAAGAAAAGGTACATTCAGACAAGTTCTGCTTACCAATTTATATTCGAAGGTGGACGAAGTTCAACGCTGTCTAGTGGCATTTTAGAATTCGAAATCTCGCTGCATTTCTAATCATTTGCTTATTTGCCTGATATGTACCTTCATGCCAAGTTTCGTTACGATTCTATTAATAGTTCTTGGTGCGCAAATTTTTATGGAAATGAGTGTATATTGTTATACATCTATATGGAAATCGTATGGCCTCTATTAACTATCGGCTATCATATCCTACGAGAAAAAGTAATACGGAAAAGCAAAGTAGAGAAAGATTATTCACGCAAGTATATCGCCTTGAATCTCATCAAGGACCTCAAAACTGATTTAGATATTTCTGGATATTCTGTTCGTATATTCATCCAGAAGAAAATTAAGAATCTTTTGATGATGAACAATAAAACAAAAGAAGTATTTTTGTGACAAAACTTGATTGGTCTGCAATCCATCAAAGGATCCGCCGCGACTCACTAGTGGGTCGTTATATGTAGGTTGGGAGCCGCTGCCTTAGTACATATAATGATATAAATATATATATTTATATATCATGAATTCATATAATGAACGAAACCCAACATTGCATACTATTTTGCATTCAAAGGAAGAAAAATAAAACAAAACTATTCTTTATTATATAGAGTTTTTTAATATAACATGAAATTTTCTCTTTTCAAAAATGTTTTGTTTTAATATATGTCAAAGTAAAGATCCTTAACACACCACACACGTAAAAAAGTTTATTTTGCTATTATAATTTAAGAAAGCACATTTAATTATATACAATTGGCTGACATTTAACTAATATCTTTATCACCTAAGAAGGTACAATTATGAACAATCAATTATGTTTGCCCTACCAAAGAAAAATGATTTTTTTAGCGTAAGGTGTAAAATGGGATTTCCTCCGAATAATTATTGTTTGTGCCTGTAAATAATTATCTTAGGCTAAGATTGAGTTATCATAATTGAATTTTCTGGTCGAAGAATCACTTGTTCTGTATATGTTTTAATCTGTCTAACGTAACTTGCCTTTTGTAATTCCTTTTCGAAAGTTTTTATAATACATAACTCAAAGAATTTTGGTTTGGAAGAAATCCCTCTCTTTCTGCTTATAAATTATATTAATCAAACTTCTTTCAACGAAAAGGGAAAAATGTAATACCCAACCTCCTGAATGAAGTGTGCATCAGTGAATTGATAATTTTAATTATTAACAAAGTTTATTAGAAATACCGTACTTCAAAAGGAAAACTATTTCATAAATGGTTTTGTAAGGATAATGACTTTTCCAGAAATAATTCTCTTTCATAAATAAAGTCAAAAACAAAAAAAATTTTAAAAAATAAATCTTTTTTTTTTTTTTTTTTTTTTGCACAAGAGTTTATTTCAATATGTTAAAGTATGTGATAATATATATATTTTCATAAATCATGATAATTAAATTTAAAAGCAAACATTAGATCTTTAAATTAATAAATATTTTGTTAGTGATATTGATACTACCCTTTAGACAGAATTATTTCATGTAGATGTGTGTCTGTCTTTTGGTCTATATTTTGGCAATTGCTATCGAAATCTATAAACGCAGAGGCTTGAAAATTTGTCAGAATGTGGCAAAGAGAAGTTCTGATTCATACTTTTTAAAAAATCATTCGAGATAATTACTAAAACTCATTAAAAAATGTGTACTTTTCTTAAAATGATAAAAACGAGTTTTCATAATGACGAGCTTCCACAATAAAAATGAATGAAATAAAATATTTTTACGAAAATTCTACCCCATGGCGGGGAAAAAACAAAGTATCAAACAAACAAAAATCAATCAATGTATCGATTTGAAATTTTCAGAGCAAAATCAGATAACAATTTCATTTCTGCGTATGAGATCTTGTAATGATCATAGATAACGTTTCATATTTTAGCATTTATCTCTGCTTGATGCAAAATAAAAGAAACCATTAAAAATAAAGTGAGATTCATTAAAAACTGATTTTAAAAATGTGCTCGGGCAAAACCTCGAGTTAATTTGCAAAAAACAAAAAGAAGCAACTGAGATTTTTTTTAATTAATGAAAATGACGAAGATTAATGGATGCATTGATAGCTAACTTCTATTCGAAATGCATGGAAATATTTTACATCGGTGTATCACCAGTATTTTTTAGTAAATTTCGTTTTGAGTAATAGAACTTAGTCCCCCGGTTTTAGCTTCAGGATCTAAGGACCTTGAAAGGTCTATAATTTTAAATAACTACATAAAATGAGAAAGGAAAAAGGAGGAAAATTATGCAGCTAAGCTCGAAAATAAATAATAAGACACTTTTTAAGACAATGACTTACAACACTGATTAAGGACAGTTAAATGAAGATTATATATAAATATATATATTTATATACAAAATTTTTTATATATACATTTTTTTCTTTATTTCATCAGAATTGGACTGAATTAGCAATATCTCTCCAAAAAGTAATATGAAAAATGTAAGTTCAATACATTATAATATGTGTGATACCACTGCATTTCAATCTGATTTGTTTTAAAGCATATGCAATGAAATTTTTTTATATGATATCAATGGCCAGTTACAGACAGTTTACGCTACACAAATTAAGGCAAATAGGATAATCAAGAACGATTTTTATTTTTATTGAATTTAATATTATTTTGGGGGCTTTTAGTGTTTTCAGCCCCTTCTACCGCATTATTTTATTTCGCAAAAAGAAAAAAAAAAGAAAAAAAAAAGAAAAAAATCAAAGTCTGTGGGGAATGAACATTGCTGAAAAATATAGGTAGCTTTAAGCGGCTTCCGATGTTATTTAAATATTACTGAGAGTCCCCGCATTAAACAAATAAATCTATTGTGAGATATAATTTAACTGTAATTAGAAAGAAAAAGGAGGAAGTTTTGATTATATTCAAGAAAAAGAAATAAGTAAAAAAAATCTAGAGCTATAACTTTAAAGAGAAACGGGTACTTTTAAGATTACCGAATATTAAATAATAATACAATTAATAGTTTCCTCCTTACCCGTCTTAAGTTAGATGGAGGGTTAGCCGGTTAAGAGGAAACCGGAAAAGTAAATAAATAAATAAATGTCCGCGTAATTTAATTAAATGCGCATGACGCATTAAGTTTCTCAGTTTGTGTAGCATTGAAAAATTGCATTTTTAAATATATTTTTATGAAATGGACGCTAATTGTAATTAATTAAACTGAAAGAAATATTATCGCAGTTAAGAAATAATTAAAATTATTTCATACAAATCATTTTATTCAAAATCATGTCACATAAATTTATGAGAAATTGAAATTGCTCTTTGTTATGTAAATTTAAATGAGTCAATTATAAAGAAATCAGCGATCTTCTTCTGTTGAAAGTAAGATGCCCGACATTATGCAGCATAATCTTTAATGATGAAGTTGTAATCTACTATTTAGCATAGCTTAACCTCAACTCTAATGCTTTAACTAAAAGCTGCCAAGTCTCCGGCTTTTTGACACCAGTGTTTTAATACAAAAAGTAATCTTTTATCTAATTGGATCATTTGGGCGATTTAAAACAGTATCATTTTCTGTAAAATAATAATGGTGCGCAAAAAGCCGGAGGCTTGGCAACTCTGCTTTCACCCCTTCCGTAGTGTTTACTTCAATTGGATCATCTGCAAAATCGTATTCGTGTTGAATAAGATCACTCTAGGGAGAAATGTGGCACATTGATACACAGTACACATTGATACACCCCCTGTACAGCACACAGGGTCATTACATGAAGTTTTATAAAAGCTCTAGAAGGTGATGCTAGTGCACTCAACTACATACAGAAAGTCTTGGAATAATTCAGTAGTTTTATGAAATGGGACGGGGGATTTATTGTTTCTGTAGGTCAAAATTAAATTTGAGTTGCACAATTGCACTGGTAATATACAACTTTTTCAGTATTTTCAACAGAAATTAATACTCTCCCTGGCAAGTAAAGCTACACTTTATCAGTTCCTCATTCTTTATGTTAGGTAAATATAAAGTGTTAGATTTAAGATTCATTTTATTGAAAATGGCTGTATGGGACACATTGATACAGTCTATGTCAGGGTACATTGATACGTATCAGTGTGTGCCATAGCTACAGACGACCTAAATCTGTTTCTAGCTCATTTTTTCATGAACTTTTAGTATTTTTGTACCATAAATTCCTTAATCCAGCCATTTCCCGCCAAAAATTTCTAATATTAGAGTTTATTGAACTGTAATAGCTCTAATTTTTTATATTAGGACATTTTATAGTATTTTTGCAGACAGAAGAAGTACGAACTTACCAAACATCTAGTGTTAGTAGAATAAACAAAAGACAAGGACGGCACCATGGCAAATTCCAAATTTATATCGATTCTCCAGAGAAAAAAGTATTTTCGACATGAGAAGTGTTACGTAAGAGAAACAAGCTGCATAGAAGCACAGGAAAATTATATTATAAACAGAATTTTATATGTAATTATCCTTTATTTTATGTTTATAAAACGGATTTATATACAGAAAACCTAGTAATTTTTTCATCTTACATAAAAAAAGAAGATAATGCTGGGGTTTAGTGCAAGATTCCAGATATGACAAAGTTACCACAGCTAAGAATCAGTCAAGGAACAACCACAACATCAGGTCACTATACATTTCAGTTTGATTGCTTTAATATTGCTTACAAATAAATTGTGGGTGAATTGAACGTCTATAAATAAATATAAAATTGTGTACTAACTATTTTTCTATGAAAATTATGCATTGCTGTTATTTTGGATTCATTTTTTCCAGATTTATCAAAGTGCCCCATGAGGTGTATCAATCTGTCACGGGGTTGGGACACATTGATACAAATAGATTTTTTTTCTAATTACATACAAAAATAATATATAAAACAACGATTATACACTTTTATGAGACACTACACAAGTTTTTCTGACACCACATGGAAAAATGACTTGAAATTTCTTCCTTCTGGACACCAAAAAAATGTATAGAAAAAAACTGCATCAATGTGCCCCTGTTCTCCCTACGTTCTAATTATATCCTCGACAAACATGTTTCATGCTAGACATCTTTATCAGATTCAAAAAACTCTGCTACATTTTCCATTCGCATGTCTCAAGCTTTTTAAATGTTTGTACAAAACAGTTTGCAGATAGATTAGACATTATAGAGTACCTGAAGAAGGGGGGGTTATTGCACTTTTGATTAATAAAAATACAGTACCTCAAAACTTCCAATGAGACATATCGTTGCTCCGTGGGAGGGGGGGAGAGTTGCCCCGGGAGATTCTCTTTGAGAGATTCTTTTAGAAGGCTATTTTAATGATAATATTTAAGATAAATACAAAATGCAAAACTTGGAAAAATAGAAAAATGTAGTGTAAAGCTCTTGAAGAAAACAGGTGTAAAAGCAAGTAATTTATATGCAAAGAAGTGGTGGATGCCGTATAATTGTGGTGTTTTTAATTATTCTTGTTAATTTTTCTTCCGACCAGTGTAAGAAAAAAAACCTTTAGAAAAACAAAATATCAGTAATTTGTTTCGTACTTGGTACAACTGTACTGCATTCAGATCTGTTAGTTTAGCCAGCATGTCCTTTAAGGGATTTAGCACCATAAAACTCCACAACCAACCAACCGTCGATATATTAGAACACAATCAGTATTTTCAGTATATTCATAAACACATATCTTTGACATTTATTCAATAAAAAATATCGTATAGATGCTTTAAAAAAATGATGCACTGTATAAATTAAGTCACATCAGTTAAATCAGTGATTAAGTCAAATCAGTTAAATAGTTAGAAATTAAGTCACATCCTCAGCCGGGAAAAAAAGAAAAAGAAAATAATAAATTTAGACATATACATGAAGTTTTTATCTAGAACTAACAAAAATATCAAAATTTCTGTATTAACTTGTTTAATCATTTCATGGAAACGGTGCAACATAATAGAGAATTATAAGTTAAAATACTTTATGTCTTTTGTTATTTATGTTTTATTACTTTTTCATAAAGTGAAACTACAAAAAAACATTTTCATGTAAACTTCTGACGAAACAGTTGCTAATCTGAAGATTTACTAATAAAACATTAATAAAAAAAGTATTATTTTGTAAATTTATGACAAAAATGTAAAAATGTAAAGGAAAGAAAAAATAATATATTTTTAGACGAACAAAGTATGCTTATTTAATTTTGTATATTTTTTAATTGTATTTTTACATTCTTTTGTATTTAAATATGCTTGAACCGATATTTTTAAAATTAAACATTACGAAAAAAAAAGTCATGTACAACATAAATATTTTTTTTTTCATATTTTATACATTTTATGGAAGATAATCAACAGTAATAGTAAAAAATTTAAGAAATAAAGAAGTGACATAACATTCATTAAGTCAATGCCTGAAGTTATGCTTAATTAAGCACAAAAAAGTTAACAATTCATTATTATCTGGCTTGGTCTAGAGGGAAAATGACGGTTTAAAAGATAAATAAAATCGATGGATACACTGATAATATGATTTTTTTTAATTGTTAAAAAACTTATGAATCGAAGAACGGTGAAAAATGATAATGAAAAATAATATATCATAATCTATATTATTGATCTATTGAATGACTCATCAAATACTTGTTATAAAAAGAGAAAACACATTTTATAATATTAAATATACTGGTTTTATTTTTTTTTCGAGAAATCAATAATGTGTATTTTGTTTTTCCTATTTTTCCATGTTTATTTTATGAAATTTTTAATGTAACCATTTTTACGGGACAAACGTATAAAAAAGTACGTAAGAAATCTCTTTTTTTTTGTTTTTTAGAACTATAAATATATACTGAAGAATTTCTTAAAATAACCTGGTTAGTCTCGTTTATATTGGGAATACAAATTAATTTGGTTCTTTTTTCGCTTTCATATATGATTAATTCAAAATAAAATGAATTAATTGATTAATGAAAATATCGTTCATCGCTGGCTACTACTGTTTGCCACCTTTCAAGTAATCCTTAAAATCTACCTTAACACTAGAACGGCGGTAGGGGTCATTTTGACACCTGAGCACTTTTGTCCTTGGATCACTTTTGTTTGGTTGGAAGAAATCGTTTGAAATTTTTTGACTTTTCCTAAATAGATAACATATATTTCTTTTAAAAAAATCAGTATTCTAGATTTGTTAGTTTTTGAAATATTTGCATGTATTCCTAGAACGGCGGACGGGTGTCATTTTGACCCCTTTGGTAAAATAGTCTTTGTTCGCGATGCATTGTGAAACCATGAGAAAAATTCAGTGATAAGCTTTTTTTCGGATGCATTTATACTGTCTCCCAGAGAAATACAAACCAGGGTGGTCACACTATATTGTTATTTCTAAGATAGTTGTTTTCCTTTGTTAGCTTTTTTCCATTATTTTGAAGAAAATATTTCAAAAAAAAAAAAAAAAAAAAAAAAAGCAGGTGCAGGTTTTTTATACTTACATTTCTTTTCACAAATAGACAAATGTATTTTCGCATCTGTTACTTTTGTTAGTTCAGATTACTCGCAGCAGGTGGTAACCGTAGGGGAGGGATTTTATGATTTGTGTACGAATTCCATTGTTCCTAAGGCAGGCAGTTGAACGTTTGTCTTCTCGCTTTCATCGACAAAAGGGGTCAATTTTTTGGCCATAATCCCTTTCTTTGCACCTGTCTGTTTTCGTTCTCGCAATAAAAGAAACATAGATGACGCCGGTGAAATGAATCCAGGTCCCTGTGGGGAACGCGCGAATACCAGTGACAGTTTGGCGGGAAAATTCTGCCGTCACATTCATTATCGCCTTACATTTATTCTGTGAATGATACGCTGAAACATAAACTCTGTCGTTTGCTGATATTCTGACTTTTTCCATCTTATTTTCAAATTTTACAAAATATGTCTTATAAGCGAAAAAGAGGTCTTACTAATGAAGAAATTAAAAAATTGTTGCAGGGGCTCTCTGAAAATGAGTCTGACGGAGGTGAAAATGATAATTTTTCTGTAGAATCTGAAGATGAATTTCAGACGCAAACTATTAGTGAATCCGAGGACAGTGATGTGAACGAAGAACAGCTAAGCAGAAATAAACGAAAAAAAGCGGATCAGGGTATTATCAAAACTGTTTTCACTGCCCCTGATAACACTATCTGGAATGAAATAAATTCTAAAAATTCAGCTTGCGGCCGTGTTCCTGCTTATAATGTTCCAAAAGAAACGGCGGGACCAACATCTTTTGCAAAGACTCGTGTTTTTGAGGACAAAGTGTCTAGTGCTTTCAAGCTTTTCATTGACGATGCTATCTTGTTGCATATAAAGAAATGTACAGAATCAGAAGCTCATCGACAACGTGGAAATAACGACTGGAGTTTATCTCTAGCTGAGTTAGAGGCTTTTGTTGCTATATTATATATTCGTGGAGCAACAGGAGCAAAGGGTTTAGATTTATATTCATTGTGGTCTGAAGCATGGGGCATACCATTTTGCAAAGAAACTATCTCAAGAGATAGGTTCAAAGAAATAAAAAGATTTTTGAGGTTTGACGAAAAAACAACAAGATCTAGTCGATTACAGACTGATAAATTTGCTCTTGCATCTGAAATGTGGAATAAATTTATTGAAAATTGCAAAACATGCTACCGACCAGGACAAAATATTACAGTTCATGAACAATTGTTCCCATCTAAAGCTAGATGTAAATTTACGCAATATATGCCAAATAAACCTGATAAATTTGGAATAAAATTTTGGTTATCTGTTGACGTTGATACTAAATACCTCTTGAATCGATTTCCTTATCTAGGAAAAGATGAAACAGCAAATCCTCAATTACGTTTATCTGAAAATGTTGTCATGAAATTAACAGATCCCCATCTAAACAAAGGGAGGAATATTACGACAGATAATTACTTTACTAGCATCAAATTAGCTGAAATGCTAAAATCTAAAAATACAAATTTGGTTGGCACAATGAAAAAGAACAGAAGAGAAATTCCTATAGCTTTGAAAAATATGCGCAGTACTCTTTATTCATCGAAGATAGTGGAACATGATAATATGACACTTACCATCTATCAAGCCAAACGAAACAAAAGTGTTTTTCTATTGAGCTCATTACATTCTACTGTAAAAACAGAGGACAGCCTGAAAAAGTTGCCAGATTCAATAGATTATTACAACGCAACAAAGTGTGGTGTGGATATTCGTGATAAGATGTGCCGAAAATACTCCGTTAAATCTGCTTCTAGACGATGGCCTGTACATATATTTTTCAATATTTTGGATCATGCAGCTTTGAACGCCTGGATAATTTATAAAAGTGTAACAGGGAAGCCATCAGTAGAAGAGATTTTCTATTGAAATTAGGAGAGGAATTAAGAATCGTTCTTATGGCTTCAAAACTCCCAAAGATCCTTCCTGAATCTTCAGAAAAAACAAACGAAAATAAAGTGGATATAAAGAGAAAAAAGTGTCAAGTACAGAAATGCAATGGAAACAAATCTCAAGAATTTTGTGCATCGTGTTCCAAAGTTGTGTGCGGAAAATGCACTGGAAAAATTGTTAAAAATTATTTTTGTATCAATTGCATTAATGTCTAATACATGTACGGGACTATGTTAAACCTTAAAAAAATTCAAACGAAATGCTTTAGATATAAACCATTCAGCTACATTTATAATGAAATAAAGGAAACAACAGAATACGTTTCTCATTTATTGGATTCAGAGTGTGGTTCATTCGGCGAATAAGTAGATTTAAAAAAATTATTATTTTATAAATTGTGTTTTATTTTAGTTAACATTGGTTTTAATTTTTGAAAACATTTATTTTAAACCATTTTTTATGTCAAATTAATGAGTTTTTTGAGTAGTTTAGTATGTACCAAATTGATCGCCTTGCAGCCGTTACATACACAGTAATTTAAAAATTAAATAAAATATCGAGTAATATTAACTATAAATTATGAAATACAGGGAAATTACATATTTGTCACAATGTATGCCATTTAAAATTGTTTTAGCATTGTTATTTCAGTAGTTTCATCGAGGGGTCAAATTGACCCCTTCCGCCGTTCCAGTAGGTAAAATTTTGCCGCCGTTCTAGTGTTAAAAGAATTAAATAAGTTATAATAAAAAGTAATAAATAAATAAACAAATAAAGTATATAATAATTAAATATACTAAATAAAATGTAATAACAATATAAATAAATAATAAATAATAAATGATAAATAACAAATAAATAAGAAAGAAACATCTTTTTTCCGTCGATTCGAGTTAAAAACCATTTTCCAATCTTTGTGAAGGAAAAGAACCTGGTAAATCATACGGCATCTGTCAGAACAACCAGTAATCAGAAGGAAAGAAATGGCTGGAGAATACGGCCGGTGCTGTCTCCTTAAGCGTTATATTATATATATATTTATTTTTTTTTTATTTATTTATTTATTTATTTATTTATTTATTTATTTGAGAATTTTCCTAAAAATTGAGTTTTAAGGTTTAACGCTTTCAGTTCAAAAGGTACCCATTTTTCATGCTTATGAATCATATCCATGTGTTTCAATCATGAAAAAACGGCTTGTTGACACATTTGCAATGATTCCCTTGCATTTGATTCACATCTTTATTTTGGAATACCTCTAAATCTTTGTCTTAATTTGTTTGAAAGTTCAGAGCGAAGATTGTCTAAAATAGTGAAATCACCATTTTTGAAACGTCGAAATCACTTCCTACTTGAATTAAATGTTAGAGTAATAAAACCAAAAACTTCCACAAATATTCGATGGGCTTCAACTACATACTTCTTCCAAAAAAAAATTACCGCGAGTGTTGCTTAGTTATCAGAAAATTCGACATATTTAATACAGTAATATATATATACTACCTCTGACAATAAAGTCCGGTGAATGAATTCTGAACGACCGATCTGGCAACACTAGAGAAATAAAACGCTGCACCTACATAGAGACAAGTGTTGACCATCTTTCTCCACCGTTGTTCAGTTGAGCGTCGTTTATGTTCGGTGTAAGACGTGCTTTACTAAGTGCTTGTTCAGTGTGCTGGTTCTTAACTGAGAACAGGAAAATGAACGAACAAAAAAATCCGTTTAAAGTTTGGTTTTAAGCTTTGCAAGACACCAAAAGAAATTCATGAGGAGTGGTGTAAACTAAACATCCACCATACTCGCCAGATCTTAATTCCCCAGATTTCTTCCTATTTTCACCACTAAAACTTTCTTTGAAAGAGATTTGACCATATTGCTGACATCCAACGAAACGTGATGAAGCTTTTGAACTCCATCCCAAAAGAAGACTTCTTGCTAATTTCTCAGGACATGTATAGCAGATAGAAGCGGTGCATAGTTATGAGAGATGACTAGTTCGAAGGATGGTATGGTAACTTTTGTTAATATTTCATCTACTTTAATGTTACAGGACTAGTCACTGAACTTTATTGTCAAAGGTAGTATATATGCATATGGACATCACAGCGATTCACAGCAAAAAGTTGTCGGCATTTGTTGGCAATATTTATATTGCCAACAAATGCCGACAACTTTTTTGTATATAAACAAGCAAACAAACAATAAAAAATCCTCTGTCACTTTAAACACTCAGAACAGCCGGTGCATATTCTAAAAATAGATCTAACAAATTTTTAAATACTATATATAATACATTAATATTGAATAATATTTTTTAAAAAAGGTCTACACTGTAACGTCTGTTTTCAATGGAATTTCAAATGTTAAATTTAAATTTAACATTTGAAATTCCACATTTTAAACCTCAATATTTCTTCAACTATTGAGCGCTTCAACTTTCAGTTTAGAAGACTAATGTAAAATTTTCCAAAAAAGTGAATTATGATGTAAGAATTAAATGTTAGTATTGAAAATTCAGTGTTTTGTACAACTGTAGCAATGGATAAAATACTATCAGCATTTAATTAACGAAAAACTAAAAAAAAGACATAATTTTCTATGATCTTTCATTTTTAGTCTGTATATTATCAAAAGCTTTTTAATTAAAGCAGTTGATAACTATTTAAGACTTCGGTTTGTCTGTCTGTATGAAAGCACTCTAACTCATGTAACTATACTCGAAGTGCCCTGAAACATTTGGAAGTTATTGACATTCTTTCTGATACACACCCAAATTCAAATAAAGTTTCTAGGTTGCTTATTTTATTTACAGTGATAGTCAAAAGTGTTTCTTTACTTTATGGCGAATGGAAAAAAATCGTTTCAAGCGAATTTCAAAACTTTTACATCCTTTGAAATATATTAAAAAATAATATGCATTTACAAAGTGTACTAAAATATGTACAGTTTGTAAATTATGAGGTGCAGAGAATAATTACACTGATAAACAAATTGTAACGAATTTTCGATTTCTCTATATACGTTGGGTGTTTCTTATAGATTTCAAGCTGCTGAAAAAAAATATATTTGTAAAATTTTTCTATCACCCTCCATTTTTGAGAAATTTCATTTATACGTTTTGGAGTATGTAGGCATCCTATAGGCATTATAATTATATTATATTATTCTCTTTCATGTATTTGATTCACACAGACATTCTTTTTTCTTATTACAACGATAGAAGATACAGCAAGAGAGTAGAAACAGATGCCCCCTAATAAATTTTATGTTAGCGACCTTGAACAGACAACTCTAGCTACCCCCACAGTATTTGACTTTAACGCAAATCCCTGACAGTGGAAACTTATCTTTCGGGGCGAATATACTACTATTTCTTTGTTCTATGAGACATTTTAATTGAATTTTGATTACAATTATCATGTCTTCCTCTACAATATGTAAAACATGTCTAGAGGATGCGTTAATGAACCCGATTCTTTTTGCTGTGTGTGCGGGGAGCTAACTTTGAAAAAAAATCGATGCGCCTATCATATGTACTTTGGATATAAAGTAGCTGAACGAGATAAGAAATAAGCACCTCGTTCTTGTTATACACAACGTGCTACAAACCTCCGGACGTGGATGAAAGGTACAAAAAAGTGTATGTTCTTTGCTATACCCATGATGTGACACGTGCCGAAGGATCAAATATCTGACTGCTACTAATGTATTACAAAAATTAAAGGATTCTTTGCAAGAAGTAAACATAAAATTAAGTACACGAACTTAGATTCAGCAATGTGACCAGCATTACATAATGATGATTTAAAAATACCGAAACTTCTAGAGAATTTCACATAGTATGATAATGCAGCAGTAGAAATTGAAATCGATGAAACTGAAACTTTCTCGACATCCGATGTGAATTAATCTCCTAGCATAAATGAAGAACCACACCTAATAACTCAAAAAGAATTAAATGATTTTGTGAGAGACTTAAATTTGTCAAAGAAAAACTCAGAATTACTTGATCAAGATTGCAAGGTTGGAATCTCCTGAAAAACTATACAAAGATATCTATTTTTCGAGATTGATATAACAAATATTCAACATTTTTTAAAAGAAAAGATGATTTACGCGATTGTAATGATATAAGTGGCTTAATGTCTGCTTTAAATTGACAATATAACTCGGAAAAATGACCTATAAGAGAGCACCCACAGATAAGATATTTACAGCTACATAAAGTATGAAATTTCTTATTAATATCATTTCTTTTTACAAAAAATCTATATTTTTCTGGAACTTTATAAACAATGCATACTTTCAGTGTTTTAAATACTAATTTTAAGCTTTATAAATGATTATTTAAAAGTTTGTCGTTACTAAAATACTAAATGATAAATTTCATAAGGTGTATGTGTTGAATAAATAAGGTACCCTGGGGTAAATAACGCCACGTTAAGGTTCTGCCAATTTTCACGGCTTAGTTTTAGATTGTATTTTTCAAACAAATATAGGATCTGATACAGCAACTCATTGACTATCTATATAAAATAAAATAATTTAACAGATATGTATTCATAAAATGTAATGGCATTTTTTCTTGACCCATGCTATTTGGCGTTATTACCCACCTACATGGGTAATAACGCCATGCAAACAAAACTATGAAATAAGATGGAATAATTGCATGTAGATAGCCCATTTCTAGAAATACAAACTCTACAAACTTAGAAACTGACAAATTGCATTCTAAGATATTGAAAATGTTCAATTTTTGTGAAAGTGTAAGAAATATAAAGGTGTGGTGTGGGAGGGGGGGATAAGGCAAATGAATATCAGACCTTGAGTTTCTTTTTGCTTAAAAAGGACCGTTTAAATAGAAATATGAGAAACATTGCACAGTTTTAACTGTGTTTATTTGAATCAATATTTAGGATGTAGCTCGGCCACTGTAGGCAATCAACCGGGGTATTAATTTCAAGGATTGGCGTTATTACCCCGGTATAGTTATTGCGCAATACATTTTAAATTACAAATTATCTCGAGAAGATATCCATAATCTTCAACAACATTTTAAAAGTACATGAAATGCACTACAAATTTATGTAATTAACAAAGTATTTCCGGATAAAAAGATAGTCTTCACATATACAAAACGTATCTCGCAAATTTTAGATCAAGCGTTAATTTTAGTTGTTTGTAAAAACAATAAGACCTAAAAATGAAACAAATTAACTTGAAGCTGTTTTTTTTTTGCGATTTATATGACTCAAAACCCTTCTGCGCAGAGCACATGGGTGTCATTTACCTGGTTATTTCATAATTATGCAAAATATAAGCATTTGGCGTTATTACCCCGCCTGGCGTTATTACCCCAGGGTACCTTACGACAAAATTGAGATTTTCAGGATTTTGAATTTTTTAAAAATCTGTGGGTGATGGAAACTTTTTAATGGGATATTCTTTCACAGCACCACCTAAAATATAAAAGTCACCACATACTTAGTTAGAAACCGAAACCTTGTTTATCAGTGTTATTAGTCATTTACACTAACAGTTAAAAGTTTTCATTTACATTACTATCATTAAAAATACAGTTCCAAATGAATTTTAAAGTCGTTATACGCTTTCAGACATATCAACAACAACACAAAAATATTGCCAGTTAAACTGACGGCATTGAGCTCACAGATTTTGCACAATTATTATGCATTACAGCCTTCTACTTTAAAGGAATAATGTCCTTGAAAAAACAAATTAAGGCGGGAAATAGCCCCTTCTGTTACTCCTTTTTATACTTAAGCATTGTACTTCCAAAACTAATCAGGGATATGGCTTATCATATAATAAACCTATATCCAAAATTCGAAGCATGTTGAATAATTTTAGATAAATATTCATTTTTATAATTTAAGAAGTGTTATTACATACTCTCTTATTTATACTTAATTATTAATCATCTCCAAAACTACTCAGAGATTTATCTTATCAGGAAAAAAACTATATCCAAACTTTAAAGCAAGTCGAATAATTCCATATAAAAACCCGTTTGTTAAATTTAAAGGGGTAATTACCCGTTTCCCTGTTTATACTTAAAAAAGAACACCACAACTAATCAGCGAAGCGTCTTATTCTACCAACCTGCATCCAAAAATTGAAGCAAATCAGCTAATTCACCATAAAAAATCATTTACTTAAATTATGTGGGATGTACTTAAATTAATAGGGATCCCCCTTGATCCCCTTTTATAGCTATACAATGAATTCCCAAAACAAATCAGGGAGGCGCCTAGCCAGAAGGAATCTATATCCGAAATTTGAAGCAAATCACGTGAAAAAATGATTAACTTAAAGGGGTTGCCCACATTTTCCCCCTTTATAATTATCTAATATACACCCAATATTAATCACAGAATCGCTTTATCACCAAAAATTTAAATGAAATCTGTAAAATTTGCATGAAAAACCCATTTATGGAAATTTAGTTGGAAGATTAGGCCCCGTTTCCTCCTCTTTAAACTTATCCAATGAACATCTAATATTAATTAATAGTAATCACGGAGGTGCCTCATCAGAATGATCCTATATCTAAATTTTTAATGAAAACTGACAATTCTGCATGAAAAACACATTTATAAAAATTGAAGGGAGAGGCATTAGCCCCCATCTTCCCTCTTATACTTATCGAATGAACTCCCAAAACTAATTAGGGAAGTGCCTTATCAGAATAAATGCATATTCAAAATTTCAAGTGAATCCGATATATTTGTCATGACTTATCGCGTTAGGTATGCACCCACATAACCATACAGAACGGGCGGGCACATAAGTTCTCAGGCTTTAATAGCCTGTGATCTAAAAACTATCTAAATTTACGCACAAAAACGTATATTCAGTAGAATATACGGTGCAATGAATAGTTATTATTCATTTACGGGCAACACGAAAGAAGACACGGAAGAATTCCAACATACAATGTTATAAGGGGGAAAACTGTCTGCAGTATATTTTAATTATATTAAATTATTAAATTCATAATAAATTTGTTATACGTCGCCCAGACTTAATAAATGTTATCTCATATATAATACGACGCGCGCATAATATTTACCTAGATACACAAAATATTTCAAATAGTATGTTCTGTCCTAAGTACTATATATTATAGTGATGGCTGAGGATGGATGAAAAACATTTTTAGTTATGATATGCATTCCTAAATTTCACTAAATTTATGCATATTATATGGTATATATAAATGTTATAGTTTATATGCAGAAATGTTTGCAAAGGACTTTGCAAACTTATTGAATATGAGGATAAATTATTTAATTACGGTTTTTAAACAATTTATGCATTTTTTTACGCTGAAGTGTATTCGGTTACTAAAAAATATTTTTAGAGTAGAGATAAAATGATACACCGTGCCACCCAAAGTGTTGGATGATAATTTCTGGAAATGTTTTTATATTAGAGATCAAATGATACACAGTGTCACCCAAAGGGCTGGATGATAATTTCTGGAAATATTTTTTCAGTAGATTTAAGAGTGTTTTAGTTTGAATTAAATTTTATCTAAAGAGTAGTGTGTATTAAATTTAATAGGTGAACGACAGGGATAAGCAAGAATATTCAAGTAATTTTTCCTCTATTAGTATAAATTGTTTAAAAAGAAATTTTATCCTGTTAGGTGTTTTATTGCTAAACTAAATTTTGTTAATATATTGCATTTATATATCAAACTTGATATATAAATACAATATAATAACAAAATTACAGATAATAAAAATAACAGATAATAAAATTAAAATAACGATAGATAAAATACAGTACTCGGCAAAAGTATTTGAATACTTATTTGGCTATTGAGAGTAACAGCTTACCTCCCTCAGTAACGAAGTTACGTTAAAGATTTCAGGAAGTGTTGGAAAGTGTTTGATATTCTATGCTTAATGCATGATTTTTTTACTTGTGCTGTCATAGCTAGAGGTTGCATAGGGTGATTTTACTTTATTATTTTCTTTCGTTCTTTTTTTTTTCTTCTTTCCTTTCCTTCTTTTTTAATTTTATTTACTTTATTTTAAGAGATCTAGATAAATTTTATCTCGAAATAGCCGTTTTAAGCAACAAACTTTATTTTCTTTTTTATTTCAAAATTAGATTTAGAAGGGAACTCTTCTGTAAAATAAATATTTGTATATTTTGACAGACTAAATGTATTTATATATATATATATATATATATATATATATATATATATATATATATATATATATATATATATATATATATATATATATATATAGAAAATGCGTTTTAGCATGTGATACTCTTTTTTTCAAATTTAATGATATTTATAAATTTTCATTTCATGATTATAATAGGGGAGAGGGGACTGGGGACACCTTTGAGCACTCTAAATATTTTCCTTCAAATAAATTATTTTTAAAAAATGTATATGGCAATACATTACTGCTGCTTCAAGGGAATAATTATACAAAGCTGTGCCATTTTGTAAGAACAGTACTGTCTAAACAAGATATGTATTTTTCTCCCTCTTGAATCTAAACTTAAGAAAATAAAGTTATAAGATTTTTGTTTAAAAACTTCTATGCCTAAAATTTTAATTTATTGTTCAGTTCTTAAACAAAGATGTTAGTTGTAATTTATAAGCTTTGTTTTATTCAAATTCTTCAGCCTGAACTGAGTAAACCATTGTAATGCTGAACTCTATGTGATGGGACACCATTGAACAGAAAAGTTACAGTCCCTTTAAAAAAACAAAAAACAAAAAACAACAACAAAAAAAAAACTGAATAAACTGATGATAAATAATAATTCACTCAAAACACCAATAATATAACCTTCGATCTGACCTGTAAAAAATATATAATAATAATAAAAAGACATTTATTTCAAATAGAACATTATTCATTTGAATCAATTATCTTTGAAATTCCAAACATTTGTTTCATTAATCCTTACTTAAAACATATAATTTAAATATATATACATATATATGTATTGAAAATAAAAATTACATTAATTACAGTGCTACACTTATAAGTTCTGCAGCATATTAATTATATTAAAATATCATTCAATGGCTTAATTAGTATACAATTTTGAAAAAGAACAAAGGGAAAATCCCGTGACATTATGGGGTAAAGTGTTTTAATTAATAAAGAACATTTTAATTAATGAAGCATTAAAATGAATTTGTTATAAAACGTTTTATAATAATTAAATTGTTCATTCAATAACGTGTATTTTTTAATATTTTAATAAATTACTGGGTAATTCTACTATAATTTAACTTATTTATTTAAATTTATCCTAGCCACTTCAATAAATTACAATGTTCCAGAAACAAGCAACACCGATCAATTAAGACGATTGTTAAAATAATTAAATAATTATTTAAAAAATATCAATAGAAAAAATTCTAATTCTTTTACGATTTTAAAATTAAATTATAAATTTTCTAAAATTTGTTAAATAATACATAATAGTTTTTTTTTGTTTTTTTTTTTTTTTTTTTAATGATATTAAAATATTGATGGTAATTATGCAATTTACGGCTAAATACTATTTTCAACATAAAAATGTCTTAAATATTTCATGAATATAGAAAAAATGTCTTTCTTTTAAAATTAAAAGTTTTAAAGGATACTAACACCGTAATTGCCAGTTCTGCCCATTATATTATTTTTAATGCTTTACAGCCAATCAAGTAAAGTAATAACTCATTCGAAATTATTAAATATTAATAATAATTAAACTACAGGAAAATAATATATCAGTTTTTCCGAATTCATAATATGAATGTAACTTATTCATGTGCCAGAAATTATTAAATATTATTCGTGATATTTTTTCATCGCAATATTATTCATAATTTCCTATTTTTAATACTATATATAACTTCTATTAAATTTTATAATTAAAAATATTTGATTAATTTTATATTAAACTATATAAGGACATTCAGAATGGCATAAAAAACTTTAAAAGGCTTTGATAAAATTGTATTTTAAAATCTAAGCACTAGAATTTCAAATCGAAATTCACATATTCATTTACAAATCACATTTAAGAAGTTTCAGACATCTTTTTCGGTAGAAATTAAAAATTGATTTTTCCCTGTAATTCTATAAAGAAAGTATTACAGATTATTATTTAGAACAAGTAGCAATTCCATTTACTTAATTTAATGTAGATTTGACAATAAAAGTAAAATATAAATTCATTAAAAAAAATTATATTTATGCAGAGAATGTAAAATTAAAATATAAACATCGCGTATCTATACTTCATTATTTATAGTTATAATTATGTTAGTGTTGTGTTAGGAAAGCTGAGTCTGAAAAACTAACAAATTTTTGGAAGAAACTTAATTACAGTTTAGTTATATATAACAGTTCTGAAAATATACTATTTTAAAATACGGCCATTCAGCTGCGGTAAACCTGTACATTAATTTTAAAAAGATCACATTCGGGTTTTGTTTTTAAGGTAATTTTATTACTGAATTCAATACATCATAACTGAACATAAAGATCAAATACATTCTAATGATTCATTAATTTAAAATACAATCATCGGTTTTTGCTTAAATTGTCTTAGAATAGGTTTTCGTTATACCAAAACAAGTAAAAAGGTAGGAACATATCTGTATTATTAATGTAAATAAAAACAACACCATTTATTGTTAGTTTAATATTGTTTGTATTAAAAAAATAGACTCTATTAACTATATTCCTACTTATATATATATATGTATGTATATATATATATATATATATATATAGGGGTCGTAGAAGATTGCTGAAAAATTATTAAAGCATTTAAAATATATTTTCCAAAAAATAATAATCATAAAATGTACTTAAAAAAAAAAAGAAAAAAAATGGACTTTCGAATTTTAGACGTTTATTTATCAATATAATTTTCATTTATTATATTACCTTGTGCATTGCTTTGGTGTTCACTATTCTATTTTTTCTTGCTTGTTATCCTAATAACCTACCTTGCACCCTTTTATTTCTGAATTATAGCTTAATTATATTACATTTTTTATTGTTCCATATTTCCACAAATCCTTGATATGGATTTTTGTATGTTTTTTATGCAATCCCTGAATTTCTAAAAATTAGCATTTACATTGAAGTTTTCAAATGGTTGGTCTACATTCTTTATGTCTTCATAGATAATAGCAGCATATATTACTATTCTTTTTTTTTTTCTTACTGACTCAGTTTTGGTTGGCCTGTGTTGAATGCGATTCATTGCCCCAGGGCCTATAATGGTTTAATCAATTTTTCTGGTAAGTTTTAAATCTTGGATTTTATTTTTTCTTTTCATTTCACTTGTTGATAAATTCTTTATTATGCAATTATTTTATCTGTTCTTGTTTTCCAGATATGTTATCAGTTTTTGTCTTTTTGTGTTTTTAGGTATATTGCTGAGAAAATTTGCCGAATTAACATATCTTTTCTATGAATTACTATACATAGCATCTCTGAAGTGTCTTTAAGATTTCTTATATGTGACCTCTACATTTTAGCTCATCCTGTTTATTTTTATTATCTATTAAGTTATTATTATCTTATGATATTACTTTTACATTTTGATTTTAATTTTATATTATATATTTCTATTTGTATATATACATACACACACATACACACACGCACACACACACACACACACACACACACACACACACATATATATATATATATATTAGCATTCAACTCATTACAGAGGTGCAAAAGCGCAAGTTATTATGATTTTTTGATTTATTTTTATTTCACTTTGAATCTTAATATTCATTCTTAAACTCCAATTCTTATTATGAATATCTTATATATTGTTTAATATATAATCGATTAGCTAAATGTACAACATTAGCAAATTTCTTAATTTTTATGCGCTAAGTTTATTGTTGCATTCGGCATTTTCATAGTGTATAGATTTCTACATTTGTAGTTATTTGAAATCTTTCTGTAAGAATTTCTATTTGATACTACAAGTTTTCCATGGCTGTCTGTTTAATACTATGGTTTATTTTAACTATTTAATTGTAGATGAAATTATTTTAATTAATACTATTATATTATTGCTAATTCCATTTTATTATCTTGTACTGTTTAAATTTGTTAAATTGAGTTATTCTATATTCATTGTTGATGTTGAGTTTTGGTATTATATAATGGTTATGTATTATGTATGTGTGTACATATGTGTGCGTGTGTGTGTATAACTTGAGCCATTTTGCTTTACACTGAATTACTCATTCAGATTTTTCTGCGTACTTTTACTTTCTTCCACCTTTACAAAATAAAAGTTTTAAAACCGGGAAAACTTTCGAATTCAGGTTTTCGACGGATTCGATAAATGTTTCAGTGATCTAAATAATATTTAATTATTTAAGATTGCCATATCAGGAAATTGAATAGCTATTACTAATTAATGGATATATTTCGTTTGTAAAAAATAATACCAGTTAGAGAAAATTTTATTTTTCCTTGTTGTGTAAGAATTTACAAAATAGAAATAGTTGATCATTTTTACTTTCGACTTAATAAGGAGAATGTGCTGTATTCGTAAAAAAATACGGTTTTCGGTTTTCTTGAGTTTTACACGTTGTGAAAATAATTTTTTTTTTTTTTTTTTTTTTTTTTTTTTTTTTTTTTTTTTTTTTTTTTAACGTTTGACTGTCAATCGGTAATTTTACTTTTTTTTGTTTGTCTGTATGTATGTGACACAAATTTTGTTGGTTCCCTATCTCAAGAACTAATACATATAATTTAATAAAAAAATACATTCAGTTAGTCCCTGATATACAGAGGGGCTGATTAAATTTTGGTGTAAATCACACAAAAGTTGGTGCTGCAATGCCGCATTTTTCCCGATTTCTGCAACATCTCTATATCAAGAATTAATGCACGGATTTACACCAAACTTCAGATTATGTTAGTTATTGTCATGAATAGTCGCTCTCTACCTTTTGGTACAAATCTCCCATCATATGGCATTACTGTGCTGCGTGCTTCACGATTTCCACAGCAACTGTATTTCAAGAACTAATGAGCGGATTTTCACCAAATTTCAGATTCAGTTAAGTTTTCAAGTAAGTTGTTACAGATTAGTTTTCTATGTAAATCACCCAACAAGTGGTCCTGCTGTGATGCGTTTTGCATGATTTCTTTGATTTTAGAAATAACCATATCTTAAAAGCTAATGCACGAGTTTTACGTAATTAGAATCGTTTTGATAGGCATATATTGCCATTTAATTTTGCACTGTGCTGGCAAGTGTTGAATATTTATATGTATCAGATAGAAAAAGTTTTCGGATTGCCACATCCAACGAATTTGTAAATGAAATTTTTTTATCTGTAAAACATGTATAAATTAATTTTAACATGTATAAATTAATTTTAATGCGGTATGTATTTAAGCTTTTATCGTTTCTTGAAAATAAAAATTTAGATATTATGAATTGAAATTACTTAAAAAAAAAAAAAAAAAAAAAAAAAAAAAAAAACAATAATATAACATGATATTAACTAACAAATGTAGTTCAAATTATAGTTCGTGTTTTAATTAAATGTTCAACTTAAAATTCGTGTTTTATGGATTACTAAATTATTTACTCAACATTTAATGATTTATTTACAGCATTTTTAGGCATCGAATATAATAAATATTAGCGTGTAAAGACTACAGGTTTCGTCATAATCAAACGGTACCTATACATTTCATCGTGCACAAATTTTAAACGATAAAGTATTCTATAAATAATAGTATAATCAATAACAACCATAAATAAATATAAATTAATGACACTTAAATCCTGGTTATGAAATAAAGTAAAAAACAATAAATATTTAAATAATTAAAAAAATATATATATATAAACCAATCAATATTGAGTGTGAGACTACTAATTTCATTCGCGGATATTTCAACGCAAGGCTGGACGCTGCCACAGAAATAGAGGCTATCATAGGCGGGGGAATATTTTAAACATGTGTGCAGATTCACGAATTTGTGTACCAATACTTTAATTTTTTAACTTTATTTTTTTTTTGTTGAATATAAAATAAGTCATAGGAAATTTTTGAAAAGCTCTTGTGTCGAAATTTAGTTGTCGTATAAACATTAATTAAATTCCTCCTATGACAGCAACCATTTTTTATCAGTGCTCCAGCCTATTAATTAATCCTTTCGGATTTCCTGTACCACTAATAGTATATGTCTTTTCATCGAGTATGATACTGTCTTAACTATTACTTTGTTATCTTCGACATATAAAAATGATAGTACATTGCTATGCTTTTTTTATTACGACCTATGTACATGTATATATATATATACATGAATACATACATACATACTGGAATATATATATATATATTTCAGTTTAAATTTAAAATATAAGCTAGTTATACGAATCAGTCATTGTGATTAAAAGAAACAAGTTGGAAATTGCACGTGAAGCGTAGCAAATTAGGTGCGTTCGGACGATAACGAAGTTTTAAAAATATTACGTTCATATATCAATCTCATAACATTGTAAATAGTGAACTACAATTAAAACGCTCATCAAACAATGTTCTCCCTATACCATTATGTAATGGAATACTTTTGTGTGGCCTTGTAAATCAATAACAAATGTTCTATGCACCACAAATTATGTAAGATGTATATTATAATATGTACTTTATAGTTGCATATAAATTTTATTAAGTTCGCATGAGTGTAACACGATTAAAATGCATTTGAAACATTTTTCCCCATTGACCGTAATGTAATGGAATACTTTTGATTGTCCCTGTAATTGATCTATGCATCCGATTTTCATAAAATTTGTAATAACTCGAAAATATTATGCAATAATTATGTATTTTAAATTTCAAACGTATAGAATATATTTGAAACTTTTTCCCCATTGACCATAATGTAATTGAATACTTTTGATTGTCCCTGTAATTGATCTATGCACACGATAATCAAAAAATTTGAAATAACTCGACAGAATTATGTAATAATTGCGTATTTTAAATTTCAAACGATTAAAATGCATTTGAAACATTTTTTCCCATTGACTGTAATGTAATGGAATACTTTTGATTGTCCCTGTAATTGATCTATTCGTCCGAGTTTCATAAAATTTGAAATAACTCGAAAAAATTATGTAATAATTATGTATTTTAAATTTCAAACGTATAGAATATATTTGAAACTTTTTCCCCATTGACCATAATGTAATTGAATACTTTTGATTGCCCCTGTAATTGATCTATGCACACGATTATCAAAAAATTTGAAATAACACGACAGAATTATGTAATAATTGCGTATTTTAAATTTCAAACGATTAAAATGCATTTGAAACTTTTTTCCCCATTGACCGTAATGTAATGGAATACTTTTGATCGTCCCTGTAATTGATCTATCCATCCGATTCTCATAAAATTTGAAATGACTCGACAAAAATATCTAATATTTATGTATTTTAAATTTCAAACGATTCGGTTGGGTAGTTTTTGCGTTGTTATATGCGGACAGACGGACGGACGGACAGACGGACGGACGGACAGACGGACGGACAGACGGACGGACTGAACGACAACTATAGGTGCTACGTATTATATAATTACGAACGCACCTAAAAACATTAAAGAACTGTAATACCCTCTCAAATCATGTTTTAATACTTCATTTTCTTAAAGTTCTCAAAAACACTTCCTTAAACTATTACCATATAAATAAGAATTAAACAGTATACCAAATAAGTACATTTGTTAGATTTCAGACAAGGAGATAATATTTAAACTTCAGTAAGTCTGTTTGGATAGCTATGATTAACGTTAGTGAAAACAATGGAATTTTGCTCTCAAAATGAAAAGAAAGTTTGGACACGATGGTGTATTTTTTGTCGGCCGATTATCTACACTAGGGATATAGGTCCAGGGGGGAGTACCCTACGTCGGGGTCTTTCTAAGGGAACCTAACCCATACTTACGCAAGGTTCGAAGAAAACCACGAAAACTCCGAACGTTTAGGCCGACGGCCGCGAATGGATTCGAATCCAGAACCTACTGTCTATCAGTTGAGAGGTCAGAATCTCTCGGCCACTGGTGGGGCAGTTCGGACTCGAAGAAGTTAAGAGGTGATAGATATTCATAGCATGCTAGTAGTGCTAATTAGCATAAGAGTTGCTCAATTATCTTCATGATCTTATTACGTTCTTTTAGAAGAGTCACTTTAAATGTCAAGACATTCCTCCTTTATTAACTTGGCCAAAATAGCCAATGCTTATTTTGGTCCTATATAGTTAAAGCTACGTGTAGGGGGAACTGGGGGACATTGATACAGCTTTTTTCAAAAAAAAATATTTGGTGTCTAGAAAGCAGAAATTTCAAGTTATTTTTCTATGTGATGTCAGCAAAACCTGTGTAGTGTGTTACAAAAATGTACAATCGTTGTTTTATATATTATTTTTGCATGTAATTTTAAAAAAATCAAAAAAAAGTAATTTGTATCAAAGTGCCCCATCCCCGGGGCAGAAAATCGCACACAATTCATTTGTAAGCGATATTAAAGCAATCAAAATGAAATGTATAATGACCTGATGTTCTGGCTGTTCCTTGTCTGTTTGTTGGCTGTGGTAACTTTGTCATATCTGGCACTTTAAAACCAGAATTCTCTTCTTTCTTAGGAAAGGTGAAAGAATTACAAGGTTTTTTGTTAATAAATTGGTTTACAAACAGAAAATAAAGGATAATTATATTAAAAATTATGTTTATAATATAATTATCATGTACTGTTCTGCAGCTTGTTTCTCATACTTAACGTTTCTCATGCCGATAATACTTTTTCTCTGGAGAATCGATATAAATTTGAGATTTGCCAGGCTGCCGTCCATTTCTTTTGCTAATTCTACTAGTACTAGATATTGTATAAGTTTGTACGTCTTCGGTTTGCAAAAATACAATAAAATGTTCTAATATTCGGAAATTAGAGCTATTTCACTTCAATAAAAACTAATATTAGAAATTTTTGCCGAAAAATGGTTGAATTAAGGAGTGTATGGTAAAAATAAAAATAAAAGGTAATGAAAAAATGAACTAGAAAAGAATTTAGGTTGTATAAATGTGCCCCGAAAAAGACTGTATCATTGTGCCCCATGCAGTCATTTTAAATAAAATGAGTCGCAAATCCAACACATCATAATTTATCTAACAATAAAGAATGAGGAACTGATAAAGATTAGCGTTACTTGCCAGGGAGAATATTCTTTTTGGTTGAAAATACTGGAACAGTTGTGTAATACCATTTCAATTGTACAACTCAAATTTACTTTTAACTTGTAAAAACAATTAATCACCCATCCCATTTCATCAAACTATTGAATCATTCCAAAACTTTCTGTCTGTTGTTAATTTCACTAGTATCACCTTTTGGAGCTGCTGTGAAACTTCCTGTAATGACCCAGTGTGCTGTACAGGGGGTGTATCAATGTGCCCTAAGTATCAATGTACCCCAGTTCCCCCTACTTGTGATAAAGAAAGAGTAATTTTATGGTTTAAAAACTTTTACCCCAATATCTTCATGAAATGCAGTTACACACAAGGTAAAAAAAAAAATACTTTCCATACTCAGTGAAACAACAGCATTGTTCGCTGAATAAAAAGAATTGTTATCTAATTACTGGAAAAATGAATTTTCATGGGCCTACCTATAATTTGTGCTCAGATAACTTATAACCATGCATTATCAGGGTTACAAATTTATGTATTATTTAAATTCCTAACGCTTATTCCCTTAAGCTTTTCTGGTACATTTTTTATATTTTAATCATGTAGTCCAAAGGGAAAACTAGTTTAGAATACTTACTCACTAAACGTTATTTTAAAATATAAATAAAATTTATTTTTAACATAATGTCATAGACTGTAAAGTCAAAGTATTTAAGATCACCTTATGCGATGAGCTTTGTTCTGCATTGCATTCTGTATGAAATAATTTTAAGCAAATAATATTTTTGCAAACGTAGTTTACAAATTCTTACTTGAAGTTAAATAAAAATTTATTTTAAAAGAGAAATGATTTTATACATTTTAAATAATTTCTTCTACAGAAATTTACAGTTTTGTTTTCAATTAAAAGATTTATGATGAATTTTAGAAGATAAAAAATATCTTAAAGGAAACACATTAACGCTTGAAATTTTGGATTAAAAATATTTGAAAATATTTTTATTTATTTATTTATTTATTTATTTATTTATTTATTTATTTATTTATTTATTTTTATTTTTTATTTATTATTTATTTTTGCTTTTTGTAGTAAGTTAAACTTAATGTGATGCAGAAATAATTTTCAAATGTTATCATTTGAGATGAAGACAATCATTAAGATTTTATTTCAGATTTTGACATTTTGACATTTTTAAATTAAAAAAAATAAAGAAATTGTCGGGAAGTTTTGTGAAGAAAGAACTGTGATTCGGTGAACTTAAATACTTTACAAAAAACATTAAATCAGTGCTGGCTGTACCGATTTTTCACTATTGGTGTAATTTTTGTATATTTAAGATAACTAATTGTCCGATATGTGGAACATTGTGTTCTAACAGTGGATTGCTCCAGTAGAGCAATACTGTAACAGTATTCTAGTTTTCCAGTAGTACTCTAATAGTAGATTGTTCCATTACGTTCTTGAACTTATCAAGTTTTCTTAAGTGAGGCGCTTCAAAATTCAAGATATCACTTATTTATCAATATGGCAAAAACTAGCCAATAATTTGTGTTGTCATATCTACTTGATTATATAGGCCTTGGTGATAAAAACATGTAACATAATTTAGGAGTATGCAACAAGTATAAACATTTTCATTTACAGAACTGCACGAAATATATCACATATTATAACGAATAATGACTAAATTTTCTGATTTTTTTAAATCATTTAAGTATTATTTAATTGACTATTTTGATTTCTCTGTTCAAGAACTCAATAAAAGTAAAATTTTCATAGCATGATTTTAGTGCTGGAATGTGCTACTTTATTGCGTGCCTAATGCATGACTTTTTGTTCGTTTTTAAAACTCAAAAGACTTTAAATGTTCTTCAAAATATCATTCTGAAAATCTATTCGACATTCATTCGAAAGAAAAATCTCTTCTTTTATTCCTGATTAAGAAAAAAATATCCGAAATGTCACCTATAAAAAAGAACTAGAATTTTTTATGTCTTGCAACAAAGAAAGGATTAGGTAAGCTACTGTTTAATGTTTTTTTTTTACTACTATAATAATTCTTCATGCCTTCTTTACTTCTATTTTTACATCTGTTTTATATCTATATACTGAGGCTTATTATGTTTTATTTGTCCTGAAAATATTTTTTAATTCAATCAGCATGTGTAAAAGAATTTTTTCTAACTTAATACATTTAAGTTCTATCGGCTCATTTTGCATTTGTGAAAAAGTCCTGGGAATTAACGTAAAAATTGATAAATATTGCAAAATCATGATTTTTTTATAAGTTGAATTTAAAATTACACAATACTCTACATTTTTTATGAGTTTTAAAATTATTTTTGCTTCAACTTTACAGAAAAGATTTCATGTTAATTTTTCTTTATTTTAAACTGTTACAGAAGTCCTCTGCTTTCGATTTTTGTACTCTGTGGGGTAAATTATGGAGTTGCATTTGATTGATTTTATAAATATGTATGTTATTATGTTAAAATATATGAAATTAATCACTATATTGTTTTATTTATCTATTTTATTTATTTTAATTTTAATGGCTATTAATACATCTTGCCTAATGAAATTAGTTATGTGTTTTCTAAAAATAGTTGAAAATACATATTTCTTGAATTATGTAACAAAAATGATTCATGTGTTTTAAGTATACACTTTTATTATCATTATACAACAGATCTAATCATATGATTGACATAAAATATGAAGTAAAATAGATTAAGCATACACTGTCATAAATGTTTAAAAATAAAAATATATTCAGGAATTTATAACCACACCTTCTCAAAAAACATATTTTAATATATTTTAACGTTTTAAATGTTTTATAACATACATTTTACAAAAGCAACATGCGTCATACCATAAGTATACAACATTTTTATCACATATCACATTTATAGATAAAATGTAATCATAAGTAAGGATACATATGTGTAGAATTTTGTAGGACAGATTTGTTAAATTGTAGAACATGTCAGTTTCACAAAAGAAGTATTTTACATACAAAATAATGCTAATTTTTTTACGAAAAAAAATCTACTTATATTAAATTTTTCTTAATGAAATTTAGTAGTACCGTCGAGATGTAAAATGTTAGTTAATTCCACAATATTGAATTTTACTGAGAAAAATCATGGCAAAATGTCATCATAAATAAAAGTATATATGTGTAGATTTATGTACGAAGGATATGCACATATAAATTTGCTATGCTTTCAAACATGATCCAACAATGTTCAGATAAAAGTTTTGTAAAAAAAAAATAAATAATTATGTAAATAAAATAAAATAATGTAATAAAATAATATGTATATATATATATATATATGTTTGCAATTATGTATATGTATATATATACTTATATTGTGAATAAATAAATGAATTTTTAATTTTTAGATGATAAAACTATAATTTATATTAATATATCATTAACGGTACTTAGTAGCACAGTTTAGGTATAAAATTTCAACAAATTTTATAATATACAACTCTATGGAAAAAGACATGCTCAGGTAGTTCAGGTTGAACATTTAAAAAAAAAGATGTAATAATTAACATTTTATTGCATTGATAATAAATTATAGTACAAGCACTATAAAGATATATATAATATTTTAAAATATATAATAGATTTCCTTTTTCGCACATCTCTTATTACTGTTATCTTTCATTGCTTCATCTTCTTCTCAATTAAGGAGCATATTGGAACATTTACATTTTGCACAATCCAAAATGAAAAAAAAAAAATTACTTATTTAAACATGTTTTCGTAATACTCTGAAATATTACTGTAATAATTCGATTTATATTATTTTAATTATGCTTACGAATTTGAAACTAATATTTCCGAGCACATCATCATAAATACCATCTGATAAAACATATTTATTTTTATGCAGAATCTTATTTCAAATAATATAAAAAATACATTTTCTACAGGCAACTGTAAAAATATAGAATAAAAAATAGTTTAGTTGCCGCCAATGTTTGATCTATAAATAAATTGTTCAATGTATACTAACTTCGTTACCATTCACCACATTTTGTTAGTTGAGTTTTCAAAGTCCTTAAGAATGTAGGCTGACGTATGGAATTTACAATTACAACCTGTTTTGTTAATTTGTTTTCCTTATATGAACAATAATCATGTCATAATTAACACAAAATATGAACGCCACGCATTAAAATGAGTACAATTTGTTGGTATGGTCGTGATATTTTGGTCCTAATAGAGCCTTCAACACAGCATTTTTATGTATTGCCTTTTCAGTGTCAATAAGTTTCCATTAAAATCTGACACCGCATTGCGTTAGCTAAGCCAATACTTACTTGAACGCCATGACTGCATATTTTATCACTTCACTTGAAATACGAAAGCCTTTTCAACTTTATTTAATTGATCGGTGATTCTGCAATCTTCCGACTGCGTGTTACCTATAAAAAGTACCTGTTTTCATGGCGTTTTTCATTACCTGTTTGAACCCATGATGGTCCCAAATCATGAAAATCGCTTCCCGCCTAATATATATTACAAATTTTAAATTTTTTTCGCCAAAATTAAGCTTTATACTACATTAATTTCCTTATAACAATATTCCGTACTTAGTTTAACTTATTAAATTAATATCTTGTTTCTAGAACTAATCTGTTAATCTTTATGGAAACAATATAAATTCTTAATTCGCCTTAAAAAACATTTATTCCAGTATGCGTAAATTTAAAAAGATGGCTCTAAATTAAAAATAGTCTTAATTAAACTTTATTTCCTAATATTCCAAATAACACTCATTTTTTCTATGTTTTTATCAACCTTTTTTTAAGAAAGTCTCATTAAAATTATTCCAAAACCATATCTTTCAAAAAATATCATTTTTATTTATCTATTATTTTATTTTTCCCCCCTTCAACTTTCGATGTGTGCATAACAATAAATTCATTTCTTTTCTTTTTCTCTTAAAATTAATCGTCTGCAAAACGATATCGTTTGCACGGATATTTGAAAATTCTGAGTCGATTATAAATTGGTTAAATATTATTTTTTTTAAATAAAATTGTCATCTGTCGAATATTAATCTCGACTCTGGGCATGAGTTGTGTTTACATGAAAAGATGATGGTTCGAGAGTAGAGAATTTGTTAGAACATTCTTTTAGATTTAAGAGGTGGAGTGTTTGTTTGTATGTATGTCGGCCAATTATCTACGCTGTGGAATATAGTCCGTAAGGGGTGGGGTGCCCTCCGTGGGGGTCTTTCTAAGGGAACCTAACCCGTATTTACGCAAGGTTCGAAGAAAACCACGGAAAACTCCGAACGGTTAGGCCGACGGTCGCGATTGGGTTCGAACCCAGCACCTACCGTCTACCAGTTTGAGGTCAGAACCTCTCGGCCACTGGTGGGGAAGATTTAAGAGGGGAAGTCTAGAGATGAGAACGAAGATTCTTAGATTCTTTCTCGGAGGAGTACAAATGGTTGAAGTAAATGATGGAATATTTTTTTTTTCATATTTCGGTTAGAGATCGTTTGCAAGAGGAGCCTTTCCCGCTATAATGACTACAGTTTAATAAATGAACTTGCAGCAGCCAAGGAGTGATTTATTGGATCTTCTAATTTTTTTTTTCCTCGATGGCCATGACTTCTGTGCGGAGAACGGGGACCCTGGCGATGATGTTTCTGGCTCCTAACTTTAAAATGTCACATATATATATTCGAAAAATCGCACTTTTTAAAAGTATAATGTTAACAAAGATCGGTGTTTCGAAATGAGCTGTAAATTAAACATTTTTCTCAATCTTTAAGAAATTTTGTTCCAATAGCGAAATAGAAAATAAAAAAAATATCATTTTTAATCTAAATAAATTACTAATATTTTACTTCATAATGAAATATTGCAGTTAAAAAATGAATGTAATGTCAGCATCAATTCATTTTATCATTAGAGTTAATACAATATGAAGCACTATTTTTTAATTATTTTTTTTATTTATTATTATTATTATTTTTATTGAGAAACAATCTTGGAATTTTTTGTATATATGCATGGTGATTCATCATATCTATTACATAGTTTCTGGAGAAATATCGTACACCAAGATCAGCAGGTGTGAAAACTCGAGAGGGGAAGAATCATTGGGATAGTCGAAGCTGGGTGGTTAGCTCGGCGAGTGGCTCGTTAAGTATACCGTTCTGATTTTACTGTGAGGAGATGTTGAGGCCGGTGGACTGAAGAGACGTCATTTACACGGTGACCAATCTCGGGATGCCCTCGACAGACCTGTCGTCGAGACGACAGTCACATCATACAAAACTTACGCGTAGAGCCAACTGTCTCGTTGGCATCTATCCAGACACAGACATCACCTTCACTAAGGACCCCCGTGTCTTCCCGAACCATCTCAAGGCGTCTGGCTGAAGGACATCTGGTATCATTGCGCCCTTTACGTTTGCTGCCAATGACACCCATCCACAGACGCCTCCCTTTAATGTGGTGTCGCGCACGACGGGATTCGACTGCAACAGAATGTAACCAGGTCTTCTTCAGCGGCGAGTCTAGATTCAATTTGAGCAGAGATGACAATCGTGTTTGTATGTGGAGGTAGGGCGGTGAAAGCCTCAATCTTGCCTTCACTTTACAGCGACACACCGCTCCCACAACTGGCATGATGGTATGGGGGGGCATGCTTATTTTATTTTTACGCCGAAATTTACACCGACACCAGTAAAAAAATTCTACACAAATTCAAGCATATATATATTTATTTAATTTATGAAAAGCGATATTTTAGTATTAACCATATGCTATAAGATGTTAGTCCAAGATTCTGCTACTACTCATGATCAGCTGAAGTATGCACATTGCACGTGCCCCTAAGGAGACAAAGCCGAAAAAGAACTGAAAGGAGCACACGCAGAGTACGAACATGTTGTAAAATGATAGGAGAAGAATAGAAATAAAAGAAAAAAACATAAAATGATATAAAACAATTTAATTAATATATACATTACATGGCCATTGATGAACGTCCACTTGCGATTTTAGACATTTTGTTAAATATCTAGAAAAATAAATGAGGAATTACCTTGAAACTTTAAATGTGTAAACATAATAGTAAATGTCATCAATTTCTGTGAAGATTTTTTCCCCGAAACTCTAAAGGGGACCGTCAACAAATTAAAAATGAATGAATATCTTTTGGATAAACCTGTCAAAACTAATGTAGCAAATGCGTTCAAACTGCAGATTATGATTGAGTAAATTATTGTAATAAACTGTGTTGATTTTTATCTTGATGTCATGTATACTCGTAGAGAAATTAAGATTTTTATAAAAACAGTCCTAAATTTTTCAAAGATTTTTGCTTATAATTTTCAGAGTTCTTCATATAAAATATTACGTTTTTCTGAAACTATGACAAATAACATTGCACATAACACTCAGTTATCAGAATTAAAAAATAGTAAAAAGTGTATGAAAAATGAGTAGGTTTACTAAATAATTTTTCTCTGCGGATGCGTCAACGATATCAAAATTTTATTTGCATATTATGTTATCTAAATGCATAAAGCAACTTCTGTGAAAGTCTCAAAATCACAGCTTAAAAATTCTGAAAGTTATCGTCTATAGAATAAGCACAAAATCCGTTGTTTACAAAATAAAGCAAAAAAAAAAAAAAAAAAAAAAAAAAAAAATGAAGGGTTTTATCTAAATGTAGTAGTACGTCCCATATTGTGAATTCTATATTGGCATTAATCAATGATTATATGGATACAACCCCTCTTGTTTTTGCTTCATTTTTGAAATAAAGGATTTTCAACTTCTTCTAATGGCGATTACTTTCAGAATTTTCAAACTATGATTTTGAGATTTTCACAAAAGTTGCTCTATAGATTTAGATAACATAATATGTAAATGAAATTTTGATATCGTTGACGCATGCGCAGTGAAAAATTATTTAGTAAACCTACTCATTTATCATACAATTTTTATTATTTTTTAATTCTGATTACAGGGTGTTGTGTGCAATGTTGTTTGTCATATTTTCAGATAAGAATATTATTTTATATTAAGAACTTTGCAAAATATAAGAAACATGAAAACATTTGTGTCTTTTTTTATAAAGACTTTAATTTATCTACGAGCATACTTGCTATCGGCATAAAAATGAACACAGTTTATTACAATAAGCCACTTAACCATAATCTACTACAGTTTGAACGCTTTTGCTACATTAGTTTTGACAGGGTTATCCAAAAATAGTCATTCTTTTTTAGTTTGTTGACGGTCCCCTATAGAGTTTCGGGAAAAAATCTCCACGGCAATGTATGACTTCTACTATTATATTCATACAATTAAAGTTTCAGGATAATTCCTCATGTATTTTTCTAGATATTTAACAAAATGTCCAAAATCGCTAGTGGACGTTCATCAATGGCCATGTAATGTACACATATAAACATAAATAAACGAAAAACTTAGAAGAAAATAAAATAAAACAAGATTTTTTTTTTTTTTTTTTACAAGGATTTACAAAAAAAGCTTTGTTCTTGTTTTATTTTATTCTTTGCTATTTATGTATTTTTTTATTTTAATTATTGCATATCACAGTTTTCATTGCTGTTTCTCAATACAGTACTTTAAATAATAATGTGCAATTAAACAGAAAAAGAAACTTTGTTTTTAAACTAAGTAACACGCTGTAAAATTTTATGATTTATAACATGAAAATTATTTACCCCTATCAGTTTACGCTTGAGATATTCTATATAAAAATAAACTTATAATTTTGTGATATAATGTAACTTTACTAATTAAACATTTTAATATAAGAAATTTTCCATTAGATGAATATTTTACATTTTTTTTGAGTGTTTTTAGCTGTTTTATGTATGAAATTGATAAAAAAAAACATATTTTTAAATAAACAAATTTATTTGAGGGATTTTTTTAAATAATTTTTATAAAAACAACAAGCTATATGTCAAGAAAATATGTTGTTCATTTAAACAATAGTTAGCAAATATGTGTTTAAATAATAAATACCGAATCTTTCGTAAAAAAGTGCATATTTCCTTTTCTTTAGATTAAAAAAAAAATCATTAATTCACAACGTGTTTTTTTTTTTTTTCAAATTAACTGTACTTATGTAAGTTAATTATTTTAAAGCCTTGCTATTGTATTTCGTTGAAAGTTCAAAAAAGTTTAATCTTCGAAAGAATGATTTGGCTGATTAAACACACCTTTTTTATTTTTCTTAAATTCAAATGATATTGTTTTATTTTTATTTTATGTAGTTTCTCTGTAATTTTATCTTTTTAAAATGCAGTTTTTTTTTTCCTATGTTAACCCTTTTTCCGTTTTGTATTATAAAAAATGTTTCTTTGTGAATGTTAGATAACTTAATTTTATTCGGAAAATATCTTCCCGTGCCTCTTTCATTTATTACACCTTTTAAAAAAATTTCTTTTACAGAATTGACTTTACTAATCAAACACATTCGCTTAAGAAATTTTCCATTGAATTTTTTTTTTCCAATTTTATTTATTTTTACTGTATTTTAGCTGTTTAATAGAAGAAATCGATATAAAAGTGCATATAGAAAATTAAATAATATATTTTTAAATAATTTTATTAAAGCCACAAGCTGCATTTCTATGAAATATGTTTTTCATTTTAACAAGTGTTATGGAGAGAGTGTTTAAATAATAAGTCTCTAATCTTTCATAAAAGTGTATTTAATTTTATTCTTTAAGTAAATAAATAAGTAAAAGATAAATAATTCACACCGTGTTTTTTTTCTTTAATTAATTATACATTTGTAAATTAATTATTTTAAAAGCCTTATTAATGTATTTTGTTTGAAGATTCTAAAAAGTTTAATATTCAAAAGAGTGATTTGGTTGATTAAACACACCTCCTTTTTATTGCCCTTAAATTTAAATGGTTTTGCTTCATTTTCAATTTATGTAATTTAACTGTAATTTTATCTTTTTAAAATGAAGTCATTTTTTCCTCCATTTTTCTATTCTAGTCATTTTTTCCATAATAAAGCAAAGTTATCTAACTTTCTCAAAAACATTCTTATAGTACAAATTTGGAAAGAAGGTGTTAAAACCTTCTTTCCAGTGTTGTAGTATAAAAAAGGTTTTTCAGAATGTTAGATAACTTTATTCTTTTCTGAAAATATCGTCAAATGCATGTTTTTTTTTATTACACTTTTAAAAAAATTACTTCTACAGAAATAACTTTACTAATCAAACACATTCATTTAAGAAATTTTCCATTAGATAAACATTTTCCAAATTTATATATTTTCAATGTATTTTAGCTGTTTCATAAAAGAAGTCTACAAAAAAGTACATATTTCAGAATAATAATTATAATAATAGTAATATGTAAATAATATTTTTAAAATGCGTTTTGTTAAAACCACAAGCTTCATTTACAAAAAATATGTGTTTTTGTACTAACAAAGATTTATCCAGAAAATGTTTAAATAATAAATAACAAATCTTTCATTCGTGTGTTACTTTCCTTTTCTTTGCATTAAAAAAATTATTAATTAGCATCATGTCTTTTTTATTTTAAACTAATTATACTTATGAGAGTTACTTGTAATAAAAGCCTTGTTATTGCAATTCGTTGAAGATTGAAAAAATATCAATCTTCGAAAAAGTGGTTTGGTTTATTAAACACGTATTTTTTATTGTTCTTAAATTCAAATCACATTGTTTTATTTTAATTTTATTTAGTTTATCTATAATTTAATCATTTTAAAACACAGTCTTTTTTTCTCTACTAACACCTTTTTTGTGGTTTTGTATTTTAAAAAAAATCTGCAACTTAATTTTATTTGAAAAATATCGGCACATGCTTCTTTTTTTATAACAACTTCTTAAAAATTACTTATGCATCAGTGGCTTTACTAATCAAACACATTCATTTAAGAAATTTTCTATTACATAAATATTTTCTAAATCTATTTGTTTTCAGTGTATTTTAGCTGTTTCATGGATGAAGACGATAAACAAGTACATATTTTAAATAAATATTTAAATATTTAAAAAATATTTTTAGAATATGTTTTATAAAAACCACAAGCCTTATTTCCAGAAAATATGATTTTCATTTTAACAAAGATTTGTCGATAAAATGCATATAATAAATACCGAATATTTCAGAAAAGTGCGTTTCTTTTCTTTTCATAAGATAAAAAAATCATTACTTCACAACGTGTTTTTTTTTTTTTTTTTTTATCAAATTAATTGTACCTATGTAAGTGGATTATTTTGAAAGCTTTGTTACTGCATCTGGTTGACGATTCAAAAAAGTTTAATCATCGAAAGAGTTATTTGGTTGATAAAATACACCTTTTACAGCCCTTAAATTCGAATGATATTGTTTTATTTTTATTTACTTTTCCTGTAATTTTATCTTTTTAAAGTGCAGTCATCTTTTTTCTCTTTAACACCCTTTTTCAGTTTTCTATTAAAAAAAATGCGTTATGGGAATGTTAGATAATTTTATTTGGAAAATATCATCAAATGCCTCTTTTTATATTACACCTTCTTAAAATTTACTTCTAGATAAGTGACTTTACTAATCAAACACATTTATTTAAAAAATATTCTATTAGATAAATATTTCCTAAATTCATTTGTTTTCAGTGTATGTTAGCTGTTTCATAGAAGAAATCGAAAAAAAAGTACATATTACAAAATAAAATAAAATAAAATAAAAATAAACAAATATTTAAATAATATTTTTAAAATAAGTTTAACTAAGACCACAAGCTTCCCTTTCAAAAAATATGTTTTTCATTTTAACAAGGATTTGTCCAGAAAATGTTTAAATAATAAATACCGAATCTTTCATAAAAGTGTGCTTATTTTCTTTTCTTAAGATAAAAAAAATCATTAGTTCTAATCGTGTTTATTTTTTCTTTAAATTAATTGCACTTATGTTATTTCATTATTTTGAAAGCTTTCTTACTGCATCTCGTTGAAGATTAAAAAAAGTTTAATCTTTTAAAGAGTGATTTGGTTAATTAAACACACCTCTTTTTTATTGCCGTTAAATTTAAATGATTTTGTTTTATTTTTATTTTATTTAGTTTTTCTGAATTTTCATTTTTTTAAATTTCAATAATTTTTCCCCTCTCTTAACGCTTTTTTTCAGTTTTGTATTATAAAAAAATGTCCTTTGCGAATGTTAAATAATTTAATTTTATTTTGAAAATATAGTCACATGCGTCTCTTTTTATTACAATTGCATAAAAAAGAAAAAAACTTCTACAAAATGAAAATTAAAAAATACACAAGAATTATCAAAGATATGAACAAATGTGCTACAAATACGCTGATCAAAATAGTTAGCATTTTAATTTGCACTAACTGTTTTTATATATTTAGATAAATTGCATTTAATTCATTTCTTTAATATACATCTTCCATGCATACATATGTATACTTCATTTATATACACATATGTATAGACAGGGTAGACTCTAAACGGTGGCCAATGGCTGATTTTTAAACCGTTAGTCATAGACATATAGTTCCAGTTGCAAAAATGCTTTAAAAAGAATTGTTTTTAAAGCGATTTAGGCCAAAAAGAAATTCCATTAAAAAATTACGAAAATTAACTTTTTATACGGTCCCCTGATCCTATTAGTGATACATAGATAAAAATTCCCATCACCTTATCAAGCAATGCACAAAAGGTCCCATTCATCTAACATTAAAATTGACCGAGTTATGAAACTTTAAATTTCATGACTTAAACCACTTTTCTGTAGCTGAAAACGAATGAGTTGGACTAAGTTTTCAGGGATCGTATACTAAGCGCTTAAAATGCTATAAAGAGCTACATTTCCAACGCTGTCCAATAACTAATTCTTAAACCATTTGTCACAAATATGTAGTTCCAATTACAAAAATATTTTAAATGAGATAAAGAAATATTTTAAAGCAATTTAACTGAAGGTGCTACAACCGTATAATTTTTCAGTAGTGTTAATTTTTATTAATTAACTTCTAGATTGGTTAAAATAGTTGAAGACGTGAGTTTTAAAGTTCTCTTTATCGAGAAAACAAAATTTTGGTAAATCGCGATTTTATTTTGAAAAAGAGTGTTTTTTATTATTGAAAACTTTCGTATATATATTTCCCTAGATCAAAATTTCTATTTAAACTTTAACTCGCTTCCAAATATCAGATCGAGGTTCGATTTGCACACTTATTTATATCCAATGACAATGTAATTTTAATACAATTTTAGGTGCGTACCATTTATCTATTTTATAGGACAACACCAAATTCTGTTAGGTTAAATAATTTAATAGAATTTTAAATATATGACATTTTGTAACGAATTATATACAAATATGATATAATTATATATAATTATGAACATTGTTGCTTTTCATAATTTAAATTAACAAACTTTCTGTTACATTTTTAATTATATTTTTAATATAAATTTTACTTTAATGTATAATCATCAACATAAATTTAAAAGTGATATTGTAAAAATTATTTTACTCTCAATGTTTAATGTTAAATTTTATATCTTGTGTTTATTTTTATTTCCAGTAAATTTGTGACTGACCCCTAATTTGCAGCAAAAAAGATGCTTCAACTTTAAACAGCTATTACTCGGTTAGTTTTAATCGCAGAGGAATGGGACTTTTTTTTGCATCACTTGTTAGAGTAGTGGTAAAAATTTACTAAATATCACTTATAGGACAGGGGGATCGTATAAAAATTTAATTTTCGTAATTTTTAATAAAAGAAATTTTTGACCTAAATCGTTTGAAAAACAATTCTTTACCTTTTTTAAAGCATTTTTACAATTCGAACTACATGTCTACGACTAACGGTTTAGAAATTAGCCACTGGCCACCGTTGAGAGTGGACACCCTATATATAAATGTATATTTGTATGCATATACGTTTAGGAAGCTTCATAATTTCGAGAAAACTTCAAAAAATATAAAAATAAAAAAATAGCGCTCGAAAAAGGAAAAAAAAATTTTGCGTAAATATGATAAGATGAATCTTGGATTTTTTTTTCTCATATAAAAAATGATTCTAATAATAATCGAAAGAGGGCGTCCTTAAATTATCCCCATGTGACTCTTTCGTGTAATTTCAGACCGTTTTTATTTCTGGGCCTTTTTCATTTTTGACGAACCATGTTCCGTATGCGGCTGGAAAACCTGTGCAATTAGTATTAAACGATTTCCTTTGCAGTTGTGTGACACACTGTTCCTATTGCCGGAATGGCATGCGTTATCTGTCGTCAGAAGTATTCAGTCTGATGCACTTCATCACATTGAAAAAAAAAAAAAAAAAAAAAAAAAAAAAAAAAAAAAAAAAAAAAAAACCAGATTTAAAGTTATGAATTTAAGGAATATGCCTACTTAATATTTTTTTCTGTACACTGTTTGAAAAACGATGTAAATGTATAAAAATAGTTTTTGTAAAGCTACAGAAATCTGTATTTTTACAAAAAATCTAGTATAACTACATTTATCGTACTAAAATTTTATCTGTAACATGGGTCTCTTACTCATTTTGAAGGAATTATTGCATCCATTTTGTACCGACCGATACTTCTTTTTTCATTTAAAAAGGATTTCATCATACGCAGATTCTTATAAAAAGTTTTGCAGCACTCTATACAGTCCTCACCTCTTGGAAATGTAACATGTATTATTCTTTGTGTTGAATTCTAATTGCAGAATAATGATAATTTAAAAATATATGTATCTTTGACAAAAATTGTTTATCCAAAGAAGTTGCTCATTAAACAGATTTTAGCACGAATCAGACAAGGACGAATCAATGATTCGCATACTATCAATATTGTGACCATGCCAAAAAATGTTAATCGGTACAGACTTCTAAGATGAATAAAGCACGGGCATATAAATAAGCCGATTCGGCCTAGCCGAAGCCTCCAGAAAGAGCAACGCTCGGGCTCGACGAAGGAAACCGATGATCACACTTGATCCGTTCTGAATCCGTGTGGGTTTCTATAGGGTATTTGAACGTGAAAAACGTGTTCTGCATGGCTGGAAAATTTTTAAAAAGTACGAAAGAATTGAGTTTGAGTTGTAAATTTTGTTCAAACTTCTTGCTATTTTGAACAATTTTTCAAGTTGCGTTTGTTTATCAAAACTGATTCAAGATCAGTTCAGCTCAAAGTTCAGAGAGAGTGAACTATGAGCCCATTTAAGTTTAACTATGGTTTTAATGTATAAAAATACGTTAAAAGCTCTAAACTTTTAATATTAATTACACATTTTGTAATTTAATTTTTTTCCACGCATATTGTAGTCTGCGTGGCTGCATTAGATTGCACTTTTAAAGAGCTACGTAACTGCAAAATATAATCAGATATATGCTTTTTTGTAAATTTTCCCATGGAATAAATGGATATTACGGAAAGAAGTAGAACTCGATTTCTAAGGTGTTTAGCCGGATAAGCAGAGCGACGTGGCCCAGACGGTCATGGTTTGAAATAACATGTGGGATAATAAAGCCCACAATGTGAATACAATATAGAGTATTTTTAATCCTTAATATTGAACTGCCCTTGAGATAATCAGAAACTTAGGCGTCGGGGTTACGGTTTTCAAATACGTTTTTCTCAAAAAGTGCAAAATGTACCAACGCCAATGAACGATGATTATAATAGTTCACATTATATTTTTTTCAAAAATTTTTAATGAAATATTTTAACATAGAAAAATAATCAAAAACAATTTTAATAAAAATTATAAATTTCTTAATTGTATATTTGCACCAACCAAAAAATTACATTGTAATGTTAATGTATGTACTTTCGAGGAAAAAAAATCGTGAAAATCGAAGATGTGCTTTTTAGTTATAACAAAAATAATGCTGGCAACTTGCTAAAATATTCATAACTTTCCCTAATTGTTCATGAATAATTAATGGCTTTTCAACTCGGGCAGTATGCGCAACACACAAAAATTATATAATGTTTCCATCCTTACCACTTCCTTATAGGTGTATTTCGCGCTTGGAAAGATTTGTTATTTTGGCGTACTGTGCATCTTTCTCATGTAATATTATCAGGTCAATGGTATAGTATCTAGTCGATAGTTCAGAGAATAAGGATTTAATAGGATCTGTAATATATAAAGTTATCAACTTTTTGACAATTTTGCACTCCTTCTCAACCTTCCGATATCACATATTATAGTTTCTGGACCTACCCAGCTCCTACTCCAGTCAGCTCCCAAATAATATCGTTATCAGTCTCTAAAAATTCTTTTTATTTTTACTATTTTTTTCCTTTTTTTTCTAAGTTTGCAATGGTATACATATATTGTTGTGCATTTGTTATTCACACACTTTACGGATTTAAATGAAGAAGAGAAATTTACAATATATCATTGCTATTTTACAAACTATACCAAAAAAGATTTTAAAAAATGCTAAATGCTTTTGATAATAGCCCTTTAGTGTATGGAATTATATTGTCTTTTCACACTTTCCCATTGCACGGGGCTAAACAGAATTTTTTAAAAATAAAACAGACTTCTCCATATTTAATTAGCAAAAATAACAAATATCATTTCGAATCTATCTTCTCTAATAACGAATTAAATATGCGTAAGGCAGAAAAATCGCAATGGCGAATTTTGTTATTTCATATATTGGAATAAAATGATTTTTAATAGTTCAATGGTTTTAATAATTACTTTGTATTTTCGAAAAAATATGATAAAATAGTATTAAAAAAAGATGACAGATGTAAACAAAAAGTTAACAAAAGAGAAACATTTGGTTTGATCAATATCATAACGATATCTAACTCCTTTTCCAGTGCAAGACACTTCCCTACACTTCCAAACTAAAGCGATTACGTTATATAGGGACACTGTATAGCCGAATAGCCTTCATCTACATAAAAATCATGGTAGGAAAATGTTTTCATTTTGTTTGTCAGTTCTTGATATTATTACATGAGAAGGATGCACAATACATCAAAATATTAATAATAAAATAGGAAACCTATAGTGAAGTGATATATTTGGAAACATTCTCTTATTTTAGAGCACTACGTATCCTGTCCAACAAAAAATGTCAGAAGTCGACCAATGCATTAATAACAGCTTTTTTCTGAAAAGACACACAGGGAAAGTTACGAATATTTTAACAAGTTGCTACCGTTATTTTTCTTATAAATCAAAAAGTGTACCTTCGATTCTAACGACTTTTAAGTGCATAAATTGAGCGTTAATCTGTAATTTTTTGGGTGGGGTAAATATAAAATTACTATATTAATAATTAAAAATACTTTTGTTTATTTTTCTATGTTAAAATTTTTGTAAAAGCGTGAAAAAAATAATGTGAACTAATATATTCTTCAATAATTGGCGTAGTTTAAAAAATTTTTATACTTTTGTTCTTTCTGAGAAAACCCTATTTGGAAAATAGTAACGCCGACGCATATTTCTGTGATTATCTCAAACATAGTTCAAGGTCAGGGATTAAAACACATTATATTTTTTTATTATGCTGAGGCACATTATCACACATATTATTTCAATCATCGGCTTCGGTGAGAAACTTGCTATGCTTATTTAGAAAAACCCTTCAAACAATCAGAAAACTTGCCTATTGTAATCCTTGATTGTTATTCTTCTAAATTATAGAAAATTTTAAAAAATCCATTTTTTTGCTATTTACTTTTACAATTACATACTATATGTCTTAATATTCTGCCCGTATTTTTTAAAAAATGTAAGCAAAAACGAAATTTCAAATTGTATAATTTATTCACAAAATTTTTATACAAATTTTTGAGTTATTTACAATCATTAATAAACATTTGACAGTATAATTAATACTCTTCTTTAGCACCATTCTTTTTATAAGCTTCTCCTTTTCAAACTTCTTGATTTTTACTCCTGAAAAATAATAATAACATTAATGATCTATGCTCTTTTATTTAAAAATTTAGTGCCATATTTAATTTATCTGTAAAATCATACCTAAATTTCTATATGAAAATAAAGCAGAATTGAAAACCCAAGATAATTTAAAACTGGATTTTTGAAACATTGTTTAAAATTTAAATGATTTTTTTTTATTAGAAAATGTAACATTTTAATCAATTGTTAGAGTTATTACCTTTATTTTAACACAATTAGACGGATTGGTAAAATTATTTATACTAATTAAGTATTCCAATGCCCAAGCCGGGAATCAAACCTAGATTCTTGGCTTACAGTGAATATGCTTTACCATTTAAGTTTTCGACTGCCTGATGTGACAACCGCTGAGCATATTTCGTTCAGATAACCTTATTGGTAGCTACACCTGATTTGTCATGTAGACAGCTAAAAAAAAAAAAAAAAAAAAAAAAAAAACCGCAAGTAAGAAAATTTATATAAGTGGTAGTTACGTAGTAGACTGGGAGACATCTTACCTACATTTACTCGATTAGAGACCATAGAGATATTTCCAGCCACCTGATTGGTTGGTTTCGTTTACCGATTTCCTTTAGCGCCATTCTCAAAACACTAACTTATAACAATCGTGAAAATCAAATAAATCGAAAAGTTACTAAATGATGCATCATAGGATGTTATAAAGTATAAAATTAAACAAACGTCAACAAATGTCGATTATTAATATTTAAATTTAATGCTTGTTTAGTTTTTAACTTTACAAGATTGTCTATTCACCATTTAATAACCTTGAGATTTATTTTATTATCACAATAATTTTTTCAGTAGTACCTTTCATCATGAAGGTGCCCAGCTTGTTTAATATATATAATAATATTATTTAAATAAAAAAAAGAAAGAAGAAGAAAAAAAACTTGCTTTTTTACATAAAGTATAAGAAATTTTAAAACTTTTTATATCCATGAATATATATATATATTTCTTAAAATATGTACACATTTAAAATATTTTCGTAGCTGATATCTAAAATAAAATGTAATTTAATCCCCAAAAGAAAAAAAAAAAGTCACAAAAGATAAAAGTTAAGCAAAAAAAAAATAAGTTGAAGTTTCGTATAAGAAAACCAGATGGCGCCATTACATATTTTTACTAACGTATTTCATTTAATTTGTGCTTTTGAATGTAAAAAAAAAAAATTGTGAAATTCTGAATTAGTCATTTGTTAAAAACTGAGTTAGATTAAAATGTTGAATTTTAACAGCTGATTCACTCATATATAAAAAGGAATATATATATATATATATAATAGTATATTATACTGACGTCAAAGAAATTCAAAGTTACAAAGACCTTAAACTGCACAAAAGACAAAAAAGTTTTTTTTTTTTTTTTTTTTTTTTTTTTTTGTCGACCGATTATCTACACTCGGAATATAGGCGCAGGGGGGGAGTGCCCTTCGAAGGGGGTCTTTCTAAGAGTCTTTCTGAGGGAATCTAACCCGTATTTATGCAAGGTTCGAAGAAAACCACGAAAACTCCGAACGGTTAGGCCGACAGCCGCGATTGGGTTCGAACCCAGCACCTGCCGTCTATTAGTTGAGAGGTCAGAACCTCTCGGCTACTGGTGGGGCCCAAAAAGACGAAAAAGAAGCTAACTAATCAGGAAGCCAAAAAATTCTTTGTGGTCTCTAATCAAGTAAAGGAAGATAAAATGCGACAGGGAGGCGGCAGTACAGACAATCACCTCTATGAGTTCATACATGAGAATTTAGGATTAGTTAAATTTCGAATCACATATGAAAATGCAATCGGCCTGCCAAGTTATATCTTGGTAGAAAATTCTTACAAATCCCGACTTTAACTGTTGTCTCGTAGGTTTACCATTATTATTTCCTTCACCCAAAAAAGTGAAAACATAGAGGATTGGGAGCAGGAAAACATAATAGTCGACGAATGAATCAACCGCTAAAACTGGTTTATTAGGTGTTTTCCACCAAGATATGACTTGGCAGACCGATTGCATATGTGAATGAGAATTTAATTAATCCTAGATTTTCAACCGTGAGTTCGGTGACGTGATTGTCTGTGCTGCCACCTCCCAGTCTACTTTTAAACTATTATTTTAACACAATTAAATTGATTGGTGTAGTTATTCACACGAATTCAATATTTCAAAATAAGGGAAAAAATTCCCAAGCAGAAATTCAAGCACAATTTCAGTGTTAAGGATCTGATCCTTTCACCTACGATTTATTCTGTTGAGCAGTACAAATAACAGACCGGTTATTATTACCAATAGGGTTATCTGAGCGAAAAATGAATGCCGGTTGTCACCCCAGGTAGCTTAAACGGTAGATCTATGGCCTTATAAGCTAAAGCAGAGTTCGTACGCTTCATGTACATTCAAGCACTTTTTAACATAATTTATGAAAAGTTATGTTTGGTTAGTTTAACCACTTAACTGATGAATATACTTTCTTTAAAAAATTCAAATAATGCCTATTTTTTCGGTGTCTATTGCAAAATTTTTAATCTTTTATCACCGGTTTTTCAAAACAGAATTTTTTGCCTAATTGAATCGGAAAATTGCTCTAGATAAATAATGCATAATTTACAATAAACATTTACTGGTGAAAATAATAAATCATGAATAGAATATGGGTGCCAGTACGTGGTACGGGCAATTCATGAATGACAAAAACACGTTGCTCGTATGTAGTACGGACAAATCACTGAACGGTTAATGAAAAAAAATGCCTTCAGCTATAGTGATCACCACTTTACAATATTCCCGGTAATAAATACCTAAAATTACTTGAATACCTTGATCCATATGAACTCTGCAAAGATTTGGGTTTGATTCTGGGATTGGATAATTTTTCGGTCAGTTGGTTCAGTTGGAAATATTATATTCGGATTGAAAGAGTGTTATTAAAAAGAATGTAGAAAGTACTTTGACTCAGAGCGATTCCTTCGTTTAAACGAGGACCTATTAAGATTCTTTTAATCGAATTTTTTAAATGGGAATTAATTTGTACTGAAATATTTCTTTAAAAGAAAACAAGCTGGAACTGATGTGAATTAATATGAACAGATAAAAACTTCTTTAACACACTATAGCGAATACTTGAATTCGCTGGTCCTTTCGAAAGAACTGAGTCTTTCTCCGTCAGCCGCAAAGAAGATGCTTGCGTTAAGCTTTCCTGCGCCTGACGAAGAAAAAATCAGTTCTTTCGAAAGACCAAGCAAACACAAGTATTTTTCATGGTGTGTTTAAGAAGTTTTTATCTCTTCATAAAGATTTCTTATTTTTTTTTTAAATAAAGTTTGTTTTTCCTTAATAACACATCACTTATTTCTTGAAATTACAGCATAAATTTAAAATTATATTTTCTTTTAAAAACAATAATTTGCAATTAATTTTAATGACAAAAACTAACCAAACTGTAACAAAAATTGAAAATGTAAAAACTATGTGTAAGGTTGAACATTATCAATTAACAGCAGATATTTTATGATTAAAAATAAATAATGAAAAATCTTTCCATGCAAGAAAATGTTAACATTGAAAGGAGCTCTTTCTTAAATTTAACTTCAGTTTACGATGCTACTCTTGTTACATCAATGCGAGTCCAGAATGCGAGTCATATTAGTCACAAAAAGATACAGTTAACCCACTGTAAGCAAACAGTATTGTCTTTTTTTTTTTTTTTTTTTTTTTTTTTTTTTTTTTTTTTTTTCTAACGTAACATATTGCATACAGAGTATAGCTGAGGTAATTGTCTAATGTTGTATATTTGTACCTTTTCGATTTTGGCAAAAGTCTTCTTTTTATTTTTCAGACTTTTATTTTGGAATTAGTTTCGAAAATAAATGCACAGACATTAAATAATAATAATAAAGGAACTAAAATTTTAAACGTATACGCGTGCAAAATTAGACCTTGACATGAGAAATTGTAATCAATCTGGATGCTTAAATTATCATGACGTGCGACTTCATGTATGTAGTGTAATGCTTACATTAGTCACTTTATGAAACCAGCAAGCTGTTCTTAATCTTACGGCAACTTTATATAAAATTTATCGTTTACATTTCTATATTGTGATCAATCTCCGACAATAAATTTGATATAATACCAAGCTAATTTTTATTTTTTCAATTTTTTCAATTATTTTTTAATAAAGCTACTTTAATATTAGAAAGCCGTTTGGAAAATGAAAGTAAATAAAAAAAATACTATTCGCAATCTGAATCGTAAAAATAAAAACTATGCAGGTTGCATGTTAATCTAACCTATCTAGTATCCTTTTTGATTAAAAAGATCTTTATGCAATGTCATTTAATCCACAAAAAAAAGTTTGATTTATTTGTTCTATCAAATGACATTCTATAAATAATTTCACATTTATATATTTATAAACCGAAACACAATTACACTAATGAAGTACCATACCAGTATAATATTTTCATTTATTTATTTTATTTTTCAAAATAATAAATTCAAAAATTTGAATGCATAATGCTTTTTTTTACATTTTGGGTAATTTTTGAAAGAAGTAAACCATAAAAAATCTTACTTTATAAAATTATTATGTTAAAACAACTCTTTCATGTTCTGTCGTCCATCTTTTCGTTTCTTCATACTGTGTACTCTCAAAAGATTTCCCTGCAATAAATAAATAAACAGTAAGAAAATGTGACTCTTTGCTCTTATTCATAGAATTTTATTTAAAGGAGAAAGAATGCTATGGACATTTTTTTTTCTTCCATCAGCCTTTTCGTACGACATCTATTTATACGAGAAGAATATCAGAGTCATAGACAGTGACATAAATTTAAAATATATTATTTCGTAAAAATATTGTATTTATATTACCGATGGATGAATAATTTAAATCAAAATTTTATTAGTAAAAATCAAACTTTTAACTAAACATTTGCTTCACTTTCAAATATCTATTCTTTATTAGAAGACTCTATTGCAGTATTTTGAAGAAATTATGCTTATTCCTCACTTTTTTTTGGTTAAACAACCATTTCAGTAACAGAGGTACTAAAACACGGAGGCAACTTACACAAAACAATACACAACTTTTGCGCGAATTTTGCAATTTCCATATATCATTTCTACTTTTGTATTATAGGGTCAGAAGAGGTAATCATGGTCTTGCACATTTTCAGCATTGTTATTTTTTTATATGTTCTAATTGGACATGTGATATTTTTAATACATAGGAGATAACTCTGAACCATTAAGAAAACCTCTTTAAAATTTCAATTCTCAAAGCTGTTTTTTTTTTAAATCTATTTAATTGAAATGGTGTTTACAATTACCTCATCAAAATCTCACAATCGCTGAATTTTGAGTAATTAATACCACTAGCGGAGAAATTATGACCACTGTATTTTCTCTTCACACTTCCCTAAACACATTTATTTGGAGTAATTGTGACCCTTAGAACTCCAACTGTTAAATCCATTTATGAAAAATTTGGTAGAATTTGTTTCAAATTACTATTCGGATATAAAAATGTTTCAAAATAGTGATAAAAAATACATAGAAATAAATTATATTATGAGGTCAATGTCTAAGCATGAAACATAATTTTTACTATGCACGGTTTTCTCCAATATTGAGGCCGACACAATTACCCCACCTGACCCGATTTTGGGCATTTAATTTGTATCCGAATATTAATCATACTTACTTTCTTCTATCTTTCCAAAAATATAATATTAGATTCAAACAAATTTTCGAATCTCGATTTTGGACGGATTTACATGTTTTTAGGATCAGAGGATCCCCAAAAATATGTTTATACAAAATGTCTGTCTGTGAGTCTGAACATTACTCTGTCACTCTGTATGTGACAAAAATATTGTGGGTGTTCCCTATTTCAAGAACTAATGCACGGAATTTAGCAAAACTTTAAATTCTGTTAGCCAATAATATAAAATGGAGCTAAGTAGGGAACGCTCCCAGGTGTAAGTTGGGGATTTGGACGAGTGTGGTATCAAAAGAAAGATCTTGCCATGTATTTTAAAAAGTGCACTGGAACAACACGTCCGAACCCAACCGTTTTCGAGATATCAGAATTTGGAGTGCGAATGAATAAATGAATAAACTGACAGACAGATATGTAAGTAGTTCGCAAGTTAAGCCAGTTTAAGAGAAAACATTGAATTTTACACACTATATATACATACAGATTATCCATTACGTCATGTTACACATTTTCTGAAAGATCTGCATAAAACGAAGTGCTTGAAATAACAAATAACAGTTGGAAAAACTCTTCGAATGCAGTCGTACGCAAAAACTTCTTAATGCAAAGTGCCTGTTTGAAAGAGGGGAAACAATTGGTAATGTGTGGGTGTGAAAGATTTAGCTTTCAGCTCGGGAAAATATATTGGCAGGATAATTAAAAACATTGCAAAGAAACTTTAAACTTGCAAAAAATTTATATATCTGCCTGTCAATTTATTTACTTATTCATTTACAATTCAAGTGCTGATATCACCAAAACGCTTGGATTCGGACGAATAGTTCCATTGCACTTTTTAACGCAGATGACGAAATCTTTCTTTTGAGCCACACTCGTCCAAATCCACAACTTACACCTGGGAAGGTTCTCTGGTAAGTTAGTTTTTGTTGTACATCGTCCAACAGATAGCGCAGCTATGTCTTTTTTTCTCGATTTCAACACTAGCTATATCTCAAGAACTAATAGACGGAATTTCATAAAAATGCAGATTCCTTTATTGTTTGATATAATATAGTGCTGATTACTTTATGGTGTCAATCTTTCAAAAGGGGGCACTGCAATGCAGCAAATTTCATGAATATGGCAATATCTCTATCTCAGAAACTGATGCACAAATTTTCTTCAATCTTCGGATTCTGCTAGTCTCTGATATAAATATTCTTTAATTTCTGGAGTAAATTGCTCAACAGGTAGCGCTTCTGTCCAGAATTGTTTACAATTTCTGATATGATTCTATCTTAAAAATTAACGCAGGGATTTTCATCAAACTTCAGATTCAGTTAGAATTTTACATAAATTATTGCTGATTAAATATTAATTTAAATCAACTAACAGGTGATGCTGCTATGCTGCATTTTTCTAGAAGTACTAAGGAAGTTTTCTGAAAGTACTAAAGTATTCTGAAAGTATTAGTATGTATAAGATAGAAAAAAGTCTTGGGATTGTCACATCCGACTAGTTTTTTAGATGTATCCAAATTTTATTTGATCATTTATAACAGATTTACCTGCTAGCTGTATGTACACATGTTACTTTTGGAGCACACTCAGAAATGTATAATCCGTTTTCACAAAATGTTCTTTATTTGTGACGAAACCGTCCCCTGGGAAATGCTCCGAGTGAATATTTCGTCAATTTGAGTAAATTTGTGTCTTTGTTTGTTTGAATACAGAAATTTCTTTAAAAGTGCTCAATCGAAAGATGCAATAATATGGCTGGTGGTGCCATCTATTGAACCTTTTAAAAGATTCTGTATTTATCGACAGGGGAAAAAATGCGATCTTTTGATGACTCGATCTCATAATCTCCTGTGTGGGATACAATCGTTCTAAATATTATGCCATAGTGTCTTGGAGTAGAAGTGATTTTAAATGTATATAGTGGATTTTGCTGTTTGTTTATATTTTTATAAGGTCGATTGTAAATTTTCCAATGTTGCTCTAATTTTTATAAATATCAATTAATAAAGCTAATTTTTCGTTTTCCTATGATTAAAGATAATTATGATATGGATCGATTAATATAATTAATTAGAGATTTTTTTTTTTTTTTTTTTTTTTTTTTTTTGCTTAATGAATGATCAGAATATGGTCTAGTTATTTTTTTGTTGAAAAAAAATGAATTTTGAAGTGCATATAAGGAATGGTTTTATCACACGGAATAGATAGATAATATTTTAACAGTTTGCTGTTTGTAGAGGTGAAAGAGATCAATTATCTATATTTTTTACAATTGCTATAAGAATGTATCTCTTTCTTTCGAATCGAGTGGCGCCCCACCAGTGGCCGCGAGGTTCTGACCTCCAAACTGGTAGACGGTAGGTGCTGGGTTCGAACCCAATCGCGACCGTCGGCCTAACCGTTCGAAGTTTTCCGTGGTTTTCTTCGAAGCTTGCGTAAATACGGGTTAGGTTCCCTTAGAAAGACCCCTACGGAGGGCAACCCACCCCATAGGGCCTATATCCCATAGCGTAGATAATCGGCCTACAAAATACACCACCACCATCGAATCGAGTGGCCGCTTAATGCATATAAGGGACTGTCCAGAAATCATGTCATTCTTGGAAGTTGAAAGAGGAGTTCGTGAAATTGTGACAGTTTGTGACAAAGAGGTGAGAAGGTGTAAGAAGATATGTGACATCAGACATATTGGTTAAAATAAAATCATTAAAAATCAGCCAATTAACTTTCAAAATTAGTTGGAACTAAAAGTATTTTGTAATCATAAAGTAAAGACAAAATTTTAAATAAATGCATAATATTCCATTTCAAATTTTAAAATGTCACTGCTTTCAGTTGCTCTTTCATATTGACATTTCATTATTTTTATATATTAAATATGTATTTTGTTGTAAACCTTAATCTTATTTTATACAAAATAAATACACCAATATTTTTTTTTGTTACGCTTATACATATCTTTAAAGCACATGGTTAACACTACAAAGGCCGGAAGTTTTAGTCAAGTTTAATAAAAATAATTCACAACACAATTTTGATTTTAAAAAAAAAATCTTTTTTATTTAGCATTTTTCTTCTTCTTTTTCCCTTTTTTTCCAACTTATTTTATAATGCAATTTCTGGTTTGCATTATAATACGAGTTTCGGTCAAAATAACCATTCACGGCCATTCTAGTGTTAAGGTTTAAAAATAAAATCTGAAATATGTCCTATAACGTAGTGCTTTGTTTTTGAACTGCATGTATATGTAAAACTAACACAGCATAATTTGTGACAAAAGGGGAGGGGGGGTATGCTAAAGTATGACACCTTGTGACAAAGTAGGGGCGTGGAATAAATATATTAAAAAAGTGTGACATCATTTGTGAATAGTCCTAAAATACAAACAACTGCTTTCGTATGTAACCCGTTTTCAATATTAAAATATCTTGTTACGCGATTTGTTTTCCTTTAGGTCACTATTCTGATGTTTGAATCTTTTATGTATGGAAATTTCGCAATTACACGGTATCTATTTATTTTTCGAGTGCTCCATTTTCAATTTATAATTCCAAATACTAATAATAGTGTTCATTGCCATAATATATGTTTTTAATTAATATAAATCCATCATTTAGAGTTAAACAACAGTTTCTGTAAGAATTGATAACATAAGAATTTCTACTTTATTATAATGTCACATTTTTTTGTTATTCCCGAATTTAAACATTTCCGTAATCACTTACATAGTCTATCACATTCAGTTTCTGATTCTCTAGCTTCTTCTCTGTACTTGGACGAAAGTACTAGATCATCTTCATTGTCTTCTGATCCTATACTTGAATTTCTGAAGAAAAAAAAGTTTGTTATTTTACTAAGTAATAGTTTAGAATATCAAAAGTAATATGTTTATTTTACAGTCTGATTTTAGATCGATGTATATTTAAATTTTATTGTTTAAAATTAAAAATAAGTTATTACATTAAGCCAGTAAAAGGAAATCATAAAAGGAACAGCTTGTTTAAGAACAAAGTCTGTCAAACATTTTACACGAAAAAAATAATAATGTAATAATATGTGCATTTAAAAAAATAGAATCTATAAAAATTAACAAATTAGCTGTTTTAAAGTGTTGGATATGAAACGCTAATTTGAAAAATTATCCTAAGTGAAAAATTATGAAATGTATCTTTTCTGATTTTCCGTGCAATTTCCCTTTTATTTTTGAAATGTAGATTTTACTTCATAAAACAAAACATCCTTGTTATTATGTCAGATTATTCTTTCAAGTTAATATTGTCAAATTTAATATTTAGATAACTGTAAAATATTCACATCAAATTCTTCAAACATTATGTCGATATATAATACCCAGATGATTATTTATATAAATCTTCAAACCAACGAAGCATACATAAGAGAAAGTAGATGGCAAACAACAAGATCTGGAAAATCTTGGATTAAAACACTTATTGACACGATTATTGAGTTATGTTTAAATGGATCCAAGTATCAAATACGATATTCCCGAATTACAATGTGTAGTACCTTGAGTACAGAATGCATGTGAAAAAGCACATTATTGTAAAAATGAAATATGTCCGATTCACGGGTGGGGGGGGGGGATTTCTCACTTATCGGTGATTCTTGTATAATCGAATTAATTATTTGAAAACGTCTAACATAACATCGCTTATTTTCTAAATCGAAGATACAAGGCCCCACATGCGGCCTAGAGTCTCTCAAAACTGGGAGACGCGAGGTGCTGGGTTCGAACACAGTCGAGCTCGTCGGCCTAATCGTTCGATGTTTTCCATTATTTTCTTCGAACTTTGAACTTTTTTGCGCAGATATGGGTCAGGTTCCTATAGAAAGAACCATACTGAGGGCTTGCTCTCCTTCAGAGCATAGATTCCTCATGTTGATAATTGGCCGTTATAAACTTAACCACAAATGCAGTTGCTATTCTGCTGATGTCCCAAAGAAACTATATTTTGATTTGTATCATACAATGATATTATTAAACTGGGCTTAAATCTATAAAACAACACATGCATTTGACGGGAGAAGATGAGTTTTATAATGCATTTGGGGTATTTCCCATTGAATATGTCACTCTTAGAGAGCGATTTCATTTTAAGTTAATGAGTTCTTGATTATTTTCTGGGAATAAATATATGCCTGCCCTAGTTCTACTAGATTTACGAGCTGAAGCATCCGCCATTGATGTGCCTTTGGGTTTACCATATGTTCCCAGCGCCCATTAGCTTCTATGTAAACAGTGAGCAACGGTGCTGCATTTTGACAGTTATTTTCTACTAAATACACGTTATAATTAAATACGAAATTTACGGTAAGATGTTGCTCTGCTATGAATTGTTCAAACCATTTTAGAAAAGGACACAAGGCGTTCCAATTTCTGGAAGCAAACACAAGACCGAACAAAGTAAATAACCAACTGTCGTCGAAATAATTGGCGCGGGTTTTGATAGCGCCAAATTTAAAAGTCGGTAAAAACTTGTAAAAATAAATGATGATTACGATTCTTTTAGATTTAATTTTTTATATCTGTGTTTATATAATTCTTCTATGATAGCGGTTCCCAATCAAGGGTATGCATGCTCTTGGGGATACGTTACGGGTTTTCTAAGGGCATGTCTTAAATAAATAATGGTTTAAATCACAAAAATGTTAGAAATGATAATGTAATTTTTATCGATTAATTATATGATTGAGAAAAGATAATTACTAATAAGAAAAATTGCACAATTAATTATTATTATTATAATTTACTAAATGATTATTATATAGTATTAGATATTTTTATTACATAAATTAATTATTTTATTATAATAATGTATTATATTATATTATAATTATATAATTTTTTTGTAGATATAAATATAATATATAGCATAATAACATATTAATACATAACTTTATAATAAAAAAAAATAATATATAAATTGTTATATGTAATTAAAATTATAAATAATTTTAAAATATAAATTTAAAAAATCAAAATATAAATGTAAATATAATAGTATTATATTATAAATATTATCCCAATATATATACACATTATGTTATTTTGTATAATTATATTGCATTATACAATATAATAAATAATAGATTATATATATATATATATATATATAATAAAATAATATAAAACTATATAAATATAATAAATTATTCATATTTAATTTAATAATCGTAATTTAACAATAACAATAGTAATAATAATAGTTTAATAAATTACTAAATTATAATTTAATACATAATAAAATATATTAACTATAATTATAATAAATGCATTATATAAAACAAGTATGAAAAATCATGCGTTAAGCATAGATTATGAAGCACTTTCCAACACTTAATGAAATCTTTAACAAAACTTTATTATTTAGGGAAATAATAGTGTATAGCCAAATATACCCAAATATGTATTCCAGTACTTTTGAATAGCCCTATATTTCATATGTCAGTTGATATAATGGGAAAATTTAGTTTAGCAAGAAAATACACAGTAGCTTGAAATTTCTTTTTCAGCAATTCATACTAATAGATGGAAACATACTTGAATACTTTTGTTCAGCCCTGTAGTTTACATTGTACCTTTATTACACGTCAGCATTAGGCTAAAATTTATTGTAAACTAAAACACTTCTAAAACAATTGAAATCGCATTCTCATAAATCATTATTCATAGGCGTCCATTTACCGAATTCTTTGCGTGGCCCTGTATATCCTTTTATCTATATTCTGCAAATATTTCTACGTAAATTGAATGAAGTAAAAATGCATAGCTTATTTAAGAACCACGTTTAAATAATTTACGCTCATATTCAGTAACGTTGGTGAGCTCTTTTGGGTAGCCCTGTATATCAACTATAACATTTATACACACCATATAATGTGCATATATTTAGCGAAATATAAACGCGATATCATAATTAAAATGCATTTCATCCCTCCATCAGCCATCATCGGACACATATACGGTACTTCGGGGAAAATATACTAATTGAAATCTTTTGTGTGACCTGTAAATGCTATGTACTTCATATTATGCAAGACAGTAGCGTATAATTTATATTAAGCTTCAGTGACATATATCAATTTTATTATACATGAAAAAGGTTAATATATTTAAAATATGTCAAACACAATTCCCCTTTTACCATTATCTAATGGAATTCTTTTGTGTGGCCCTGTAAATGAAAAATAGCTACATTTTTAACTTATATTTTATAGAATGCATATTTTAATATGTTTGACAGGGTATAACATCTTTAAAATTCCTTTGAAACGATTTTTCCCCATAGGCCGTAATGTATTGGGAAACTTTTGATTCGTCCTGTAGATAAACTAATCATGGTAGAAACTTCATTTTCGATAGGACTTGTGCTAGGGTAAACGTCAATAACGTACTAAAATTTCATGGCAATCCGAGCATATTAACGATTTTTCCCCATAGGCCGTAATGTAATGGGAAACTTTTGATTTTCTCTGTAGATAAACTAATCATGGTAGATACTTCCTTTTCAATAGGGTTCGTGCTAGGGTAAACCTCAATAACGTCCTAAAATTTCATGGCAATCCGAGTATATTAATGATTTTTCGCCATAGGCCGTAATGTAATGGGAAACTTTTGATTCTCTCTGTAGATAAACTAATCAAGGTAGATACTTCATTTCCAATAGGGTTCGTGCTAAGGTAAACATCAATAACGTATAATAATTTCATAGCAATTCGAGTAGAGCACGGAAAGACGGACAGACGGACAGACGGCCAGACAAACCGAATGCATAAGCACTTTTCAACTTTGTTGGAAAGTGCTAAAAAGTATATTTAAATAATATATAAAGTATTATGTATAATTATTATCATTACATTAATGTATTAATTATTACATAATTTATTTATTTATTTGTTTATTATTTATTATTTAATTATATATTTATCTTTTTGATTTACTATGAGTTGATAGAATATAATTTTTTAATATATATTTATTAATGAGTAGATTTTTTAATATTTGATTTTAATCACTTATACATTTAATTTTTTATTGATTTACTATGAGTTAATAAAATATTAAATTAATTCTTGCCAATGAAGTTAATTTTTAATATTTAATTTTATTTATTTATACAATTATGTTTATTAATTTACCATCAATTATTATTATGAATTATTATTTTTTTAATGAATTCTTGTTAGTGAAACTAATTTTAATTAATTTATTAATAAAATTATTTTTTTTAATTTGCTATTAGTTAATAAAATATTATCATTTTTAAAATCAATTCTTGTAATTGAAACTAATTTTTAATATTTAATTTTATTTATTTTTACAATTATTTTTATTAATTTACAATCAGTTAATAAAATATATAATATTTTTTTTTAATTTTTTAATAATTTATTGGAACAGAAAAAATACATTCTTCATTACTACTTTATTTTTAGCACATATTTATTAAGTTTAATATCTATCACTTCCTTGTCACTTTTTTGCTGCGTCACATTTTTTCAGCATTTGTTTTTTCTGTCATTTTTTTCCAATCACTTTTTTTCCGTTTATCACATAGATGATGCATTAGTTCAAGTAATATATGATAAACAAATTTATTGAGATCACCAATAAGGCGCTAAAATCGCCTCTTTGGTCGCCAAGAAGCAGGGATGTACCCACAGTGTACCTAAATATAGCGGTGACGCTCCGACCCATAATTCTAGAGGCTCTAGCCTGCCCCTGCCCGTAAGGCACGGTGACGTCACCGCGACGTCGTTGTGAAGTCACTTTGTAACTTTGTGACCATCGATTGTCAATGTGACATCACCTGACGTCGATGTGAATTCACAGTGACTAAAATGTGAAGTCGTTATGGCCGTTTTATAGCTGGTTTGTGACGTCACATTGTGACCACTTTGGGAAGTTACGAAGTGAAAAATTTGTGAAAAATGTGTCATTTGTGACTACTTTGACATTAACATCGTGACGAAACTGTGACAAAAGTGCTTTTAAAAGTAAATAACGTGTTTTCAAGAATTTTTGTAATTTTCTATAGATTTTTAAGAAAGTCACATCTCAATCACAATGGGACGTCACTCAGTGGTGGCATTTTGGTCACAAATGTGATGTGACGACAGTTACTCACAGTGACGTCATTGTGACGTTCTAAATTAATAAGTTCTAAGTTCTAAATTGAAATGTGACAGTAAATAGTATGCATTTAAAAACATTTGTGTAACTTTATTTCATAAAATTGGTGGCATCTTTGCTGCTTCCGAATTTATGGAGTATTTTAACCGATATAACCGGTGTGACATTACTTATTTACACCAATAATATTTTTTTTAATCGTACCAATATATAAGTAAAAAAAAAATACGCCATAAAAAGGGAGGCAGCAACTGCTAAAAAATATATAAATCATATATATCAACTATGCATGTAAATAAACTTTGAAAATGATAAAATTCTGTGCATTTGCCGTTAAAATTTATTTGTTCTGAATTAAAATTTAAACAGAATACCAAAGATTTCTCTAATTGAATAAATCTATTTGTTCTGATTATTTTCACTTTAAAGTCTGTAATTCCATTACAAATCTGTTCAAATTGCATTTTATTATTTTTATTTATTTTCGGTACAGTTTTAATTTTGTTATGGTACATCAAATGAAAGCATCAGTTGAACTATCTTCATTATTTTACAGGCTTCTTCTTTATCGTATTGTTTTAAGATCTCCTCATTGTTTAAATTCTACTTGTTTGGCCAAAACTTTAACTGATTTTCACGATATTTTCTTTAGTTACAACGGAATGATAAGATCCCTCGGACATTTTTCATTATTTAGATTTATTTTTCACTTACATATTTATATGATTTCAAGTAAAAAAAGAAATGCGTCTTTTATGTATGGAAGTAACAACAGTTTCGTGCTATAAACATCCAATCATCTGATCGTTTTTCTAAAGTCACAGACATCTTTAACAAATTTTATCATCAAATTAGAAAACGGCAACATTCTCTTTGAATCACATTGTAATATTTAGTTTAAAAATTTGACTTTTGAAAAAAAAAAATGATGTTTTAAAGAAAAAATTTCGGTTTTTTTTAAATATTTTTTAGGCTTTTAGACAGTTTGAAAAAAATTTATAAAAATCATTTTATTTTAAACACATGAATACGTTAAGTTTCTAGTTACTTATCATTCAATCTGAATCTAAGTACACATTGAATAAAAAAAATTCTTGCTATTGGTAATTTGCTTGTATATAGGATAATATATGATTTCGACACGCATTTGTGCATAAACACAGGATATCTGAAAAAAAAGTGCGGCAATATTTGCCTTATTATTATTTCTTTTTTTTAAGTCCTTAGTTATTGCTCTGTCACATACAAATATCACAAGCCTGCAAATTGAGAGTCATAACTTCCTCTCTAGAATTTGAGAGCTGATTCTAGGGTATTTTGGTGCGCTGATTACGAATATGTACTTAGTTTTTTTCCATCACCTCCAGATTTTTCAAAAGAGATACAGATAGAAAATAGAAAAAAACACAAGTTTTCACATAAAAAATATATATTTAAATAAGTACATTACTTTTACCATAAAAAACAACTAAAATATAATAATAACTTATTACTGATCTAAATTACATGTAAATTTTATTTGTGGAACCTGACCCTTTTTTCCTGGAAGCTTCGGTTGTACGATTTTCTCTTAAATTTCCTGTTTGGATCGTCGCGTTTCAACATCCAGCAGTAGTCCGCCATCATGCTGGTATTCCATCTTCTTTGATACCGGACTTCTAGCTCTTTCAAATCTTGGTGAAATCTTTCGCTTTGTTCTTCGCTAACGGCTCCTAGATTTTCTGAGAAGTAACAATCTCCACTCATTAGGATCGTATTCAATGTCGTACATTTTCGTCAAGCCTGGAATATCTTTACAGTACACTAAATCATGATCTCCAGTGAAGAATGGAAGAAAATCTTTTTCTCTGTGACGGTACCATGAAAATGAAGTACCAGGTGCAAGCATATTTCTTTCTTTTAATCGTGATCCGAGAAGTTTCGCTGCATCATTGGGGAGATTCAAATATCTTGTCAAGTCGTTTAAATGTGACTGGGAAAAGAGCTGACACTCGTTAGAATCTACTTGAAATTCAGGATCAGATTGGTATACATCCTGTTCATCTGTATCACAGTCAGAATCTTCAATTTGTATAGTCGGAAACGGGGGCTGCACCATTTTTGAATCGCTGAAAATTGCAGGTATAACTGATGAGACATTTGGATAGTTTATGTCCCTTTTATTTTTAGAATTGTATCCAGTTATGTCACAACAACAAAAGTAGCAATCTTTAACATGGTCTTTAGGCTCTCTCCATAGCGTAGGCGAAACGATTTTAAAGCTATTTTTCTGTCCTTTTGACCACTTGCGAAGTTCTAATAAACAAGTCGTACAAATTTTATGAGGTGTCCAAGTTTTGTTTTGGTTACTTAAAACGTATCCAAAATAACTTTTGTAAATATTTTTTTACAAAGTCTGTAATGCTGTTTCGTTGTTGTTTCACCATAAATTTCCCGCAAATATAACAAAAACGATTCGGAGAATTTAAACAGCTTCGCGATGACATTTTAAAGGTTATGTTGCAAGATGCGCACTTCAACTGTTAATTTTCTAAATCAGTGCGGGCACTTATACAAAAACCCTTCGGTTTATCTTTATTGCACCCTTTTCGACTAATATTTACAACAATTAGGTTATATTACATAATCATTGTGTATTAATGAGCTCATTACTAAATTAAGCCAAAATGACCCGTTTTCAACATGGTTAATGTGAATTACTTATACTTATTATGTAGCAATTAACAAATTACTGTTTTGAAGTAATTTCTATGTCACCTTACACTAATTAAATACAATAAAAATTAAGCTGAAGTAATTTAATGACGTTTTATAAATTTTAAAATGTAGACGCTCAGACATTTTTCAGCAAAATCTTAAATATTCAATATCAAAAAATCCTGGCGTGATGGAATTTTTTTATTATTTTTCTCGTAATCAGCACATCGTAAACTATAGAAAACGTTACTCAGATTTCAAAGAGGAAAACCATTGTAGACCTGTGATTAACTACAGTATATCGTTTGCCGGCATTGTGTGGAAGCGCTTAAAATTTAACTGAGGAAAAAATATCTGTATTTAGACTAATTTTAATAAGATCCTCTAGTATAGTAAAAAGTTTCACCTTTTTTTATTAAATTCAAACGTTAATAGTTTATTGGTCATTCTGTTTTTCCTATGAGAAATGTCAAAGATTTTCAAAATATGTTAAGCGAATCAAATACTTTGTAACACACTGTCTAGAAAGTTTTCACTTAAAATATTCTTTTACTTTTTCTTTAATATACATGTATATATATATCTATATTTTCTAGAAAAATAAAATGTATGTTTATCATTAAAATTTGAATCTCATATATAAAATAATTTACCAAAATGATGTTATCGATTATTGTAAAAAATATCCTGTTACAAATTCCAATATATTTTATTTATTATTTTATTTTATTTTATTCTTCTTTTTTTTTCTTTTTTGCAATTTCTATAAAAAAGCGACTCCTTAGGAATATTTTTATAAAACATAAATTAAATAGAACATAATTCCTAATAATATTTAAATATAATTCAGCGGCCATTTTTTTCACCGAGAATATGGCGATAAATATTTATGATTCTTTTTTGTCTCTTTATTGCAATATTGTATAATATTTTATATTCAACAGCATAAATAGAACTATCGTGACTGGTAGAATGTGTGTAACATTTACACCATTTTTTTTAATGATGCCTTTATCAACACGTTCATTGCTGTAACAAATAGACTGAAGAAACATCTGTTTAATACGACTTAGGACCACCTTTCGCCCTCAAAATATCCAACACATGAGCCATATAGGTCTGAGCTATATGGTAGGAAGTGTTCACCAACTGGTCCTATAATTCACACAATTTGCGAGGTGGTACCGTTATAGAACGAAATGGCATTTTCAGGTCTAATCAAAATATTCTATTGGAATCAGTTGAATTTACAATCCAGGACACTTTAATCTAAATAGAATGAACGAACTACTCGCTTACAATTCGATCTGTATGACATGGTTTATAATCCTGTTAGTAAATCAATAGCGGTAGGAAAGATTGTTGACTTCCATGGTTTCACCTGGTGTGCAACGATGATTAGGTAGCGCGCAGACATCATAGATTGCTTTATTCGGATTCTGGATCCTAATGTGTTCGATAAAAACATGAAGCCTACTATAATATAGCCACCAAGACTTGTCTCCGACCAACGGTGCATCCGGGAGCCATGACTCCCGTTGGAAATCGGCGTATTTCCTCGCGCCCGTCGATTGGTGGTCCAGAAAACATGATTCGTCGGAACACCGAGCTTTCTTCCATTCATTATAGGTCCAATTCATTTGTTAATTGCTTCATTGCAGACGATGTTAGCAATGAGGTGCTTTCAACGCAGGAACGTACTTTGTCTGCCTAGAGCATAGACTCACACGCAACAGTGCACGTGGAATCGTGTGCTGTGAAACAGTATCTGGGTTGTCACTGTTGTAGCTATTAGTGATTTCGGCTGCTGCAGCTCTTCAGTCACGAAAAATAACGTACAAATATCCGCTCTCCTCTTTAATCAACGGGATGCGGTAAATATGCCGATGGACGAAGATTAGTCGTTTCACCGTCCATGCACTACTTTCAATTCGTGCTCAAAACAACTGCTCGTGAACAGACAATCAAATGCGCTGTTTCCGATACTGACTTTTCCAGTCGCCGAGCCACAAGGGTTTGACCTTTATCAAAGTCTGATAAATCTGCTGCTTTTTCTGTTATGTTGCTAATCTCGCTTCGTTTTGAAATACAGTGTATGGCTACGTTATATACTTCATTATCAGCCGCGTACGCCCGTGGATTTGTTTCTGGGCGAGTTCACTGTTACAGGGTAGGAGTCATAATATAATGGACCTGCGTTGTATATATGTTATATTATTAATATCACCTCATAGGCCTGCATGGTGCACCAACCTGCTGTTCCAACGCAATGTCTTACAATGAAAATTCCCGCTTGTCGGGGAACACACCTGGTGGGATTTATAGAGTCTACATCGGACCTTTGTGATCTGGTGATTCTGGTCCTCTTAGATAATAAATAAATAAATGATTCCTTCTTTGTAAGTCCTTTTATTATGTTAAAATATCATATTCAATAATTTTCTATTCTTTAATACTATATATCATTAATTCTAATTAACCCTCTTTAAATTAATTTCTCTTCCAATTAATTTAAATATAAAGCTTTTAGATTATTCTTAAATTGTATCATCATTTTTTACTATTTCTGTAATTTAGTTTGATTTCGAAGGTTTTAAAAAGAACAATTGCATTTTTACTTATTTTATTCAGAGAATCTTTCGCGATCTGGGTTATTTTTTACTTTAAAAACCATTCTCTTCCGAATTGACAGGACTCTTTATCAAAATTACTCCTACTGGACATGATTTTGGTTTCAAGTTTATCGTTAATTCACGCACGGGCCAGAGCGCGCGACGCCATGATTTCTATAAATGCGAGATACTGACAAAACCTGGATGCATGGAATGATTCCAAAATATTTGTTCAATCTTTTACCTGTCAACGTTTCTTCTCTCTGATCATTTATTTTGATAGTAATTTTTAATTCTAATTTATTCAAAATCATAACGATGGTATATTTAAAATCTTAAGACATGAGATTTTTAAAGGAAATGTAAAATTGTTTTCTATGGTGTGCTGTCAAGAAATATAGAAGGTCTAAGATGACTCATTATTCTGAGATTAAGAAATCCTTTATTTTTTATTCCACTGCCTGAGTAACTCTCGGTGAGCACCCTCATCAACAATGAATCGGCTCCTTTTCGAATTATCATGATATAACTGACGACTGTTGTGTTACATTAATATTCCACTGAATGCTTTAGAGTATGCATGCCAGAATTTCTACAATTTTATGCGCACTTATACATACATATCTATACATAGGTAATACATTTAAGTAAAAAGTTTATCTTTCAGGTTCATAAAACGACGTTAATCAAACTCTTTAATGAAGATGATATGCAATAGTAAATTACATTAATCGTTAAAAATATGAATCTGTATTAAAGCAAAGCTAATCAGCATATAGAATCCATTAACAAATCTCAAATTATTGAAACACCTGAAGAGTGTACCTTTATTAAATTGTAAAACTTATAAAGATGTTGAATAAAACAAAAGTATAAAATTTAGTTTCAAAAAATGGAGGAGTACAATTTTTTAAAAGAAAAAAAATACGAAAGGATTTCAAAGAAAAATGAACATTATGAATAGCAAGAATATGAATAACCCTTATAATAGGGAATTTTTCATAAAGGACAATACACCATAAATGTATGTAAAACACAATTTATTTATATACACTGTTTGTCTTGGTTTGTTTACACATTTTATGCAGAAAAATTATCTCAATCAAAGAAAATCACGTTCTCTCTATATTGGAAATTCAAGTCATTGGATTCAGTGAATTGTTTCTTTAAAATAATCAAATATTTGGCGTATTTAAGGAATAATTGTTAATACTTACCCGTCCCCAGAGTCTCTCCAAGAACGTGACCGTTCTTTTTTTCTTCTGCCTATGTCTGGAATTTCGTAAATTGCTTGCTCTCCGTGATTTCTCAAGGGAGATCCTAAAAGGAAACGCAGAATACTAAACTATAGAAATCAGTTCAGATAATGGGAAATAAATATCATTTCCATCCTTTTTTTAATATTATATATAAGTATTTAACCGTATGTGTGTAACGGCAATGGATCTTATAAAAAATAATATAGCACTTGTTATTTTGAATCTTCATTGCTGTTCATTTAGGATCTTCATCATTGCTTTACTATCAGTGGGAAAGTGATTTTATTGGTTTACTTTTCTGAATACAAAGTTGCGGAAATAAGTTATATTATGGTAAGCAGCATATAATTGCCATACATAGACGAATTTGCACTGTTATTTGTTATAAATCAAATCGAATGGTATATATGGTGACTGACTCAGAATTTGATGAAATGAGATCGGGGCTTCTGGGTTCTAACTTTATTTCCTTCATTTTAAATTTTACAAATAAATTAACATGTTTTCTACAATCCTTAATGGATGTCCTATAATGGTTAAAATAATTTCTGCTGAAATAATATTTGTAAAAATATTGTAAATAAATAGTTTTTTCAAATGCCATTTTCCCAGTAGCTGATCGATAGATTGCATATTTTGAACGATTTAATTTCAATAATTGAATACTGGATTAATTTTAAACACGATTAGTCAATCAATAAATTAATTATGTAATTAATTTACCGATTGATTAATTGTGTTTAAAATTAATCTAATGTAATTTCGTATGCAGCGATTTTCTGCAGCTCCATATATTGACCTTCGATTTGGTCTGTTGAGCTGATCCAGAGTATCAGACGAGATAAAGTGATCGTTGAGGTTAATTGGGTGAAAAAGTCCTCCAATGTTCGTGTCCGGGATGGCTCATTTGAAAGAGCATTGGCGGTTTCAGCCAATACATCCCTGATTCGAATCCTGGTCCGGAATTTTTTGACCCAAAGATGGAAAATTTACTTCTGTTATAATTGAACACCTGTCATTTTGTCTTTTTTACTTTCTTCTCTCTTTACTAGAAGAGAGTATTGAACATATTAAAAATTCCGATTTCCGGTTTTCGATGTCTTTATACGTTTTAGAATATCTGGAATATTATTTGCTGTTTTTTATATTATGTCTGTCTGTCACCTTGTTACTCAGTATGTCAAACAATTGTGGATGATCTATCTCAAGAAATAAATTACGGAATTACCCAAAACTTTATATTCAGTTACACCTTGATATAAAGTGGAGCTGATTAGTTTTTGGTGAATATCATTCAACAGGTGGCGCTGTTACGCTGCATTATGCACGATTTTCACAGTAGCTCTCCCACATGAACTAAAGCATGGATATTCATAAAACTTTAGATCCAGTTAGTCCTTGATATAGTTTGAAGCTGATTACTTTGATATGTATATCACTTAACAGGTGGCGCTGATATGTTGCATTATTCACGATTGACGCAGTTAATCTTCCTTAAGATCTAATGCACGAACTTTCATCAAACTTCAATTCAGTTAGTCCCTGATATTGATAATATTCTTATTGTTATATGTTATTGATGATATTGTTTAATTTTTAGTGTAACTTTTTTTCGTAAGTTAAAAATATATATATTTATTTTATTTAAGTTTTATTTATGTATTTGTAGCATTGAAATAAAATTAGTTATCACTTCGTAATAAAATATCCAATTTAAAAGGAATAAATAAATAATAATAAATAAAGGTTTTCGCTTTGTATCAAAGTGGTTAAAATGTGCTGTGCATGCAGTGCAGCGAATTTGAGCCTAATAAGAAAGAATCTGAGATGTGAAGTCGATCTACCATAAGCAAACGTTGTTCTTTTGCCCTTTTGTTCATGCTTATCAGATAGTGTAAGAATATCAAATATTCAAATCAATGATGTTTACAAAATTATGCAGCGCAATAAAAACAATAACAAAAGAAATGATAAATGTATTTAGGTGCATTTCATCTATGCATAAATAATTGTCTCTGAACGTAAATTGGCGAGCTTTCTGCGGACGGTATAATCTCCGATGAGACCATAAACTATGCTGTAGGTCAGACGGGGTTGTCCGAGGCTAACGAAAAATACAGGCTACCGCGGTACATCCCAAGTATATTTTTTACAGGCCGCTAGAGGGACGTGTGGCTCTTTTCGTACATCTCCATTGGTGCACTCGACTATCACGTGACTCCAGCGGTCTGTAAAATATATGAATCGCATTGAACCGCGGCAGCCTATCTTTTTCGTTAGCCTCGGGATTGTCAGCATTCACCTGTCGGACTTTTGTCCGACAACTAACCATTATCGTCTAATACAAGGCTATCCTTTCAAACATACAAAAATATTACCAAAATTTTGTAGTAATGCTGTAGGAAATATAGGCCGCTAAATTGTTTTCACTAATGTAAAATTCTTGGGTTGCGCTGTGGTACGTTTATTGGATATTAATTTTGTAAGCACAGAACATACTGGTTGTCCCAAAAATGACTGATGGATTTTAAAATTCAATAACTTGCTAACGGTGACAGTTATTAAAAAATTTTTTGCAGGAGGGTTATGTTTAATGTCAGGAGTTTTTTTACCGTAATTTTTTATTTTAGTTAGCATCTCAAACAGTAGGTGGCACTGATGGCGATTGAAGGCCAGGTGATCAGTGCTGAGTGAAGCGTCAACCCGGCCTTCAATCGCCGTCAGCGCCACCTATCGTTTGAGATGCGAACTAAAATAAAAAATTACGGTAAAAAAACTCCTGACATTATACATAAACCTCCTATAAAAATGTTTTAAATAGCTGTCACCGTTTGCAAGTTATCGAATTTTAAAATCCTTCAGTCATTTTTGGGACACCCGGTATATTTCGTGGACTAAAATAATCTTAAAACATGATTGGCAGAAAGTGACGAACAAAAACATGCAAAAGACATTTGAATTGTTTCCAAATTTAAGGACATACAATTTGTGTTAAAATGTAATTTCGAAACATTTTGATATAATTTTGTATATTCTTTTTAAATTAGAAATATAAATACCTGTGTGATGATATGCTGGTAAATAAACTACAGATGATTCATAATTTCCTTCAAATTTTCCTACCTAAAAAGAATGAAGGCAATTATTTAGAAGAGGACTATTAATAAAAATACTTAATTTGAAGTGATGCAACAATAGTTATTGCGTTTGGAGAATCACATCATTATTTTTTTTTATATCTATAATGTTTATAAAACATTTCAGCAAATGGTTATTTAACCGGCTATTGTAGATATCAGCGAGGAATCACTCTTTTTTAAAGGACAAAAATCTACATTAGCTATGCAAAGTATTTTTTTTCTTCACTTTCATTGTTAAATATGAAATTATTAAAAAGGTGTTAACAATTAGTGTTGCGAAAGCAAGCGCTTTTTTAAATTTTTAAATCATTGTCCTTTTTTCATTCTGGATACCTTCTGATACTTAAACTGCCCAAAAATACGAGCATAGATATTATATTTATAAATATAAGTTTTTTAAAGAAAAATATAAATAAATATGCTTAAATATAAAACTTTATTACCCTTTTCGGCGTGAAGCAATTCAGTTTGAAATAATTAACTTAGATCAGAATAAATAAACCAAAATATTAGAAAATACGAACTTGCTTATTATCAGGTATGTTACAAAAATGAAAATTTAAATTAGATATTCATGTCGCTAGTAAAATTAAAAGAAGGCGTAGTTCGTTTAGGGACTTTGCGCCTAAAAGTGCTAAAAAAAAAGAAAGTTAAAAGATCAATAAAATTGTAGTATTATTTATTATATAAAATTAAATTATGAACACTTTCTTTCAGAAATTCGATCTATGTTAAATAATATTTAAAATTTAATTTTAAGGCCAGAATTTTTTACTATTTTTGCATGTATGCATATAATTTTTATGAAAACTTTTTGTTTATTATTCTTATTATTATTTTTTTTTTACTAAAATCGTGTGCATGCGTATGATTTTTATATGAAAAAAATGGTTTCAATGAATTAATATTTGTCAAATGATGTTTATGTTCAAAATTGTTAAAATACAGCAAAAACAATTTGTAGAATGTCTTCGTTTCTGAATAATAATTCAACATAAAAATTTCATTAATGGAAAAAAAGAAAGGAATTACCCTTCTTTGTGGATATGGTATATCATAAGCATATCCAGTTCTGGTACTTCCGAATGTGCCCATATTTTGTTGATTTGTTGTTTGCTCCCTGCTTAATCCAGGTGTTGCATAAGGGGACGGATAATATGCTGGTTCTGTATTGGCATCATACGTAACAGACAAAGGAACATTGTCGGTCTTCGCAGGATCGCTTGAATTTGTACCTGATTGTATATACCCTTAATTAAAATTGAAGAATAGATTTCAGAACAGCAAAAATGGTGTGCGTGAGCATAATTCAAATTTCAATTTTTCACATAATTAATCTGTAAAATCTTCAGAATATGTTACTTTATTGTCAACATTATAACAAATAACTATGACAAAAAAAGTAATTAACACATTTCCTTCGAAGTTTATAGATAGTCAAAAGATAAATTATTTTTTTAATTATAAAAATTGAAATTTAGTAAAGCTAATGTTAACGGAGAAATTGTTTGCATAATCATTTTGCAAGATGCAATATGACTTTCCAGAATTGCGCCTGCATAGATTGAACTGTAATTATAAACTTTTAACTTATTTTTTACCATGAATACTGATATACTCTTTAAACTCTAAAGGTGTTTATCTCAAATGTGTGATTCAGATGATTTTGTTTCTGACACAGCACGTCTGCATTTTTAAAACTAAAATGGCGTCCATGTTTACTTTAATATTGTCACCTAATTAAAAATTTAAAAAAGACATAAAAAAAATATTTCAAGAAGATTTTTCTTTTCAAAGGCATTTTTACACATATGCAAAATATTTTTGGTACTACACTGTTAAAAGTGAAGGTGACAAACCAGTGCCATTTGGGACCCGGAGGTGAAAAGGCCCTATGTTCCATTGGAACCTGGGGCATTTGGAACCCTAGGGTGCCATAGGGGCTTGGATATGTGGTTGCAGTGCCGACAGGTCTCTTACTGGGTGATTGGAGCTAAATAAGATGCCATACACTTCATATTGGCAGCAATGTGGCACCTCATCGGGTGTCTGGAACCATGCGCATGCGCTGTGACGTGTGTCTTTCTGTTTTCTGTGACGGCAAGTAAAATCTATGGCTATGAATGAATGAAGGTGAGCTCGATGGCCGAGAGGTTAGAACGCTGAGCTTGTAATCAGACGTTGTGAGTTCGAATCCTTCGACGGCCAAAATTCGGTTTGTATATTTTTTAATTTTTTATTATTGGACACTCTGGATTAAGGGTGCCATCTTTTCACCCTAATTAAAGGTGTCATTCTGGCTCCTTTAGGGCTGTCACCAGTGAGACAAGCCTTTCACCCCTAAAAGGTGCAATGTGTCACCATTAGTTTTAACAGTGTACTCTGTTATCCCTTCGACCAATTTCGCCAAACTATACAAATCGCCAAACTAATAGCCAAATTATGAATATTGATATAATTTTTATTTTAAATAATGAAAGAACAAATAAATTAGTAAAACATTAATAAAAATACAAATAAAAAGGTACAAATAAAAATCACTTGATGACGTTTTAAATATGTATTTCGTGTTTAATGTCATTGAATCTAACATTCACGATCATCCATTATTGGCATTTAATCTTGTAATTTGGCGATAATATTTTGTTCGACGAGACAACAGACTAGTACCGTATTTTTTAAATAGCTAAATATGTACAACACTACTTTTGTTAAAAAATATAATTCAAAATTATAATTCAAAAATTTAGTTTAAGAACTTAAAGCATCCGCATAAGTTTATTAAACATTTTATTTAAACAAAAGTGGTATACACTGTAAAAAAAAAGAGTCGATCTACTAAAAAAAAACTTTAGTGATCCTTGTAATTACTAAAAAAATTTTTTTAATCTTAGTCGGTTACTAGAAAATCTGTAAGAATTACTAGAAAAAAGTTAGCAATGAATAAGAGTTAATAGTTTTATATTTTTAATAGCTATTACTAAAACTCACTCGGTGTGGCCTTGATAGCATAGTGGTTATAGTAACGGACTCCAGGCTGAAAAGTCCCGGGTTCGATGCTGGGCACAGCCAATTACGTCCCGAATGTATGTAGTGTAAGTACTCGTTAATAAAGGGATTATGAATATCCTGTCGGAGGTGGTAGGAATGTTTGGTGCTGCCATCTATTGCGGATTTGCCGAAAATCTATCGCTTCAGAAGTCTGGATGCCGCTCGAAGGAAGCTCTTGCCCTTCGGGCGCACGTAAACGTCATTAAAAATCATTTTGGAGCTATTACTAAATTTTGCTTGGTGGTCCATACTAAAAATTTTTAAGTTAGTTATACAAAAAATTCTTTTGTTCAGTTTACAAAAGAAAATGCTTGTTTCAATTACACAAAAAAGTTTGCAATGGTTACTAAAAAATTCTGTGGAATACAAAATTACTAAAAAAATTTTAGTAACCTCTTGAATTTTTTTTTACAGTGTACAGATATTTTTTTTTAATTCAAGAAAAAGGCACGTATTAAGTACCATTAATACACATAATTGTTATTTAAATAAATATTTGGACACCTTTATTTCGCATCTATATGACAATGAATCGTAAATTGGAGGTTTCAGTTTCATTAACTTTATTTTAAGAAAGATATAAACAGGTACACAATTATTTCAGGAAATTTGATACATTTAATACTAGAATTGTATTCAACACAGTATTTGTCAATGCATTTTGATATTGAAAATTATACTCGCTAAATTCTTCTCAAATTATTGTATAACACCTCTTTCACTTATGCATATTTATGCTGAAAAATTTCTTTTGAAATAATCCAAATCCCTTTTTCCCAAAGGCAATATCTGCCTAAATTACTTTTATACAAAAAATAGTATTCTTTTCTCATTTAAATTTTTAATTAAAGATTACATATATTGTTCATACTTGTACATATTGAAGACACATTCAAAGCATTACAGAACATTTTTTATATCCATATTATAAAGGCCAAACGCATATATGTTTAACGCATAAATCACTTTGCGAATGGCAATACTTTGAAATTTGAAATGAAAATTCAGTTTTGTAACTTTTGCTTCTGAAAATTTTCAAAGTTTTAAACATCGCACATTTTAAATTTTTACACCATCGTATAGAAGAAAAAATATAGGTATTTGTACCCAATATGGACACCCCTAATATTTTTAAAAGTAACTATTTTGATCGAGAGATCGTACTACATGTCCGTGAAGAAAAGCAGTTGAAAAAATAATTAAGCCAGGAAAGTGAATAAAAGCGAGCAGTTCGCCATTTAGAAGGAAACTTGTTGTTTTTTGGTGTGCTGATCGTAATTACATGTAAGTTTAAACTCTTGTTAGATACTGTAAAGTTACTTTAAATAGTGAAAAGCGGAGTGTTTTAGAAAGCTTATAAAACATATTTTCGATATCTATTGCATGTACTGCTTTAAAATATTTTCTTTGTTTATTTATTACAAGATTTAATAAAACTACTCCTGATTCCCAATATGGACACATTATGTCCGCATTGGTAGTACAGTAAATGAACCTTCAGATTCACAAAAATTAGAAAGCTAAGCAAAACCAACTACATTATTTCATAATATTTTGTAGTAACTGAGGTACTTGGCATCGGTCTTCGAAGCGCCACAACCGAAAATGATCCCTCATTCTAAAGTGCATGTTCTGAAGATATTTACAGTGCCCTCCCTCCCACTGCGATACTTTAAGATATTTTTTTTATCTCCTCCCTTCTATTCCATAGAAGATGTGACTCTTCTACACACCCTAAGTAGTAGGTCAATAAGGAGCCCCTGTCCATAATAGGGACAGGTGGTTCCTTATATGGACACTTGTAAACATTTTATTATTTTTAACATTTAAATTAAACCAGAATACTTAAAAGATCACTAATTTTTAATAATGATAGTCAACAGTCCAGGGATAGTGGTCATATATTTTTGGAGTCCTATCACGTGTAAACGGGGATGAAAAAAATCAACTTTTCTTAGGGTGCATGTTCATATTGGGTACAGGTACCTTACATTTATATAAATTTGTTTGAAAACTGTATCTAATTTTTTTTGAGGTTTTAATCTTTTTGTAGTTTTTAATACCGTTTTTGTAATCGTGGCAACAGGAGTACTCAATTTCTGTTAAAAGCAAGAGAAAAAAAAAATATTACTGTATCTTTATATTGTCATTTTTTTCATTAAAAGAGAAAAAATAAATTTAAATACGTACAGTGACATACAAAAATATTGTCTGTTATAAAACCCATTGAATTTTGGTTTCAATTACAAAATTTCATTTACACTTAAAAAGAAAGTAAATAGTTCGGTATCTGTAAAGTATCAAGACTTCAAGTTTCGAATCAAAATGTTCAAATTAAAATATCAATTTAAAAAAAAAAGCTGAATACAGATATGAAAGGTGCATATGTAAATTTTATATGGTAAAAATGATGTGATGTGTAAATTTCACAGGAAAAAAATTCTATGATTGAGTCAAAGTGGAATGAATTCATTTTTATTATTATTATTGCTTTGGAATACTAACACAAGAGACTTAATTATAACTAAATAAATTATCAACGTTAAAGAGCACAAATATTATAAAATTAAAGATGTTAAATGCATACATGTTTCAGGACTTCTTAAGTCCCATCATCAGTGCTAAAAAGAAAGCAACAGCAAATTTACTGTTGCTTTGCGACGTTTCTTAGTCAGTTCGCCTTAGCGGCGAGCTCAGTTACACGGCTTATTTTATTTTATTTTATTTTACGATGTGACTTTCTTTTACGTTTTACACATTTTAGCACTGATGATGGGACTTAAGAAGACCCGAATCATGTATGCTTTTAACATCTTTAATTTTATAATATTTGTGCTCTTTAACGTTGATAATTTATTTAGTTATATATAAGCACAAAGTACAATCCTCCCCCCCCCTTCTTATTTTTAAGAGACTTAATTGGTAACTTTATCATAATAACAGATCTTTATTACTTTTAACTGCTTACATGTACGATTAAAATTTAATTTTAAAATTACTACAACTGAGTTTCATAGAAATAGTATTTTGTTAAATTTAGATTAAATATCATATGTTTAAGAGTTACACTGCCAATATAAGATGATTTTTTTCTATAATTATTGTAATTTTGTTGGTTTATTATAAATCAATGAAACAATTCCCTCTTAAATATTTTCTTTCATTGAAATTCGACGGGCTGTAGTTTAATCAAAATTTGTAGTAAAATTTCGCTTTTATTATTTGCGTTAAAAATGTTTTTTTTTCCCAAAACAATGATGTAAAAATTAATTTTCAAAAAATTCTAGTGTTTATTCAATCTCGGTTAAGCAAAATTTGTATTTAAATTTTTATACCATCAGTATTTCTTGGACTCCTTGATCGAATTGTACGTCTTCTTGTAACAAGGCACACAACACATAAAACAGCTACCAAAACAATGCACGAACTGACAACTGGAACCGTAATAGTCAAATGACGGTAAAAAGCTCCTGTAACATCGGTGACTTCTGAGGGTCGTGGAGGATATTCTGAAAAAAAATATATATTGGTTATTACATTTCTTAGGTGTTTTAGTACTACATTTCGTAAGCTCAATTTTCTTCTTATTGTAAATTTAGAGGTTTTATAAACTGCGGATGGGAGTAATTTAGGATAACTGAAGAGATGATTCTACGTAAGTAAAGAATAATATTAAAAAAAATAATAAGCATTGTAATGTGATTATAGTATTAAACTTTAAAGTATTTTTTTTTCTAAAGAGCATTTTCGTAAGTGATAACTACAATTTCTTAAAATCCCGAATTTCTTAAAAATAATCTCTCCCTTAACACATTCGCTGCCACTCACACAAAAGCGCGTAATATGGCGCCAACGTTAAAGGGCTTCTCATACGCCAGCCCGTGATGTGGGGTGGTGTCCAATAGCCAGTTACGCGCTAGCGCGGGAAAATCTTTCACTTATTTCTTTGTTATAAAAAGTAAATCGGATTCTCGGAAAAACCCAATTCTACAGTGCGGCATTGACTATCATCACATTTTCACGTAAGCGTAGCGAACGTATTAAAAATAAATAAATAAATTTATTATAAAAGAGTGGTAATATTTTGAGATATGCATGTATTTAAAAATATATTTATCAAAAATATCTTTAAGCATAAAAAATACATACGTAAAATAAAATAAAATAGTAACAGTTGCTTAATGGTAACAGATTGTTCTTCAAAATAACAATGACAAATGCAATTTTTTCTACAGCATGAATAGCTTCAAATCCGTCAAATCAGAAGAAAATATAATTTTACTTAGTTTGTATTCATATAAATAAGTAAAAAAAAAAAATTACATATAATACTAAAGTGGCTAGGGTATTATAGATTGCCTTTCTAAAATATTGAAACTATATACTGACATAGTTTCCTAAAACTTTGAACAAAACATACCAACTTACCTGAAACTTAACTCATCTAAAATAAATAAATAAATAAATAAATAAATAAAAACAAATCTGTCATTTTTTCCAAATGACATTTTTTGGCATAACGATATCTAAAGTACTTCTAATTATTTTATTATAAAGTTTTCAAAACACGTTTCATGTTAGTTTGTAAAAACTAAACATAAAATTTCATTTTATTGTTATTTTTTACATTGCTTATATTGTTGAAATTTCCTAAATTTTGCATTAGCTAAATACTACTTTGCATGATATGTTTAAAAATGATTTAAATAAAATTCAATTTAAATTCAGGGTAATTACTTCACTTTGAAGTAAATTCAGAACAAAATTTTCATTCTACTTGCAAAATGTATTTTGTCATCCAATTCGTAACCTGCTATGGCCATTTTGAACTGTCAAATTCCTAACAGTTTGAAACCACCTGTAAATGCTGTTTCTCCATTTGAATTTTTTTTAAAATATAAGAAATGAAGGAACATACTTGTTTCTTTAATACCAATAAAAATTTATTCTTAACCGGATAACTGTCGCGACTTTTTTCAGAACGTCATTAGTCGCGCTCGGATTTTTTGCATCCGCCTCCCGCATACAAAAAATGCAAAATAAGAAATTATTTTCCCGTAATTTACGAATATAACATTTCATTAACGATATAGATTTGAAGTTTTCTTTAATTACACATTTTATTCATAAGATTTGGAGTAATGGGAAACAAGAAAAAAAGAACTAATAATAGGGATTGTTACATAGACTTTTCTACCAGTTTCGACTTTGTTTATAAAAATGTAGCTAAAGGAAAAACACAGATGTCAATTTACTTCATTAAGGAGGTCTAAGAACCTTGAAAGTAGGCTACATGGTAGACCTCTATTATATTTGCATTGTTATATGAGTTAGGGCAAGATAAGTTATTGTGTCCTCAGAAAAACCGACACGAGGTACAAAATGTTAAATACAGGTTAAAATCAAGTAGATTTTAATATTAGGTACTTGTACCCAATATGGACAGTACTCCCAATGTGGACACCCCTAATATCTATAAAAGTAACAATTTTTATCGAGAAATAGCACTACATATCCGTGAAGAAAAGCAATTGAAAAGATAATTAAGCTTAAAAAGTGCAAAAAAGCACGCTGTTCGCCAGTTAGAAGGAAACTTGTTGTTTCATGGTGTGCCGATCGTAATTACAGGCAATTGTAAGTTTTTAACAGATATATGAAAACTACTTTAAACATTGAAACGTGAAGTGTTTTAGAAAGCTGATAAAACATATTTCCGATTGCTAATGCATAAATTGCTTAAAAATGTTTTCTTCGTTTATTTATTACAAGATTTAATAAAACTACGTTCGATTCCCATTATGTCCCCATCGACTCCAACTGTAAGAAGGAAGAAGACACAACGCCGTAAATTCAAAAGGCATCAAAGTAGTAAAATCCGTCTTCAAGAAGAAGCTATCTGAACAATTCTACAAGAAAAAAGTCCTTTAAAAAGCTCTTGCATAAAAATCAAAAGAAACCTCCTCTCAGTAAGGTACCAGTTGGCGATCGCCGATAAAAACCGTATGATTTCCTTAACAAAGGAGAGCTGGTACTACATATAATACAGTACTGATGCTGTTGCAGACATGCGGTCATGTATCACTTGCGGCAGATAAGTCAATGAGGAAATTGTGGAACTTACCGCCATGATGAAGAGATTTTTATTTGCACATCCTGTGAGGGCACAGTAATAACAGTTGTAAATTCTGCAGACAGGTGCGTTAAAGCTAAGCAAAACCAACTATATTATTTCATAATATTTTGTAGTAACTGAAGTATTATGCATGGGCCTTCGAAGAGCCACAGTGAAAAATGACTTCTCCCTTTCTAAAATGCATGTTCTGAAGATATTTACTGTGCCTCCCCCTCTCCCGCAATACTTTAAGATATATTTTTTTTATCCCTTTTCCTTTAAAATCTCTTGGAATAGTGACTCTTCCATACACCCTATGTAGTAGGTCAATAAGGAGCTACCTGTCTCTAATGCTACATACATGTCCATAATAGGGACAGGTGGTTCCTTATATGGACACCTGTAAAAAAAAAAATTATCATTAAAATTAAATCAGAGAAATTACACGATCGTTAATTTTTATAATGATTGTTAACAGTCCAGAGATAGTGGTGCTACATTTTTTGAGTCCTATGAAGTGCACACTGGGGTGGCAAAAAAATTAATTTTCCTTAGGGTGTCCATATTGGGTACAGGTACCTTATTAAATGTTGAAAATTATCTTTTATTTCACTTTTTTCCCATTTTTAACTCTCCAAAAATCCATTAAATCTAAAAAAAGTGACCATTATATTATGTCTATGATTATAAAAATATCCTTACCTCCTGTTAATGTTAATGTTGCAAAAACATATTCAGCATCAGTTGCTCCTGCATCGTTCCTGGCCGTCATTAGTAATGAATACCATGTACCAGGACTTAAATCCGTTATGATTATCGTTTGCTGCTCTGGTATTATGTTGTTGCTGACTAGAGTCCAGTCTTGATGTCCTGTCGTTTTGTACTGAATAACGAAAAAAGCGATGGGACACCCTCCATTGTGCCAACTATTTAAATTAACAGATACTGTAGTCTTGTTTACCGTCAGAAGCATTCTCTTATCTGGTGCAATTGGCGCTAAAAGGGTTAATGGGAAAATAAACCTTCATTTTCAGGAAAAAGTAATCTATGTAATTTAAACATGCACACACTTTTTATATTTGATTAATTTGCACCTATATTAGAATTTTCTGTTCTAAAGTCTTTCAGTAAAATATCATGCTTTTTTAATTAATACTTTCGAAAAAAGTTGAAAAAAGTTTATACATTCGGTTTTTCTAGTCGTCTGTCCGTCTGGCCGCGCTTTAACACCCGTAAATATACTGGGATTGCTATGAAAATTTTATATGTTACTGATGTTTACCCTAACACAAAGCCTGTGGAAAATGAAATATCTTCTATGATTAGTTTATTTACAGGGATAATCAAAAGTTTTCCCATACATTACGGCTTATGAGAAAAAATCGCTTCAAATGAACTTTAAAGGTGTTACACCCTGTCAAACATATCCAAATTTGCATAGATTCGCAAAGTATACTAAAATATGCATTCTGTAAAATATGCGCTGAAAATAATAATTAATATTCATTTACAAGGCCACTCAAAAGAATTACATTACACAATAATTAAAAGGGGGGATTGTTTGCGACATATTTTAACTATGTTAAACGATTTAAAGTATCATAAAATTGATAGACGCCGCTGAGACGCATAATAAGAAGCATATATTTAACGCATAATAAGAAGTGCATAGCATTTACAGGGACACACAAAATATTTTAAATCTTATATTCTTATTCGAAGTACTGTACAATCTCGATGATATATGATGAATGAATGAAATACATTTTTAATTATGATATGCGTTTTTAAGTTTTACTAAATGTCTGCAAATTATACGGTGTGCATAAATATTATAGTTGATATACAGGGTTCCACAAAAGAGCTTATAAATATTACTGAATGTGAGGTAATTAATTTAAAGGTAGTTTTTAAATAAGTTATGCATTTTTACGTTGAACTGCTTTCAGTTTACTAAGAAATGTTTGTAGAATATAGATAAAATTATATACAGGGTCACGCAAAGAATTAGCTACATGGTCACACACAAATAATAATTTCTGTAAATGTGATTTAAATAGTTTTAAGAGTGTTTGTGTATGAACTAAATTTTAACAAAATACTGGCGTGTAATAAGGTATTAGGTAAATTACAGGGCTGAACAAAAGTATTCAAGTATTTTTCATCTTTTAGAATAAAGTGCTGAAAGAGAAATTTCCACCAGATAGGCATTTTCTTGCTAAACTAATTTTTCCTATTATATAGTCTATACATATATATATGTATGTATCAACTGACGGATCAAATACAGGACTATTCAAAAATATTGGAATACATATTAACAATGGACAGTAGCATCTTATTTCCCTAAATAAAGACGTTTTGTTAAAGATTTTTGAAGTGTTGGAAAGTGTTTCATAATCTATGCTTAACGCATGATTTTTTTTACTTGTTTGAATTTACAGCAGTAAAACCTTTGAACAGAGCTGAGATTGTCATTTCAAAATATGACCGTTATTCAAAAATGTCCGCATTTCAAAAAAAAAAAAAAAAAAAAAAAAAAAAAATGTACGAGTGATTTTGTTGATTGAAAGAATTTTTAGCAATTCAACAGAGTTGTCCGTTATGAAAATGTACAAAATTTATCATATAACATTATTTTAAATTAAAAAGTCTTTAAATTATACTATTTTTTATATATTGTATATTGCATATATTTTCATAATTTTTCCCGCAAAAGTTATCATTAAGTTATCATTAGTTAATTAATCAAAATAATAAGACTTACGTAGAAGTAACCCTATACATTATTAAAAAGCATTTATAATAACAACAATAATGTTGATATTGAAACACATCACATTATAGCTAATAGTAAAGAATCCTAGAAATAACGGAAGTAAATACAAAAAGTTCTACAAATTTTGATGTTTTTTTAAACGTTAAACGTTATTCAAAAGTTGAAATGTTTAAAAATATTTAAAATTAAATAAAATTTTAAGTAATGAATAAATATATACATATTGTTTAGCCCTTTCGGTCCCTGGGTCCCTAAATGGGGACCTCTGTTTTGTCCAATTTATTTAGTGATACTCTAACATAATTGGAATTGAGATATCAGTATGATATGCTTAGAAGCCTGAGACTCAAGTTAATACAAAAGAGATAAAATCTTACTTTGAAGTCTAAAGGGAGGAGAAATAGTTGAGTAATAATTCAAACATTGCATTAATATGCAGAATCGAAGAGAGTAATCTGAAGCAATATTATTCGGAAATAAAAGTAAATTACGGGTATTAGATTGCACCTGCTATACATAAATTTCGAAATAATACCATACAATAGCTTGAAAATATTTTAATAACAGTAATGACAGAGATATTGAAACACATCACATTTTTAATTAGCATTAAGGATCTCTAAAAAATTCTTAAGTAAATACTTTAAAAAGTTAAACAAAATGGGTTTTTTTGAAAATTTCAAAATATTTCATCGTGAAATGAAGTTTTAATAAATAAATACTTGTTTAAATAGATTTAAGAAATTTAATTAGAAAATAAAATAAAAGAGGCTTATCACATTGCATCTATTTTATTTCATAAGTTCTTAAAATGAAGTGTGTTATTAAATTCTGTTCTTCTAAACTTAATTTAAAACAATCTTTTTAAAATAAATTTTAATTATAAAAAGTAGCTTATTACTACATTTTTTGCAGTAGTCTAATGTGATGTTTATCCGGAATGTCGGACAGTTTTTAATTCAGTTGTTCGATTTATGTACTTTTATAACTTTTAACTTTTTGCATCATTTAAGTTTCGTGAGATAAATCATCTACTGAACCGTAAATACTTTACTTATTAAAATGCACACCTGCGATTTCGAGGACAGAAAATCAATTAATACACCAAGCTGAAAATTTTAGTCATCTATTTTCCCTCAAGCTTCATCAATATAATGGTTGCTGCGCTTAATTTATCCCAGTGAAGTGTTTCTCTAGAAATATCGGTTACCTTAAAAAAAAATGGTTTTGTTTTTCGATAAACTTAATATGCAAATTTCGCCGGTCTTGATAACAATGTATTAAATAGTCAGACAGATCTAACACCACAAACATTGCTACATTATAAAAAAGTAAAATATCTAATATTAGTTGATCTAAAATATTTGTTATTGTATGGAATGGAAATATACTTACAAAGGAATGAAGAAATACATTATTAATACGTTTCTTTTCATTTAAAGCACTTTTTAGTATTTTAAAAACATTTAGGCTTTTTATGAATTAATTATTTAGATTTATTTTAAAATTTAATATGTAGAAATTGAAACACATGACATTTTGAGTTAATATTAAAGATTTCTAGAAAATTCTTAAATTAACATTAAATTAAGAATTAAACTTTAAAAAGTTAAATGAAAATTTTTATGATTTCAAAATATTTCATGATTAAATGGAATTTTAACAAACAAATATTTTTTATATAGATTTAAGAAATTTAATTTGACGATAAAATTAAAAATAATTATGAATTGGACAATTGTACCATAAATTATACTAAAAATATGTACTAAAAAAATACAATTACTAAATGGTACAGTTATAAAAAGAAATATTAAAAGGAATATATTCTTTTTATAAGTGTACCATTTAGTAATTGTATTTATATTAGTACACATTTACATTATTAAAAATGCTTATCATATTGTACCCGTTTTATTTCATAAGTTATTAAAGTGAAGTATGTTATAAAACTCTGTTCTTCTAATCAAATTTAATATAATATTTTTAAAAATAACTTTTAATTCTAAAAAGTAGCTTATTACTACATTTTTTTGCGTACTCAAGTACGATGTTTATCTGGGATATTGGACAACCATCTATTTACTTGTTCGATTTATGTACTTTTAAAACTTTTAACTTTTTATATCATTAAAATTTCATGACGTAAATCATCTACTGAATCGTAAGTACTTTACTTATTAAAATGCACACCTGCGTTTTCCAGGACAGAAAATCAATTAATACATCAGGCTGAAATTTTAAGTCATCTATTTCCCGTCAAGCTTCATCAATATAATAGTTGCTGCGCTTAATTTATTCCAGTGAAGCGGTTTTCTAGAAATATCGGTTACCTTTAAAGCAGGATAATTTTTTTCGATAAAACTTAATATGCAATTTTCACCGGTCTTTATAAAAATGCATTAAATAGTTAGGCAGTTCTAACACCACAAACTTTGCTACATTATTAAAAAGAAAATATATATAATATTAGTTGATCAAAAAATATTTATTATTATATAGAATGGAAATATACTTATAAAGGAATGGAGAATTACATTATTAATATTTTTTTTTTCTTTTTCAAGCACTTTATAGTATTTTAAAAACATGTCGTCTTTTTATGGATTTTTAATTATTTAGCTTTGTTTTTAAAATTTAATATATAAATATTGAAACAAATCACATTTTAAGTTAACATTATGAATTTCAAAAAATTTTTAAATTAACATTAAATTAAGACTTACACTTTAAAAAATTAAATGAAACTTTATGATTTCAAAATATTTCATTATTAAATGAAATTTTAATAAATAAATATTTTTATACAGATTTAAGAATTTTAATTTGAAGATAAAATAAAAAATGCTTATCACATTGCACCCGTTTTATTTCATAAGTTATTAAAATTATGGATGTTTTAAAACTCTGTTCTTCAAATCAAATTTAATGTAATGTTTTGAAAAATAAATTTTTATTCTTAAAATTATCTTGTTACTACATTTTTGCAGTACTCTAGTGCGATGTTTATCTTGAATATAAGACAATCTTTAATTTACTTGTTCGATTTATGTACTTTTATAACATTTAACTTTTTATATCATTAAAATCTCATGACGTAAATCACCTACTGAAACGTAAGTACTTTACTTATTAAAATGCGCAGCTGCATTTTGCCAGGGCAGAAAATCAATTAATACACTAGGCTGAAATTTTAAGTCATCTATTTTCCCTCAAGCTTCATCAATATAATAGTTACTGTGCTTAATTTATCCTAGTGAAGCGGTTTTCAAGAAATATCGGTTACCTTTAAAAAAGGAGGGGATTTCTTTTTTTCGATTAAACTTAATATGCAAATTTCAACAGTATTTAGAAAAATGCATTAAATAGTTAGCCAGTTCTAACACCACAAAGTTTGATACATTATTTAAAAGAAAAATGTGTAATATTAATAATTTAAAATTATTGATTAATATATGGAATGGAAATATACTTAACTATAAATGGAAAAATACATTATTAATAAGTTTTTGTTTTCTATTCCCAGCACTTTCTAGCATTGCAGAAACTTTATGTCATTTTATGATTTTTTTAATTATTTCGTTTTATTTTAAAATTTAATGTAATCATTATAATTTTATTTCCACGATTATTTCGAAATACATCATTAGAATAATGAAACATATTTTTGATTAACTATCGATATTACAAAGCTAGCTTTTCTTTTCGTAGTTATTTATATATGTGTATATATGCTAATTTTTTCAAGAACTAGTGGAAGTATTTGGATTTCAATTTTATACTGTAATTATAGCATCCAGGGAATGTTTTGTACGCAATAATCATTATATAATGTATATTGTGCTTACATGTCAGGATATGGTGAACCTGTTAGTCAACCCTACCCGACGCGGAGTAAATATCTTTGAAATAATTATGAACTTACACCAGAATTTATGAACGAACTTATTAGAAAATACGAATTTCCTTATTTTCAAGCATGTTGTAAAAGAAAAATTTTAATTACATGTAATGTGTGCTGTAAAATCAAAATTAGGTCTCCTTTTCTAAAGACACAGCATTCAATAGAGTTAAATAACTCTTTAACAAGTAGAGCTACTGAAGTGAAACTTCTCCTGCTTGATCAGAGCTTCAAATGAAATTTATTTATGAATAGTATTATTAACAAAGAATATTTTGCTTTTTTTTTAATCTATCGATATTTATTGGAAGGCGATGTTTTTTTTCAGTCAAAACTTTTTATCTGTGTAAACAGAGATATCGCAAATTGTCAAAAAAATCACCTTATGCTTTTAAAATTAGAACAAAGCTATCTTCAAACATGTTAAGACTTTTAATTGTTAATCTTCAATGAGCAACTTCAATGGCTGATGCGAAAATAAACATGAAGATTAAACAAAATGGAGCATGGACGCCCTAAAACATGACAGCTGCCAGATAATAATAATAATAATAATAATAATAATAATAATAATAATAATAATAATAATAATATTAATAATAATAATAATAATAATAATAATAATAATAATAAGCTGATGACATTTTAGGTCCGTAATTTTTTGCTCAGACAGTATAGAATTTTGATGCTATCTTGACTTCTGAACAATGATCTTCATTTTGGATACATACCAAAAACACTGGATCCAAGAAACTTGGTTTCTGTAGGATGGACCCCCTACCCCCTCCCACACACCCACATTGAACAGGCGATGTCACACAAGTCCTTGTGATATAAATGTAATAGCAAAAGGCTTAAAGAATCGCTTTGGCTATGGATATTTTGGTAACCGATACCCTTAACGTATCGCTTTAAATTTTATTTTTTCAGAGAAAACCAAGGATCATGTCTACAGATATAAACCAGAAAACATAAAAAAACCCTGAAAACAGCGAAAACAGGCAAGGCGTCATGAGGTAATGATGGCGATTAGATTTGTTGCATTTGTAGACCCTATTTCTGTAAGAAGCACGTTGTTGAGTGCACTATGTTTGAGATGAGCCTCAAGCATCCTATGAAAAAAACGTTAAAAAATATTGAAATGCAAGCAAGAAACATGAATTGATTTAAAACACAGAATTAATATTAGTGTGGGAGAGTCTGGCATTGCGAGTGCGAGGTCTTCAAGCTATTGGTCCATAAATGAAATTAATTACACGCTTTATTTTTTGCAGAGAAGCCTTAATTGCTACAGTCATATGTAATCATAAAAATTACATTTGAATTTCACATTCTCTGATTATAATAATTATAAATGCAAAGATTCAAGGCAAAGATTTAATTATTTTCACTGTCGAAAAAGATCTTTCAACACTCATTGTTGTTACTGGGTTTTCAACCAAGCCTATAAGCAAGTGTTTGATATTATTGTAAGACGTCACATTACAGTACTAAAACTTTTAGGGCCTCCGTGTTAGTGTCCACAATTCGTTTGCACCCTAATTCATATTCAGCTTCCACTTGCTACATTGACAATTTATCCTGAAAATACTGCGACAGATTCTCTAATTTGCTTAATTTTACCAGTGGAGCAAATCCTGGAAAAAGTAATGGGAAATCTCTTAGAATGGCTTTATTCGAAATGAATCGATCATTTAAATTTTGAATAAGACGGTTGGGGAATAAATCGTGCTATTGTAATAATTTTCAGCGGATGCAATTTGTGGTTTGTATGTGTTGTCTGTCTAAATGTTAGTCTTAGGACCTTTACTTTAGTTTGGAAGATGTCATCCTGAAGTTTTGATGCTCAATAAAATATCTCACAAAAGATTTCAGCTATATTTCTCTACATATTTATGTAAAACAGTTAGGACATCTTTAATATAAGTTACAGTCGATATCATCACAATATGTTTTTTCAAGAACTCACTATGACCTTGTCAGAAAGAAAACCTCCTCACAAACAGACAAGCTTATGAGAAAATCATTCTTCTCCCGACTGCCAAAAAAGTTCTAGCTGCGGAAGAAATCTTTCATGTATTTTTCGAAATAGTTTCTGAGCAAATGAAATTGTATGTAGCTCAACAAAAAATAATACTTTCATGGTTCTCGATAAATTTTATTTCAAAAATGCGCAGAAGTCATTTTCTTTTGTTTTCTAGAGTATATGATGCAGTTGCTTCTTGAAGCTCTAAATTTGCCTTTAGATGATTTTTAAAAACTTTGTCTCTAGTTTAACAAGTCCATGATACTTTCTAATTATGAGAATCAACATGCTATTGGACAAGGCAAAACTTAACCGATGGCTTTCAAAGTGGACGTATCTAAATTTTGGATACTCTGAAAAATTCTAGAATGGATCACTCTAAAGTGACCTGACTTATTGGCTGCTTCATCATACACTTATGCGATGCCTTTATAAATGTCAAGTCATAGTTCATAACAATGTTGTAATATTACGTTTCTTGAATTTTTGCCAGAGAAGACATTTATTGGAATAAAACCTAAAAGAATTTTCTGAATTATTGGAGTTCGTGAATTTTTTTTAGTTCAGGTATCTAACATAAAGGTCAAGTTGTTCAGCGCTTGAAATGGCCATAGTTTCATAAGCAAGCGAGCTACGCGTTTTGTTTGTACTATCAAAACAGTTTACGTTATTTACTTTAATAATTAGCACTTCCGTAACTGTATCCGAGGATATTTGATTGATTATATTCTAAACGTCTGGGGTGAAGTAAAAACATTTCTACGGATATTTATAATATCTCGTTTCAATTCATTCTCCCCAGACTTTGCTCGTAATTTGAAAGAGCTCTTAGCTAACAGTCTTTTTTATATCGATTTCTCTAGCATTAGAGGATCATTATCGTGCTCATCTCTATGTGGCGTATTTTGCTCTGAACAAAATAAGATTATTTCAAGTACTGGTCTAAGAGCTGCCCTGATTTCTTGTTTTCTTGAAGCTCTTTGAAAACCCATTGATAAAAAGAAAATAATTTTCTATATTCCTGAGGAAATATTTTGATTTTGTTTGCTAAAATAACATGCGGTTTGTGATAATCTAATTGCATATATTATAAGAATTGCATAAAAAACACATCTAACCTTTTTCCAAAGTTCGAAACGTGTAAAAACTAGGTTTCCTGTTTTTTGTATCCTTTCTGCACCTATTCTTTCGTGAAAAAAAAAAAATAGAGTTTACAATAAATGAGTTTTGGAATATGTGAAAAAAGGAAATACTATTTTTGTATCTTTCTTCCATTTTTCTTATTTTTGTTTATTTCCTTTAGTTATTGGAAATCTATATGGCTGTTTGGGAAATAAAATGGAATTAAAAATGTTTCTCTTCGTGGCATCATCTAAGTTATCTCTAGTTGCATAGCAATATCGAATCGAGTTGCTTTCCAAAGTGTAGGCTCATATCGAGTACTTGATGAATACCCACCAAAGTCAAATTGTTCCTAACGCTGACATCAAAACAATCCTAAATTTTAATTTCTAAACAAGACTTACTGTCAGAAAATGTTTATAATATTGGATTTGGTTTTACGTAAGTCAGTTCAAGGTTTAGTGCACCCATATTGCTGTTTTGTGATTTTTCAATTTAAAATAAATGGTACACGTCTGAAAAATTATTTTTTCTACTTCATATCACATTTTCTAGTTACTTAAAAGATTAAATTAACAGTCATTAAAATTTTTGTTCCCATCTTATTTAGCCAATCGACAAAATACTGTATATTCCATCATTAAATTCGCCGCTCAAAAAGTCTGTTTTAGATCCAAAAATTGTATTTGATAAAATTCGCTTTTTTGAACACAGATTACACTTCACTGCAATTACTAAATTAAATTTCTGGCTGTAAACTGATCCGGTGTTGTTTAAATTTTTACTATGTTCCTAGACACAACTCAAAATGTCCCTATACTGACTTTAAAAATAACACCCCCTAGGTAGTCTGGAAAAATAGCACCCACCTACATCTGTAGATTGGCCTCGCAGTGTAATTGGAGTAAATTGTATCCAAATATGTGTGCTGACGGGGTAGAAAACTCTCTCGGCGGCGCTAAGAAAAAATTTCAAAAAATCCCTATATAAGAGAATTCATTTCTGGAATTGATAATTCCACAAAATATAAAGAAAATTAACTAGACAAACCAACTACTTTACGCTCATTTTCTTACTATTAAAGATTCACATGCAAACAATTCGCAAAAAAAAAGAAAAAAAAAAGCTTTGAAGAGATTAACGGATGTGTCTTTAAAAATTTTTCGATACCATATCTTTTTTTTTTTTTTTTTTTTTTTTTTTTTTTTTTTTGTATCATTATTTATCAAAAATATATTCTAATAGTTTCTTTTTAATGAAAAGCTTTTCACAGTTATAACATAATTCCCAAAGATACTTTCTTTGAAATAATATTTTTTCACGTGATTTTACATTATAGGTGGCTGTTAAAGTTTTTGGCTTATTTATCTTAAAAACATTTTAAAATTGACTTCTCTAAGTTTCCTTTATATGCGTGAAGATAAAGAAAATTAAGGAAGATCATAACATGAAAGTAAATGCTTTATATTTGTCTCTTAAAGTTAATATGCTGTATCTGCATTACACTAATTTTTGCTAGTCAAATTAATGAAAGGGAATTGCACTTGATCTAATTTTAATGCACATAAAGATAGTTAAAATTTCGTTTTAAAAATAATTTGTATTTTTATAGGTAAATATCTATTAAAAACAAAATATCCAAATAACTGTTATAATGAATGATTACTGTAACTGTAATTGAATAAATGGATATTTTTGTAGCTAAGAATGCAATGGATTTTAATGTAATGGAATATAAAAACAAACAAAAATTATCTTATTATCATAGAGATGATTTTGTAATTTTTTTAAACTTTCGGAAGGGTCTTCAGCCTCCTTAGCCCCCTACCCGGCTACGTGCCTGAATCCACCAGGCCAATTCAAAAAGCTTAGAGCGAATATCAAGCTGAGAGTTCGTTTCGTTTTCTTCTCAGATGGTCAAAATTTTTTTAACCATATTTATTAATTTTCATTATCCTCATGCATAAATCCTCAATTTTTTTCAACATTCAAAAGTTATTTCGTTTTGTTTTTTTCTTATTTGAAGCAGCCTGGATACATTGTTTGTAAGTACATATGAAAAATATATATATATAAATCTACTGTATTTCAAACCAGATCTATTTAAATTCTTTTTTAAATGTCGATAACCTGATCCTTTTTTAAATGTCGAACAGTTTCACAAAAACATATTGCATTATTTGTATAAACTTTTTTATTTTTGCTAAATTTTGTAAAATGACAGTCTAGAACAGCCATACTCAACCTGCAGCCTGCAGGCCGCACGTGGATTCGGCAATATTTTATGTGCGGCCCGGAACACAAAAAGTTAATCCTTATTATGCAATTAAATGGGATGTGTATAAAAAATATGTATGAATACTTCAGCTTTGTTTTGTGTATTTTCACGGAGAGATAATTATATATAACAAAAAAGATTTTAACCGGAAATTGTTTAAACAAAAAAAAACTGAATTTTTTAACTGAAACTATTTTTTTAGTCAAAAAATTATTTTGGATGTAGTCCTGTCTGTCCGACACTGATGTACATATTTTTTAATCTTCAACAATAATCAAACATAATGTCAGATTAAATTTTCACCGTATATTTCTAATTTTTTTTTTTTTTCATAGAGAAAAACATGGAATTTATTAATAGAAATCTCTTTTGAAATGCAGCTTTTTTTTTTTTAACATTTTATATCACATCTCTATTATATAGATGATAGCTCTATTTAAGTGTTGATTTTTTGTTACAGGAAAAAAAATGTATTGAAAACATTTTACATCATCAACTTCAAACAGTTAACTTCGCGGCATATTTCTACAAAATTTGTGATCGAAATCTAATACAAAGTTTATTATTTGGAAAATTGTGTGCTAATTTTTTTTATGATATTCTTCCGACAAAACTATTGATGAAATTAACTATTGACGAAAACAATATGACAAAACACTTGATGATATTGTTAGATTGCATTATTAAACTACTTATGTTATTTAATTACTGTTTTTTTTTTTTTAAACCTTGTTTCGAATTGGAACAGCGTGGAGTAAATTGAATGTAATTGCCAAAAAATTAATACCCTCTCGTGACACTATTATGTTATTAAAACACTACAATTGTCGCTCAGTATGAAGACCATATCATTTAGCAAGAATACTTCATCGAAGATTTAGCAATCGTGTGGCTCAAAGTGGTAAAGCAACAATAAAATTCCTTTGGCATATTTCCTACCTAAATTGGACAGAAGCGCCGTACATTTTATTCGCACCTTTATTCGAGTTTCATATCACAGTAAAGCAGATCCACTGATTCTGGTTTAAACTTGGTACTTTAATAAGATACCGATATAAAAATAGATTTATGTTATCGCCTTAGAAATCCGCTCAAGTGACAAAAAATATGAAGAAACACACAAATTAAAGTAAAACTGAACTGAACACCGAAGTCAGCGTAATCCTTTATATAAGTTATAAGTGCGACAAAAAATAGAGTTTACGACTAACTCCTAATTTACCAATTAAATTTTGATAATTTACTTTTAACCAATGAAATTTAATTCGTGACACAAGCAAAACATAACTCTATTTTACGGTCGCGTATAGTCAACTGGGATCCTGCATTTAAATAAAAACCACTGAAGGAGAATTCTGTGTAATTTAACGATTTGAGAAAAGAAAATAATAGACATTACGCAACAGATAAAGAATGAATTAAGTACTGGAATTTTCTTTTTAAGAAAAGAATTATTTTGAAATATTAATGTTTTTTAGAATAAAATAAAATAAAAAGTATTAATTAAATGTCTGAAATAAAAAATAATATGTAAAAATTTTATAAAAATAATTAAAAATTTCAATGTTAAGAGATTTTTTTAAGTAAATAACTTAGGATTGAGGTGAAAATTTATATTATTACGCACACACATACACACATATATTATATACACATTCGAAATTGTACGGCGTAGAGTAAGTTGAATGTGGTTGCTAAAAAAAAAAAAAAAAAAATACTCTCTTGTGATACTGTATTCTTTTGATACTCTCGTACCCTCTATTCTATCATTAAAACTCTCCAATTGTCACTCAGTATGAAGCTAATAAACTGTCTCAATCATTTAATGTCGCGTTAATTATGTGTTTTATAAATTTTCTTTTAATAGAAATAAAGGTAATTATATAAATTTTATATTTACCATTGCCGTTCGTCTTTGCTGATATGATTTCACTGCTATTCCCTTGGCTCACTGAATTAAATGCAACGATATAGATATAATATGTTGAACCACATTGTAAATCCCTTAGTGTGTATACCGTTCGATCTCCATTCAAGTGAGTTTCTTGCCATTTATGATCTTCTAATCTATGATGAAGTATGTACCCTATAATGAAAAATACATAAAAAAAGTGGAATACATTATACTGATGTATAATATTATACTCATGTAAAATGTGACTTAATAAAATAATTTTTAAAAAGTGCACACATATGTATACGTGTGAGAAAGTGTGATTTTTAAGTATATATCTACTTATATATTTAATTGCTAATATAATGATAAAATGTGTATTTTAAAAGTTATATTCAAGGAATTTAAAAATATTATAAAAAACGTCAAATGTTTTTAAAATGCATTGTGTTAATTTTAATTTGTGCAAGCTCAAAAAAAAAAAAAAAACATTAATCAAAGTTTTCATTATGTTTACATAATTTAAATTATTTATTTACTGCAGAATTTTAAAGCCATATTAGCATCTTTAAAAAAAGCATCATTTACGGAAAGCAATTTTTTAAGAAACTATCTCCAAAACTTGTGTAAAAAATTCAAATATTGAATTATTATTTACTTCTTTCAATTTGATAATAAATTCACACATTTTACATTATTCTAACTCTGAAATATAGGGTGTAGATAATCAGGAAGTGGTCATGTATTTTTTTTTTAATTATTATTACATGAGGTAATATTTCTGGTAATATATATTATGCTACTTAATCTATTTTTCCTATCTTCTATTGTTTGGTAGACGTTACAATACATTTTTAGAAACACTGTGCGTATTTTCAGTAATTTCTAGTTTCTAACGGGAAAACATGTACATAATTAAGAAAAAAAATATAATTTCGTTCTTTTACTAAAAAGAAATGTATCCCAGTAATATTCACCACATGTTTCACCAGATAGGATGTTTTTTAAGGAGATTACTTTTATAAATAAGCCGCTTTAGATTTCCATTAGACATCTGAAATTAACCTTTCGCTGGGCGCGCAAATGTTCATCACATCAGCGGGCGCGCGTTGTAAATTGTACAACAGCTGAAGAAAACTCAATTATTGCTGCGTTATTTCAATTTTACAAATATTTTAACTTGCAAATATATAAGTTATCTCTGATCACAATTTATGAAAGTATTCCGCAATAAACTTATTTTGTTATAACATATTAAAGAAGAAATTTAGATGTATAAAAAACTACTTGCTATTACAATCATAAAAAAAGTAATAATGAATTACTAAACAATAATTGAGTAATTTCGAATTTACAGAATTAGTCTTATAATTCATCTATATTAGTCGCTTCCCATATCAAGCATAAGATCTGCTTTTTTAAAGGTTGTTTACTGATAAACCTTGCCCATTTCATGCACTGATAGCAGATTAAAATGACAGTTGCAGCTAATTGCGCAATCTGAAATACAAATAACTTTTAGGAACTGGGTAAAGAGATCCAATTAACGAATGCAAATGGTTATTAACACACACCACTTTTTAATTTTGTTTTAAAGAAAAAAATAAAGTGAATGTTGTACTTTTTACAATGGCGCCCCCGACGGAAGGTTAAATCACTGTTTTTTCAAATAAATGACAGAATATCGATTATCGCCTTAATGTTCAGTGGTTTGGTGTTATATTTTATGAAACTTTAATTTTTAAAATACAAAGTACAAAAAAAAGAAGAAGCATTAGAAAGTACAAAATATATTTTAAAAGATTTTTTACAATGATTTAAAGAATACCATATAAAATGCATTAAAAACATTGACATTAAAAATATTTATTATTTAAAAACTAAAATAATGTGCTGTATACTGCTCGTACATGCATTTTATTTTTGTATTTTGTACATTATTATACCTGTGACCGGTGCGCTAGGCAAAACATGCAGCTCCCATGTCAGTTTTATAGTCGTTGATGTAGCATAATATGTCTTTATGACGGGAACACCTGGGGGATCTAAAATAAAAGAACTCTAATTGCATTGAAATTTTTATGGTAAAACATAAACATAGTTATAACAGTACTCGTATTTTAACAGCTGTGCAATGATGTTGATTTAGAGTATTTTTGTACACATTCCTTTATTTTTATGTATTTATTTATTTATTTATTTATTTATTTTTTTTTGAGCACAGTATACTAAACGTTTGATTGGCGAAAGCATTAATTTTAAAATTACTTATAAAATAACCTTAAATTAAACCTTTAAAAGGTATCATTTGGCAAAGGTGAAGCTTGTGACAGAATGGTAAAGGATTTTTCCTATATTAAACATACAATTTTCAAACTATAGGGAATAAAATATCTTCCAAAAAAGTCACATGCTTACATATATCGGAAAAAATGTCTAAAATAAAAATTATAAAATAGATTTACATTTGGCTATAAAATAAATTAGGGATGCATGGACATAGGCGGGTATTAGTGGTATCCAAATTTGAAATTTTAACTGTAAAGATGTTTTCATGTGACGAATAGCTGAAAGTTGTTTTCAACACAAACATTTTTTTAATAAAAAAAACATACCTTTAAATTATTTTTTGAAAGTTATGACGCAATAGAATCTCATTATTATTATTATTATTATTATTTGTTGTGATTAATAACAAACAAAACTAAGGTATTATGTGATAATAACGCCATGCGGTAATATTATGCGTAATTATAGTGAAATCCGGTCGATGGTATCTGGGAGTTCTGAGCATAAGAACTCCAAGTCATTTAAGTCACAAACAGTGACAGTCGCTAAATGTTAAATTTATCTCTTTGTACACGTTTGAGATGGAATAAGTACGCAAGAGTCAACTCCCGGGTTAAAATTTCGAGGTAAATTCTTTTAGCTGAAGGCTATATATTTATTAAGAAATATTTTCTCTATTTCTTAATCTTTTAATGTGTATTTCAAGCATTTTGAAAATAACATGGAAATTTTTCATGTTTTTGCGAGGTAGCTTGTAGTTTAAGATATGTTATGCAATAAGTATGCCAGGATAATAACGCCATCCACTAGTGCTATTATTCTACTTGTTTCTTTTCAATAGTGGAAGTACATCTGAAGAACATTTTTTTTTGTGCATGATAGAGCATTATTGCCTTGTGCATGATAGAGCAATATTTATCTTTTAATGATCTATTTTTTAACCAAATCAGGTTTACCTACAGAAATCTGTAGTATTACAAAAGAATCTAATAAAATTGCAGTAATTGTACTAAAATTTTATCAGTAACTCAAGTTGCCGTTACCCAAAAAGTTTCAGGAATCCCAGTTTCCAAAATATTTTTTAGTAACAATGCTGGGTTTTTTTAAATTACAATGCAAATCTGTATCAGTTACGTAATCTTTTGTTATTGACAATACATAAAGTGTTCTTAAAATATTAGTTTACAAGAAATATTTTAATAACTTAAAATTTTTTTACACTATCATATTTGATGGCATGCATTGTAAGATTCTATAAAGCTAATCTAAATAAAAATAACATACCAAATTCTAATGTTCTGGCAGTGACTTCTTCTGATGGTGGACCAGCACCTCTAGAATTAAAAGACTGTACAACCAGACTGTAATCTGTATATCGATTAAGATTTGTTATCACAAAATGTTGAAGTGCACCTTCTGTCGTCCCCACTGGTTTGAAAATGTAAGTTTCTGAACTTCCTAATAATTTGTATCCAACATAAAATCCTTCTATGCTGCCACCATCATCTTCTTCTGGCACCTATATATATGTATATATATATATGTATAAAATTACTCATATACATTGAAGAACTGAACAACAACATCAGATTATTATTCGGAAATTTCATTTTCCATTAAATAAAATACGTTATAGTAAATGTACGTTATAGTATATGTAAATACATTATATGAAAAAAAAATAAACATACTCTACTGATTCCGCAACAAATTATCTTAGAGGAAAGATACTGGCACCAAATGATTGGAAATAAAGTCAACTTTTAAGTTATGCTTATAAATTTTACTTAGAAGGCCGTCTACATATTAAAACGAACCCAAGCTTTTTTCTTCAATGACAATACCCAATTTCAACAAGATTTTTAAATCGTCCGTCGGTTCAAACTATGCCTAGACACTAAATTTCATATTATTTGAGTGATATGTTTTTGAATTATAACCATTAAAAATTAAGTGCTTTTAATGTTAAATTATATTTTCCTACTTTTATAAATATATCCTGAAATTATACTTCTAATATGCTATTTTTTTATGTAGCAATAATACTTAAATACCCAAACATAAATATGATGATTTTGTAATTTTCATAATTTTATGCTATGAATTATGAAATTAATATTTGAAAACATTATGATTTACAACCTACAATTTTTCTAATGGATTTAGATATATACAAAGTCCTGATTAACGGAAATCCAAAATATTTTTATTTAATTCCAAGTAGTTTTTATTATGCTTTAAAAAAATCGACAAAATGATGCTTTAAGGAGCGGTCTGTGACAGAAAGTAATTAGATATTTTGAAGCTTTTTACTCTCCGTCAACTATCAAATACCGAACTTCAATTTGGATACAGTCTTTAAAATATTCTCGTTTTAAAATAATTGTCTTCTTGGAATCTTATCATAATAATTGCCTGAAAATTTGTTTTTTTGGTTAATTGAAGAGTATAGAGTTCGTTTATGTTGTCTGAATTCGATACTGCTATTGGAAAGAAAAAACAATAATAGGGTTCGTTTTAAAAACCTAAGCAAATCTTACACACATCTTTTGAAGTAAACTTTGTTTCAGATTGTTCGGTATTAGTAGCTTTCTTCTACGATAGCATGTTCAGGAGATAATAGGGCTGTTTACGTTTTTTCTCACGACAGTACACATGAATAGTGATTCTATTAAAAACACGAAACTCAATGAAAATCTGGTTTCAGCAGTTGCTGAACATTGCTTGTGATGTGTGTTAATTTCTTTGTGCATCAATGTTTATGATCCATATCATTTATACAAACGCGTAATTAACTAATATTTAGTTACTACATGGAATGCAGAAAACACTCCCATAGTGAGTTTCACAAGCTATGAAGCATGTTACTGAATTATTTGGTGTGTGTGTGAATCCATGATAAATACAAAGTAATCTATAATCTGTTGTAATACATGTGACTGACACCTATCAATTCTCATACGTTTCAGGTTGTGTAACTCCATTGAAATATTTTGCAAACATTTTTTCCATGCCTCATAAGTAGTTTAATTATTCTGTTAAAAGCTGTAAATTCAGTGTACTGTATACTTCATTGGAAGTGTTTTAATTTCAACCTGAGTTTTATTTGAAACTATAATCTCTTTCATTTTTTCACGTTATTTTATTTTTATATTGCAATAAAAAATCGCGCCCTGTTTTTGCGTTTAATTTGTAACTTGTATTGAAAAACAAAATTTTCTCCAAATTGGTGGAGGGGGGAAAGCACGAGTAAATGTAGTGCGTATATGACATCTGTAACCTGGTTTATAACCTGGTTTGGTTTTTGTTTTGTTTATATGTATTTGTATGCATATAAACATATACAACATATATATTTGTTCATATCCAAATTACTTTTGTTTCGATATAAACATAGATTAATGACCTCTTTAAATGAAATAAATTTTATGCATATGGAAAAAGATTGCTTATGTATATGAAATAAGATATAAATTTCCCGAAAATACGATGCCATTTTTTTTCTAGTTAAGAAACTAACTTAAAATAACCGAAATAGCCGTTTAGCATATAAAGAGTGAAGTGGGTAAGCCTGGAAGTGTTGATGACCGTCACATGGCTTAGGCATTTATTATATAGAAGATGTTCATTATGTTTAAATGTCGTAGAAACACGAAAAATACAAGGCTTCGATTTTTTTCACAAAGGCTGTACCGTAACGTAGTTAGATTGCGTGTCAGAATTCACAAAATATATATCATACAAATTTGATTTTCTAAAGAAAATATATCTTATCTTCAATTACACATTCTAATTAGATGGAAACCTGAGTATATTTAAGATAATTTAAAAATACCAGTCAATCGGATTAAAAATCGGAATTCGGAAATTCTTTTCAAATAATTTGAAATTTTCTACATCGAATAATAAATTTATTGAAAGAAATATGTTCATAATTGAATAAAAATTCGAATTTACTCGTACACAAATCTTGCAAAAATAGTGAAAATTGTAATTTCCATCTGCTTAATCAGATTGTATCGTAATTTACAGAATTTTAATTCAAAAGAAATGACTTAAAATCAGGCATCGAAAACTTTTAATGGGGGGCACATATATTTGCCTTGCGAAAGTGTACAAAAATTTTAACGTTTCTGCTCTCTCTTAAATCTTAAATGAAAACATAAACAAATGTGTAGAGAAAAAAATATATTTTATTTCAAAACGTACGCAATTTTTTTTTAAAAATCCAAAATTAATAAAAGTAAGTGTAAATTTATTAATTTTATAAAATGATACATTTACAGAATTATAACGTTAAATGTTTTGGCGGCGTATATAAAGGGAAAAGAGCGTTGTCGTAGGTCACCATTAACTAATGAGTACATAATTAAAGCTAGATATTTATTTTTATAAAATTTATATAAAAGTTTCATATTTCTACAGGATCACTCTTGGATAAATGTGCATTAACTTAAAAGGAATTTTATATTTACCTTCCAAGTAATATTTATGGCTCTTGAAGATAACGTTGTAGCTCTCACGTCCTCTGGTGTTTTCCGGGGTGCTAAAATATTAAGGAAATATAAACAGAAAATTAATTTTACTAAAAAATAATAATTGGTCAAGTGAGAGTACTACTGGCGCACAGATATGTCCCTACAATAAATACGTTAATTAGAAACCGTAGTATTACAAAAATAAATCGTTGCTAAAAGAATAACAGAACTTCCTGAAAAAAGCTAAAAACAGACGGTTGGATATAGCTGTATATACTAGAAGAGTAGAAATTCATATACCATGAAAGTTCTGAGAGATATGAAGAATAAATTGTACAAAATATTAATATTCTGTGTAAATTTTTTTAAAATCTTATTCTAATCTGTTTATGATTAACTTAATTCTGAGTTGACAGTAAAAATTGTGCATATTAAAAGTTCATTTGACATTTCATAAACCTAAATTCACTGTAGAATTTTTTTATTTTATTTATATTTTTATTTATTTATTTATTTGTGAGAGTACCTAAAAACAACCCTTGTTCAAAACTTAAATTTGTCATCATGTCTCAAATGCTACTCACTTTTTGAGAAGAGGTAAAAAATGTGCAATAAAACCTTTTTCCATACCATGTTTTTTTCCAGGCAGGATTTTAATTAACCTATAATGATACGGATGCCTTACTGAAAGACCAACTGAATGCCAAAGAGTCGTAAATCCCATGTAATTATGAAATTAAATCTAAATGAATTACACTATTTTTAACATTTCGAAAATTATTGTTTTTATACTACTACTGGGAACTACATTACACAAATACAAAACTAAAAGTTCTTATCTCTTTCGAAATCCAGTGGCTCGTAAAAATATCCCGTTGTATTTTTAACTGTGTCGAAATATACCATGGCCGCGAGTTTCTGACCTCGTAACTGATATACGGTAGGTGCTAGGTTCGAACTTAATCGCGGCCGTCGGCCTAACCGTTCGGAGTTTTCGTGGTTTTCTTCCAATCTTTCGTTAATACGGGTTAGATTCCCTTAGAAAAACCCCCGCGAAGGGCACTCCCCCCAGGGCATATATCCCTCGAGTAGATAATCGGCTGTCAGAAAATATACCAAACCAAACCAAATATACCATGTCTTAATGGGTCACCTATTTACTGACATTCCCCCCCCCCTAAAAATCATCATCAACAATCATTTTATACTTATGTGATGATGGGTAGCTCTGCTGCGTCCGTTCAATGCGTTTGCAAATCAAAATTTGTTTGTAAGGGGAAAACAAAATTGTGACCTCCTCAAAAAACTATGTGAACTAGGGTATTCGCTAAACGTTTCCTACAAGATTTAAATTAACATTAACTATTCCCAATATTTTCTTAGTTTTATTTTCAGTATGTTAGAAAATACAGATGGGAGGGACATGTTTTTGCATTACATTTTTAACGATAACTCTGAAAATATAACGCCTAAAATTAAAAGAAATATATTTTACAGTTATGTGTTAGAAAAACTTTCACATGATATGCAATTTTTTTATTAACTTAATTAGCCCCTCTATTTTATACTTTTTCTTAATATATTTGTGAATGATTAATAATCTACAAATATGCAGGTCAATGCATTTTCTTATTTCAAATTTATGTTTACGAATAAAACAGCTGCTACAGCTTAGAGAATTAGCTGTTATAGATTAGAAATACAGATACAGGAGTGCTCTCATAAACCCATAAGACATAGTGACGTTACTGCGGCGTCGTTGTGAAGTCACACTGCGACTTTGTGACCATTGATCGTCGATGTGACGTTACGTGACGTCGATGTGAAGTCACAGTGACTAAAATGTGATGTCGTTATGGCCGTTTTAGAGCTTGATTGTGACGTCATATTGTGATCACTTTGTGAAGTCACGGTGTGACAAATTTGTGAAAAATGTGTTATTTGTGACTACTTTGACATTAACATCGTGACAAAACTGTGACAAAAGCGGCATTGTGACAAAAGTGTTTTTTAAAGTAAATAACATGTTTTGAAGAATATTTTTAATTTTCTCTAAGTCACACCTCAGTCACAATGTGACGTCACTGCGTGGTGGCATTTTGATCACAGATGTGATGTGACCACAGTTACTCACATTATCGTCATTGTGACGTCACTGTGATCGTGCATGGTATGAGGGAAAATTCGTATTTACAGTGTCAGTATGGAATCGTAAAGATAACAAAACAAAATTATACTTTTCAAATATAATATGAAAGCAAAGTCTAGCTATAAGTAGGTTTTTTTTGTATAATATGGCTGTGAGAGTTATATGTATTACTAATGGGGTGAATTGAAACACATCAAATAATGACTTTTCATTACTGTTATTGTAAATTACAAATTTTACATTTATAATAAAATATAAGTAAATTACGAAATTTATTTAATAACAAAAATTTATTAAAAATCACGAATTAACTGTGTAAAGAGTTCCAAAAAAATGTAAAGATATGGTGAAATTTGTCTAACTGGATTTTTAGTATGATTATAGTAACTTTACTTAGACTATATTTGGGAAATAAATAATGATATGTATTTCTTTAAGGGTTGATATGACTTCTGTAATCTGAAAGTTACCTAATTTGTAAGATTATTTTTCGACTGGAGAAAAAAAAGTTGATAAGTTCGTCCGGTATCAATTTTTCATTTTTCTCTCGACAGAATGCTTAAATCAGGACATGAAATTTCGGCTTAAAAGGTATTCGCCAGACTACAATTTTTACTCGCCACTATTTTACATTCATTCAGACAACAACGTCAGCCCCACACCTGCGCAGAAAATGAAATTTTTATGACAAATTTAATTTAAATTGACGATTGTTAAAATGAGCTGTCTGTTAAATCCAGAATAATTTACATGTATGAAAAATATGGGGTATTTTTAAAATATTAACATATGTAGTATGAAAATTTTTCTGTTGACCGAAAAAATGCAGAAATTGATAAAACGTAACATATTAACAACAAAAAGAAAAAAATAACATTAACTCAAAATAAGCTTGCCATAAGGTTTCAGTGGTTACAGAAATACATACCAATGATAAGTTTCTGTACAATTGCCCCTCAGTTTTATGTAGCGCTGTCTTTCTGAACTGAAATACCACTTGTCAATTGCAGCTGTAGGATCAAACTCTGTCAGGGTGGGTACATTAACAGAAATTCTGAGCAAATCATTCATGGTCTCAGTCTTCAGCGAGTTCATGTATGCTGTCTTGAGTCTGTTGTGACAGCTAAACCCTCGCTCATATGAAGCTGTGCTTACTGGTAAAACAGCACAAAATGTTAGGACCTGGAGCAAATTGGGGAATCTTGCTAAACATCTTTCAGTTTAAACTTTCTCCAGCATCTCTTTCAGTGTCAGTGATGGGAACATAAATTCTGCCCACTCTGCCAATACAATGTCTACTTTTTCATTAAAGAGATTTGGGTTCAAATACATAAAGAGTTTCTTTATTTCTTCTATCCCAAATTCAAGAAATTTTCTTTGGGCGACCAACTCACAGTGTCAAAAATATAAAGGTATGCTAACACATCTGATGACATAGATTGCAGTCTTCCTGTAATGTATATCTTTGTATGTTTAACTAATGTCCCTCTTAAAGTCTGAAACTCTTCCTCCCCTTTTTCTATATTTGTCTGCTGCACATCCTTGATTATTCCTGAAATGGATAGTTGGTCTAAAAATTCCAGCTCGCTTGGTACAACACTAGATTCTAGATCTGTTAGAACTGTGATGCAATGTTCAATTTTTATTTTCAAAGGTGAAATGAGAAGTTTATTGTTTTAGAATGCCACACTTAAAGAATTAAATTTCCGGTAGAAATCCAAAAACAAGCACAGAATTTAAAAAAATTTATAATCCTTCAAACTTATGAGCAAATCCTTAGCTTTAGAACTGTCGTTGTCTTTTCCATATGCCACTTGTTCCAGATGGCTTATAACAGTGTTCCAAGATTGCAAGAGGGCTTTTACTGCATTTTTTTCGCCGAATAACCATCTAATAGTGTGAATATCACTCAGTTTAAGAATTTATTCTCTTACAATTTCTGCTCTTTCTTTTAACATATGAAGTCTTTTAGCAGAGGCATGGTAAAATTTTAAAATACTTCTAACAATTGAATCAAATGTTTTAAGATATTCAACTACACCACACGCATTGAAAACAGCTAACTGCAAACGGTGTGTAAGGCAGTGAATGTTTATCAATTTAGGTCTAATAGATTTCTTTTTTATAGTAAAACCTGATTTGTATCTAATCATATTTGGAGCACCATCGGTACCCAAGCCTACAAGATACAGTGTCGCAGCGTCCCTAAAATTTTCGCACTTTTCTACCAATATTTTAAATCAAAAGTCTTCAAGTCAGATTCTCTTAACAACTACAATGAAATTCTACATTAAAATTTATCGTTTTAAAATTGTGGTAGGAAAGTGTGAAAATTTTAGGGACGCTGCGACTTCTGAATATAACACCTGTTTCTATATTCAGTTGGATGTATAATCTTATCTAAAAATCAGTTATGGCTGTGAAATAACTGAATGAAGTAGAATTTGGCAGCTCTATTAATCCTAATATGTCCTCTTTGATATGATTATCGTTTGCATCTTCGTATCGAACATACACATTTGTATTCTGAGCAGATAATCGATCTATAGAGCCATCAACTAAAGCCATCAACTCCACTAAATCTAACATCAAAGTGTCAGCAATAAAAATGGTTTATAAAATAATGTTTTTTATTACCATATTGTGTTAAAATTTAGACATTTAATTTCTCAGCAAGGCACAAAAGGTCTACAAAGTCTTTAAATGGTTTTTCATGATTTGCAACATAGTACGTCAAATTGAATATATTTTTCAAATGAGAAAACATATTTTGGTCCATTTTTTCAGACATTTTTCGATTGGTGTTTCTGATGGGTATGTTTCTGCCTTAACAAGAGCAACATTTTCACAGAGCACTTAGCTTTGGTTGTGAAAAACAAATGACTCTTATTTTCAATAGCCCAGAAAAGCCATTCATCTACTTTTTATCAACATTATTCGAAGGCACCTGCAAATTTCGCATTTTGCAAAACTAGTTAAATCATCATATAAAAGCCATTAAAAATAACTAATTAACTAACCATTAAATAATAAACACTCTTTGTTGAAATTTCTTTTAACTGGAAGCGGTGACTCGAAATCACTGCCACACTTCATTTTAGCAGAAATCGAAAAGGAGAAAAAAAAAGGGATTAATTCTACCACCAGATTCATTCTCATTTTGCCTACACTGTAAAAAAAAAAAAAAAAAATCAAGAGGTTACTAAAAATTTTTTAGTAAATTTGTATTCCACAGAATTTTTTAGTAACCATTACAAACTTTTTTTTGCAAGCGAAACAAGCATTTCTTTTGTAAACTGAACAAAAGAATTTTTTGTATAACTAACTTAAAAATTTTTAGTATGAGCCACCAAGGAAATTTTAGTAATAGCCCCAAAATTATTTTTAATAACCATTACGTGGGCTCGAAGGGCAGGAGCTTCCTTCGAACTGCATACAGACTTCTGGAGCGGAAGATTTTCGGCAAAACCGCAAAAGATTGCAGCACCAAACATCGCTACTGCTCCGTCAGGATATTCATAATCCCTTTATTAACGAGTACTTACACTGCATACATTCGGGGCGTATTCGGCAGTGGCCAGTATCGAACCCGGGACCTTTTAACCTGGAGTCCGTTACTATAACCAATATGCTATCAAGGTCACACCAAATGAGTTTTAGTAATAGCTATTAAAAATATAAAATTATTAACTATATTCGTTGCTAACTTTTTTCTAGTAATTCTTACAGATTTTCTTGTAACCGACTAAGATTACTAAAAATTTTTTAGTAATTACAAGGATCACTAAAGTTTTTTTAGTAGATCGACACTTTTTTTTTTACAGTGTAACTTGAGTTTGCACGTGTTTATTTTCAACATTTGCGATCGCATCTTTATCACATTTTTCGTTTGATATATTACTTTTAGTGAAAAAGGACTCCTTTATCTTTTCTTCATGGCATTAATAAAAAAATGAACTAAAACATACTTTAATTATCACCAACTACCATAGAACAAAACAAGAAAAATACAAAATAGAAAGAAACAAAAAAGGTGAGAGAGAGCGTATATTTTTACCATATTTCAAACAGTTGCGCTTAGGTGACGAAACTGAATCTCTTCACGTAGGAGTTAAGATCGAGTTGACTATTTTTACATCTTTTAGTAAATAAATACCATTGTTTCATTTTGAAATGCTTCAGTATATCGCTGTGCATAGTTTAATTTGAAGCACAACATTTTAAATAACGAAATTTACTCGCCAACCTTAATTATTTACTCGCCAATGGCGAGTTGGCGAGTGGAAATTTCGCGCACTGGCTTAAATGGTGTTCACATCTAATCCTGATCAGACGTCTTCTGGATAATGTCCGATCAAATGTTATCGTGAATTTCATTTGAGCATTCGACCGAAGTTTTCTATGTTGAAATAGATGATGAACGGCATTATTCATCTAAATATATAGGAGAATATTAGTTTCTCTCAAGTTTGTAAAATTTTTAAATTGATTTTTGACAAGCTGACTTTAGCACAAAGTACAGCGTTCATTGTTTTACCTTTTACGATATCGAAAAAAATAATTAATCATTGTAAACTAAGCTTTCCAAAAACATATACTACAGCGAAAAGACATACATAATTTTACAGAAATGAACGAAATAGGTCAGAGTCTTATCAAGAAAAAAAAGAATGGTTTTGAAATGCTTTAGAACCACAATAAATTCAGGTATTACACTGTAAAAAAAAATTCAAGAGGTTACTAAAAATTTTTTAGTAAATTTGTATTCCACAGAATTTTTTAGTAACCGTTACAAACTTTTTTTTTTGCAAGTGAAACAAACATTTTTTTGTAAACTGAACAAAATATTTTTTTGTATAACTAACTTAAAACTTTTTAGTATGAGCCGCCAAGCAAATTTTAGTAATAGTTCCAAAATTATTTTTAGTAACCATTACGTGTGCCCGAAGGGCAGTAGCTTCTTTCGAGCTACATAAAGTGGTTAAAAAGTAGCGAAACTTCTGAAGCGGAAGATTTTTGACAAAGTCGCAATAGATGGCAGCAACAAACATTGCTACCTGCTCTATTTTGACATGTTTCTAAAGGGGAGGGAAAGTCCAGAGATGGTAACTTCTGGTCCAGTCCAGATATGAAACCCATAATAACTTCTGCGACAGGATTTTCATAATCTCTTTATTTAACGAGTACTTGCATTGCACACATTCGGTGCATATTTGGTGGCTTACAGCATCGGAGCCGGGAACTTTCAGCCGGGAGTTCGGTTCTATGACCACTAGGCTATCACGTCCACACCAAGTGAGTTTTAGTAATAGCTATTAAAAATGTAAAACTATTAACTCTATTCATTGCTAGCTTTTTTCTAGTAATTCTTACAGATTCCTTGCAACCGAGTAAGATTACAAAAAAAAATTTAGTAATTACAATGATCACTAAAATTTTTTTAGTAGATCGACCCTTTTTTTTTACAGTGTAGACTGGCGCTTAAAAAGCCGTATTCTGGCTATTGTGGGGATATATTCATCAAGCAAATATGATTATTAGAAATTTAAAGAATCAATAATTTGATAGCTAAATACAGTTACAGGGCGCAAAAATTAAATAAATAAAAATATATCGAGAAAATAATTAATCAGCCAAAATTATGCATTTCGATTATACAAACTCCAACAAATACAAACACACACATATACATATATATATATATATATATATATTAAATGAAGGAAATCGGTCGAAAATTTTTCGATAAAAATAATCGTGTATTAAAAAAAAAAAAAAAAAAGTTTTTGAGAAGTAATAAATGTAGAGCTTTGAGCTGAGCGTAAAAAGCAATTTTCTGGCTACTGTGGTGCTACATTTAAAGAAAAACATCATAGAGAATTTGAAAAATAAGTTCTTTGCCTAGAAAATCTAAATAGTATCAAAATTAATATATATATAATATACAGAGAAAATAATTTATCATAAAAAATTTTGTATTTCAGTAGTTAAACTCCAAAAAATACGCAAATATTTCTGTTTGAAAGTGAAGAAAACGTGCAAAAGATTTCTCGAGAAAAGTAATTGCCTACTTAAAAAAATAATAATTAAATAGGAAATAAATAAATTAAAATAAAAAACGTGGTTTTAACATATCTTTGAGTAGCAACAAACTTAGAGTTTAGAGTTGAGCGTAAAAAGCTGTTATCTGGCTACTGCAACGGTACATTCAACAAACAAAATTATTATAAAGAAGTTAAATGTAATTAAAAATCTTTGCCGTAAAAATATACATAGTTGCAGCAGGCAAAAGATACATAGATAAAAAAAAAAATATCGAATAAAAATAATTAATCAAGGAAAAATATCCATTTCAATAGTATAAACTCCAGCAGATAAGTAAATATTTCTTAAAAAATAAAGAAAATAGGTTGAACATTTTTCGACAAAAAAATCTACAGATGTTTTTAGCAAACATGGTCCCAATATGTCTTCGAGAAGCAATCATCTTAGAGCTTAGTGGTTGGTGTTAAAAGTGGCTTTCTGGATACTGCGACATTAAATTCAGTGATCAAATATGATTCTAAGGGCATTGTGAACAGGGATATAAAAAATCTAGTATCTCACTTTTAAATTTTAACAGTTACTTTTCGTCTAATATTTCGTCGAAATTTTTTCCAACAATGATAATACAAATTAAGCGAAGAAAACTAATAAAATTTTGGGGTGGGTGTCTTCCCGCTGGCACCTAGATTTTTACACCTCACACTGAAAAAATATGGGTTTTCAAAACTGAGTAAAAAGTACTCAATTTTAAGTACTTCACATACTGAAAATAGCTCCGATCGATAAATTCTCAAAACTGAGAAACACATGTACTCATTTTTGATTCCATAGTTGTGTTCAAATATAAATCACTATTATCTGACCCTTAAATTTACAAATTAAAGTGAAATTACGTTAGTATTTATTTCGCGCTCAAAATTATGAACAATAAATATTTAATTGATTATTTATTAAGAGAAATAGAAAAATTTTAAGTAAAAAATCCAAATCGAACATTTTTTGAAAAATGCATTATTTGCAAGATGATGTTTCAAAATTGAGAAAGCAATGTGTTTATTTTTTATCCAAACATACTTAATTCGATATGAGTACATCGGCATACTCATTTTGAGTACTTCATTTATTTCGGTGCAGACAGGAAACATCACGACAAGTAAAATAAAGAAGTTTTTTCAAAATATTTAACTTCGTGTATTTTACATAAATATAAAAATAGAAATCATTTTTCAAAGGAAAGTATACACACTGTAACTCTTATATAAATCAAACGAAATTAATTTCATGCATTAATTAGTTTTGAAGTAAAAATTAATTTTTTACATATTTTTTGAACAATATGTCTGTTTGGTGCCCTTTTTGAAAAAAAACCTGTTGAATATATAAGTAAAATTTCTTGTGTCTTTCAAAAATTTACAATTTTGAGAATAAGAAGTTATTTTGGCTTAAAACAAATAAAATAAAAATTTCTTTTACTAAAATTTGAAAAATTTTAAGAACATATTTTCATTAAAAAATATATTTCGAGAAGCAATGCAAAATAACTACAGTGTCTCACAAAAGTGATGGGACACTTGTGCTTTATAAAAAGAAACTGCAATAAAATAAATAAACAAACATGTGTAAAAATTTTTTGGGCGTGTTTCATATTTAAAGTTAGCAACAATTATTACATAACATACATTTTGTAAAAATATTAAAATAATAATTTAGTAAAAATACAATTGTTCATAACGGAGCAAAAAATGGCTCACATAAGTGATGGGACACTTACTTTTTCATCAAATATTTATCCAAAAATTTTACTTTTTAAAAGGTCTTAATATTTTGTTGGATTTCCTTTTACTTTTAAAACATGATTTAATCTTTTTGGGATGGATTCGACTAATTTTTTGTGATTTCTGGAGTGATTTTACCCCATTCTTCTTGCAGCACCGATTTTAGTTGTTGTTTTGAAGAAATGGTGTGTTTGCGAATTCTTGATTCAAATTCTTGCCAAATATTCTCTATGGGATTTAAGTCTGGAGATTGTGGTGGTGTTTTTATTATTTCAGGACAGTTATATAGCAGCCAGAGTCTAACGTTCAGAGCAGTGTGCTTGGGGTCATTGTCCTGGTAGAATTTAAAATCGTTATGAAGGTTCAATTTTCGTGCTGAAGATTTCAAATTTTGCTTTAAAATATCAATATACTTGTACTGATCCATTATACTGTCAATAAAAACAAGATTACCAACTCCAGCGGACGACATACACCCCCATACCATAACTCCTCTTCCACCATGTTTTACTGTTGGTACCAAGTTCTGGTTGCGAAATTCTTCCCTGGGTTTTCTCCACAATAAGATTCTACCGTCAGAACCAAATGTATTAAATTTACTCTCATCAGCAAATATAATTTTTTTCCAGTAATCAGAATTCTTATTTATGTTGGATTTTGCGAAAGCTAGTCTGAGTTTTCTATTCTTTTCACTTACGAAGAATATTTTCCTGGCTACTCTACCGTGATATCCAGCAGATCGAATTACCCTTCTAATAGTCTCAGGATTAACAATTATTCCATATAATGCTTGTAAATCAGCAGCAACTTTTGAAGCACTATTTCTTGGATTTTTTTTTTATATTTCGAACGATAATTCGCTTTATTCCATTGGATAGCTTTGATGGTCGGTCAGGTCTTCTTTTATCCTGAATCATATGATTCATTTTATATCGTTTAATGATATTGAAAACTGTTGAACGACTCAAGTTAACTGTTTCAGCAGTTTTTCTAATAAATTTTCCACGTTCAATATGCAAATTAATAACTAATTTTCGAATTTCAGGCGAAGTTTCTTTTCGTTGAGCTAAAAAACACAAAAATTCCAAAACAAACTAGAGAGAAATACTGCAAACGATTTTATAAATTATTGCCAATTGCTTTTAAGTAAAAATAAAACCCCCAAAAATATGTTTATTGCTTGCATATATAATGGTGTCCCATCACTTATGTGAGCTATTTTTTGCGCCGTTCTAAACATTTGTAATTTTATTAAATTAATATTTTAATATTTTGACAAAATGTATGTTATGTAACAATCTTTACTAAATTTAAGTATGTTACACACCCACAAAAAAATGTGTACATGTTTTTTTAATTTATTTGATTAGTTTCCTTTTGTAAAGCACAAGTGTCCCATCACTTATGTGAGACACTGTATATACAATCCTAAGTGCTTAAAATTTAATATTTAAAACCTTCTTAAATCAAAAGCTTTTAGTTCCATAATCATTTAGCACCATAACCTTTTAGCTCTATTTTTTAAGCCTGTAAACACAACAAATTTCAAACATTTTATTTTCCAAGGGTACTTAAAATATTTTTTATAAAGGCATTTTGGCAAAAATATGTGCAGTTGTTTGCTGCAAAGAAATGCAGATACAAAATAAAATAGTATATTTGACTCAAAAAGATTTAAAAGAAATTCTGTTACCTCCCTCCCCCCAAAAAAGGAGATTTATTAATTACTATTTAATAGATTATTGGAGAGTTTATAATGTACTAATTTAAAATTTTACTTAATAGAACAATATATTTTTTAAAGTAATAAATCTTTTAAATTCCAGAAATATATCCGTGGTAATTTTTTACAGTAATATAATTTTAAAAAATTTGAATATTCCCAAATATCTCATCCTGGTTACAAAAGTGTCACAACACAAAAAACTACATTTTTCAGGAAATGCGAAATAAAGTTTCAGGCTGTGGCAAGCTCACTGGGCATATTGCAAACGCAACAGCTATTTGGTTGCTGCATTTTAACTATCTTCTTCCTTAGATGATTGGTAGAGGAATGAAAACCACGTAGAATGGCCATGAAACTAAGAAAGATATGGAAGTAAGACGAAGCCAATGACCGCTTATACGTAGACACCAAATCGGTAACTTTTTCTTACGCCGACAACTTTGGCTTCTGTCACGTGACGGAGGGCAGATTTAGCGCGCTAAACCGGTTTTTCTCCCGCCGAAACTCATATTGTTATGTTTGTCTTGAGTTGGCCGCACTTTTGGTTTTCTCTTTCTGAAATCTGAAAGTTGCCAGTAAAGCGATCACCGCCAAAAAACGGGATCTTTTCGCCAAAGATGTTGGACTCCAAACCATGCCGAGAGAACAATGGAAAGTGGCGTCTACGTATATTAGAAGTCTGTGGACGAAGCCTGTTTCTCATTAGATGCAGGGAGAAAGTCGATGACACCGAATTTCTGTGAGGTTCACCCATATCCTAGCATTCCGTGGGCATGGCAATAGTTTTGAGCGCTTTGTCGTGACGGGTTATAGTGACAGATGCTGCTACAGCGAGAGGTAAAACCGTGTTAATGTATGCCAAGTTATCGCCAATAGCCAATACCAGCCGGGTTGGCGGCAGTTTAAGGGTCACACCTATCCCAGAATTCTCGGCTACCTTCGGAGCTGATCCTTTGACTGGTACTTTTTCCTTATCTTTCTTAGTTCCATGAGAATGGCAGCCATAACTCATAAGCCTAATTTTTGAATTGCGAACACTTTTGTAGCAAAAGTGCGCAAGTAAACTTCTCATACATTATTCATCATATATAAAAAGAAAAAAAAAAGAAAATAGTGTACAATGTGAATACAAATAATAATTCGTTATAAATAACAATTTATGAATTTTTGCCCTGCCTATCAGAAAAAGAGAGAACTATACCTACGTTCTTCCAATGTTGTCGCTGCCACTTCAGCTCCGTATTGACTTTCACCCAGCATATTTTCACACTTTACTCGAAAGAAGTATCGAGTTTTAGGCTTTAGACCTCTTACAGTTAGTGTAGTTTCAGATCCCGGCACAGTTACAGGACCACCTGCTGCTTCACCTGTAAAGGTGAATAAATCTAAAAAGGTACTGCACGTGTCTGCATACATAATTCTCTAAGAGTATTAAAAAATATTGTATTTTTAAAAATTGGCTACATAAAATAGTTCTAATTCTCCTAGATTTCAATATAAATACATGAAAAACACTATAAAAATATTTTACTACACAGGTGTGATAAAAATACAAATGTTTAAATGAAAAAAAAATAGATATTAAAATAATAAAACGCCGCAAGTACTCTCGGCTTGACACAAGCCTTTGTCAAAGAAAGAGAGAGAGAGAGAGAGAGAGAGAGATAAGAAGAAAAGAACCCGGTTTTGCATCTCCATTACTTTTTTCTTCTTTTTGAAAACTTATTTTTGACTTCTGTCATGTCAGAAGCGCTTGGAAAATTTTTTTATTTTAACATCTATTTTTTTTTTTAAACATCCTACCACCTACAATTTGCATGTTAACCCTTTTTTTTTAAATCTAACGTATTTATAAATTATCACGTCATAAAACATCATGTTTATTATTTTTAAAATCTTTTACGTGCATAACGCTGAAAATGATTTTCAATCTAGACTTTACAGCAGGTGTTTAATATCTAATAAAACAAAATAAAATTTATTTAAACACTACGTTTAATAAAAATAATATAAATTACACAAAATTTACTAAATGCATTTACCACTTGTTTGCCGCCACGCCACTGTATACTGTAAAATAGGGGAATTTCCATCGAAAGGCTTACTCCATGTCAATCGTAAGCTTCTGCTTGATATGTCATGAATTTCCAAATTCTGCGGAGCATCAGGTATATCTTTATAAGAAAAAAATAGAGTAAAATGGAAAGTGCAAAAATGATATTTAATAAACGGTCGAGTGCGAGTGTTACTCGCATACAGAAGGTTTCGTACAATAAGTGTATAAATTAGCAATTAGTAATAACAAAAAAAAAAAAAAAAAAAAAATTGCTAAAAGAATAATAAGACTCCAAAAATCTATACAATGTAGAGATTGAATATAGATGTATATGCGTGAAAAAATATAAATAGATATAGTAGAAATGTTTCGAGATAGATGAAGCCTAATAGTATCAAATGTTGATACTTTGTTATTTGATCACTGCAAAAAAAAATCTGAAAATTACTAAACTTTTTCTAGGAAACTGGGATTTCTAGAACTTTTCCTGTAACGGAAACAGCAAAAATTCAAGTTTTAGAGTCGATTACATGAAATTTTCATGTAAAGTTCTTGGAATCCCAGTTTCCTAGAAAAAGTTTAACAACTTTACAGATTTTTTTTACAGTGATATCAGTATCTTTGGTATCTAAAAATGGCATGGTGTTTTCTATAAACAGATGTGGTGGGGATATGAAAATTTGTAACATTTGTATTCAGAATTAGAAATGGTACAAGAATTTCCTTTTCTGTTTCTGAATTTTATTAATGTCACTACTATAGAAGTTAACTTGAATGTTGCTATTTTTTCAAAATCTAGAATATTTAAAATTCCATATTCTGGTTTTATACATTTAAAAAATTGTCTTATCTGTTAAATATAAGAGCTGACTATGTTTAGACTTAAATGCCATTAAATGTATCTTTTTTCATGTAAAGAAATGATTTGACTATTATCATTGCAATTTTTCGATAACACAGTTTTTTCTGTAAATGTCACAAATTTCAGTTTTTTTTTTTTTTTTTTTTTTTTTTTTTTTTCAAATAAAAACTGTTTTCCTTTAAAGCAGTATTTTTCTGTAAAAAAAGTAATTTTTACTTAGAAATTACTTTTTTTTTTTTTTTTTTTTTTTTTTTTTTTTTTTTTTTTTTTGACAGTGTAGGTACTTCAAGCGCTTTTCAATCTCTTTGTTGAACGCCCTCAAATCAAACTTGTGCACTGTAAAAAAAATCTGTAAAGGTACTACACTTTATCTAGGAAACTGGGATTCCAAGAACTTTTAATGTAACGATAACAACAAAAACTCAAGTTTTAGAATCGGTTACATGGATTTTTCCTGTTATCGTTACATGAAAAGTTCTTGGAATCAGAGTTTCCTAGAAAATGTTTAGTACCTTTACAGATTTTTTTTTACAGTGTGTGTAACAGAAAATGCGAAACACTTATTTTTGTTTATGTTTTTTATGCTCAAATAAACTCGAAAGCTTTTAAATTCTAAATACTATGAAAATTAAATTAATCTCAGATATCTACTTTTATCACTGTCATAACTAATGTTAGTCTTTAGTCTTAGACACTGTTTGGTTTTACTTCCAAAAGAAAAAAAAAATAAATAAAAAAATAAAATACACACAGATCTTATAGTAACATGTCAAGGATAACTAGACCAGATTGTTTTCGAATGAAACTTCGACTGAAATTGAATAAAAATTCCGAGAAAATTTGAATTATTTTACTTTATAGATGCTCTGAGTACTAATGTCATAAAAATTCATTTTCTCAATCTTATAAGTTCGAGAAACTATTTCCATGGCTGTTTTAAAAATCGACAAAAATGTCTTAATTTTTTTTTTTTTTTTTTTTTTTTTTTTTTACAAGTAGAAAAAATGTTGATACTTATATATGACAAAGCTTTCTAGAACCATGAAACCATGATATTATCAAATGAATTTTTAATTTTCAAAACATATGATTCAAAAAGAAAGAGTACACGTAATAAACTAGATTACTATTAAGGTTTTTTTGTAATTTTAATTATTAAAGATAATAATATTCTTTTTTAATTATTATTAATATTGAAACTTAATTGTATTTCACATAAATTGCAAAAATATTCTTTCATCGTATCTTTTAAAAACCAGAATTATATTGTAATTAATATGTTAATTTATTAAAAAATATAATAATATTCTTATACTAACTCTGGATAAAAAAATATAAAAATGTATCAAAGTATTTATGTATATATATATATAATAATAATTTTTAAATATCTAACAGATTTGAAGCATACAAAAAAGACCACAAAGAAGCATTAATTTGTAATACTTAGAATTTTGTTAATGAAAATAATAACGCACAGTTTTTTTAAATGCATAATATAATTAAATACAAATCCATAGAACACGCCTATAACCAAACGTACGAAATTTTTGAAACGTGAATTAATTATCCATGGCTTCAAATGATCTTTATAATTTCTAATGGGCGCATATGATAACAAATTATAATATTTTCTCTCGATTTATTCAATAATCAATAGTTTACTATCTCATCTACTTTCTTCTGTTTCCTAATTTAATTTAGTTTTATCTATAGTTTTAAATTCAACACAGTAAAATATATATATATATTACAAAATTCGTCTAATAAATTTATTAACTAGAAGTTTAAGATGTTATGATTAAAATAATAAACTACATGACAATCATAAAAAAATAAAAACAATGCAGGACACGTTTCAACCTATAAAAAAATAATTATAATACTAACCGCTCATCATTATCTGAAGCAGACAAATTTCCGTAAGGGGGCAAGGTTAAAGATGAACTGAAATATAGAGGAATAATTTTGCAAATAGTGCGCCAGTTAGCGCCAGTTGAAAGAGCATATGCGGAAGACGAAAGTCTTCCCAAAATGAAAGAAGAAAAAAAGTTGGAAAAACAGGAATGACAAATAATTGAAATGAAATAAATATAAAAATAGAAATAAGAGAAATAAAGAAAATTAAAATAAAATAAATGGATTAAAACTTTTTTTAATAAAATGAAAAGAAACAAGAAAGGAGGGCATGATGTACAGAAATAATTTCCAATCAGGATAAAGAAAGGGAGATGGTGAAAGATCATTGTCAAGATTATCAGGATTTTTACAAATAAAATAAGCTTCATGAAAATAGTGAAAGAGGGAGGCAGGTAAATCGGAAATCATAGAAAACCGAGGCTATTATTTCTATATAAATTCACATAAATCAAATTATTTCGTTCTAAACACCACAAAATACGTATGAAAATCACGTCTTATAGAGTATAAGTGTAGCAATTAACTTTAAAAACAATCAGAAATTAATATCTTGGCCTATGCAATCAAGGCACTATGTCTGGTTTAAATTTTGTTTTTGATCTTTTAGAAATAGGACTAACTTCAGGGTCAGAGGACCTGCGTCGCTTAAAAAAAATTGTCTGCTTCAGTCATTTCCTTAATATTTTTCTAAACTGGCATATAAACATCATCAAACAAATTCAAACAAATTATTATTAAACAAAAATCAAAGGCAACATGCAGCAGCCTTGTGTAATTTTTCACCACGATTCCCTGTGCCTTACCACACGTACAGAAATTGTCCTTAATCATTAAAGAAAAAACATGCTCCCCTGTATCTCCCTTCCCATTTGTCATCTGTTGCATTTTTTGGTGAAGGTCTTACAGCTCTTCAGTGACAAGTTTTTCACTGGTTTATTCACCAACTCTTCCACTTATTCGCCACTCCCAAACAAACTCATGTATTGACTGGAATCAGTTAGCTATCGACAGTACCACTTGTGAAGGATCTGCTAAATCTGGAAAATGCCAAAATGTCCAAAAATACACTTGGAAATAAACGAAATTATTCGACTAGATGCGTTTGGTGATGCACACAGGATAGAAAACAGTGTCTCACTGAAAAGAAAAACACTTGGTAGCTCTGTTTAGATTACCAAAAATGTAGCGAGAGCACTCGAATACACCGACAAAATCCAAGGGAACGTAGGAAATTTATGCAATTTTTTGTCGGAAAAATCGAAGAAAACCGAAATGGATGATAACTAAAGAAAACGAAAACTGAATTATTATTGTATATTCATTTTTTAAAAAGGATTTTTTTATTTTATTGCGATGCATGTTACTTTTATATTATTAGTATATATTAGGTGCTATGCTTTATTTAGTAACAAAAAGTGACATTTAGGCTTTGAATGGCATTGGTGAATATTGTTATCATCCGATGATTTTATGTTATCACAAATCGTTTGAGATATATTAGTTGTAATTCAGTTGTGTTTATTATGTTTAACAATTTATCGTTTATTAATATTACATAAAAATGCATCTTGCATACATGAAGGATATCATTAAAATATTTTATTTATGGTTTTCAATGCTATAGTTTCGTGGTTCTACATTACTGCAAATTTGTTTCTTAAAAGGATATATTTAACTTGAAAGAAGAATTAAAACAGATGATTTGATCAAATCATATAAATACAACACACAGTTACAATAATCTTCAGCAAACTAACCAAATTTAACGATACAATTTGATTAATAATAATTTTACAATAATCTCAAAATTACTAACGAACTTATTTTTAGTAGTTATAATAATCTCCTTTATTTAAAACATTTCCTATTTTGCAGACAAAAATTTTTAAACACCGGTATTTATTGCAAAATTAACAAAAGTAATCTCACATATCTGTTTAAAATTGCATATTTCAACCTAACTATAAACCATAAAAGGCGTGTTTATCAATAAATGATACTCACCTTGAACCGTTAATTGAATGTTCATGGAATCTTCCCCGTAATCATTAATGGCCGTGCATGTGAACAAAGCGGAATCTTTGCGTTCCGCTTTTTCAATAATCAATTTCGTTCTATCTCCATCTACAAGCTCTTCTTTCGTAATTCTGTACCTAATTAACAAGAGATAAATACGTCTTATCACGCCGAAACATAAGTGCATGAATTTTTGAAACTCAAAGATTATATCACAACGATTTTCTAACGTAGACTTTTATCAGTTTAAAATTCCTTTTCTAAAGACTTTCAAATTATTTTTAACGTGTCATTAATTGAATTTTTGAAAAGTTTTCTCTGATATGCGGAACTTGTAAAGGATATCGATTGATTTATCGTGTTATTTAACAGAACCATTAACTATTCTGACAGTGAAAAATTTATGCTTATAGCGGAATTTTTCAATATTCTTTTGCAAATTTGATTTACATGTAGTGGGGAATTGATAAATTATCATCTATTTGAATTACTGAGTTTTGTAATTTGTGAGTTATAGCCATTTATAATTTTTAGCAAGTAAAATTAAAAATAATTTTGTTATGAGATGAAAAAGAAAGGGGATAAGTTATATCTTTAATTCTGTAAACATAACCTTGATTAGACATAAAATATATAATTTTTATATAATATTGAATTATTTTTATTGATTTAATTCAAAAACACATTCGAATAAAAAAAAAATATCAATAAACTGTTTTTTTTTAAGTTAATACATGTAAAGGTTTTAAAATAAATTTAATAAATAAATAATGATATATTTTTAAAATAAACTCTAACATTTTGCTACATGTGTTATTTATTTTGATTATTAACAAGTTAAAAAATTATCGAAATATGGGAAAAAGATCTACGTTTATTAAGTTATTACCAGTAATAAAAAACTAGTCGTTGGGGGCCATCGTAATACTTACCCTTCATATACATGCATATATAATATATGAAAATAAAACATTTTTAAACTATTTATAAAATGCAGCGCAATTCCAAAACAAAATTTAAACGTGTATTTAAATATTTTTATTATGCATAGTAATGCTCTATTAATGCGTTGCTAATTAACCTTTTTCGACAATCTACTGAAGAAGTACTGAATTGCGAAAAAGAAACATCCTTATAACTCCAAAAATAATAATCTTATTAAATAACAGTTTATTGCGTCGAATGAAGCATCTCATTTCCAATTAAAATGTACTCTTGAATTGAAATTTGAATGAAATACAAGATCATGAAAAATCGAAGAATGTGGAAAACAGGATTACAAATATCTCGGCAACTAATAATTCGATCGACTTTGTTCTTTATGCAAAATTTGTGTTATTTTATTGCCTTTTACGATATTTATTGCCTTAAAATAAAAAATTTCGAAATTTTTTATATACTTTTTATCAGAGCGAATTTTTTGAGAGTTCGAAAAATATAGTTCCGGATAATCGAGGTTACTGATATTAAATAGGCTTTGTCCCATTCTCCATTCTTGCATACTAAATACATACAAAATTTCAAGTCTCTATCTCAATTTGTTCGGGAGATAGAGCGTTTACAGACACACAGACAGACAGAAAAACAGACAGGCGGACGGCAATTTTTTTTTCTAAAAATATGTTTTTTTCAAAATCTCCAGTGTCTAAAACATCTAAATCTGTCATTTTTTTCATTTTCAAAACGATTGCAAGACTTAACCTATACTACGTACGATGGGTAGGTAATAAAAAGAAATATGAAACACAAAATGTGTAACATGTTTCGAGATAAAAGAAGAGATTTTATATTTTCAAGGTAAATTTATTTAACGGCTTCCATAATTTGAGCACGTTTTTTGTCATTCACGATTTGCCCGTACCACGTGCGGGCATACATATTCCAATCATGATTTCTTATTCTCACCAGTAAATTTTTATTGTAAATTTTTCATTTTTCTGATTCAACTATTTTGAAAAACTGGCGATAAAACATTAAAAATTCTATAACAGACATTAAAAAAAATACATTATTTAAAACATGACATTATTTGAAACATTAACATCATTTGAACGTTATTTGACATTATCTGAAGCATTTTTTAATAAAAATATTGATCACTTAAGTAGTTAAATAATATTTTAAAAGATTTAATTATAGAAAAAACCCCGCATTGTTCTGGGTGGAAAAAATATATTTCATATTCATTGTTTTGAAATATCCAACTTCCTTTACTGAAATCTACGAAGCTAGCGGAGGGGAACTGATTATAGAAAATCCAATACCAGTTTTTTTCTTCAATACAAAATTTCGGTGAGAGATTTAATTACGAAATTCTGCATTTTCAAAGGACATTTATTTCAATATAACTTAAAATTTTGTGATTTGCTTATTAAAAAAAAGTATGTTATTTTTTATATATACAAATTTGTATATTCATATGATATAAATTAAAAAAATGAGAATGGAAAACCGTTAGTTAATTTCAATACACATGACAATATAACAATGATTGAGAAATATGATGTTTTTAAAGTATTTAACCCTTTCGGGTCTGATGTACTATTAATAGTATACGTATTTTGATGAAGTATTATTTTGTCCGATATCTGTCCGATAATGCACGGAAACACTGCGTGGTTCTGCCCCGTAAATGTTAAATCCATCTTAGAATGAAAATTTAAAGTTCTCGCATCGAGGATCGAAATAAAAACCTTCTGTTTACTAACGAAATGCTTTTCTTCCTAGCCACGATGGCTACACGCAAAACGTTCAAATCAAGTTTCTATTTTTAAATCGCAAAAATGGATGAATGACATTAAAAAAAAAAAAATTTAATCAGCTTTTTCAAAATTTTATGATTTGTCGTGTGATATGACGTATTCAGCTATAAGTACACACATTTTGAAGCATACAATTTTTGTGTATGGACTCTGTGACGGATAGACAGAGGGCAGAGACGAATGGGGTTTTCCCAGATAAAGGAAAATTTTAACAGATTTTAATTGTCGTTTCAAAAATTGCAGGAAAAACCGGTTCTAGGATTCTACTCTTACCAGTATCCACTATTTACTCAATTTCGTTTGCTCAAATATTTTTTCGGAAACAGTACGATTGGTGTTTTAGCTTTTTCTTGATATGAACGTCCTTTCAAAGTTCTATTTTACATACAAACTAAGCTTTATGTCTCACATATGTGTTTTTTTCTTTTACGCTTTAAATCAAAACTTCTTATTGATTATTATTGTACGTTAGCTTAATCACATCGTCGGCCATCTCTTTAGATGAGAAATGAATGACGTTGGAATCGGCCTATTTCTGATTGGCTAAAATTTTGGATGAAAAGTCTTACTTAATGGAGACTGCATGTTTTAGATGACTGCTAAAAAATTCGGGTATAAAGATTTTCATTATCATACTAAACTTGAGAAAATTCTCGCAGATAATCGGCTGAAATCAACAGTTACCTCAAAAAATGCTCCTAAAATTGGTGAATCTCATAGCAGTTTTAGTGATATTACATGTGGAATCTAGAACAGGATTTAAATTTGATATCTCCACCCGACTCTCCTGAGTGATTAAAAAGACATTGAACACTTATATCTTATGTCTCAATTTTTGCAGCTCACTAAAATTTATATACCATACATAAATGTTTTGAAGGAGGACACTGTTACCTTTTCCTTGTAGCTTCTCAATATTTTTGGATAACACAAATGTAACATACAGACAAAATACACATAACGCGTTCTCTAATTGGCAAAGGCCACACAAATCTTGCATGATAAATGTATTACTTATAATAAGAAGACTCGGAATTTTTTTATTCAACATTCTGCAACATTTTGTGCAGCTTAAATATAAGTATCCTATAACATTGAACAATTATAACTAAGGTCTTTGGGGCAAGCAACTCAAACTTTCTATGATAAACGTAACAAATATAAGAATTTTCCATGTAGCTTATTTCAAACGTATCAAATATTTTAATAGAACTGTGTGTCCACGGAAATTTAAAAACTCCAAATATTTTACAAAAATAATTATATATATATTTATATATATATTTTTTTAAAGTGAAAACTTTGTTTGTTTGGAGCAAAAATAAAGACTCGTAGAATTTAAATACATTTAATTCTGATACTAAATTGAACCCACACTCAATTTTTTATGGCAAATCTAATTACTATAAGGAAGGAGCATTACTCAAATTTTATTAAACTTGAGGTAGGAGGAGTACATTTTATCTAAGTCTCAAAACTTCTTACTGCGATTATTCTTTCTGTACAGGTTAATATATTGTGTAACAGTAATATCATATTAACTGACATTTTGCGTCTGTGATCGTCGTTAATTTAATTTTACAATCACAACAAAAAATATTACTTATTCATAATAACTTAATCAAACTTCTATTATAACTTTTATTGAATTCACGACGTAAGATTTATATCAGTAAAATGATACATCTTGTGAAGTAGATGGCTATGCAATTATGTTAAATAAAAAAATAGAAAATAAAAAAAGAGAGAAGATCAATAGTAGACTTTAATTTACCTTGACTCGCTATCAAGTTCAATAACAATCCCTTGCCTTCTCCAAATAAATGTGATTGGTCTGTTTCCAAATGAACTACATTCCAACTGCGTCCTTTCTCCCCTCCTTGTTGTCAGAACTCTAAATTTTGATTGAAATTGTGGAGCACCTAAAAAGACAACAGAAACATACGTTTGAAACCAAATGACAAAGACAACAGATGCAAATCTATCACAATGCAGCTTGTATAAGTAATCCCCCTGTTGCGGTACTTATAATCTAGATATCTATTTTTAACAACATGATCTAATATTTTAATCAATTTCGTACCAATCAGGACTGCACAAAGAGAAAGCGGGCCGTAGTAATAAATGGGATGTGTCCTATCACATAAATATGATACAACAATACATGGCTAGATGGAAACACAAACGACCAATAAAAAAATCCGTTTTATACAGATTTTTTCTTTTGGAAAATACAATTGCAGAAGTTCCCTTGAGAGTAGGGACGGGGCTAGGAGCTCTTGATATTTTTTTTTCATTTTTTTAAAACATTTATTACAGGTTTTTGTTATAAACAGTCTTTAACCTATTAGAAAATAAATGGGGCGAATAGTACATTTTTTTTAATTTATTAAGAATTTCTTGCAGTTATATATATTTTTTTTACAATAATACAGTTTGGATGCATTCGCAAAAGTTTTTCAGCCAAATATTTTTAATTAAATGATACAGATAATGAAATTCTAAATAAATTAAACATTTAATTTTGTATAAAAATGTTTTAAAAATAAAAGAAATAAGGTTCCCTGGGGTAATAACGCCACGTTAAGGTTCGACCAATTTTCACGGCTCAGTTTTAGTTTGTATTTTTCAAACAAACATATATTTCGATACAGCAACTCATTGAATATATATATAAAAAAATAATTTAACAGATATGTATTCATAAAACGTAATGGCGTGATTTCTTGACCAATGCTATTTGGCGTTATTACCCACCCATATGGGTAATAACGCCATGCAAACAAAACTATGAAATAAGATGGAATAATTGCATGTAGCTTGCCCAATTCTAAAAATACAAACTATACAAACTTAGAAATTGACAAATTGCATTCTAAGCTATTGAAAATGTTCAATTTTTTGTGAAAGTGTAAGAAAAATAAAGGTGTGGTGTGTGTGTGTGTGGGGGGGGGGGAGTATGAGGCAAAAGAATATCAGACTGTGAGCTTCTTTTTGCTTAAAAAGGACCGCTTAAATAGAAATATGAGAAACGTTGGGCAGTTTTAACTATGTTTATTTGAATTAGTATTTAGGATGTAGCTCGGCCACTGTAGGGAATCAACCGGCATATTAATGCCAAGGATTGGCGTTATTACCCCGTTATAGTTATTGCGCTGTACATTTTAAATTACAAATTATCTCGAGAAGATATCCAAAATCTTCAACACTATTTTGAAGTCCATGAAATGTACTACAAATTTATGTAATTAACAAAGTATTTCCGGATAAAAAAAGTAGTCTTCACATTACAAAACGTATCTCGCAAATTTTAGATCAAGCGTTAATTTTAGTTGCTTGTAAAAACAATAAGACCTAAAAATGAAACAAATTAACTTGAAGCTGTTTTTTGCGATTTATATGACTCAAAACCCTTCTTCGCAGAGCACATGGGTGTCATTTACCAGATTATTTCGTAATTATGCAAAATATTAGCACTTGGCGTTATTACCCCGCCTGGCGTTATTACCCCATACCACCTTATATTTCGTAACTTTAATCAGTGACTTAACCCTACTAGCCACTTGACTCTTGTTCGCGCGTCTGAACTTAACCACATCATTAAAACAAAAGCACCATTTCAATACTTACTTCATATTAAGTAAACTTATAAATATTTGAATCAACACAAGATTACAGACCCCGGACTCGGCCTGTAATGTCATTCTTACAAACATTGACTTATGATTTATTTTTATTTATTATTTATTTTTATTTTAAATTTCGCCTTAAAAAAGTATGAATTTACTTTTTTTCATTAATTTTTTATTCAGGTCCGAAACCGGGTCACTTTAAAGAGCCGGCCCTGAAAATGTCTACCAACTCTCCTCCCCCCCCCCCCCCTCCATCAAACCCTCGTCTAAAAGAACCTTGTAACTATCGGAAATTTCCTAATAATTTGTTCTAACGAGAGTTTTCCTGAAAATTTATAAGAATGCTTATAAAATCCCAGGATATGTATATATTTTAATCTCAGTTTGATGCTATAATTTTTAATGCCACATCTTTCTATATATGGTTCAAAATATAATTATGTTTTAAATATTTTTCTCTGCAACCAATAAATAGAGATATATTGATGCATATGTATTGTAAATCCAGGGTTAATCTAAAAGAGGGAATATTTATAAAATATATTAGTGAAGCATTAAAAAATGCAAGATATTTTGATATATATATGCCGATGACGATGCTAGATTTTATGTGAAATCATTAATTTAGACAAAACTTGTTTGAGTTCAACAATATCTGGAAAATAAAACAGTTTCATTATTTTCTGAATTATTGAAGATAGTTTATAACTTAAAGAAGCGATATTAAGGTTGTTGTGAATATTTATTATGCTAAATACATTTTATGAATTATAAAAATAACAGCGATTTTTGGCATTTATTAATTTATTTGTGACTCTCTAAAACGCATATTTAAACTCTGTCTTTTCAAAAATGGAATATGTCAGTTATAAGTAGTGACCATAGTATTAAGTTCACCTTAGCACGCTTTGGCACTTAAAATGATAATTAATTTTACTTTAATGGATATAACGTTAAGAGTTTTCAAAAAAAAAAAAAAGCTTGGAACGTTTATATAAAGAATTTAATTTTTTTCATTAATAAATTTATTGACGTAAATATCATATAAGGTAAAAGAAAACAACATTTGGACTATTTTGGGGTTATTGAATATATGCTCATTTTTTTAAAAAAAAGTTTTAAAAGTTAGCTTAATGTAAATATATAAAGAAACCTTATTTTAAGTAAAAGAAACCTTAATTTAAATGTAGGCATTTTTCTTAATATTAAAAATTTTAATTATTTCCCAATGTAAACGACTTTGGAAAATTTCTCAAAACAAAATAAGTATTTTAAACGTATAATAAATGGAACATAAATCACCTCTCTATTTTAAAAGAATTTATCTACGTACATGTTGTGTGAAACATGCCCAACTTAAAAAAATATAATGCGACACAAAAAAAATAATATTAAATTAAACTATAGATTAAACTGAGTGGTAGAAAATTCTAATAAAATGTTAATATAAATGCATTTTTTTAAAAATTTAATTAAACTTTAAAGAACAGTAACTAATTCTTTAAATTAACTACAAGAAAAAAAATATATTAATATGCTTAAAAATATATTGAGATAAAAATTCGAAGAAAACTTTTGAAATGGAACACAATTAACTATAAGTAGATTTTTGAGAAATTTAATTACGTTACTTTACGCATTCTCGGAATCTACGCAAATTTGCGTCGGAAAATGGAAAATTAAATTGAATTTGTTCATGTAAGAATGCCATTTTCCTAACATCAATAAAGTAAAAGTTGCATCTTATTATTGGATTTATAATAAAAAAAAAAAAAGAAAAGAAAAGAAAAGAAAAATCTTTAAATGAAAAAACTTTCGAAGACTGCTTCCTATATGAATCAGTCGCCTTAATTGGGGAAAGAATTATTCCGCATTAGTAGTTTTAGCGTCAAATTTATTTTGCAACAAATATCGAAAACCTAAATTGGAATCCTAATTGATAAAAAAAAAAAAAAAAAAAAAAAAAAAAAAAAAAATCTTCTTTGAGCTAGGCGGAGGTTGTGTATTGCAAATTCAATAATTTACTCCTGTAATTTGATTTCTAGAAAATATTAGAAAGCAAAAGAGACATTTAAATTAATTAATTTTTATTTAAATTGTCAAGATCACAATTGTATCACTAATCAGTTTTTACTTAATTAATTTAAAGACTGGATACTTTACCTCATCACTGAATCACAAATAGACATACACTAATAAAAATATCAATATAAGAAAAAAATATACCAAATTTAAAGCAGAAAAATGCGCATGGAGATTTATATATATCTACAAATTTCAATTGTATTCATTTTTTTTTCATGTTTCAATGTGGTAATTTTGTATTAAATTCATTGGTTCATATATTGTTTTACAATTAATGGTCTTATATATATAAATATGTATAAGTAAACATCAGGGTAGCAATCCAACTTTTATTTAACAATTATAATATTTATGATGTTATTGAAACATATTTATCACTTATAGCATTATCATCAAAATATACACTTTGAATAATTTAGGTTAATCATTTTCAGAATTACATACTTTGAAATTTTGCGTTTTTAGAAACAACTGAATAGTTTACCCTTCGAGAAGTCAGTGAATAGCAATTCTTACAATATCCAACTAGTTGAATTAAAAAGTAATTATTTTATTAAACATTGCATCAAAATCACTGAATTCAAAAACTATCTCTTAACTGCCAAAATCGGAAAAAAAAACAACTAAATTGAATAAATTGTTGATAACTGCTTCATTATTTTTGGAAGAAATTAATTAATTGAGCTATAGGGTCATTCCACACCAAATGAGCAAATCAGGTGTGGCTGACATGTCACAGATTTTATTGAAAATCATCATATAAGTAGATCACAATCATTTACGAGGAAACGCAAAATAGTAGAGTTCAGACTAGTTTATTTCAGTATAAAAATTTACATTAAAGTTGAGACGAAATCGAGGTCTTGGGCTTGAAATTTCAAGTTTGATTATTTGCCCTAGGAATGGAAAGATTGTAATAAAAATTATTTACACTTAAGAATGAACTATAAGTAACAGATTAGCATAATTTAGTAATTTTATTTTTATTTTATAATTTAAAAATAAATAAATAATAAAAAAAATCGTGGAAAAAAATAAAATATTTCAGTTATATGTTTTAATTTGAAGGACACTTTTTCCGAATTCAATTTTTTTGCCATTATAGCTAATTAAATATATTTAATACATCTATAATTTAATTCTTGCCTTTTTCATTCCTTTATGAGAAAAAAAATAAATAGTGAAAACTGCTGATTAAAAAGTCAAAATTTTTTTTCATTTTTTTGGAGACGAATAAAAGCTTTTAAAAGTTTTAAACTCTTTGATATTACAGATAAAAGTGTATATTTTAAGTATACGGAGTTTTATTCTTGCTCTCAGTTTATTTTTGCCTCAAGAATATTTTAAATTTGTATAGAAGAAAAACGATTTTCTTCTTAAAATAACTGTATTTTAATGTTAAATTCAAGTAGCAAACATAGATGGCAGCACACATCTTTGTTAGCAAGAAATTTGCAAAAAAGCGCGTGTTTTCAAAGAAAAATTGTCTTTAGAATGTCTCAAATATTAGTTTTTTGAACCCATTTTTGTTATGTTAGAAATTAAAAAGGCAGTATTGAAACTTTTTTAATGTGTCATGGACTTATTGATTCTTATGTACGTGTAATATTGTTAATGTAGGAGCTATCCTTTAATTAATTTTTTGGGGTAACATAAGAGGAATAATTATGATTTTGTCATTTTTTTTAAAGTTTCTAAGTTTTTTTAAAGATGAAGGAAATAAATAACAACTTTGAAACTTTGAGAATTCGATCTTCATACATAGTACTACATCTTGCATCAATTTCACAGATTTTTTTTAAATCCTTTAATTTTTATAACATTTCAAAATTTTTAAAAAATTACAAAATTTCAATATTTACAACCAATTTATGATTAATTATGATATTGCCAAATTATTGTTACTCAATAAATATAAAGATTGATATCCAGAGATTTCAATATCATAAAAAAACTTCATTTTTGTTAAATAGTTTTCAAAATATAGAACTTGAAACTTGCAACTTTCGACGATTATCCGCAAGCCATTCTATATCACGTTTTTTAAATGTCCAAAATTGATAAAATAATTTATTTTTCGTCAAAATATTGTGCACACATACATTTGAATATGAAATGAACACGTATCTCAAATTTTATTAATATCGGATTCTATGCAGCCACGGCTTTTTTTACATTTTTGCTCATTTGACATGGAATGACCCTATAACGTAATATAAAACATTCAGTGGTGGTAATATTTTTAGTTTCACACCTAAACTATACATTTCGAAGAAAATAAAGCTTTGGTTTGTTGTTGTTTACTGGTGGATTGTTAAAGGGTTTTGGAGACTCACTTTATACATAGCAACATGTGACCTTTTTTTTTCCTTCTCAGTCCCTGTGAAGCATAAATGTATAAAAGTTTTAATATAGACAGATTAATATCTCTTCTACTATTTTTTTTTTTTATATTTAATGTTGAAATTCTATATTTTTATGTTTAATTTTCATGTTTAAAAAATATATTAAAACTGTTCTTTGACAGCGCGCAACAGTTCTCAAAACCAAATAAAGCAGTCCGAATCAAACATGGTAAATATGTTCATTTTAAGTTTAAAAAGTAATTTATACTTCAAATTTAGTATTATAATTGCATTGATTATTTGAAATTGGCAATTTTTCAATAAAAAAAATATTTTTTAAACTTTAAAATAAAAATAAAAAAAATTAAATAAATAAATAAATAGGTTGCTTTCAAATGAAGTATAATTTTAAAATGCATTAGTTTTATAACCTTTTCAATATTTTAAAGGACTCGTGAACCAATAGTTTTGCTACAGTCTTGAGAACAATGGATGTAATTCAAAAGACAATTTTATTTTATTATTTTTAATCAAAAATAACATTAAAAAATAAAATGAAATTTCAATGCGAATATTAAAAAATTTATTTTATATAGATCATATATATTAAGTTGTCTATATTAAAAACATTATGCAGTTATGTTTTATAAGGCCTAAGAAAAAATTTAAAGTGTCATGTCGCAAAATTACACTACCAGGTAAAATGTAACACTCCTGAGACCCCTTAAACTACTTTTGCTATACATGGATTGAATACCTATGGGTTTATATATAAAAACAAAGTTTCACTCATGAAATTGTAATTAACAGTAAAAAAATTCAACACATGTTTTCCAAGACACATTTCTCAATATTTCTTCGAATCTCGGATTTTACATATTATACTCCTCTTGACTTCCTAGATATGCATTTTTTTACGCTTTCCTTTTAATTACTTATTATGATGTCAAACAATAATTGAAGCTTCTATCGAATTTCTTTTGTTTGTAATATTTTCTTTTGACACATTTTACAGGGCATAGAATTCACCATTAACAATTGGAAACATTTAAATCACCAACTGATCGCATAAACTCCCTAACGCATGTTATGCACTAAGAATCCCTTCCCAATTGACGAACCTGTCAAATATCACCTGTCAGTGTTATCTGCACAAAAACAATAAATCAAGATTGCCAGTCACAAAAAGTTCAGTGTAATTAATAATATGGTTAACCCTTTCCGGCGCAGTGTGCCAACTCCCCCGGCCACACCTAATTTTAATACCAAACTTGCAAACGGCACCGACAGCGAGAATATTTTATAGAAATTTCGCTTTTTCAAACGTGAATTTAGGAATTCTTAATTTCTATAAAAGTCGCTTTTAAATTCCGATGTCAATCAACAATTTCTTACTTTATGAGCAGAATTTGTCTGCGCCGGAAAGGGTTAACAACTGTAAATATAAAAACACAAATTTTATAACTGATAATATTTTTTTTTACTGCTAATACTTATCTGAAATTTATTATTCTGTTTTGGGAAGTGTTGAACGTTCTTATCCAATAAACAAAGGAAAATGCTAAATTTTATTTATAATAATAAGAATAATAATGTAAACGATTTCTACTTACTATGGACTGTTAGCCTCACAACGGTGCTAAGACCTTCCCCAACACCATTATTTGCTTCGCAGAGGTAATAGCCTTCATCGGATAACTCAACACTTGGGAAATTTAGCGATCCATTTACAAGTATGTGTACATGTGAGCTACTAACAATTGTTTTAAACTGCTCAGGTGGGTGACCTATAAGTAGTAAACATAGCGATACAAATAACATAAATTCCATAAATAATCTCTAAAATAAAAACAATAACGCTAATAACGTTAGTTAATAACGTTAATTACAATAACGCTTGGCTATTTTACTTAAAGTATGTGCCTACCCTCAAATTGCTGTTAATTTTTTTTTAATTATTATTATTTTGAAATAAATTTTAAACATTCAGAATTCCAAAAATTTATTACTTTTGTTTCAGCAATAATAAGAAGCAAAATTGTAGTTTAAATTATAAACAGGGAATGGACTTTCTGAAACCAAAAGTAATCATTTAAAGAACCACAGAAAAGAAAGCATTATATTTTAATACACAAATTATATAATATGTAATACATACAAAAAAATATTAACAACTAAAAGTACTCGTATATAGATTGGATTCGTTTATGCCGGCCAAGTATCTACGCTTGGGATAGAAGCCCTACTGGGTGAGATGCTTTCCAAATGAACCTAACCGGTATTTACGCAAGGTTCGAAATAAACCACGGAAAACTTCGAACGGTTAGGCCGATGGTCGCGACTGGGTTCGAACCCAGCACCTACCGTCTACCAGTTTCGAGGTCAGAACCCCGCGGCCACAGGTGGGGGTAGTCGTATACGGATTTTTCTTAAATGATTTGTAAAAAAAAAGACTTTTATTTTTTTGCTTCTCATAATGCATAAAATTATTAATATTTATCATTCATATATGTATAGAATTAGTAGGATTTATTACTCAGTTAACAGCGGATTAAACAACTATTACCTTTCGAATAAGCAAGGAATACTTAAATATGTGTATTCAGTAGGGTATTCAGTGGGGTGACTAAATAATGTAAATGGTGATCTCATGAATGGTAAAGCACTTAATTATTATCCAAGATGTACTTTACTTAGAGAAAACTGAGATTACTTATTCATTTCTTTGGAACTTAAACCACTTAACCACTACAGATTTCGAGGAATTTCGATTTTAAGCTTTCGTCGAAAAATTTGGTTCAAACGTTAATTTTGACTGTATTTTCTGAAAAATCTATTGTGTGTACATAAAAATTGAAATCGCGTTTCGGTTACACAGTTGCTGAATAATAACACCAGAGAGTTTCATGGATTTCCGAACAAAAATGAATTAAAATTTATATCATAAAGTTCCCCATTTGGATCTGATAAGTAGCTTTAAAATGTTTAGATACAAAACAATGCTATCAATACTCTGTTGTAATTGAAGAGCCACACATGCAAACAATTTCGCTATCTAAACTGTACACGGTGAATTAAAAGTATTCAGATTTCCTCTATTTCCAAAAGGAAAACTGTATAAATACCCGAGAAGCACAATGAAATAAAGCGTAAGAAATAACTGTGTGTGTTGTGTAATCAAAAGTTATTGGAATCACTATAGAATCACTATCTTATTTGAATTTAAAAAAAGTATAACATTATTTTTATTTTTCAATTATCTGACATTATAATACTAATCTAATAGATTCAGCAGAAATGGCATCTATATGAAATGGAAATGATTTCAGTTAATCATTTATGTGTGAAATTCATACAGCATTTCTCAAGTAAAGTTAAAAACTTAGATTCCTGCTGAAGTTCAGATGCATGACAGGTGCTATGGCACTTTAAAATAGAATTTCATATCAATTAAGTTGCATTTAAAAATGAAAAAAAAAGATCCATATTTCCAAGATATGGGATACCTGTTGCTTTTTTCCATCGTATATGAGGATGTGGGACACCATCTGCTTGACAACTAATTTTTGCAGGTCGGCCTGATACTGCCGCTGTGTCACTAGGCTCTAGAATCCATCTCGGAGGAACTGAACAATTAATAAGAATAAAAAATGTTTAAGTTAACATTGTTTTAAAAGTTAAATATATGATTAATTTAATATTTTTAAAGCAATGTGAGATATATTAGATACAAAATACTCCAATGAATGTTAATGCTTTTTTTGAACCCATTTGATGCTATCTGACTCTCTATAAATGTGCACAAAATCAAATGCTAAATTTGATAATTTTGTATTCATAATTGCAAATCTAGAAATGAGTAGACACAAATTATCAGATATGGAAAAAACCAAATCCAAAGCTAGTCCATCTTGAAAAAGTATCGAGATTTGACTATCGAATCGAAAAAAATCATTTTCCAAACGGTTGCTGTAATTTCTTAAAATATTTTTTATTAAAAATTGCTGTAATTGGTGACTTTTTTTATTATTAACCTTTCGTATACTCTTTTATGATGATATCAATAAGAAACTTACTACAAATAAAAATATTTGAAATAATAGTAAGAACAAAGTCATTGTGCGCGCGGCAGCGCGCTACAATAATATAATTGAGCGGTAATGCTTAAGCATAGGAAAGCGCAAAAACACGGATTTTTCAATTTTTCTTTTTGCAATAACTAACTAAATACTTATCCAATTTTGATAATTTTTTTATAAATGTTCGTCTGACCAAGAAGCACAACATAGCACAAAAATTATTTTTTTTTATGGCATACTGTAGGTGTACTGTAGAGTGTTACGCCCAGTATGTTATATCTTGAGTGTTATGTGAAAAGAGCCTGTTGATGGCGCCTGTAGTGAATCTGTTTTAATTCTGTAAGTACCTGTACATATGCGCTCTGGACAGCGATGATGAAACATGTAAATAAATGCGCTAGCGAAATAATTAGAGTTTGTGTCATTATGGTGTTAATGTGTGGAATTATTTAAATTATCTCCCCTTTTCTTAAGATGTGTTGTGTGAGTAGAAACATGGTGTCACGAGTGCTGGTAAGAGCCACACGTTTTGATTTGTTTGTCTATAGAACGGCGCAGAATATTTGCGCGCTTTCTTTGTTGCGAAGAAAAGGGGTGAGTAATATGTAGTTTGGTTTTTCGGAGATTTAGTTTAGTTGTATAAATTGTGGTTTTGTGGTTTTCTTATGTTAATTAATTAGTGTTGTGTATTGAGTTGTATATTTTATTCGTAGCTAGTGATATTGTATTTTATTCGTAACTATTGATTTTGTGTCAGTTGTAGGAACTATTTTAAGAAAATTATTTTAGTTATTTCTGGTAGATTTGCAGTGTTGTTTCAATAATTTTGTGATTTCTTGTGTTATTAGTGTAAATATATTCATATATTTAATCATGTCAGTGATAGATAAGTTGAAAAAAGACGAGTTAAAACTCGTCGCTGAAGAGTTAGGGTTAATAATTCCTGAAGGAGCTAAAGTTATTGAATTAAAAGAGTTAATTGAAAAAAGTGACTCTTTTTTAAATAACTTGGATTTAGTTAAAAGTGTTGTTGAATATGTGGTTGAAGAAATTAAAATTAAAAAAGAATCAGAAAAATCAAAATTAGAATTAGAAAAAATAAAGCTTGCTCAGTTAGAAAAAGAAATAGAGCTAGCTAATGTTCGTAAAGAATCTTCACAATATTCTGAGTTTGAAAAAATAAAATTAGCACAGCTAGAAAAGGAGTTAGAAATCGCTAATATTCGGAAGGAATCGCTTCAAAATAATTCATTTTCATCGGTAAAAAGTGAAATGGAGTCAATAAATAATGTAGAAAGTTTTATTAAGAGCATTAAAACTTTAACGATACCTGTGCCATCTAGGGTAGAGTCATTTAGCCTTTTCTTTCAGTCCTTAGAAAAAGCATTCAGAACAAAAAATGTACCTGAGGAATTTAAAGCTGAAATACTTTTGAATATGTTAGGTGAAAAAGCAAATAATATAATGATTTATTTATCAGAGGAAGATTTGTGTAATTATGATAAATTAAAAAGTGTAGTGTTAAAGGAGTTTCAACCAACTCCACAGGAGTGTTTGAATAATTTCCGTAAGGCGCAAAAATTACCTTCAGAAAGTTATGTCCAATATGCGTCAAGATTAAGTGCAGCATTCGAATATTACTGTCAGTTACGTGAAGTGAATGATTTTAAATCTTTGTGTGAGCTAATTGTTTCGGATAAGATTTTTGGTTCATTAGATAGTGATTTAATGTCTCACATTGGAGCAAAACAGGGAGAATCATATTTTAAACCGCAACAATTAGGTCGTGAATGTGATATTTTTCTTTCTACGAAAAATAAAATAAAAACTGACAATAATGTGTTTAGGAAACAAAACGGAAATGAAAATAAAAGATTTTTTGGAAATAAATCGCCAAATCCAACGTTTCAAAAGAAAGTTTCGAATGTGTTCTTTTCTGAAATAAAAACTTGCGTTTTATGCAAAAATGAAAATCATGAACTGTATTTTTGTCCGAAATTTAAAAGTCTTACAATTCCGGAAAGAGTAGATGTTGTTAAAATAAATAGACTATGCTTTAAATGTTTGCATCCCAATTGTAGTGTAAAAGTTTGTAAGAGCAAAAATTGTTTTTGTAAAAAACCGCATAATAAGTTAATCCACTATCCAAAAGAAAATATAAATATTCAGTCGAGTAAAGAAAAATCGCCCAGCTTCACATCTGTTTCCAATAATGTAGATCAGAGAGGGGAAAGTAACGATGCGCTTTCTGCTTCCATCCCTCCTAGTCAGTCAGATAGGTCTGTGGTCGCTAGTAGTTTGGCAAAAAATAAAACAAAAAATGTTTTATTGAGTACAGCTTTGATTTTGATTAAAGATAAAAATTCTCAGTGGTATGAAGCGAGATGCCTGTTAGATGTCGGGAGTCAAACTTGCTTAATAAGCAGAGACTGTGTGAATCGTTTGCAATTGAAACCAGATAAAACGAGTACGGTAATATCGTGTTTAAATGATTCATCTTTAAGTGTGAATGGGTGTGTAAATACTACGATTTCTAACCGAGATAAGAGTTTTCAAAGAGATATAAATATGTTGGTAGTGAACAAAATAACAGATCTTATTCCACATAAAGTATTTCAAATACAGGTGGATGTTTCTGAGTCAGTCGCTTTAGCTGATCATACATTTAATATCCCTGGAAAAGTGGACGTATTATTAGGGGCCGAAATATTTTATGAGTTGTTGAGACCAGGGCAAATATATTTAAAAAATCCGCGACTTCTATTACAGAATACTTGTTTTGGCTACGTGGCTAGTGGAAGTATCGAACAGATAAATGATGGTAATATACATTGTGGGTTAATACGGGATTCAGATTTAAATGAAACAATGAAAAATTTATGGGAACTCGAGACTTTAGGTATTAAAGAAAATGAAGAATTAAATTCAGCGGATAAAGAATTGATAGATCAATTTGAAAGAAATCTAAAATTTGTGAATGGGAGGTACGAAACTGATTTATTATGGAAAATTAGTTGTGATGAATTAGAAAGTAATTATTTTTTGGCAAAAAAAAGATTTGATGAGTTAAATAAGGGTTTTTCTAAAAACAATTGGATTGTTAATGAATATCGAGAAATAATAAACGATCAATTGAAAAACGGGATTATTGAGAAATGTCAGAGGGATCAGCTAGAATATTTTATGCCTCATAGAGCAGTTGTTAGAGAGGATAAAGAAACAACTAAGGTTCGGATAGTATTTAACTGTAGTTCAAAATCTAAAAATAATTTGTCTTTGAATGATTGTCTAGAAACTGGTCCTAATTTAAATCCTAATATTCTTGATGTTATTCTAAATTTTCGGAAACATAAAATAGCGTTTAATGCTGACATAGAGAAAGCTTTTTTAATGATAGGAATTTCAGAGAGAGATAGGAAATTTTTAAAATTTCTTTGGTATTCGGATGATCCTAATAAAGATTACGAAATCATGAGAATGAAAAGATTACCATTTGGCTGTAAAGTGTCTCCTTTTATTTTGAGTGCTACTATAAAACATCACATTAAAAATTTTGAAAATAGCAATCCTAAGTCATTTGAAATGTTAAATTCAGCTCTATATGTAGATGATTTATTTTTTGGAGGAAGTACTGTGAGTGAGTCGTTCGAATTATCTTCGGACGCTGTAAATATTTTAAAGAGTGGAGGATTTAATTTGAGAAAACTGAGGTCTAATAGTAGAGAGTTGGAAAAACTCTGGATAGAAAATGGCTTTAAGGATATAGAGAAAGAAAGTGTTCAGCAGTTGAAGATTTTAGGTTTAAATTGGTGTCCAGAGAAAGATGAATTATCATTGGAAGTTAAGGGTTTAATAGAATCTAGGGAAACGTTGCAAAACAGTAAAAGGTGTGTTTTGAAAACAGCAGCACGTATTTTCGATCCCATAGGCCTGATTTCGCCATTTGTTGTTCGTATTAAGTTATTGTTACAGGAAATTTGGGAAACAGGTTGTGATTGGGATGAAGAGTTGCCCGATGATTTGCGGGAAAAATGGTTTAGGTGGTGCAACGAAATTGAGAAAATATATTATATAACTATTCCCAGATTTTGTTTAGTTGATTGTAAAGATGAACAAGTGGAGGCACATGTTTTTTGTGATGCTTCATTAAGTGCGTATGGAGCAGTTCTTTATTTTAGATATTGTGATAATAGTGGAAATTATAAAGTGTCATTTATTTTGTCAAAAAATAGAGTAGCACCGTTAAAGAAATTAACTTTGCCGCGTTTAGAGTTGATGGGTCTTGTAATAGGTGCTAGAGTTGGAAATTATGTGAAGAATATTTTTAAGGATAGAATTCAAAGAGTAGTATATTGGAGTGACTCCACCATTGCATTATATTGGGTTAAAGGATGTGCGAAAAGGTGGAAACAGTTTGTAGGTAATAGGGTTCTAGAAATCCAACAGAAAACCAACCCTAGTGATTGGTACTACTGTCCTACGGAAGACAACCCGGCCGATATACTAACAAGAGGAATTGCTGCTGAAAGTTTAGTTAACAACGAGAAATGGTGGCAAGGTCCAGCTTGGCTTCGAAGTAATAATGAGAGCTGGCCCAAACAGATATTGAGAACGTCTACGGAAATCAATAGTGTAGATGTATTGAAAGAACAGAAGGTCAAGCTTGCTGAAAATTTGGTCGGTAAATTAGAGTTAGTTGAACAATTGTGGAGTAAATTTTCATCGTGGACTAAATTGCATAGAGTGCTTGCGTGGTGCTTGCGATTCATCGATAATGCAAAGAGAAATAAAATTGCAGCTCCGTTTTTGCAAACAGAGGAATTGAAAAGGTCGCATGATATTATAATTAAGTTAGTCCAGAGAGCGAATTTTGCAAACGAAATAGCCAACTTGGAGAAGGGAAAAATTCTAAAAACCAGCAATTTAAATTTCTTAAATCCTTTTTTGGACAATCGTGGGTTTTTAAGAGTTGGTGGACGGCTAAGAAATGCCAACATACCAGAGACTGCAAAATATCCTTTAGTTTTGCCTAAAAATCACCCAATTACGACCTTGTTAATTAAATTTTATCATTTAAAATACTTACATGGAGGAGTACAGCTAATAAATTCTGCCGTGAAGCAAACCTATTGGATTGTGGGTGCGAAGTCTCTTATCCGTAAAGCAATAAAAAATTGTGTTATCTGTGCACGATTTCGCAGCGAATTCTCGAAACAAATCATGGCTGATTTACCAAAATCAAGAGTGAGCCAAGGAAGAGCGTTCATTTGTTGTGGCACCGACTTTTGTGGACCTTTTCTAATAAGTCTTCGACGTGGTAGGGGAGTAAAGCCAGTCAAAATGTACGTCTGTATCTTCGTATGTTTCTCTACCAAAGCAGTTCATTTGGAACGTGTTAGTGATCTGAGTGCCAGCGCCTGTATAGCTGCGTTGAAAAGATTCATTGCACGTCGAGGTAAGCCAATAGAGATCTTCAGTGACTGTGGTGCTAATTATATAGGAGCAAAGAATTATTTGAAAGTCGCTGCATCAGAAGCAATCGGCAACTACTTGACAATGAGAGTATAAAATGGACTACGAATGTTCCATCTGCTCCCCATTTTGGAGGTCTTTGGGAGGCAGCGGTTAAATCAATGAAGTACCATATGAGACGAATTATTGGGTCGCAGATCTTGTCTCAAGAGGAATTTGCAACAGTTTTGGCGGAAATTGAAGCAGTTCTGAATTCTCGCCCATTAGTCGCTATTTCGGAGGACCCAAATGATCTTTCAGTCCTCCGAAATAGCGACTAATGGGCGAGAATTCAGAACTGCTTCAATTTCCGCCAAAACTGTTGCAAATTCCTCTTGAGACAAGATCTGCGACCCAATAATTCGTCTCATATGGTACTTCATTGATTTAACCGCTGCCTCCCAAAGACCTCCGTGTTGTGTGAGTAGAAACATAGAGTATTCTGAAAATCGGACAAAAATTTTGTGTCACAGCACTTTTCTCGAAAACTACTAAAGATAAAAACTTAATTTTTTTTTAAACAAAAGACAAACTTTTTATCCCGGGGTAGTCATCGAGAAAACGTTATTTCGCTGGGCGGTTTTTCTGAAATTGCGTATTTTCCAAACTTAGTCATAAATGGGTATATCTAACGTTCTATTGCAGATAGAATGTTGCGGTAAAGTTTATTTTAAAGATTTTGCGATGCTAATTTATCCTGCAAAAATTCATAGCTTTACGTTAAACAGTTTTTTTACAAGATGAAATAAAAGAATGGCAGTCATCAATCTAAGGTACTTGTGATCATCGAAGAGAAAAACCAGTTACACCATTCGATTAAGCATAAAAAAATACAGAATGCTTTTTTTTCTCTTATTTTTAACTTAATTTTTTAACGAATTATGAATTTTTTTGAACTTTTTGACATGCTGATTTTTGTCATTTTTTAATGAATCATTTACTGAATAATTATGCACGGTGTCTAGCCCTGGTGGCTGTTAAATTTGATTTTTAATTTTAAATTAGGCAATTTTTTGCACCATGCCAAATTTATATTTTATCCATTTGTTTCATTTATTTATATTTTGTTTTTAGCACAATGGTATCAATGGCAAAAATGCCTGGCATACCTGTCAAATATTGGGGCCCTGTACTTTAACAAAGTGTATTTATTATAAGTATATACCGTATTTATTCTAATAGAATGCGCTTTCTAATAGAGCGCGTCTTCTAATAAAGTGCGCACCTTGGTGCTGATTGAAAAAATAAATATACGGAAACGATATAGTAGATAAGTAGAAAACGATTACTTAAATGCATTATCGAGGATTCTCATCGATCAAAATAGGATTCTATCAAAGTGATGGAGTGGCGATGCAACAAAAGTTTCAAATTTTGAACAATGTACCACTCCTGTAAACTATAGCGCCAAGGATATGCACACTGTTAAAAATCTGCTTCATTTTGCTGCAACGCACTCCCCTGCTTGTATAGAAAACGGTTACTTGGCCGTGAAATGGCGCTTTCTCATTGGTTGGAATCATTGTAAACGCGGCAGCGCGCAACAATAATATGATTGAGCGATAATGCTTAAGCATAGGAAACCGCAAAAACACGGATTTTTCAATTTTTCTTTTTGCAATAACTAAATAAATACTTATCCAATTTTGATGATTTTTTTTAAATGTTCGTCTGACCAAGAAGCACAACATAGCACAAAAATTATTTTTTTTTTTTTTTTATGGCATACTGTAGGTGTACTGTAGAGTATTCTGAAAATCGGACAAAAATTTTGTGTCACATCACTTTTCTCGAAAACTACTAAAGATAAAAACTTAAATTTTTTTAAACAAAAGACAAACTTTTTATCCCGGGAACATTTTTTATTTCTATATATAAAATACAAAACAAGTTGTGCAGTATCCCAGTGGAATATGGAAAAATAGAAGGGCTAGTGAAAAATGCTCCAAGGAGTAGTGCAAAAGCAGAATATGATTTTAATTGAGCATTAAAAAGTAATGGACAAGTGCTTCTGTTAATTACTGAGCATGAGGAAGGATAAGGGATCCCTTCTTGGCTACAACTCACTTCAATGCCAACTTTGAAAAAATCATATTTGCGCTTTTTCCGTGAAAACAAATCAGTCGCAGTTACTATAAAAATGTATAGTGTAAAGACGTAACCAGTAAAGATGCAGCTTAATTAGACATAAATGTAAAGGAAGGCGACATAATGCCAGATACCTAGTTCCTGCAGGTATCACATTCATGCACTGCCACCAAGCATACCCTAAGTGTATAATTGCACAGAAAATTGATTTGTAGTAAAGTGCAGAGTGAACAGTGCAGTTAACAACAGAGATGTAGTACAGGCTATACGCCGTACACCTTCTGGACTTTTTAATAGAACACCATATACCCTCTGTTTTTCAAGAAAGCTTATAGTATACACATTCTAGAATATCCCTCTGCTTAGAGCATATATCTTATGTTATTTTTATGACTACACCCCTGTTTAACATCTAAAGCATGGTGGAAAATTCTACTAAAGAACCGCAAATTTCTTTTGTATGGAAAAAGCGCAAATATGATTTTTTCAAAGTTGGCATTGAAGTGAGTTGTAGCCAAGAAGGGATCCCTTATCCTTCCTCATGCTCAGTAATTAACAGAAGCACTTGTCCATTACTTTTTAATGCTCAATTAAAATCATATTCTGCTTTTGCACTGCTCCTTGGAGCATTTTTCACTAGTAGAGAAATATTTGATAGTAGCAGGTCTGCTGTGTGTTAGTGGGACTTATATCTCCAGATGTAGTCAAATGCTTAAATATATGAAATCTCTTATATTATTTATTAATTTAATTTAAGATTTATGTAATGTTTCTTTAAAAATACTGAATAAATTTCATGAATTTGTGGTTTTGCATAAGGAATTTCAAAACCCCATTATGATTTATAAATTTCTATTCTGAGTATCTTTTTTTATTGCTACTATTTAGCTTAGTGGAGTCGTAAAAAATAATTTTTAAATATTTTTTTAAAATTCCAAAAAAAAATTAAAAAACAGTTTTACAGATTTAGATGTTTCATAGCTTGATGAAAAAAGCTTTGCTCCCCACATACTCGTTTCGGGTACATCATGAACAATAATTTCTTATTGGCCATTTGCGCATATGAAATACTTTTAATAACTGGGACGATATGTAACGTTTTTCGAATAAAAATATTAAAACTAATTTTAAGTTTTTTTAAGAAAAAAACATTTTTCGGTATTTTTATTTTAATTAGATTACGTTAATTCCTATAATACAATTAAGCAAGTACACGGTTAAAGAGTAATTAGTTTTGACTTTGAACTTTTTGAAACTTTTGGCTACATCTTCACTCCACTGCTCTTATAGAAAAAGATTACTTTACTGTATTATGGACCATCTTCATTAGTCAAAATCGAGATATTTTATAAAAGATATGAAGTGACGACGCAGCAAAAGGTACTAATTTTTAACAATGTAGATTAGTGATTATATAAGTTGTAATTCCATACCTTTCACGGTTAATGTCGCACTGTATGATCCAGTAGCAACATCATTTGTAGCTGTGCATGTGTAGTTACCATTATGTTTGTAGTCAAGTGATTTTATCGTCAAAGTAGAAACATAACCTTCCTGTGCGTATAAGATCGCTGCATCTAATTCCTCTTCAGCTAAAATCTGTCCATCTTTGAGCCATCGAGTTGATATGGGACCATCTCCAGCATCAACAATACAAGTAACCGCTGTAAGCATTCCTTCGTGAAGATTGTCTTTAAAGTTGAAACTGGCAACTTTTGGGCCGGCTATAAAGGATTATTTTTTAGTTTATTGATAATAAAATGAAATAAAAAATATATTTTTAAGTATACATGAATAGCATGAATATAGGACTTAAAAAACATCAGTTTGGTTTATTTTATATAATTACATAAAAAGTTTTATAACACACGGTTCCAAATAACGAAGACTTCGATTTTGGGACACCTTTTTATTTTCACTTCGCATATTATTTGTATGTCTTTAGTCTGAATAGTGGAAACCTAGACGTATATAGATCATAATGGATCCTAAGGATCAATGTAAGTCTAGGTGAAATAATTAAAGTAGCGGGAAAATTCAGCGCTCTCTAAAAGTCAATATTTAAAAACTATACTGTTTTGTTTTTGTTTGTTTGTTTGTTTTTTAAGTAGAAAACCGCCATTATAATCAAGACACTAGTTATTTATTTTTAATTTTGAGATTTCTTAAAATATAAAATTCGTTTCTTTTGTATATTTCTTTTAGCTCACAGGCCAACAAAGCCTATGAGCTAATGTACCCTCAAGTTCTATGCATGTATGTGTTTACGTAACACGATAACTCTTGATAGAAATGTCCGATTTGCTTCAAATTTTGTATATGATTTATTCTGATAAATCGCTTTCCCAATTAATCTTGGAAATTCATTATAAACATATTTCTTTACTGGTGCATGTACTTATAAGCAATTCAAGCTGTTTTATTTTGAAGATGTGTTGCGCATTTAAAATATAAACAGTTATCTTTGTATGACACATCATATCTGGAATATAATACGCAGCCAATTCAATGATTTTAAAAACTACAGCTTATAAAAAAGATACAATATTGTAATTTGATTCCGGTCTGCAGGAAAAAATGCATCCAACTTGCACATATCGTGTACAATTACTGAAATATATATTTCTCAGACTCTAAAAAGAATTTGATAAAAATATAACCTGGAATGCAATATTTTAGCCGAATCGGATTTTATTTATTAAATACAGTGACCTGTCACTAGTCTGGAATATAAATTGCATTTGAAGTGAAAACTAAAATAAAAAATAATAGTAATAATAATAATGATGATGATGATGATTAAATCAAGAAATATTAAAAATGTAGCAGTCTCTTATTAGGTTTCAAGTAAAATCTCATAAAATGAGTTTTAATAAAATGAAGTAAAATCACGACAACATTTTAGCACATAATTGAGCGAAAATTACATATTTTTTTTTTTCTACCGTAGGTTTACTTACTCCTTACTTGTATCCGAAATGGTCTTGAAACAGGCATACCGTGACTGGAGCTCACCTCGCAACTATATCGGCCGTCATCTATTCTCGGTTGCACTCCTTCAATAGAAAGTGTCCCATTCGGAAAAACTCGCTGTCGCTGGTTAACTGGTAACAAGCGGCCTTCTATAAAATAAAGTAAATTAAGTTATACTAAAAAACAGGCAATACCGTATTTAGTCGTGTATAAGGCGCACTTTTTTTTCAAAAAAGTAGGGCAAAACTCCTAGGTGCACCTTATACACGGATTTTTTTTTTTTTTTTTTTTTTTTTTTTTTTTTTTTTTTTTTTTACTGTTGGGTGTAGTCGAACAATACACATATGAAACAAGACATTATTCAAAGAAGATAATAAAACTCGTAAAATGTTACTTAATTGAAGTATTACTGCATATTTATTTCACTCTATGCAGTTTTTTATACAACAGAGCTAGTGATATTATCTAAAAGCTAATTAGCAATTCCCTTTACCGTCACACATTCCTATATCCCGTCATTCTTTTACAACCCGAAGTCTAGAAATGCATTTTCGTCTTGTTTTCTGGTCTGGTGTAATGTTTGCTTCGACTTTTTTTTTTTAAACTGAAATTCATTTGGTCATTCTTCATTAGCGTATCAAATTTATGGTACGCGTTACATACCAGATTTTAAGATATCGCCATTTTTACTTGTAAAGTAGGGGTGCGCGCTATACACGAGTAAATACGGTATATTGAAATCATGAGCCTAGTCTCAAATCGTTGTTTTTACAAAAAAAAAAAAAAAAAAAAAAAAAAAAATTATTGTTTTAAATTAAATTTCAAAGATTTAGGATTAAAAAAAAATGCGTTATTTCCGTTCAACGATATAGGAAGCAAAGTCATACCTCAAAATATAAAATGGAAATAAACTTTCTGAAATCGGAGAGACCGTTTAAGAAGCCACAGAAAGGTAAACAATAGATTTTAATACACGAATGCATAACATGTAATACATACATAAATATATAAACACCTATATGTATGGTTGATTTTAATTTTGTAAACTTTATAATAATATTTTGTGCTAGATTATTATCTTAATTTGAGTTTTCTTGGATAACTGCATTTTTCTATGTATATATTTATGGGATATGTCATTTCGCTAAATTTTTTTTAAATATTGAAGTAAAATTTTATGACCACACTCTGCTTATCTATTAATTAAAATGTTATTAAAAATTTATATTAGTCACTAGTTTTATTCCCTGCTTTAACTAAAAACATATGTGTTCGATAAAAATTTCACATTTCTTTTTGAAAACGTTCGCCGAAAGAAGTTCTTTGAAACGTTCTCCTATACCATAAAAAAAATAATCCGATTTTATTGCTGAATTTATTTTTTTAAAAACTGTTTTAAATATTATGAATTTACACTGCTGATATTTTGCATTTCAGAATTGGAGGTTTGAAGCAAACTAGTTTTCATTGAGTAGAGATTATTATGTTTTTAATTTAGTAACGGTTTTCTTGCTAGCGACTCATGTGAATCACATAGTAAAATCCGTGAAATTTTACGGGTGTACGAACAGCCATTTTTTGTCCTTGGACACAGATACCGATGCCCGCTTTTTTTAATCCAGAGGGTTGAAGACAAATGAAGTAACAAAACTACATTTATAATTGTATTGAAAAAAATCATATTATCTTTGTTCTATCATAAGAATTTCTGAAATTAATATATATATATATTCTTTAATGATAAATATTCTAGGAAAAAATTATTATTTCTGTATTACTGTAAAACTTTTTTGAGTAAATGCCTACACAGAAACGTACTCATTTCATATTAAAAACACTATACATATACATACGCATATATACCAATATGCGTGCAGAGACTCCCTTTTAACTCATAATCATATCTATTATAAAGCAGAAGTTCTGAAACTTCCAAACGAGTGTTTTCAAAAACTACCCGATGGATTTTTTTGCCGATTGTATCTTTCGATAGGAAATATTTTTCCGAAGGTTTATGATTCAAATTTACAGGGATAACTCTGATTTTTCGTAGTAAATTTCGTATTTTTCGGTTATTTTTGACAAAAGGGTTGCCAGTAGCTGTTTTTGGCGAAAATTATAATTGCTAAAAGAATTAAAATGGCTATATCTATTAGAAATATTACATATATCTTGAAAATAATAGCAGAAAATAACTACTGATAATATTAATAATAATAAAGAAAGACCGCTTAAATGAGGCGTAATATTATAAAAATATATTTATCTTGAAAATGAAAAAAATATTTGTAATGCTTAAAAAATAAATTAACGCGAAATATAACAATTGGTTCAACTTTTGGCGACTTATCCCTGGTGTTAGAATAAAAACATAAATTTCAGAAATTGATTAAATGAATTTTGAATGATAGTTATTTCCCTTTTTATTATTTTCTTTCTCTTTTTTATCGAATTTCCGTATAATATAACTTACAGCAGAAAAAAGCAGATCTGATTGTAAAAAACACTTTTTTTTTTTTTTTTTTTTTTTTTTTTTTTTAAGTGAAGATAATTTTTAGAGTATATTTTAATATTCAGTCGTAAATTATATAGATATGAGTATAATTCTTTTATTTCTTTTTGCAAATGTTTTCATTGTTAATTTAATTTTTCTTGCGCCATTTCGTCAATTTCATTTACAGGAAAAATTTCAGCTTTAAAATTTGAAAACTGAAGAAGGAAAGATTACCCCATCGATTAAAAATCTACCCCCAAATTCCAAGATTAAATGTCAATAATGGATGATCGTAAATGTCACATTCACTTGACATTAAGTATAATATAAATACTAATTATGCCATCAAGTGATTTTTAATTCGACATTTTATTTCTACTTTTATATATGTTCTGCTAATTTGTTTTTCGTTATTTAAATGAAAATTTATGCTAATCTATATAATCTGGCTAATAGTTTGGCGATTTGTATAATTTGGCGAAATTGGTCGACGGTATAACCAAGTAGTACTGAAGGAAAAATTTTGCAATTCAAAGTAAATTTATGCAATTATGCGTTATTACTATAGATAAATTCAACCTTTTGAAATGAAAAATTCCCGCTGAATAAAATTTACAAGTCTTTTTTTAATTGGCCATTTCCTCTTCAATATTTCTTCAATCAAACTTTCGCTATTCTATTTCGAGCAGGCTAACAAAAATGTATTTTAAATATTTTATTAGATAAAACGTAAATAACATTTTTCTATTTTTAAAAAAAAATATTTTTAAAATCTAATTCTACCATTATGTGTCTTACAGGACAAAATAGCAGAATTACTTTTAAAAATGGTTTTATCTATTAATTGTATGTTATTTGTTTATTTGGGTGTTTGAATTTACTTTTGTCATCAAACAATGCGATTTTATACCAAGAAGGCATAAGCTGGAGCGATGTTCACAATTACTAAATTCTCTCACTCTCTTTTAAATGTGTGAGAGCATTTTTAGGATTTTTTTTTTAATGTTTAATTGTAAATATATAAATAACAGTTATAGCAAAAAAAAAAAAAAAAAAAAAAAAAAAAAAAAAAAAAAAAAAAAAATGCGTATAATGTTTACATTTTAGTATAAATGTCTTCCTCATCCAAACTATAAAATAATTTAATTGCAACTTTTTAAAGTTTTGGCGCAGATGTCATATACGCACCACATTCGCACGATTGCAACAAAATGGCGATCTTATGCCACACATGGTAAACCGAGTATGGTTGTTTATTTATTTATAAACTATTTATTAACTTTCATTTTATTTTTTTAAAATAATATAAATCATTTTTTTCTATAGCTATTAATTAAATTTTTTTATTTATTTTTTTTTTCAAATAATACAAAATAATTTAAAAATATTTATGAAATTGGTAATTAAAAACCAAGTTCTCCAAATTGGCGCCAGAAAAAAATTGCGCCAATCTGGTGCATACATGACATCTGTGTCAAAGTTTTTTCTTATACATAAGTAGGGAAAATGCAGTATAAATACCGATTAAAGTTTTTTCCAAATGGGAATTTTGTCACGGATTTGGTCATATACTCATCGAGGTATCTCACTGGCGCCAAAATGGCATTATTTGCCTCATATGGTAACCCAGCTATAGTTGTTTATCTGATGATAAGTTGTTTATTTACTTTCATTTTTTCTTTTTTGAAATAATATTTTTGATTTTGTTCTACAGTTACCTTTTATTTATTGTTAATTGCTGTTTAAAATGATAGAAAATAATAAAATATACATAAAATTCTTTGGTATTCTAAAAAGAGGATTTTGCCACACTGTAGTTGCAAGATAATCGTGCTAAACCTATTGCGTATATGATTTCTGTGTAGGAATCTTTTGTGAAATATGAAAAGTGTAAATTGGCTACTGCTTGATTATCACGTCAACCAATTTCGCCAAATCATTCACCAAATTATACAAATTTACATAATTTTATATTAAATAACTAAAGAGAAAATACTTAAATACGAAAGAGCAAATAATTTTGTTTTCATTTTTCAGGAGGAAATTTTGTCATAATAAAGTAATTGTTGTAGTGAGAATTTTAATGTGTGTTTCTTTTTTATTGTTGGCAACTTCCTGTAACGAAAAATGTTATTTTTTTTTTCCTGCTATTGTTTTGTAAGAGCTGGTTTTGTGAAAGCCATGTTAAGATGGTATTCAAATTTTTGAACCCTTCCCAATTACCACCCCCTTGGGCCGATTTTGCTCATTTGCAATTCCCACTGAGATATTAACCATCTCAATGTACTTGACGAGTTTGAAGATGATTCTTGCATAATTGTGCATTTTATCGCGCGGACAAAATTTAATATATATATATATATATATATATATATATATATATAACTTTTTAGGTGGGAGTAGCTTTGGGTTCCTGGCTTCACATAATGAAAAGTTGTGAAGAAATTTTTCAGAAGTTGTACCATGGTAACGACTGTAATAATTAATATTTCTTCAGATAAGGGAAAATTTTAAATCCTGTTGCCGTAATGGTCTCATTTCGCTTCCAAATGTGCACTGTTAGTAATAAACTAAAATAGTTACTTCTAAATAGCTGGTTTTTGCGCAACGTTTAAGATAATTTAATATCACAATGGTGCCTAAATCGTTTTCAGCAATGAGCAAGGTGCTGCTGGAGGTCCAAATTATTTAAAATACGAATTTAAATTTACCAGTTCGTTTCATCCACGATTGATTTTGAAATATTGACCAGCGCAGCGGGCATAGCCTGCTAGTTATATATATATAAGAGATTAAACTCTAATAAGATTAAAATGATATAACATATCACATATGTCGACACTCAAGTTTAAAAATAAACTTATTTAAAAAGCTCAATAAGGCAACAGTAATAGTAAATTTAATTATAACGAAACAAAGTTGTATAAATTTCAGTATTTTTCTGGTCTCTTTGAATGTCTAAAGTTTTAATTAAAGAAATACAATCTACATTTAATTGCTTCCCCCCCTAATAAATTAAGCACAATACTTCACAATAGCATCGATCCCCCAACTCCCATGGAAGTTTCAGCAGGTGTATGTTCAATCCCAGCCACAATAATGGAGAACAAAAAGAAAATCAGATTACATTGGAATGACAACCAGGAAATTTAAGAAGTGTTTGCCAGAACACATTTCAGATATCAGGCTTAATCGATGCAATACCGCTCTCTCTAAACTGTACCAGGAACAAGAAGTTATAATAGATTTCAAAAAAGCTAAATTACTGAAGAAAATATCAAATTACCAGAAGATTAAAATCATGGAATAAATTGAAATTTTATGTCGAGCTAACAATACTTGTAACGGTACTTTGTCGTACGATATTCCAAGAATATGGTACAATCTGCTCAAAATAACTTGAACCCCCCTTTCTATCGAATTTGGAACATTCCGACTTCTCCTCCCTTTTTTATGTTGTCTTTGGATCAGTGCACTTCGTATAAAAGAACTCAGCCTTCGACTTTCACTCTTTTGTTTGTTTTAACCCTGATGATGAGCATGAAATGCTCGAATGTACTAGGTCTTATTAATAAAAAACACCTTTAAGTAATCTGAGTATTTTATTTTGGTTTTATGAGATTAAACTCAACAGGGCAAGCAAAAAATACGATAGTATAAATGATCGAAATTCAAGAAGCGAAGATCTATAGGGTGCTTTACGAATAAAAAGAAAATCCCCTTTATTACATTTTTTCATTCTAAAGCCTTCTTAGCTGCAGAATTATATAAATTACAAGTACAATTTTTTCCATTTTAATAATTATTTTTTAAGAAACTGAGAATACACGAATGAACAATGCACTATACGAATGCCAACATATAGATATTAAAGCTATAATTTATTGATCTATTTCCTAAGACAGAGAAATTTTTTTTTCGTCTTTTTTTATCTATTACCCGAAATTACATTGTTATAAATCAATACTACATATTTTTTATTATTAGAAAACATTTTTTCGGAAAAAATAGTACATGTTAGAACAATTAGCATTCCCTATTAGATATGTCAGTTCTATGTAAATTACACATTTGTTTCTAAGAAAGGCAAAGAGAAAAAATATTACTTGTGCTCTTTAACCGAATAATGCTATTATACAGTCTACATATCTGTATAACAATATTTCGTAGAATTTATGCGACATACATAGACTGCATATGTTTTGATAAATACTTTCTTTCATAAAAAGATCGAATATTTAATTTAACAAAAAACATTTTCTACTGAAAACAGATTTCTTCAATAAAGTAAGCATTAAAAACAGGCCAAGCAGTTGAAGGAAGAAAAATCTTCCTACAACTTTAATATCTAAATGATTTACCTCTTTTCCAAGAAATCTTTTCAAAGGGGAATCCACCAAATGGGCAGTTGACAGCGAATCTTGTCCCTCCCAAAGCTGTTAAATTGCTAATAGGCCTTATAAATATAGGTCCGAATACATTAAGTCGTTTCGAATGTGATGCAGCTCCAGCCTCGTTGACAGCTTCACATCGGTATAACCCACTGTCCGAAACATCCACAGATGTGAAATTCAAATAGCTAATCACATCCCCAGTGCTTCCCATATAGGTGCTCACCAACGCACCTGGTCGCGTTGATACTGTCCAAATACCGTCTAATAACCATTTCATTTGAGGTGCCGGATTACCAGATGCCACACAAACAAGTGATACGTAGCTACCTGGTCGAACAATTTTCTCTGGGAATGTCATTTTCATCTTTGGAGCAAGATCTGCATAAGAAAAAATTATGTAAGATTGCATGCATTATATGAAATATTACATAAGAATTTTAATATCTAGCAAATTAACGCATTGGAATGTTATAACAATTTCAATTAAATTGACATATCATTTATTTGAGTAGATAAATCAAAGAATTACTACACTGGCATGACAAGCAGGAAATATAGAAAAAATGGAGCATGTAGCTCATACTAAGGGGGTCCGGGATACATTTAAAAATATTTTTTATTTATGAAGTTAAATTTTTGAATTTTTTGTCATGGTTAACCATATTATTTATAAACAAAATCATATAATAAAACTTCTTAGAATATTTTTTTTAATTGAAAATTTTAAAATTTATTTAAAAAGTGAGGTATTTTAAAATTGTTATAACTCGAAATATTATTAATAAAATTTAATTTTTTTTCATTAACATAAACATAAATATATCAGTTTTAATTTTAATTCACCAATTTAAAAAACATTAATATAAATAGAAATAAAAAAATATTTAATATAAAAATCTTCAAAAAAAATTGCGATACACATATTTTTAAAATCATGTTTCAAAAGTATTTTTTTTAATTTGCTGATACCAAATTAAACAAATCAATTGAAAAACACATCTTCCAAATTTGAATTATTTTTCTTGAACGGTTCTTGAATTATAACAATTTAAATGCGAGTAATGGTGAAAAAGTCCAAAACGAAGAAAAAAGCACTTCCACAAGGAGTCGACATTTTAAGCAGAAAAAAAATGTATAAAAAGATATTTAATGCTGCAAAATTATTTTAGAAAATGTGTAGATTTTTATGTCCCGGATTCGGTTAAATATACACAGTCTTTTGAAGAGTATTAGAAGAATAAAACCATTCGAATGAATTTCAAGGTCACAAAGGTACTTTTACCATTGAGTTTATACTATCTATTTGTTATAAAAGATACTATAGAAACTGTAACACGCAAAAATTCAGTACATAAAGATACAACATTATTCAACACACCAAAATTATGACTCGAGTTACCCATTGGTTACGAAATAAAATAAGAAATCGAAGGAAAAAAACAAAGCATGGATAATGTGAAAGAATTAATGGGGAAATGAATGATGGCATTTCATAGATCATGCAATTTTCGAATTATGTTATTTTGGAGTTTTCAAAATTATTCTGGCAAAATTAAAACATGTAAACAGTAAAAATAAACATATTTTTAGTGATTTTAAAGTATTTATTTATACATTTTAGCAATTAAAATTAATATTAAAATTAATTACAAGTGAAGTTTTATTTTACAAGTAAAGAACATAACATTGTATGTAAAGGTGGAGTTTTTTAATTGACTTTTCATCCACTTTCTAAAAGTTTGAACTACAAAAATCATTACGCATGTGTGATTCCGATGAAAATGCGGCAACTGTGTACGTTTTACAAAAATAATGAATGAATTTGTACGCTGAAACAAAATTGTCCAAAATAGACCAATCGACCTTGACAATGCAAAAAAAAAAAAAAAAAAAAAAAAAAAAAATATGTATATATATATATATATATATATATATATATAACTGACAATTAATACTGAAAATTTAAATACAATTTAAGGAAATTTAAGTTAGGTAAACATTGTGTCTGAACAAAATTATATAATTAATAATTAAAATTTATTAATTAAATATTGCCTGAGTATAAAAAAATAATTAATTACATAAAGAGATTTTTCAAATAATATTTTCCTACTTAATAGATTAGTATTAGGTAAATTTTAATTATAAGATGAGTAAAAAACTAAAATATCAAATCACGGCAACGTTCAGCGATTTTATTTAGCCGATGAGTCATATACAAGAAATAAGTACATCTGTTAGATTTCAGACACTGGGGTAGTCATTAAACTTTAGTAAGTCCATTTGGATAACTAAGATTAGTATTATTATAAAGAACTTATTTTTTCTCATAGTAGAAAAAAATTTGGACCCGAAAGGCGGAACTCTAATCATACAAGGTACTCTAGTTAGAGCGTATTGTATGATAAGCAGTATGCTTTGAAAAACATTCATTATAAATCACAAAAAATAAGGTTTTTTCATAAAAACATAGTAAATAAAGAATGTCTGTAATAAAAATTGAGTTCTTTAAGCTTTTTTATGACCTTTTTTCTGAAATGGGTTAAAGTCTAATATCTCGGCTACAGAAGCTGCCTTTGTCTACGACAAATGAATAATTTTTAAAAATTATCGACGTATCGACATATCATGCACTTAAACAAAAATCCCTGTCGCCTGGGCCTATACTCGGAGGCAATTTCGAAGAGTGCTCATTTCAACAAAAAAAAAAAAATATATATATATATATATATATATATATGATTAGAGATAAACCCTGTTTAATAACTTCATTTTGCCGTTTATGATAAATTTTTAATTTCATTTTTCTGCAAAAACTGGTTTTATCAGAATCATCTTAAGAAAAATTCAGCTCAAATGCCGATTTTGACAACATATTTTGAAATAGATTCTGAATTTATTAAAAATTCGACCAAAACAGTACATTATACAGTTCCTAAGTAACAAAAAACTGTCAGTTGAATGCATTTGAGAAAAAAATTTAATTTAAAAATGAGTCATAAAATAACCGGTTTGTTGTTGAATATATCCTTAATTCTTTAATCATGATTGCTTCGGAAAATTTTGTGCGAAATACTCACTTTGACAGCATTTTTAAAAATATATTCTATCTTTATCAAAAAACTGGCCAATGCGTCACAGTATATAGTTCCTAAAAAAGAGGATCTGTAAATTGGATGCGTTTGAGAGCTAAAATGGATTTTAAAACGAGTCATAAAAAACGCAATTTGCTATGTGAAAACTTCCTTAAATTTTCAAATCACGAAGACTTCGGGAAATTCTGTTCAAAATACCCTTTTTGGTAGCCTTTTTCAAAATATATTCTGTCTTTATAAAAAAAAACGATCAATGCATCACATTATATAGTTCCTAAATAAGAGGATCTGTAAATTGGATGCTTTGAGAGCAAAAATGGATTTAAAAACGAGTCAGAAAAAAACACAATTTCTTATTTGAACACTTCCTTAAATTTTCAGTCACGATGATTTCGGAAAATTCTGTTCAAAGTACTCTTTTTGGTAACCTTTTTTGAAATATATTCCGTTTTTATCAAAAAACTGACCAATGCATCACATTATATAGTTCCTTAATAAGAGGATCTGTAAATTGGATGCGTTTGAGAACAAAAATGGATTTAAAAACGAGTCAGAAAAAAACGCAATTTTTTATTTGAATACTTCCTTCAATTTTCAGTCCCGATGACTTTCGGAAATTCTGTTCGAAATACCGTTTTTGGCAGCCTTTTTTTGAAATATATTCTGTCTTTATCAGAAAATTGACCAATGCGTCACTTTATACAGTTTCTAAATAAGAGGATCTACCATTTGGATGCGTTTAAAATCAAAAATGAATTTAAAAATGAGTCAGAATATAAGCAGTTTGGATTTGAGGTTTTTTTCTCCAACTCCTATTTTTGTTTAATTTATTTTTGCTATACGAATTGGTCCTATGAAAAACTTGACGATATAAAAGTTGTAGATATTTTTGAGAAGATGTAAAATAAATTTAATCAGATTTGATATCTTAAAAATTGACGGTGTTATGGATTTTTCTCTTTTTTCAGCGACCTTTTTCTTTTCGTTTTTAATTTTTTTCATCGGTAAAAGTTGGTCGTATCAAAAACTTGTAAATACAAAAGTTTTAGATAATTTTAAGAACATTTACAAAAAATTTAGTTGGACTTGATATCTTAAAAATTGACAAAGTTATGATTTTTTTTCTCTCAAAATCCGTGTTTTTTTCGCCCCTTGAGCCCACTTCTAAATTTATCAAAAATCTGTCATGCATATACTTTTGGCCCATTTTTAAGAAGTAATATAAACTTTAAACCGATTCGATATCTACTTTAATTAAGAAGTTATGGCGTTTTTTCGGTTTTCACAAAAACGCCCTCTATTCCGACCCCCCTGGTCCGATTTTGTCCATTAACGAACTTAGCCAAGATTTTATCCCCTTTGATTTTATGTACCAGTTTGGTGGAGATTGGTGAAGAATTATAGAAGTTATCGTGTCCATAAAAAAGTGAGATATATATACATATATATATAGATAGATAGATAGATAGATAGATAGATAGATATATACGAAATCTACCTAAAAATGCATAGAAATAATTGAACTGTGAGCGTGAAATAAAGGTAAAACTTCAGTACTTCACAGTAAAAGTCACATGTTATTACCTCTTTTTTAATTCACTATGTTAACAAATATCTCTCTTATTTTACATATTTTATACTATTTTATTTTATCAGTATAATTACTTTAGCAATATGCACATTTAAAGTTTTTTAATATCTTATTTAGAGAATAATTTATTATTATATTAATGTTTACTTTTTTATAAATAGAAAAAGCATCAGATAAAAGATGCTTCTAAAAGTAGCATAATTAATCGACTCGCACAGAAAAGAAAATCAACCAAAAGTAAAATATATACGATCCCTTTTTAACTTGCTACTTTAAGTGGAAAATAAATTTCTTCCCTTCAAATTTTTTTAATAAGATATGAGCTCTAAAAAAAAAAAAAGTCTTTTGCATTAAAACGCGCATTTTGAATTCTATGCCTCTAAGAAAAACTATCAATATAAATGCCAGATATTAATATGCTGAATAACGGCTATTAAATATTTCTTACACGTGCTTGATCACCAGAAAATTTTCCATTACGCATTTCGCAAAATATTTCTTAGTTTGTTGTTACTTAAAAATTTGATTTATTTTGAAATTGAATTGATATTTGTCATAAAAAATGGTTGGTTTATCTCAAAAATATTTAAATCGTTAATGGGACCGAGAGACAGTAGAAAATACTTTTTATTTATCAAATTATTATTATTACTATTATTATTTGTTATGATTAGCAATGTTATTTGTAAATAAAGTCAGATGATAAAACGTCTCATAGAATTAAAAATAAATTAATCAATAAATTGAATAAAAATATGTTCAAAAAAGGGGTTCGCTTAAAATCGTGTAATTCGAAATATTATTTGTAGAATTTTATTTTTTTTTTTCATTTAAATAATTAGAAATAGACGCGCTTTAATTTTTATTAAGCTTTTTTAAAAATCTTAAATTAAATGAAACAATATACAATGACAAGATATATATATATATATATACACACACATATATATATGTGTATATATATATGTACAGATATATATACACACACACATATATATATATATGTATATATATGCATATATATATACTGGTGTGCAAATTTTAAGGATGAGTCCGAAAATGCCAAATTTCAAGGGATTTTCAAGCGATAATTTTCGTGCGAATATTCAAAAGGACGTAATACAATTCGAATAATTACTATCTCTGCATAACAGCAAGTCCATATAACATCTCATTCAGGTTATACATGGTCATAAGAGTCACAAAAAATAGGTCAGGGTGAAACAAAAAATAGGAAATTCTATACGTCTCTTTTGTGAATCTCAAATAACTACTATATGTGAATCCACTGACAGCTCATTGTGACTGCTACTTTGAGATGAGTGACCAGGTGACTTTACAATGTCGTTTCAATGAGACTCTCGTGTGACCTCTCATCTGGAGACTCAATTTCATTGTGCACGTTCCTGTATGATAAATCACCAAATAATGTCACATTAAAGTCACGTAGTGACTTTCTGTCACAAGATTTTTTCAAATGGTGACAGAGATCCTACTGTAAAGTAAACACTGGGAAAAATGGTTAAAAGTCACCATGTGACTTTAATGGGACATTATTTGGTAATTTATCATAATTCAACGTTCACAGTGACTTTGAAATTGAGTCTCCAGGTGAGAGATCACACGAGAGTCTCAATGAAACGACATTCTAAAGTCACCTAGTGACTCATCTCAAAGCAGCAGTCACAATGACCTGTCAGTAGAATCACATATAATAGTCACTTGAGACTCATAAATGAGATGTATGAAATTTCATATTTTTCGTTTCGCCGTAGTGACTGACTCATGTGACCATATGTGACCTGAATGGGATGTTATATGGACTTCTTGTTATACAGGAATAGTAATTATTCGAATTATGTTCTTCCTTTTGCATATTCGCGTGAAAATTATCGCTTAAAAATCCCTTGAAAATTGGCATTTTCGGACTCGTCCTTAAATTTTGCACACCAATGTATATATTTATATGTACATATTTATATATAGATACATAAATATATATGTATATATGTGTGTGTGTGTGTGTATGTATACACATATACATACATTAATTTTCTGAATTAAAATAAAGGAAAATAATTGAAAAACAGATATTGCAAGTTTTAAAAAGTTATCGTTAACGGTTTTTTAGTTATAACAATTTAAATAGGAGAAATGTTGAAAAAACCATCACAAAGAAAAGCACATTTTCTTACTAAGTCATTCCATGACAACCATTGTGTGAAAACTAGATTTTAAAGACTAACTAAAACGAAAAATTTTATATTTCCACTTCCAGTTAAGATAGAAACGTGATTGAAACGTCATTTTAAGCAGAAACGAAACAAAAAAAAAAAAAAAAATAATAAAATAATGCAATAGAATGTTTTTAGAGATTCTTAAGATTCTTGTATCCTGGACCTTTTAAACTATTAAGAAATATGTAATGAACTATCAAAAGTATTTTACCTTACTTTATATGAGGAAAGAAAAGTTGTGTTTCATGACCCTGTTATTTATGATCCATATATGAGGCACATTCTCAGAAAAATTAAACCTTTAAGAATAAAACTGTGATGACATTAAATTTAGTAAAATAGCATTTTATACATGGCATATGCCTTAAGAATTCAAAAAAAAAAAAAAAAAAAAAAAAAAAAAAATAGATAGCAGCGACGATTTTATTTATTTAACTGAAGTTTAAGTTAAACTCGCGAGTAAAATTTTTATTATCGCCCATTTACCATTTTAACTCATTAACTTTATATTTTCTTCGAAATTTTTACTTTTAAAGAATTTTCAAAGTACTCATGGAACATTGAAATAAATAATAATAACAATGTAGATATTTTGGTAAAAAATTTTGGTATAACATTATTTTAAAGAAATATTAAGGAAAGGACTGTAATGAGAAAAGAGGCGATAAGTAAGGAAATTTACTTCCTATTTTTAGGCAAATCATGTTAAGACTAACTTATAGCCACAATGTTCATTGAGTTTTAGCAACAGTTACTACCCTTTTATTAAATGTTAAAAATATTTCAACTTGCCTGAAAAAAAAATCTGGAATAAAGCTTGGGGACAGTAAAACAACCAATGCTAAAATTTCATATTTAATCTCCTGAGTCCTGAGACAAATTTAACATGGCACTGCAAAAACCGGTTTAAAATTCTTATAAAGCATCTCCAAAGAAGCATTAATTTACATATCCGATGCTCCTAATAAGGACACATATATTTAAAATGTTTAGAAGTATTTTTAATAATTCTTGAAACATTTAAATTAATTTAAATAGTGTTTTTAGCGTCACTTTAAGCCGACATAAAAACTGAGGAGATTAAATGCTGATTTTAATTCTGAAGAAAATTTCCTGTCAAATAATTTCAGTTATTCTTTCCCTAATATACTTCTGCATGGGAAAAAAGATGAAAAAAATTCTGTGGCTGCATCTGGGACGCTAAAAAATCAATATTCAAGGACAGAGTTAAAACAACATAAAAATGTATGCAGATTGATGTTTTTCTACTTATTTATATAAAACAATTTTGTCAGTTTCGGAAATAAAATGACTATAAATTACTTTTACTGAATCAATTTTACACAGACCACTCCAAACGCAAAAATCAGCATCAGGGATACGGGACGGTAGGGTATTTTGCAGTATATTTGGATCTCCAACATTTTCCAATATTTGTTTATCTCATTAATATTGCTATAACTCGTCAATATACAGTCATACAATGGAATTTTTTTTTATATCAGAAGTTTAAAAAAAAAAAAAAAAAAAAAAAAAAAAAAAAGGAAGAAAGAAATTCTGATCACTAAAATAAAAATTATTATTATTGAATTTAAAAGTCAAAATTATGTGAGAACACATCGTGTACTAAAATAAATGCTTTTAAATAAAAATAAAGTATAAGTTAAAAAAACACTAAAAATAAGTAAAATTATTTGCCTAGACTCCCGCAGTAATGCACACATGACCAGAAACAAACGGTTGACTTAGTTGAGGAACGCCTGGGTTGCCACATTTGTTAACGGAAAATACACATTAATGTCGTCACGTGGGTGCACCTACGAAATTACAGGCAACTAGTAAAAATCGATACGGAAAAATCAATGTAACACAAGTCCACAAGAACCGATATATTACGAAAATTATTTTCAATTCGATAAATATTCACATTAAAACCCAGCTAAAAATGAACTCCACTGAAACTGCAGTTGAAAGACTGTGGTGGTTTGGCACAATCCCTGCAGTGTTGTTGTACATAACTACTACCGTTGGGACATAACTACAAATTCACTTCAGTAAGTGTGTAGTTCATAACCTCACATTCACTGCAGTAAATATGTATATGTAGTTAAGTTTAAAAAAAATCCGCTTTCGTGGCGCCATGTATTGACCATATTATCGTGCATGTTTTTTAACATTCAAAAGGCAGATATTTCAACTCTGGAACTGGGACCGACGAACCCAAGCACGGAAAAGTCACGCCTTGACCACTGGGCCACTTAGATTCAACGGGGATTGTCATAGGACTTTTCAATAAAAGGTGGTTTGTCACTCGTTGTGAATGGTACACAGAAAAGTTGCGAGTTTTAAAGTGCTTTTATTTTATTACTCATTTATTTATTGTAATTGGTTTATGGACGTGTATTTTAAAAATAATTTAATATTTAAATGAATGAAATAAATATCTTAGCGAATTGGTTAAAGCAAATGAATTGGTTTTTCTTATAAATATAGGAATCAGTAAATATTTCATAAAATAATTTTTTTAGAGTATTTGTGAAATTAGCAACATTTTCTTATTATGAATTGTAATGTAATTACATGCGTTGTGTTAATTTATAAAATATATTTTTTGACATGGAATACTTATTTTAGTAAATGAGAAATCGGTAATTGATAACTTTTACTTAGAATAAGATTTCATTTTATGTCATTAGATGATTTAAGGAAGAACATATATTTTATTATTATTTTAAAATAATAATTTATTAATTATAAATAATTTTTAATTTAAAAATAAAATAAAAATAATATTATTTTTATTTTGGTAGTGATTTTTTAAATGGGAGTTATTTCTGAATCTCCCTGGATTTTAAAATTTAATTAAATAAAATTTCCTTTTCTTCTTTTTTTAAAAACATAATGTAAAATTTTCGAGTAAGTTAAAAAAAAAGATATAAGAAATTTTCAGTTAAGGAGCGGGGCTAGACTCATTGTCCTTCCCTCGATTTTGAAATTTAATTACAATTTTTTTTCTCCAATTTACAGAAACATAATAAAATTTATTCTTTTAGAGTAATTTAAAATAAAGAAACAAAGAATTTTCTGTTAGCAGAAGGGGGCATATATGAGCCATTTTCCCTCACTCTATTTTGAAATTTAACTATTTTTTTCCTCCGATTTTTGAAAAACATACTAAAATGTAAGCATTTTTCTTAGCTTAAAATATAACAGAAACTAATATTTTTCTGTAAGGGGAAGGAGGGAGAAGAAAGCTGTTGCCCCGGTCTAAAAAAAAAAAAAAAATTTCTTTTCTTCTATTTTCAAAATCACAGTAAAATGTATAATTTTCAAGTAATTTACAATAAAAATAAGAAGAAATTTCCCATGAAGGAGCTGGTGAATGAAAGGCCCACTGTCCCTCATAACTTTTGAAATCTAATATATTTTTTCTCTGATTTCGATAAACATAGCAAAATTTACTTGTTCAGAGTAACTTAAAAAAAAGGAACTAAGAAAGTTCCGTTGTAGACAGGGGGCATAGGTAGTTACTACCCCTCACTGGATTTTGAAATGTAACTTTGTGAAATTTACTTTTCTTTATTTTATCTTAAAATAACAAAAGAACTAACAATTTTAAGTTAGGGGGATGTAAGCATAAATAGGTACGCTCATGCCTGAATTTTTAAAAAATGGATATTAACGTGTAATTTCCAAGTAATAAAATAAACTAGGTACTAATAAATTTTTAGCTGAGGAAGTGGGTGAATGGGATGGGAAATCCCTAATTCGATTTTAAAGTATAATTGAAATTATTTTTCTCTGATTAAAGTCTGTGAATTTATCAGGCAATAACTATAATTATACTAGAGATACATAAGAAAATGCATTTCTAAATGAATGGTTGAATAATAACTTCATATTCACTACATTGATTCTACGGTTATAAAGTATTATACAGGGTTTATCTAAACTCTTGGGCAAAACTTTAAGGGGTGATAGTACACATCAAGACAAACAATATTAAATGGGAAACTGAGGGTTCCAAATGTCTTCCGAAGGAAATATGCACCATTAAAGTTTAGGGTCCAAAATTTCTAATAAACATAAAAAACGGAGGGTCCAAAATTTCAAATAAACATAAAAAACGGGAAAATTGGTCAATATATTTGCAGTTTTTCCTAAAAATATTCTTTATGTCAGTATTTTCATAAAAATAAATTATAAAAGTAAATTTAAAAAAAGTCGATAGAGGGCGCTTTAGAATTTGGAGTAACGAACAACTTTTTTTTGCCGTTATTTTTTGCATCTCATTAAATGATTTTGGAAGCTTAGATTTAAACTTAAATTTTGAGCTCAAAATCTGAATATTTGGGAGCGGTTAAATAGCACAAACTGAACTGTGTTCAGAGGTTAAAATTTCAAATGATTAAAAAAAAAGCGAAAATTAGTCGATTCGTTCGTGGTATTCGCTAAAACTACTCTTTAAATCCGTATTTTCTTGAAAAAAAAAATTAAAGATAAATTTCAAAAAATGCCGATAGAGCATTGGAGTTACGAACAATTTATTTTTACGGTTATTGTTTGCATCTCGTTATTTTTTTTTTAGAATCTTAGACATAAACTTAAATTTTGTATTCAAAATCTGAATCTATAAATCTGAATCTATCAAAATCTGTATTCAAAGGAGGGGAGGGGGATTCAAATTTCAAATGATTATAAAAACTGAAAAATTATACGATTCGTTTGCTGTTTTCACTAAAACTATTCTTTATGTCAGTATCTTCTAGAAAATAAATTTTAAAAATAAATTGGAAACAAATTTTTAGAGGGCGCTTTAAACTTAAGAGTAACCAACAACTATTTTTAACCGTTATTTTTTGTATCTAATTAAATGCTTGCAAAAACTTTGACTTAAATTTTGACTCAAATTCTGAATCATTGGAAGGGATTTAGAAGCATAAACGGAACTGTGTTCGGGAGTTGAAATTTAACCCCCCCCCCCCCTTATCTCGAACACAGTTCAATTATGCGCTACTTAATTACTCCCAATGATTCAGATTTTAAGCTCAAAACTTAAGTCTAAGCTTTTGCAAGCATTTAATGAGATTAAAAAAAATAATGGTTAAAAGTAGCTTTACGTTACTCACAAGTCTAAGGCGCCCTCTATCGGCATTTTTTTTAAATTTATCTTTAAAATTTATTTTAAAAAATACTAATTTAAAGAATAGTTTTATCGAAAACCTCAAATGAATCGACCAATTTTTACGTTTTTTATTATCATTTGAAATTCTAACCTTTGAACACGGTTCAGTTTGCGCTATTTAACCCCTCCCAACTATTCAGATTTTGAGCTCAAAATTTAAGTTTAAATCTAAGCTTCCGAAAACCTTTAATGCGATGCAAAAAATAACGCCAAAAAAAGTTGTTCGTTACTCCAAAGTCTAAAGCGCCCTCTATCGGTATTTTTTGAAATTTGTCTTTATAATTTATTTTCAAGAAAATACTGACATAAAGAATAGTTTTAGTGAAAACCGCAAATCAATCGACCAATTTTTCAGTTTTTTATGTTTATTTAAAATTTTGGACCCTAAACTTTAATGGCGCCTATCTCTTTCGGAAAACATTTGGGACCCTTAGTTTCCTATTTAATATTGCTTGTGTTGATGTGTACTATCACCGCCTAAAATTTTTCCAAAGAGTTTAGATACTTAGTATATTTTTAAATTTTTGTTTATAAAATGACTTTATAAAAAACTACAGTGTTTTTAAAGTTAATAGCTCACAGAATGTTTAAAATAAATTACTGCACAATCACCTCCAATTCACTACAAAATAACTGGGATTTTATAGTTGAGATTGCATGACAGAAAGTCTACAGTAAACTTTAGAAAAACCTCAAAAACACTTTACTTCTACCAAAAAATGCAGTTCGTTTTTATCTGGGAAATCTTGACGTTAAAAAGAACTGTAAGTTATAGTTGTACATATGGATTCTTTAACAATTCATATAACTAATCTTTAAATTTCTAATTAGTGGTAATATCACTTCTTTGCAGTTAATATATGGATAAGGTATTTTTCAAAAATTAAAAAGCTTCTGCAACATAAATTTATTTAAATTCTACACTAGGCAATAGAATTCCATTAAAAGTGCAGGATATTACTGTACGATTACGAAAAAAATGTCATTAAATGCTTTTTCATGTAGTTTATTTATTTATTTTTTGAAAGTTAAACTTAAAATATGCTTGAAGTATAACCGGCGAGATTACAAAAACTTTCTTTTATTGCTGAGCAGTACACTGTTACAATTTATCGAAGTGGTCATGCGTTCTAGTATTTAATTTTAATTGTAACATTAACGTTAATAAATAAAACTGATACTTTTCAGTAAATGTTACATATCATTATCTCTTATTTAATTCACTATGTCAGCAAAAGTTTTCTCATGTGTGACATATTTTATACTTTTTTACTGTATTAGCATAATTACTTTAACAATGTGTACTGTTTTATATTTTCAATATCATACTTAAAGAATCTCTTATTTTTATACTTATAACAGACAAAAAGAAAAACAGATTCTGAATAAGATACTTCTAAAAGTCACGTAATGAATTAGCGCGGAAGAAAAAAAAAAATGAATTAAAAGTAAAATTCTTTACCATCTCTTTTAACTTGCTACTTTAAGTGGAAAATAAATTTCCTCCGGTCATATTTTTAATAAGACATGTGCTCGGAATTAAAAAGAGTTTTGTTCCAGAACGCACATTTTAAACTGTATGCCCCGAAGAAAAATTCCATTAGAAATGCAAGACATTAATATTCTGAGTAAAGGTTATTAAACATTTTTTATACGTGCTTAATCATCAGAAATTTTGCCATTTAGAGTATCCCGAAATCTTTCTCAAACGTTTTGTTTGTTATTTAAACATTACATTCCTTTTCGAAATTGTATTAATATTTGTCATAATTTTTTTTTAAATGACATAATTGTTTTTTTTTCTTTGAGGAGGTTTAACACGTAAAAATCATCAAAATTTTCAAAAAACATTTATTACATTGAGCATTTCTTTGTTTTCTTCTGCTTAAAATGAGAATTAAATAACTTTTCTATCTTAAAATGAACAGGATATAGGATATTTAAAGGTAGAAAACCAACGATTATAAATGCACGTATAAAGTAGAAAACAGCTCTTTCGAATCTACTATCGAGATTCTTCATCAGTGCAACTCATCGAGCTAGAAAAAACAAAACTTAAACAAAGTTCTTTTAAGGCTGAGCAAACTAAACAAACTCAGCAAAGTTCTTTTAAAGCTAAGTTTTGTTTTTCTAGCTCGCTGAGTTTTGCACTGATGAAGAATTTCGATAGTAGATTCGAAACAGCTGTTTGCTACCTTTTTATACTTTATTTGTGTATTTATAATCGTTGGTTTTCTATTTTTAAACATTTTTCAACAAAGGATTTATTTGCTATTTTAATAGGATATAAGAAAGTATTTTTTATTTTTATTTTTATTATTATTATTATTTATTTTTTTTTTACTTTGATTTGTTTGCAAAATCTTGTTTTCAAGCAATTTTTCTCACGGATTTGGTTTCTTGTGAAAATGCGTTTTTCTTCGAGATGAGTTTTTTCGCTATTTCTCACATTTAAAATGTTGTAAGTCAAGAACTAGAAAAAATAAATCGTTCAAACTTGTAAAATGTCTTTTTCAATTAATTTACTTAAGTTTTAATTCAGCAAAAAAAAAATAAATAAATAAATAAATAAATAAATAAAAAAAAATAAATATGTGAATTTAAAAAAAAATTACCTGATTTCTTTTTAAATTTTTATTGTAAATATTTTTTTTCACTAATATTTTTAAAAAGTCGAATCAGGATTAAAACATACATTTTTTTGTTTATTTAAATGAAAAAAAATATATATATTTTTACAAATAACATTTCGAGCTATAACAATTTTAATGTATCCGACTTTTTAAATTAATTTTAAATTAAAAATTTTTAAAAACAAGTTATGCGAATTTGTATTATGTAATTTAGTTTAGAAATAATATGTTTAACCATAAAAATTTTAAATAAAAATAAAAATAAAAATAAAAATAAAAATAAAAATAAAAAAATAAAAACAAAAATCAAAAATTAAATTAAAAATTTAAATCAAGAAATAAATAAATAAATAAATAAATAAATAAAATGAATAAATAACTAAAATAAGAATCAAAATTTAAGCTTAATAAATAGAAATTATTTTGTAATGTTACGGTCTATCTTAAAAGTTTAAAAGAAATATGTAATGAACTATCAAATATATTTCACAGCTGCTTATATCAGAAGAGAAAAGTTTAGTGTTATGATTATGTTATTAAGAAACCATATATACATAATAAATAATTTTTAATTAATTTTTTTTTTTTTTTTTTTTTTTTTTTTTTTTAGAAATTCCGAATAGTTATACGAATAATTCGTGCTCTATTTATTTGGTAATTACATAAAGTGAAAGAAAAAAAATCAGATCTTCCTCTATGAACTTATAATGACTGCAACATGTGTCAAACCGTCAACTCTTAAAAGGTAATATATAAAATGGTGTGCAATTGGTTTTTCATAGGGACTCCGTGGCTGAGTGGTCAAACACTGTTAAAAATAAAGGTGACAAACCGGTGCCATTTGGGACCCGGAGGTGAAAAGGCGGTGCCATTTGGAACCCTAGGGTGTCATAGGAGCTTGAATATGCGGTTGGGGTGACGACAGATCTGTTGCTGGATGATGGGAGCTAAATAAGGTGCCATGCACTTCGTAACCACCTCATCGGGTGACTGGCAACTTGCGCATGCGCTATGACGCGTGTCTTTCTGCTTTCAGTGTCGGCAAGTAAAGTTTACTGGTGTGAGCAAATCAAAACATGGCAGTGTGTAAATTGGCGATATTAATTGAGGACTAACCACTGATCTACAATGAAACAGCAATGAGGACTTAACGATCCGATATGAGCGACCAGTGAACCGGGCAAAGTCTGATTAAAGGTAAGATTTAACTTTATTTTATTTTATTTTATTGTTACGTAAATTTATCGTACACCCCTATAAGTAATGTCATAAGAAAACAGTAAATAAGATTTTTTTTTGTTAGTACGATTGATTGTTAAGTTTATTATGAGAAGCTACAAGCTACACTCTCACCAAAATACCCGCTTGCTAATGTTAAACCTATGAGGTAGTTATTTTACAATTTCTCGTTTACATGACTCGTTTTTAAATGATTTATCGAGGCCTTAGCTACCGAGGAGCAATTGGAGCAAACTGCTCTAGGCACGGGAATCCTAAGGGCGCACAATTAGAAAGAGCGAAATGAAAGATTGTAAAAATATTTACATATTTTTTCATTACAAATCAGTTATTATAGACGAATCTTGTTGCAATCGGAATATTCTATGACCATTTTACCTTGTGTTTAAACTCAACTGTTTAGATTTAACCCTTAACTGCTGTTAGTGGTCTCAGACACCGTGAGTTTTTCAAGTTTCACAGTTTAACTTGTAATTTTTAGTTTAACTATAGATACTGGTCAAATTTGTTTTAGTTTGGAGTCTTATTACTACCTCTAAATACTTTTGAATAGCTGAATTTGATTTATAATATTCTTGTACATAAAGTTTAATACATAAATAATATTCTGAGAATTAATGTAACATTTTATTCAGCTTCAGATTAAATGGTCTGACAGACAGCTCACAGTAGTTATGTAAAAATTTTTGTCAGAGCAGTTAAGGTTAAAATATGTTTTTGCATCTATATACAGTTAAAATCAATTAATTTTATTCGCGAAGTTTTAATTTTAACCCGTACACTGGATCTCGGACAGCATCTGGCCGGCTTTGCATATATTATCGGATAGATGCTATCCGAACCCCTCCTGTAAAGACTTATTCACACCATATTGCCAGAGCCGTCCTTAGGGGTGTGCGAAAGGTGCGGCCGCACAGGGCCTCGCGCCTAAAAAGGCCTCGCGCTGGGGTAAAATAAAAGGAAAAAAAATGAATTTTTAAAATATTTAAATATTTTTTTAATTTCTGAAAGTTATTTATTTCATGATTAAATTTAGATATTTAAAAATGATTATTTAAAAAATGTAAAATTTTTAACAATCAAAAGTTAGGCGCGGGTATTCGAAAGCAAAAAATATTCCTTGTAATCGTTTAGTTTCCATAGTTTAGTTCTGTGAACATGCTGCGGCTTTGTTACAGAATATTTGGAATAAAATTTTCCAATTTTGTTCCTCATATTCATGGGAGTCCAAGAAAATGTCAAAAGTTGGGCTCATCTCTCTCTCTCTCTCTCTGACAAATGCAAACACAAATACATTTTAAGCACTATGTTTCTTATTAAACGGTTTGTAATAATTTCATTTTATGCTATAAGAAAAAAATAGAATGGAAAATTCAAGTGTACAGTTAGTGCAAAATTATACATCCTCTAAGCTTCATACATGCAAAAAGGATGTGCAAGTGAAACACTAATTTGTACTTTTTGTGCAAATGCTACAATTTAGTATTTCTGCGAAACATGGGCCTCAAAACTGAATTCGAATTTTTTACAGAATTTCATTTAGATTTTTAGAACAGAAATTCCTTCAATGACTTTAAAATCTTTTTCAGAAGAGGCTCAAAATGTTTTAGGATGGGGGGTTGTGCCCCCCACCGCTGGCACCCCCCTAGTTACGGCCCTGATTCGATATGTGAGACTAGAAGAAAAACGCCTCACAAAAGTTCTCGCACCCGGCCTCGCCTTTGCTAGGGACGGCTCTGCATATTGCAGCCTCGCGTAACTTCTCTAATATTGTTTCAGTATACCTGATTTGTCTTTATTTGAAAGGGGGGGGGGGGTAACTTTTTCATTTAAGACAATTGAATACTTGCAAATCTTAAAATAATCAAAACTTATTTACATGGTTTTCATTATTAATATTTTCCTTATTAACCATCATTATTTCCAAAATAATCTTCATAATAAGATTAGATCGGGAGGCGGTAGCACGGACAATCATTTAGTCTCATTTAAGGATAAAAATCACGGATAAAACCTCGATTTGCATATTAAAACGTTATTAGTCAGCCAAGTCATACCTTGGTGGGAAATGTCTAAAAACCCGAATTTAGCGGTATCTTGGGTTTACCATTATGTTTCCTTGCTCCCCATTCTTCATATTTTCATACTTTTGGTTTCATTTTCTTTCAAAAAGGTGAGAGAATGTTAGGGTATTGAATTGAATAAACCTTATGATCTGATTATCAACTATGCAGATTTACACCCATTTTTTTTCGAAAGTATTCTTTCGCATTAAACCTTATTTAGTAGCAGAATTCTATGGTTAAATAAAATAAAATATTTTTTTTTTCAATAATAGTAATTTAAGTGTGATTAGACCATAATCATCCCCCCCCCCTTTTTCAATCATCAACATTATCCGATATGACAAATTTGTAGTCATGAACATTCAAATTATAAAAGGAAAACAATCTGTGTTTACTCCACTGAACTTTCAAAATAGTTTACAGAAATAGTGTGTGTTCAAAAAATATAACAATGAATAAAAACTTATATCGTAATTTTACACAACTGTGAAAATTTTCCGCAGGTGATGAAGATCTCGTGTTTTAAAAGCGATTTTTGCACTGTCATTTATAAATCTTAAACATTTTTCTAAGGACATAGTTTTTAACAATCTTTCATTCCACCCGTTCTGAAACAAGACCAATAAACAGGGTTGGCTTTTTACCGGTAAAAACCTAAGGATATACAATAAACTATTAGCCCTTAAACTGTATTTTAATACTATTGATAAAAATTCTATTTTCATGTAATTGTTGTGTTAGTATATAATATCTATATAGGGGAGAGTGGGGTGGTGTGGGACTTTTTTTACAAAAGTAAGTTTTTTTTTTTTTTTTTTTTTTTTTTTTATACAAAAAGAAAAAATTCAATTTATAGCATACAAGGTAAAACACTTTTTAATCCCCCCTGAACAATATAGAAACATAACGTACAAATACTATTTTATTTTAAAGAGAACGTAAGTATCAGTCTCATACCTCCTCATTAAGAGTTATGGGACAGCAATAATAAAAACAAGTTGGAAATTGAACGTGAACGTAGCAAATGAGGTGCGTTCGTACGATAACGAAGTTTTAAAAATATGCAGATCTTGCTGATATAGTAGAGTGTACTTCGGATACAGTATAGTAGTCGAAATCTTTGTGTTTCTGTAAATATGCAGAAAGTAATTTTTATTACACCTCAGAAACGTATATCTTATTCATAATATGTGAAATAGTTGAATATAATTAAAACACGCTCCAAACAATGTTTCCCCGTATAGCATTATGTAGTGGAATACTTTTGTGTGGCCCTGTAATTTAATAATAAAAATTCTTTGCATCACAGATTGTACAGAATACATATTTTAGTATATATATCATAGATTCATGCAAATTCTATTATGTCCGAATGAGTGTAACATCATAAAAATGCATTTGAATCTTTTTTCCCATTGACCGTAATGTAATGGAATACCTTTGATTGTCCCTGTAAATGATCTATGCATCCGACTTTCATAACATTTGAAATGACTCGACAAAATTACGCAATAATTATATGTTTTAAATTTCAAACGATTAAAATGCATTTGAAATTTTTTTACCCATTGACTGTAATGTAACGGAATCTTTTTGATTGTCCCTGTAAGTGATCTATGCATCCGATTTTCAAAACATTTGAAATGACTCGACAAAATTACGCAATAATTATATGTTTTAAATTTCAAACGATTAAAATGCATTTGAAACTTTTTTCCCCATTGTCCGTAATGTAATAGAATTCTTTTGATTGTCCCTGTAATTGATCTATCCGTCCGATTTTCATAAAATTTCAAATGACTCGACAAAATTATGTTATAATTATGTATTTTAAATTTCAAACGATTCGGTTGGGTAGTTTTTGCGTTCTTATATGCGGACGGACAGACAGACAGACGGACAGACAGACAGACAGACAGACGGACAGACAGACGGACGGACTGAGCGACAACAATAGGTGCTACGTATTTACATAATTACGAACGCACCTAAAAAGCTATAAGGCACAAAATAACCTATAGTGTCGGTAAGATAAACAATCAAACAAAAGTTGTAAGTTGATAATGTATATGCTACAATATAAAATTGCAGTATCTTCATGACTGGAATGAAAATTCAGGATTCTCTGTCACAGGTGTCATTAAGGCCCCACACTAGGCTCAGAAAGAGACCCGGATGATAATGTAAAAGTCTATAGGAGTGTTCTTTTGAAACACCTAACTCAATGTTTAATATTTTTACATGATTCTTTTGAAGAAGACAGCTGAGGATAATCCATAACCGGCCTAGTTTTTGTTTTTTCGATTTTGCTTTTATATATTTTTTTTATAACGATAGTTTCAATTTCAGAACCGGTTTAAACCAATTTCGTAAGTTGAAGTAATTTTTGAAAAAAAATCTGAAACCAAAACTGAAAAAGTAAAAACTACGCCGGTTGCGGATCGCCCTCAGCAATCTTGTGCAAAACAATCACGTAAAAATATTAAAATTTCGGCTAAATATTTGAAAAGAACGCCCCCATAGACTTTGCATTATCATCTGGGTCTTTTTCTGTGCCTAGCGTTGCGCCTTAAATAATCATCAATTTATTTACATTTTGAATTATGAATGCATATATTATCAATGTTATAATTAATATATTATCCTCTAAAAAATTTGCATGTTATCAATTCGCATTATTATTAATTAAAAAAAGAAACTGGGCGCGTTCCATTTATCCTTTTTCTGGCATGTCCCATTCCTCGCCACTTCCTTGTTTGTGTTAAACTTCTTGTTCAAACAAAAATGCTGCTTTAGGCTTAGTTTAAATTATGGATAATATACAGTATAATGTTCCATAAATGGGGAAACTATTTCATTTATACATAAACAAGCCTTTAATATATTGAGAGCAAATAAATCAAATTTAAATTGGATTTTTGAAATAATTTTTTCTTTCATACATTTGCAAGTCTATGTATATCAATATTTTTTGTAAACTGAAGAATGGATTACCATTGCTTCATCTTGTATGCGATCGATGAAATGTTTAGAATAATGCACAAAGAGAAAAACCTACAGTCCCATTCCACCCAACTTTCCTCCATATAGCAAAAGGGGAAATAAAGAATTAGCCAGTTCCCTAAAGCTCCTGATATACACTATATGGCCAGAGATGACCGTCCACTTGCGATTTTAGACATTTTGTTAAATATCTAGAGAAATGTATGAGGAATTATCCTGAAAATCTTAGTGTATAAATATAATACACTACCTGGCCATTGATTATCGTCCACTTGCGATTTTAGACATTTTGCAAAATATCTAGAAAAATATTTGAGGAATTATCCTGAAACTCTCAGTGTATAAACAATATAGTACAGGTCATCTACCGTGAAGATTTTTTCCAGAAACTTTATAGGGGACCGCCAACAAATTAAAAAATGTATGAATATCTTTTGGATAACCCTGTCAAAATTAATGCATCAAAAGCGCTCAAACTGTAGATTGTGATTAAGTGGCTTATTGTTATAAACTGTGTTCATTTTTATGTTGATAGCATGTATACTCGTAGAGACGACTCGTAGTTTTGATTACAGGGTATTATGTTGTTTGTCAGATTTTCAGAAAATATTATTATTTTATATTAAGAACTCTGCAAATTATAATCAAAATTCTTGGAAAAATTTGGGAGTATTTTTATAAAAACCTTAATTTCTCTACGAGTATACATGTTATCGACATAAAATGAACACAGTTTATAACAATAAGCCACTTAATCACAATCTACATTTTGAGCGCTTCTGCTGCATTAGTTTTGACAGGGTTATCCAAACGATATTCATTATTTTTTAATTTGTTGACGGTCTTTTATAAGGTTTCTGGAAAAAATGTTCACGGAAATATATGACCTGTACTATTATGTGTATACATTGAGAGTTTCAGGATAATTCCTCCTGTATTTTTCTAGATATTTAACAAAATGTCTAAAATCGCAAGTGGACGATAATCAATGGCCAGGTAGTGTAGTACAAGTCATATATTTCTCTGAAGGTTTTATTCCGAAACTCCAATAGGGGACCGTCAACAAATTAAAAAAGAATGAATACCTTTTGGGTATCTTTTTGATAACCCTGTCAAAACTAATGTAGCAAAAGTGCTCAAACTGTAGATTATTATTAAGTGGCTTATTGTAATAAACTGTGTTCATTTTTATGCCGATAGCATGTATACTCGTAGAAAAAGTAAGGTTTTCTACGAATCCGAAAAACAGTCTCAAATTTACCCAAAATTTTTGCTTATAATTTGAAGAGTTCTTAATATAAAGTAACATTCTTTTCAGAAAATGTGAAAAACAACATTGCACACAATACCCTATAATCAGAATTAAAAAATAATAAAAATTGTTCGAATATTGAGTAGGTTTACTAAATAATTTTTCACTGCGCATGCGTCAAAGATATCTAAATTTCATTTGCATATTATGTTAGCCAAATGTATAGAGCAACTTTTGTGAAAGTCGCAAAATCACATCTTGAAAATTTTGAAAATAATCGTCAATAGAATACGTTGAAAATTCGTTATTCCAAAAATGAAGGAAAAAACACGAGGGGTTGTATCCATATATTCATTGATTAGTGTCGATATAGGATACATAATAGGGGCGTACTAATAAATTTGAATAAAATTCCTCATTTTTTTATTATTATTACTGGTATGGAATAACTGTACATTTTAGGGAAATTCGTTGCTAATCTGGAATAGACACTTTGTTGCAAGATATGTTTTGTAAATATGGTTAATAATGTAAATAGTTTGTAACTCTTAATGATAATACAAGAAAAGAATATCTGAATGACAAGCATGAGTTGGTCATGTAATTTTCTCGTGCTGTCCGAAAATAGGCATTAAAGAGGAAAGTGCCCAGTTAAACTGGTGGCATTGAGCTCTCAGGCTATACATACAACTGTATATTATACTCTTATTTCAAAGAATAATGCCCTTCCAAAAATAAAAGAAATCAACTGTAAGTTATTGGACAGTGGATTAACCGACATCCCTCTTTATACTTAACCAATGAGCCCCTAAAACTAATCAGGGAAGAGCCTTATCAGAGTGAACCTATTAACAAAATTTGAAGAAAATGTGATAATTCTGCATGATTTCTGCTTATTTATATAAATTAAGGAGGGTAGCACTCTCTTCTCCCCGCCTTCATATTTAAACAATGAACCTCCAATGCTAATCAGTGAAGAACCTTATCAGAATGAACCTACATATAAAATTTGAAGCAAATCTGATATTTATATAAAGAGTTATCACGTTACATACAGAACCTGCGGGCACATTAGCTGTCAGGCTTTGATAGCCTTGTGAGCTTTAATTTAAATTTTATTTAAATTTTATTCTTTCTTTTTTTGTTCATCTACCATTTTTGTTGTACTTTGGTGATACATTTTAATTGGACTGTCTTGTTGTGTGTTTTCCTTAATGTGTTATTATTATTATTTCAGATAGTGAACTTACATTTATAGTACTTACATTACCATGCTTGATACAAGAAAAGTTTCCGACTCTTTATCCTGAAGAATGTGCAGAAATTTCTGTGTTTCAACCTGTTACTGCTCTCCGCAACTCAAGCAACTTGTTAAATTACTCATGCTATGTATTAATTTTATATAAACAGTTAATTACAAAAACTGATAATTTTATAAGCTTAGTTACTTTGTGGTATGCATTATTTTGGTTGTTTAACGTTAACTATAGCAAAAGCCAATTTAAATTTTTATCATTTTTATTAGATACTTTTGTCGTCAAAATTTTCTCAGTGGCAACAGTTACACATAGTGTTACGAATTTGTTTAATAATATTTAATACATTCTTGGTGTTTACAATAAAAAAGTTTATTTGAACTAAAAGGTTGTTTTTTTAATTCAGTGTTTTATTCCTTTCATTATAATTACTCTTTGGATTAAAATTTAAAATGCAATAAGTCAAAACACAAAAACAATTTGGCAGAAAGTGTTTTGATGTGGATACAGGACTAGAAATCAGCAGTCGTTAGTCGTCAAATGAAATTAAATTATGGAAAAATTATTCCTAGGCGTCAAATTTTGATAGCTAGCTTTCTTTAATTTTTGTTTAGCAAATGCTTTCATTTTTATTTTAGAATACATCCCCCTCCCCCCCCCCCTCTGCACCATGACATCAGTACGTGTCTTAAGAATTTTGAACCTTTCAATAACCTCTAAGTTAACTTCACTTTCACCAATGACTGATAAAACTGGTCCTTGGATATTACACCCCTGTAAACAAGATTTTCTTTTATTATGAGATATTTCTGCATCCTTATATGTTCCTAAAATAAGAAACTGTATTATAATTGTTTAAAAAATTTTGTATTCCCTTCCTCAAACAAACAAAAAAAAATATGTGTGATTTGGAAAAGTTTTAATTGCGACACCATAATTGGCAACCAAAGATTCATTTATTTGCTAACTTTTTATTTTCTGATGTACTGTTAGTCTCAGATTTTTTAAAATTAGCTTATCCATAGTTCTATCTAAAGCTCATATTATCTCTCTGTGGACATATTTGCTTGATTATCTGTTTTGTATGCATATTAGCTTTATAAAAATAATAAGTTTTTCCAGAATCCAAATATTGTAGTTTAATCAGGTTTCATACTTATGGAAAGTCAGTTTTTATTTTGTTTAATAAGAAAAAGTGTTTAATATATAAAGTTTCCTCCCCACTTCCCTTCAATACATTAAAATTAAATATACAATGCAATATTATTACTATTAACATGGTTGTGAAAAGAAATAAGAAAATATGAAATACAGTTGGCACATCAAAAAAAAAAAAAAAAAAAAAAAAAAAAAAAAAAATTGTAGGCATTATTTTGACACCTTACATACAGTTCTTAATTTCTAATCCTGTGTGGATATATGCTATAAAATATGGATTTGCATAAGTTCACTATAAAGGTAAGTACTACATATATTGTAAAAATGATTTTTTTTACTCAATTTCATCTGTGATTTTACCACAACTATAAAATGAACTTATTTTCTATAATTCATTTCATAACTTGATGGCTAACTTTCTGGAAGAATTTTAAAGAATATGAAGTACTCTTACTAATTTAAAAGTTACACAGCATTTATTACATATTCTTTTCTAATTTGTGTTTTACATTTTTTTTAAATTAGATACAGCAGGGTAGCTGAAAAAGTATTGGTGCGTTGTTTGACATTGATATTTCACAAATGCATAAGTTCTGATACACTAAAATCTGAGAAATGCTTATTTTAAAATTTTCTAGCATTTCTTCTATTATATGAAAATCTTAATCCTCCGAAAAGTTCACAACCGTCAAAATGATCAGTAACTAATATGTTCAACGAAGTGTTTGCCTCATGGAAGCAAAATAATTTTAATGGAACTTCCAGCAGTATTGGGGCCTTCACATGGAGCAAAAACAACATTGACCTTCAACACCCATCTGCGTGGATATTTAATAACAGGTGTATTGCCTTCGAACAATCAGATCTTAACTCACTTGACTTCTGTAGAAAAGCTAGAAATAGAAAATCCCCAGTTTGCATTGTATGTGATGCGAAATTATCAAGGCATAGAATGATTTAAATCAGAATTATCTGCAGCTCACTGTCAATTCTGTGATCTTTCGTTTTCAAACTTGTGTAAAAAATAAATATCAAGCCAGTGAACAATTTGTTAAAATATTGTTCTTTCTTTTTGTTTTTTTTATTAAATTATGGCATATATTTTACAGGATATAGCATTTTTCTGTGTCCCCATACTTTTGAGTTGCCCTGTATATAAAATAATGAAAATACATGTCAAGCAATATACTATGTGTCAAAAGAGATGGTTACGGATTACTTCTGAAACTATAAGAAAATTATAAAAATATTCATATGAAGATAGATAATTCAATTTGTACTTTCTCTTATTTTGGAGTTAAAAAACATCAAATTTTTATAATGTTCCTGCATCTAAAAATGCCCAGTCACAAAAATAGTTACTGGCCTTTTCTTAAACATACCCAAAAAGTTTGATCCAAACATATGAGTTAGAGACAGTCAAAAATCATGATTTATTTCATTTTACAAGAACTTCAAAACATAAAATTGAAAATCAGGCTTAAAATTGCATAACAAAGTCACAATATTTGACTCTAACTCAGTGATTTTTAGAGGCAGAAAATAGGTGTAGAGGTTGTGTAAATTTTGCGATTGATTCTAACAAAACCTTTTGGGTATTACTAACAATGCAATAGAGATGACTTATGATTAGTGATTTTGAAATGCAAAGACTGTATAAAAGTTAAAATTTTGAATTTTTCTTAAAATACTCTCCATGTAAATGAAAGTACAATTTGAATTCCCTGCCTTTCTATGATTATTTTTGTAGTTCATATTATCCCTCTCTGAGTTACAAAAATATGCTACAATTTTTCTTTGGACACCTGATAATGAGTTTAAAAATATAATATTCCTTCAATCTAAAAGAAAAAAAAAGACTCAAAATATTGACTGATCAAGATAATTTTCTCTGCAGAATTCAATTTAAAAATGGGTAAACACTTTATATTTCATGATTCAAACATATACAATTTCATGACAAGCAGGGTGAGGGGAGGGGGGGGGTTTGCAACTGTGGGCCATAGATTGTGAGCGCTATTTCTTGTAGGATGCCACAGAGCACACTGGATTATGTGTTTCATCCGTTCACCCTCTGGGGCACCCTGGATAAGTGGTATCATTATTTTCCCCTGAGATGCCATTCTTTCACCCCTTAAGGTACCCTAGATGAGGGGTGCCATTACTCTCCCCTCAGATGCGATCCTTTCACCCTCTGGGGTACCCTGGATAAGGGGTGCCATTACTCTCCCCTGAGGCGCCATCTTTTCACCTCCTGGGGCACCCTGGTTAAGGGGAGCCATGACTCTCCCCTGAGATACCATCCTTTCACCTCCTGGGGCACCCTGGATAAGGGGTGAGATTATTCTCCCCTGTGGTGCCATCGTTTCACCCTATTGAACACTATGGATAAGGGGTGCCATCCTTTCACCCTAGTTAAGGGTGCGATTTTAGCTCCTCTAGGGGTGTCACCAGTGAGACAAGCCTTTCACCCCTAAAAGGTGCAATGTGTCACCATTAGTTTTAACAGTGAAGCATCACGCCGCTAATCGCCTTCCCGTGTAGGAGATTGTGGGTTCGAATCCCACTGGCTCCATTGCACGCACTTTTTGGAGCTCCTGGTTGTATATCTCTTATGTTGTAAAATTTCCTTGTGCTATCTCGTCCCTGTAAATTGACGATGACTTACAAGCAGGCTTCATGTGGAGCACACAAGTCATGTATGTTATTCAATAAAATAAATATTGGTTTCAGTACTACAAAACAACACGAGAAACTGCGAAACAAAATTGCTCAAAATAATTCTATAATTTATGAGGCTTCATTTGTTTAGCTCTCAAATTTCTCTATATTTAACAACTTATCTACTAACACTACTTATACTTTCATCCCATAGTGAATATTACTGATTTGATCTGACATTGCTACTGATTCTGAAATTGCTTTGAGGCCTATAGCAGTTATGGCTTTCGTCTCGAATAATCTTTTACACACAAAGACAATTCAGATCTATTTTAGTCCACATACAAATTACATATTTATTTCACTACAAAGGGACAACACACCATCCATGTCTTACCCGGATTCGAACGAGGACCCCTCGTCGGAGCTGCCGCTACTGATCACGCCACTGGGGCGATAGAATATTACTGATATTTTAAGGGTACCCTGGTAAAACACCTTTTAACTCCACATTTTCAAGATAGATGGCAGCAGTGGTTTTAGGTTCGTTACTTTAGCAAGGAACAGGGCTAGCGGCATGCACCTCAGCTACCCAATGCAAAAAAAAAAAAAAAAAAAAAAAAAAATGTCAAATTGCGAAAGAGTTGTTAGAAAAATGCTTCCCCATAGGAATAGCATTAGCTCACGAGCGTTTCCTCGGACAGGGACAGGGTCCTTGAAACATTTAAGGCTCCTGTCCTCGATCGAGGAAACGCTCGCGAGCTAATGCTATTCCTATGGGTAAGCATTTTTCTAATAACTCTTTCGCATTTTGATATTTTTAAATAATTTATTTTGCATTGGATAGCTGAGGTGCATGCCAACAGCGCACCTTTTTTACTTTTTCGATTTTGGTTGCAGATATATTTTTTTAAAAGCACTTTCAGTTTCGAAACCGGTTCTGAAAGTGAAACTAACTTTGTAAAAAATATCTGCATTCAAAATCAAAAAAGGAAAAAAGGTGCGCTGTCGGCATGCACCTCAGCTATCCAATGCAATATATATATATATATATATATATATATATATATAAATGCCAAAATGCGAAAGAGTTACTAGAAAAATGCTTCCCCATAGGGATAGCATTAGCTCGCGAGCATTTTTTTTTTTTATGTGTTCAGTATGATCTTAGAAAAAAATTTTACTAGCTATTTTAACTGAACGGTGTATATACTTGATTTGTCAGTTGTATAACTTGGCGGTCAGTGTTGAATTCAGACAGTTTTCTCCCGAAGAGACTTTTTTGGCTCCGGGGAGGACACTATAGAGAGAGGTATATAGTATAAGGAGGTGCAATTGCAAGTTTTGACGATTAAAAACTGAAAATCTCAAAATTTACAGTGGGAAGCATTTTATTGCTCCGGGAGGGAATGCCCTGCCAGGCCACCCCCTGAATTCAACACTGTTGGCGGTACTTATAAATGACGCCAACACACTGAGAGTTGGAGAAAAACGTCTTACTTAATTTTCTTATGTGTGGTTATCCATCGTTTTTATTCACTTTGTAATGTAATTGCTAAATTATAGTGTAAAAAATTTTCCTGGTATTATTTTTTTATTTCATTATATTTTTTTGTAGGAAAGCGTAAAAGGTGTAGCTCCAGCTATTTTTTGCTGCGCCAGAAATGACATATGAGGGGCTTATATTAATAGTAGACCAAGTCCATTTTGGAAAAAAAGTGATGTTCCATTTAGAAGGCACGTAAAATATGTTTTAAAAACTTCCACAGTTAACCTAGTCTGTAAATAGAAGTCAGTAAAGGGTATATGGGGGTATACGTCGCACATACGGGTATTTGCTTTATCTAGGCGGCCAAAATTATTTTATTGCATATATCTATTCTAAATGGTGCAATTGAAAGAAAAAAATACATTTTTTAAATTTATAAAGACGATTTATTAAAATAATTTCATTTTTAAACTCTAATATTAATTTTCGTCACTCTCTGAAGATTCATCACTAACATTGGGATTCGCAGGTAAAAGAAGAGCAATTTTTTCTGGCAAAAAAGGAGTTCATTTTTCTACCAATGACTTTTCTCATGCTACTTATAAAAGGGTCTGATGTTAAAAGTAGCCGATTCAAAATATCTTTATTGCAACTTTCCCTCGAGAATTTTCACGTGAAGTCCTGGCGATATAGCCTAAAATGCTTATTGCGCGCTTCTGTGGCCTCTTCTGAAAGCAGCCTAATGGGCAATAATGCATTTTTAATAATAGTTGAACCATGAATTAATATTTTATGCATAGTTGGAAACATTGGATGCCACTGGTACAAATCTACATATAAGCGAATAGTGTCTGATGCATATTTCTCGTATTTGTCTGGATCGAATATATGTCTGTTTGAAATTGTCTCTAGTATGATTTTTAAGCGATATATTAATTCATAACTAATGCCTGTTATGTCAGAAGCCAATTTCGGATCTTCAAAAAACCTCCTACTTGTATTACCGTCATTGGTGTTAGCAATATTTGCCTTTGGCATGTCTACCAGTAAACCTATTTCTTCGCAAAATCTTTTCTGGATTTCGAGTTCCTTTTTTCCAGTTCAGTTTTTATCTCAGCTTCAGTATTCCGCTCACTATGCTTCTTTACTGGCAACTTATACACTAAATGAAGAATGCTTTCAAAAAGTCTAATTCGATCATGTAAAATTGAAAGATCAAACTCGAAAGCTTCAGAATTAATTTCTTTCTGAATATCAATTTTGTTAAAGTCCTTAGAACTTGCACCGCATATGTAGCATTGACTTGTGGATTTTGTGCCAGTGGCAGCGTTGCAAACCTTTCAATATACTATTGTCATGATGAAGACATGACTGACTGAGAACCTGTTCCCATTTAAATTAACCACTGTGGTGTTAAGTGACATCGCAGAATTTTTTATAAAGTTAATTTCTTCCTCGGTAACATCAATATTTTCTTTTACAAAACGAAATCTTATAGGACAGCAAAATTGAAGGGGTGAAGGTGTTGGGTTTTCCCATAATAGCTTTTCGTTTTTACTATCTGAAACTAATCGTAAAGGGGCGAAACTACTTTGGAATATGTTCCCATCAGTGTCGGCATCATTTACAAAGTTTTATTTAAATTTTGTCTGCTGTGAACAATCACAACCCCATTTTGAAATTAACTTTAAACTCTCTCGTCCTTGCTCTTTCACTGTTGTTAGAACCTCTTCCAGTAACATGGATAAACGCTTAATTGTATGGTCAACCAAATATTGTAAATCGGTTTCGGCATAATTCCTTGTTACTCTGCATGACTCTGGGGGCGGATAACATTCTTGTTTCGCTTTTTGCAGCCAGGTAAAACAAAGAAAGAATTTCTTGTTGGTAATCCTGACTATTTCATATTGTCGACGAGTTAATCGGCTTCTACGAACATGGACAATGCTTGTGTTGGCGTGAGTGAGTCAGTTTTTTCGCTCTCTGATTTAGAAAACGCCTTTTTATATTTTGTTGCACGTTTCGGACTACGATTTCTCTGAAAATTTTAGAAGCATCTCGTTTTCCAGATTTCTGCAACTCAACATAAGCTGCATGAATTATTACTTTCTTTTCTGGAGAAGATCGTACTTCTGCTGTTTTTTCTCCTCTTAGTTCTCTCACTTGATTCTATAATAATTTAGATGGTCGTCCTGGCCGAGGTTGTGGTAAGTGATTAAAATGGATTTTAGGCACCTTCTAAATGGAGTATCTAATTTTTATTCAAAATTGACTTGGTCTACCATGGTTGTAAGCAGTGACGCCAACTTTTGAAAAATATTGTGTTGCCTCAAAAATACTGGGTGGGCACAAAAAATATCTTGGTAAAATGATACGATCAATTCATTTTTCTTTGAAGGAGGGGAAATGGTGAAAGATAAAAATTTTAAATCATCATATTTTAATAAAGTTTCATAAATATTTAAATGAATTAAATTTTCATACTTATTTTCCTTATAAAAGCACTAATATTTCTTATAATATCATCATGCCATGAACATGACTACGAATTGAAATAGCAAAATGTTAAACATAATCATTTCAATCATTTGAGATTTATGGTCTCAGTTGGCGAATTAAAACACATGGTCATAGGAAAAATGAATTTTGTTCTACGAAGACATATAATTATGAAATAAATAAATAAATAGAAGAATGAATATTAAGAATGCTAGAATTAAAAAATATTGGGTGGGCTCGGGTCCCATTTGCCCATATAATTTTACGCCACTAGTTGTAAGCCAGTCATATATAAATTCATATATTGTGCATGTTGAGATGTGAAAGAAAACGCTGTCCCTGAAATATATGCGTCGCATAACTAAAGATCTGCTAATAAGATCTATACCTAAAAACAAAGATTTTTTTAAAGCAATCAAATTTAAATTTTTACTAATTTATTTTGTGTAAAACAAAATTATGTCCATTTAATATTTTTTCATTAATTATTTGCGATTATGTTTTTGTTTTTAGCATTTTTAAGAGTTTAAATTTAATTTGAAATATTGTCCGTTCTGCTACGTGAACATTTTAAGCTTGGTGAACTGACGGTGTTATACCACTTTAATTAATTACCTCTAACAAATTTCGCACGGGTTAATATTTTTTTATGTGTATCTTTTAATTTTTAATGTACTGGGTCGCTTGCAAAGTCTTGGGAAAATTACTTTGTACCAAAAAGTTCTATTATTATTTAATTATTAAGTATTATTTATAATATCTAATGTTTAGTAACTAATAATCAGAATTTTCCGGTACCAAATGATTCTCCCAAACAGACTTGACTTTCCAAATAACTCAATATTAACTGAAAAAAATTACACGAAATAAATTGTAGCAGTTCATAAAGCACTAGATAAAGTTTTAAAGGATGACAACTGAATATATTAAAATGTATGCATCTTCACGTTTCTATTTTCGAAGCTAAAATCCAAGTATAAATTCTTATTGTAAACACGTATTCACTAAAACAATCAAATAACTATATTTTAAATTTATACTTGAAATGGCAAAATAAATTTCATATTATTAATAAAGTATTTTGCAAAAAAATAAAAAATGTATTGAAACAGAAAATATTTTTATTCTAAGCCTGATATAAATTTCTAGCATTAGGAATCCAGGATAATAATTTACGAGATAATCTATCAAGCAATATTTTTCCACGCGTTTAGTTTATAGAAAACAAATCATTAAATAGGTCTGAAATGTGTTAGAGTATAAACATCTAGACTGAAAAAATTGAAATTGATTACTACGGCTGAACACAATTTACAAATTCTCCAACTGATGACGCGTATTACGCATTTTATTAACTGATAATAAATATCAATTTAATGTAGATTAATAAAAGATAAATACTTTTGAGTAAATGTCACATATCATTCTCTTTTACTTCCTTCATTACATCAGCAGACATTTTCTCTTATGTGACGTATCAATTAGACGTAACGTATCGTTTTACTGCATTAGTATAATTACTTTAACAATACTCGCACTTTTAGAATTCCAATCAGATAAATCATAATTTAATATGATATCAATTAAAAAAAGAGAGAGAAACTGCATTAGAATAAGATACAGTCCTTCCCACTTAATAGGGTAACGGATAATCGAATACCCCGCTTATTCGAATAGAACTCTCTGGAACCGAATTTATCGTCATTGGATCTATGTTATTTTTCCCCGCTTAAACCGAATAAATTTCGCGAACCTACTCGCTTATTCGAATACCATCTGGGTGACTTATGTTTAAAAACAAGCGCGATAAACACATTTCATCTTGAATTTTTCTTCACCTTTTGTCATTTTCGGCTCATTTACACTGAAGACAAATCATCAGTTCTTTCTGCAACGATTTCGGCCGACAGGTGTGTAATGGACAGGTCAAATGATCTCCCCTCCTTTTCTGCGAATGAGTAAAAGAAGTTGGCCAATGTGGATTATTTTTGCGTTTTGTAAATTTGGTCAGGAAAAAGCGTTGCTATGAATTTAAAATGGAAAGCTTTAAACCTCTCTGAAAAACTACAGTTTTTGAAGCATTAAATAAGAAAACAGAAGTCCAATTCGCAGATGTAAGTTTCCAATATAAACACAATGCCGAGAAAATCCAAAAAGTTTGTATTTATGTCGGCCAATTATTTACACTGTTCGATATAAGCCCTAACGGGTGGGGTGCCTCCGTAGGGTCTTTCTAAGGGAATCTAACCCGTATTTAAGCAAGGAAATCTAAGGTTCGAAGCAAAACCACGAAACTCCGAACGGTTAGGCCAACGGTTGTAAATGGGTTCGAACCCAGCACCTACCGTCTACCAAATAATAATAATAATAACAATAATTAAAAAGAAGAGAGATAAATGGAAATTGGGATTGAAAGAGGGAACACAATCCCAGTTTTTATAACATTGGTCAATATGCGCTGGAAGGGTTTAGCGAAAAAATCGAGATTTTCGTTAATAAATGGCGCTATGGTTATGCAGAAAGCGCGTATGCTAACGCACAAAAACGTTTCCCCGTTTTTTGTGCGTAATTTCAGTAAACGCGTAAATTTCACTTAAACAAACCACATTAAACGACATTTTTAAGCCTATGTAAATAACTTAAATTACAAGTAGCAAAATTTTGATCAAAATTCCAATGAACTGCATTAAGTATATGTAAATCATACAGTTATATGAAGTGATATTAAATTATTACATACTTACTTTATATTAGTATTTGTATTTATTTTACTAATTTCGTTATTATATTAACGATTTTATTATGCTATTAATTAATTATGCTTTAGATGGTTGTCTTACCTTTTTATTACGCGTTAAATATTACATTTCTGCGTTCCCCGTTTAATCAAATACCCCACTTAATCGAATATTTTTTCTGGAACCATCAATATTCGTTTAAACGGGGACTACTGTACTTCTAAAAAGTCACGTAATTAATAAATACAAAAAAAAAAAAAAAAAAAAGAATCAATGAAAATTAAAATTATTTTCGATCACATTTATTTTCATACTTTTAGTTGAAAATGTGTTCCCTTCAGTCAGTTTTTAGTAAAACATTTGCTAAGAAAAAAGAAGACTTTTGAATTAGAATTTGGATAAAATTTGGATAAATTTGTCTTGAATAAAAATATCAGTATAAGTGCAAAATATTTACATGCTGCGTAATGGCCACAGAATATTTTTATATGTGCTTAATCATCAGATTTTTTTTCTCTTTTCATGTTTCACGAAACATTTAGAAATTCTCTTTGTTTGTTACTTAAACATTAGATTAATTTTTAAGTGTGTTGATATTTACCATAAGATTAAAAAACAATACAGTTGGTACATCGGAATTTTTTTAATATTTAAAATCTCAAAAGAAGTTGGTTGATAAAAATAAAGAATGTATTAATTAAAAGTACCAAGGCCACGATTTCTAGTCTCTCACCATTCATTTAATCTTGGACATTTTTGACTTAATAAAAGACAGGCATTCTGTAATTACATTAAGAGAAATTATTTTATCCGAATGTCCTGTATGTACATTTTATGAATGAAAAATAAACAATTCAATAATCAACTCCTATTAAGAAACATATAAATGGGTGTGTGCACTTATTTACAAATCAGATTGAACCACAGAAGGAAGAATAGAAACAGAGAAATAATCTGCTTTAATATAATCCTAATATTTATAAAGTTTCATTTGTTTATCTTTCAACCAGACATTTGGAAATGAATGAATCTTTATTTTTAAAGGTCAGAAGATAGAAACAAGGTACAAATTAGAATTGTATAGACGTATTTAGTAAAATTAAATAAAATAACTAAAAATTTAAATTTTTGCTTAAAGTGGCAAAATAAATTTCTTCCACTCAAGCACTCTAAAAAGTATTTTTTTTTTTTCGAAATCTAAAAGCGTTTATGCCTTTTAGTGGATATTCATAACCATTGTAGAATACTGATGTATGAAGTATTTAATTAAATATTTTTAAGGTGCTTAAAGATTTAAAAGATTTTAATTAATTTATCTGTTGAAATGTAATCACGTAGATTACAAAAACTGTCTCTGACTACTGCAGTTAAACATTTCTTTTAAACTATTGAAGTGATGCCCCACACTATTCAGTGCAATAATTAATTAAAACGGGATTTAAATTTCAATTAATAAAAGGGATTGTTCTTCATTCTTAAAATAAAAGAGTGGATTTGGAATTACTTGTAATTTATTCCATCGTAAATGAGTTCTTTTTTAACCGTAACTCATCTTGATTTGAATTGCTTATTTAAATTACTCATTTTGATTTAAATTGCTTAAAAACAACTCGCTCACTCGAGTTCTTTGCGAGAAGCTGACTTTCAAATTGCGAGAATAGTAAATGTCACAGCTCTTTGTTTCCTTTTTAATTTCCTTTGTCAGCGAAACTTTCTCTTGCGTTACAGATACTGTTTTACTGTATTAGCATAATTACTACTAATATCTACAATTTGAGATTTAAATCTTACTTAACCTTCCTACCCTGTTGAAAATTACTCAAATTTCATTAAAAACATTTGACACCAGATTTTTTTTTAACTATTTTACCTATTTATTCAACTTAGTTCTCTGGATGTATTATTTAACTTATTGTATAGAGAAATTGCTGGTTCAAATCGAATAAAATATGTGATAGAAATGGGGCGATTCGACCCATTCAGGGTAGGAAGGTTATACATTCTTGTTTATTTTTATTTACAAAAAATGAATTATAATAATATATTTCAAAAAGTCACGTAATAATTTAGCTTGCTATTTTAAATACAAAACAGATTTCCGCCAATCGAGATTTAATAAAACATGAACTCGGAATGTAAAAAAAAAAAAAAAAAAAAAATATTATTTATTTATTTTTCCGCGTGTCACGATATGAAACTCTGTATGTTTTATTTGTTATTCTTGTACTATATCCATTCAAAAAAAAAAAAAAAAAAAAAAAAAAAAACAATATTTACAATTTTAGATTTAAATCATACTTAAATAATCATTTATTATTTTTGAAGAGAAAATGCATTTGAATATTATATTTAATAAAGCTTCGTAATTAATCTTTGAGCTAATAAATAAATAAGTAAATAAATAAAATCAACAAAAAGAAAATTTATTTCCAATCGCTTTTAACTTGATATTATAAGTAGGAAAACATATTCCTAACAGTCAAGTTTAATAAGGCACGCGCTCAGAATTGAAAATATTTTTGCATTAGAACATGCTTTTTAAATTATATGCCTAAAATAAAAATCTCAATATAAATTACTGATATGCTAAGTAACATGAAATTGAACATTTTTTTTCTGCATCTTAGTCATCATTTATTTTTTTCTTTTTCACGTTTCACAAAATGAAATTCAATATGTTTTATTTTTAGTTACACATTAGATCCATTTTAAATTGTATTACTATTCGTCATAAGGTTTAAAGAATAATATGATTGGTACATTTGATTTTTTTTAATCATTAAAATTTTAAAAGTAACATTAAATGAACTAGCAAAAGCATTTGACGATTGTTTATATGAGAAAGAAAAAGTTTTGTATTGTGATTACTTTTTCTACAAACCACATACACGCACTAACAATAAATTAAAAAATTAAAATGGTAATACATAATATTAATATTAATAAAAAAAATAATAATAATACTAAAAAAATGATAGAATTGAATTTTTTTTAATTTTTCGTCTCATTGCTTTGGCTGTCCGTCACAGTCATAAACCTAAACTGTATAATTCAGAGACTTCAAATTCTGTGTACTTACCATGTGTACTACAATAAATTATAAAGTTTTGAAAAAGTCTATTATTTCAATTAAACAAATTTTTTCAATGTCCTCCGTTCATTTTTGCGATTTAAATTTTAAAAGATATCCATAATTTTAATGCTTTTCGTATTGACATAATAGCTTGGAAATAAAGCATCTCGCAAATATACAGAAGATTCTCAGTTCAAACGCCATTTCTAGAAGTTGAATTTTTTATAGCATCTGGCTAATATTCCGAATGTTTACAGTTCAAACGCTAGTATTGGAAATTGAAATTTTCATATAAAGATGAATTTAATTAAAATAAATTTCGTATTTTATGCTAATTTAAGGGTTTATATCATTTTTAGTATTATTTAAATAAATTATTTTGGTGCAATCGCAGTTTACTCTCCTTCTTGGCGCGATTTTCAAAAATCGCCAAATGGCGGATTTTTACGGATTGACTCCTGGAGCTGCAACATCTCCGAGAGAGAGTACACAAAATTATTTGTTTTCTCTTCTCGTATATTTTTAAACAAGTACCTAACTAGAGAAATGCTTAAAATGTGAGAGTAAATATTTGATCAGTTATTTTTTTCTTGTTTTAACCTCTATTTTTGAGTAAAAATAAAAAATACATAAAATTTCAAATTTTTTCGGAATCCATTTTTTAAAGATACATTTAATATATTTTAAAATACATATTATCAAATATACCAAAAAAAAAAAAATTTACTTACCCAAATTATTAAAAAAGAATGTCTGTTAACAGTAAGGGGAGCGAAACAATATTGTAGTTTTTTTAATCAGATGATCTTTTTTTTTAATCAGGGGTCATCACACCCTGTTAAACTTATTCAAATTTACATGGATTCGCAAAGTGCACTAAAATACGCATTCTGTAAAATATGCTGCCAAAATAACAAATATTATTCATTTACAGGGCCACTCAAAAGAATTCCATTACACAATAATAAAGGAGTGAATAGTTTGCGACATATTTGAATAATGTTAAACGGTTTCTAGTATCATAAAATTGATATACGCCTTTGAGGCTTAATATTTAACGCATAATATTAAGTGCATAGCTTTTACGGGGACACACAAAATATTTCAAACCTTATATTTTTATCTGAAATATTGTGTATTATCGATAATAGCTGATGGATAGTTGAAATGCTTTTTCAATTATGATATGAGCTTTTAAGTTTTACAAAATTTCTGTAAATTATATGGTGTATATAAATGTTATAGTTGGTATACATGGCTACACAGAAGAGCTCATAAAGGTTACTGAATATGCCAGTAATTAACTTAAAGGTAGTAGTTATGCATTTTTACGTTGAACTGCTTTCCGTTTACTAAGAAATGTTTGTATAATATAGATAAAATGATATACAGGGCCACGCAAAGAATTAGCAACATGATCATCCATATGTGATAATTTCTGGAAATGCGATTTAAGTAGCTTTAAGAATGTGTTTGTTTGAACTAAATTTTAACTAAGTACTGGCGTGTAGTAAAGATACTGGATAAATTACAGGGCTGAACAAAAGTATTGAAGTATTTTCCATCTATTATATTAAAGTGCTGCAAGAGAAATTTTAGCCAGTTAGGCATTTTCTTGCTAAACTAAATTTCCCCATTATATTGTATATATATGTCAACCGACGGATCAAATACAGGGCTGTTCAAAAGTATTTCAATACATATGTGGCTATGGACAGTAGCATCTTATTTCCCTAAATAATAAAATTTTGTTAAAGATTTCAAGAAGCGTTGGAAAGTGTTTCAAAATCTATGCTTAACGCATGATATTTCTTACTTTTTTATTCATAATTTTATTTTTTACTCTAGGATGTCATTCAAAAGCATCACTCAATCTATCATTTTAAGTCATTCATATCTTGAAACAATCAGCCTTTCTTTCATACATAATTCAATCAAAGCTCAAAAATACTGGTAAAAATATGAGAAAAATAAACGATCGGATATTTATTCTCACCTGTCAAGATCGGTATTTGTTTCAAAATATACGAGATGAGAAAATAAATAATTAAAATCACGCTACACGACTGCAATAGACAACTTTTAACGTCTTGCAATATCAATAACGTATTTGGGTGAAAACAAAAATGCAGATGCTTTTCATGTCCAGAACTTTAATATTTTTTTTCAATAAATATACAAAGAAATTCAAATTTTTTTTATGTCATCTTTCAGAAAAAACTATTTTTAATTAGTCTAAAATTTGATCTAGCCAATTTTAATGTAATTAATGCATTATTTATGCAATTTATCCATTCTTATCTATGAAATTTAGCTGTCCAAATGATTGGAGAGACAACTTCAAACAGATTAAAATTCTAAATATTATGAACAAAACAATATTTATCTATTTTTATTTAATTAACATATATAGTAGTTTTATAAATTTGTAATAATGAATTAGGATATGTATTTTTTAACTGTATAAGTTAAATTTAACATTTTCCATGAAAATGTAACGTCTGTTACTTTATTTACATTTAGAAGAATAAATAATAAAAATTTTGTCTATCAGAGATCGCTAATAATCTATATTGCTCAAAGAACTTTCTAGAAGAGAATACAAGTGCCATTTTCACTTTGTCTGCCACATGTTTAGAGTATAGAGCAGTATTATCAAGTTCTAAGGTGAGCGCGTTTTCTCTTTGTAACTTCTGTTACTCCAATTTTAGATTTAAATAACGTTTTAATAATAAAATTTCTCTTTAAATCGCAAAACTCTAAGTAAAATAAGTTTATTTAAGCAATGTAACTATTTTTTAGAATATTATTATTAAAGAAAGAAAATTGTTTTTCCTTAAATGTAACCTCTGTTACAAGTAATCTCTGTTACCATTTTTTGGTAACAGATGTTATATAAACAGAGGTTACATTTTACAACCGAATATAGATTTTTATGGTAATAATATATACAGTGTCTCACAAAAGTGATGGGACACTTGTGCTTTATAAAAAGAAACTGCAATAAAATAAATAAAGAAACATGTGCAAAATTTTTTTGGGTGTGTTTCATATTTAAAGTTAGTAACAATTATTACATAACATACATTTTGTCAAAATATTAAAATATTAATTTAATAAAAATACAATTGTTCAGAACGAAGCAAAAAATGGCTCACATAAGTGATGGGACACTTACTTTTCCATCAAATATTTATCCAAAAATTTTACTTTTTAAAACGTTTTAATATTTTGTTGGATTTCCTTTTACTTTTAAAACATGATTTAATCTTTTTGGGATGGATTCGACAAATTTTTTTGTGATTTCTGGAGTGATTTTACCTCATTCTTCTTGAAGCACCGATTTTAGTTGTTGTTTTGAAGAAATAGTGTGTTTGCGAATTCTTGATTCCAATTCTTGCCAAATATTCTCTATGGGATTTAAGTCTGGAGATTGTGGTGGTGTTTTTATTATTTCAGGACAGTTATATAGCAGCCAGAGTCTAACGTTCAGAGCAGTGTGCTTGGGGTCCTTGTCCTGGTAGAATTTAAAATCTTTATGAATGTTCAATTTTCGTGCTGAAGATTTCAAATTTTGCTTTAAAATATCAATATACTTGTACTGATCCATTATACTGTCAATAAAAACAAGATTACCAACTACAGCGGACGACATACACCCCCATACCATAACTCCTCCTCCACCATGTTTTACTGTTGGTACCAAGTTCTGTTTGCGAAATTCTTCCCTGGGTTTTCTCCACACCAAGATTCTACCGTCAGAACCAAATATATTAAATTTACTCTTATCAGCAAATATTACCTTATTCCAGTAATCAGAATTCTTATTTATGTTGGATTTTGCGAAAGCTAGTCATTGAGTTTTCTATTCTTTTCACTTACGAAGAATTTTTTCCTGGCTACTCTACCGTGATATCCAGCAGATCGAATTACCCTTCTAATAGTCTCAGGATTAACAATTATTCCATATAATGCTTGTAAATCAGCAGCAACTTTTGAAGTACTATTTCTTGGATTTCTTTTAATATTTCGAACGATAATTCGCTTTATTCCATTGGATAGTTTTGATGCTCGGCCAGGTCTTCTTTTATCCTGAATCATATGATTATTTTTATATCGTTTAATGATATTGAAAACTGATAAAGGACTCAAGTTAACTGTTTCAGCAGTTTTTCTAATAGATTTTCCACGTTCAATATGCAAATTAATAACTAATTTTCGAATTTCAGGGGAAGTTTCTTTTCGTTTAGCATTCATGGCTACACAGAGCTAAAAAACACAAAAATTCCAAAACAAACTGGAGAGAAATACTGCAGACGATTTTATAAATTATTGCCAATTGCTTTTAAGTAAAAATAAAACCCCAAAAAATATTTTTATTGCTTATTTCAGACGATTTTTTTTTTGCATATATAATGGTGTCCCATCACTTATGTGAGCTATTTTTTGCTCCGTTCTAAACATTTGTATTTTTATTAAATTAATATTTTATTATTTTGACAAAATGTATGTTATGTAATAATCTTTACTAAATTTAAGTATGAAACACACCCACATAAAAATGTGTACACGTTTTTTTAATTTATTTGATTAGTTTCCTTTTGTAAAGCACAAGTGTCCCATCACTTATGTGAGACACTGTATATATTTATTTATAGTACCAAATTTACCTATCATTTTTATCATTTGTTTATATTTATTTTTGCATCAGTAAGTATTATTCATTCAGTTTGTTTACATCTTATAAATTTTTGTAACCTCTGTTACATGAATTTTTCTATTTTATTTTAATAATTGTAAATCAATAATAAACCAAATGTACTTAAAACAAACAATATTTTATGGACTTAAAATTCAATTAAAAAAAATCTCTTTAAAACTGAAAAAAAATGATAATTGAAAACTTTAACTTAGTTTTTTTTTTTTTTTTTTTATCTGAACGAGATAAAATTACGCATGTAATGATGATTAAATTTTATTATTTATTATTCATCTTTCTATTAGTATTGTTTTTAACTATAGGACATTTTTGCTAAAGTAAAACATAAAAATTATATCTTTTGTTAAAGTATTTCTATCATAAATTAAGCAAAAATTGTCTGGTAACAAAGGTTACATTTTTTATGCTAGATATGAATTAAAAAACTTATATTTTAAGTGTAAAATTGTTTTTTTTTTTTTGTGTGTGTGTGTGTGGATGCTAATTTTGTACAGCTTAAACACAAATTTAAACAGTATAACTGTTATTTAGCAAAAACTAGATCCTAAAAAAAGAATTTTTTTTTCTTTTTAAAAAGCACAAAGAAAATTGGTTTCACCCATTTCCAAAATATTCAAATTGCTCCCTGATTCTCCTCTTTATCCAATAAGAAAGCAGGTTACAAAACAAGGAATACACACCAGCGCCCCCAAACCATACAAACCATCAACTTTTCTCTCAAGAGAAATCTTAGTGTTGCCATATTTTGTGACTACCAGGAGTAGCACGATACAACGGGGTTGCCACATTGGCGCAGTTATCACAGGAGATTGGCGAAGGCGAGTAAACTGCGAATCACCCATGTGATTTTGAAGTATATTGGTTGTTAGATAAAATTTTTTGACATCTGTTTGGTACTGCCATCTATTGGAAAAATATGTAACGTATAGAATCATTATATGTAAAGCGATGTTGTTTAATCAAATACGAGTATAATGGTTCTGTCGTTTATGTAAGATATAATAATTATAAATTAGCATTGTTGATTTATTTATTTAATAATAAAGTTTTTTAGAGACATATTTAACGAAACCCTCAGTTTGATCTGCGATCACACTTACCCACTTGTTTAGAGAAGTTTCGTATGGAAAATTTTGCTTTATTTATTGATAGACATTTGGTAATTACATAAAGTAAGAAAAATATTTTTTCAGAATTTCCTGATTGTAGTCTTAATGACTTAAAGAGGATTTGAATCGGACAAAACTTACTAGGCAATACATAAATAAGTGTGTGTGGGGCGTGGATAAATTTATATTAAAATCAGATAAAGCCACAAAACCAACAAAATAAGCTGTTAAACAAAAGTATGTTTTAAAATAATCCTAATGTTTAAAAAGCTTCTTTTGTTAACTTTTCTTTCAAGTCATATAAATGATGTTAATGAGATATTTCGAAATTCCTAAATTTTCAAGTTTAAAGTGCAGAAACTGAAAACGATGAGTTAAATCTAATTTGATATACGTGTTGACAAAAAATAAATAAGTAAACATAAATAAAAGGAAGTAACTCATTTTTAAATTTCCTCTTAAATTTGTGAAATAAAGTTCCTACAGTCAAACTCTTTAATATGATATTTCTTCTTTTATTTCAAAATTGAAAAGATTCTGTAACGTAACACACATCCAGATGCTGTCGGATGATAATATTGCATTATAAATTAAGCATAGTAACGTTAGAGTAATTTATAATAAATACTTTCTGATGTGCAAGATATTTAGGAAATTTTATTAAATTAGACTTGGATGAAGTCTAACCTTTAAGACGGCAAATCTATCTTTAACTATTACTGCAGCTGAACACTTTTTTCAAAGTATCGAAGGAATCACCCGTACTATGCATTAAATAATTAATTAGAAAAATAAATTTAACGTAAATTAATAAAATAGATGCAACTCAGAAAATATCACAGTTTAAATTTTAACTAATTTAGACTTGGCTGAAGTCAAACCTCCAAGACGGCAAATCTAACATTGACTAGTACTGAAACTGAATACTGTTTACAAAGTATGCATGGGATGACGCACTCGATGCATTAAAGAATTAATTAGAAATATATATTCAATGTGAATTAATAAAATAAATAAAACTCAAGAATATCACATTTCATTATAACTTATTAGATTTCATTATGTTAAATGTTTTATATTGTAATAGCATAATTACTTTAACAATGTGTACATTATTAAATCTCTTTTGCCATGTTTAAAGAATCATTTATAATTATATGTATATATATATATATATATAAGAATCAGAAATTTTAAAAGAATAAGAAACTTCTAAAAGTCACGTAATTAATTAGCGTAGAAATAAATCAATGAAAAGTAAAATTATTTACGATCCCTTTTATCTTGCTACTTTAAGTGGAAAATAAATTTCCTGCAGTCAAATTTTTAATAAGACATGCTTTCGAAGTTAAAAAGCCTCCGCATAACAGCAAGCATTTAAAATTCTGTGCATGGGAGAAAAATATCAAAATAAATGCAGGATATTAATGTGCTGAGTAATGGCAATTGAATATTTTTTATGCGTGCTTAATCGTCAAAAACTTTTCCTTTTCGCATAACAAGAAATATTTCTCAATTTCGTTTGTTTGTTATTTAAGTTTTAGATACATTTGTAATTGTATAATTATCGTTCATGGAACTCAGAAAATATTATTTGTACATATATATATATATATATATATATATATATATATATATATATATATATATACATTTTAATTTTTGTGTTTTTATCATTTACATTTGTGTATACTCTCAAATGTTTTTATGGTTGCTTATATCAGAAGAAATTATTTTTGTATCATTATTTCCTTTAAGAACCTGACATCCATAAAAATGCTTTTGAATTTGGTTGGATTAAGTTTTATTATTAAAAATATTGAATGATAATATTTAGCAGAAATATTATCAGTATTGCAAATGTGGCATTTGATCTTAAAAAGCCCAAATGTTATTATTACTATTTTTTTTTTTTTTGGGGGGGGGGCTATATTTAAAGACTATTTATCAAAATTACATAAAGTTATCTATGTTATAACATCATAGTCAGATTAATATATATCAACGATATTTAATATGTGATTAATCTTAAATAATTTTCTATTTCTTGGGTCACGAATTATTCTTGAATTTGTTTTGTTTGTTATTTGAAATTTCGATTGACTTTTAATTACATTTAGGATCATATGTCATATGAGTGAATCATATACCATATGATTCAAAAATAATTCTTTGTATTTAATTGGTGTATTTCTATGTATTTTTAAACTTTTTGAAGAAACGTAAGTAATTAGTAAAAGTATTAAGACCAACACGATTGTACATATCAGAAAGGAAATTGGAGTATTTGGTATTATTATTATTTTTTTAGAACTTCATAAACTGAAGAAAGATTTTTTTTTTTTTTAAATTTGATTGATAAAATGGGGTTACTATAAATAATCTATGATAATATTTAAGAGCATTGGAGGCGGAGTATCTAGCTTGGCTTTATTATTTATTTATTTATTTGTTTATTTTTTAATTCTTGCAAAATATTTTTGTAACAAACGTTTTGTAATTAGATAAATGTTTAAAAATTGTCATTCAGACTTTCCATATTCCGCATTTTTTTAATATTACCAATGAACAAACAGTTAACCCTTAATACGATACTAACAAATGGAAAGTGGCAATCATTTAAAATAACATAATACAATGAAAACTTATCCAACTCTTTATGTACCTCTAAAGGCTTAGCTTTGAAATTTTTGAAAAAGTGGGTTTACACAATTTTTATTTTTTTTAAGCTTTTTAAGTGCAAAAGTTAAAAACTAATTCTGAATTCTAATATTTATATATTTATATATGTATATATAAATGTAAAAATATCAACGATTGTGGAAATAATAGATTTCAATTTTAAGCATATTGATTTCGAATGCTACTTGCTACAAAAAGCGGCATTTCCTTTAAATTTAAATTTATTGGTGTTGTTAACGTTGATATTTTTACATTTTTATTACATTGCATCAGGATCCATCTTAATAATTATATATAGTATACTTATTCTCAAAACATACGAAGTAATGAATCTTCAAATTTATACTTAAATTAATAAGATAAATTTTCCTAATGGAAACATTTGTTAAGATATTTTACTGAAATTAAAAAGCATCGATAAATTTAATAATAAACATAGGTCAAAAATGTACTGGATAGTGGATAATAAATATTTATGAGGAAAGTTTTGTTTCCGCAAACATAAAATGTGAGTATAATTTTTAATTGCGTTAATATTTCCCACTGAATTTTCAAAAATAATAATTGTAATATATATTCCTGGTATATTAGAGTTTATTTTAGGATATATATTAGAATCATTAAAAAAAAAAACCCTCAAATAACTTTATTATGAGAATTATATCGTTTTTTCAGGAAGAATGATTTTCTGCATTAAAATTTACAATTTATGGAAAAACTAATTACTTAGATATCTAAAGAATATATATCATGCGTGTTGAGAAAATGTCTTGATTGAATCATTTTAAATGTTTGTGTTTATGGTGTGTGTGTATGTGGGGGGGGGGGGGGTCAATCCCAGGCTCAACAATTTAGTTTCATAATTAAAGATATTTTATCAGGATTTTTCTCTTGAAATGAGTCTTTTAATAACGATATTCTTTCCAGCTGATAGTTGTTGAAAAAGTTTAATAAAAATAAATAAATTATGTAATGAAATTATATAATGTATGCTATAACTAATGATCAATTCGTGATTTCATTACTTCTTTTCACAATCGTGTAAAGAAAAGATATCTTGATGATTGATGTTCAGGATTTATAATGATATTACTTGCAAAGAATGTAATAATTTTAAATACGAAAAGGTTAGCATTTAATTAGAATAATATTTTTAAAAAGTAGCATGAAATAAAAAATCCATGAAGACAATTTGTTAAACAGTTCGCTTTAAAACTCAGTAAAATATTTACAGTGGAACTTCCTAAAGTAACCACCTTGATAAGGTAGCCATCTGACTAAAGTGACCACTTATGGAAAATTTTACTTGTGCTCATATAAAATATTATGAGAATTATCCTTTAACGTGACTCCCCGTCTAATGTGTCCACCTGAGTAAAGTGACCAGTTAGCCTGCCATTGTCAATATTATTTGAACCTGTGAAATGTGACCATCCAATTTTCTGCATGTCGAAAATTTTCTAACTAAAAGACTTAAGTGGACATTTTCTGAAATTTTATTTTGATCCATAAAAAAAGTACAGGAAATTTAGAATTTTTTTTCCTTACAGTACAGACGTTTTATTTAAATAGAAAATTGTTCCACAATTCCACATGTATTTGTTGATGATGTATTTCATTACCAAGAGGTTGTATTATATACGCTGTATTCCAATCATGAGTAATATTATTGATGATTTTGTTCTACATAATTCTTTCACCTTTTATTGAATAGAATAATTTATAACAGGTGACCATGAATTATGATGTTAATGAAAAAAGAAAATATTTGTCATTAGTTTTTAACATTAATAAAATCAATCTATATGTGCTCAATAAACACCTTTTATTGAATAGAATAATTTATAACAGGTGACCATGAATGATGTTGTTAATGAAATAAAAAAAAAATATTTGTCATTCGTTTTTAACATTAATAAAATCAATCTATATGTGCTCAATAAACAGTCTCTCACATATAATAGTGCACAAACGTTTTAATTTAGGTAAGACTTTTTAAGAAATTCTTCTTTATTCGTTCATGAGTTATTTCATTACCAAGAAGTTTTTCTATGTACGTTGTATTCCAATCGTTTGTAATGTCATTGATGATTTTGACCTATATAGTTCTTTCACCTCCTATTGATTAGAATGATTTAAAAAAGATGGCCATGAATGATAATGATAATAAAATAATAAAATGTATGTCATTAGTTTTTAACATTAATAAAATCAATCGATTTTCAATTCATTTAAAGGATACTGTAAACGTGACTCCGTGTTATTTTCAAAAACGTAAATACGCAGTTATGTGAGGAAAAACCAAAAATACGTGACTTTTTTAAATAGCATATTTTAATGTATTTTCTAGACAGTTTTATTCGGATTGAAATTGTTGCGATCTGTTTCCTTTTGTGAATATTACTGATGTACACCATATGTTCATTAATGGCCGGATACTTTAAATTTTAGATATTTTGTCAAATATTAAAAAAATATGGTTGATGGATTCCTCTAGAATTTTCGGATTATAAAGATTATGTTTCCCCACATATTTATCAATGCCTATTTTACATGGACTAAAATTAATGAAACGACATAAAATCAAAGTAAATAATAATATTTGGGATCACTCTGTACATTAAAATGCACGAAATGACCTATCGTTTCCGAATACAAATTTGTGGATACTGTACAATATATCCACTTATTTTTTAAAGAATATAACATATAGTCATGGAGATACAGCAATTTTTTAAGTAAAATAAATCGCGCATATTTTCAGCTTGAATCCTGCTGAGTTTTGAATCGAATTTAACACAAAGGTGGTAAAATGTAGTAGAAACAATAAAGTGCAGGTGGAATATATATATATATATATATATATATATATATATTTACAAATATGAGTAGCTGTATGAAATAACTTTTATCAGCGAATGCGCGAACGATAAAAAGAATCTTTTTACATAATTTAATAGTAAATTTTATGGAGCAACTCATAAGAAAAATCTAGTCAAATATTATGAAAATTCAGAAAAATATCATTGATAGAATGAGCTGTTTTGTAGTTACTCTCTAAAGCAAATGATAAAGGTTTTTCCACAACTTCTAATTATTTTTATTAACTGAACATTTGGAAAAAGTAATAATACATTGAATATCAATGAGACTGTTTGGAACAAATGCTTCCGACTTTGATACTTGTTTTTAAATCTAGGAATAAGTTCATTCTAATGATTATCCAATAGAAGTAAAGCATCAATAAAAAAATTAAAAAAATGTATTAAGTTAAATTAAAAGTGACAATTTCATAAACCCTTTATCTTTCAGCTGCATTTAGAAGGAACTAAAAATAATCTCACTCCTATCGCCGATATTTTTCAGAATTTTCAAGATATTTGGCTGGGTTTTTTTATTAGTTACTCCATTGTGTTGACTATTAAATTATGTAAAAAGTCCGATGTTGTCATTTGCGTATAAGCATATAAAAATTATTTCATAAAACTACTCATATTTCATAAAATATTTAATATATTTGTATTATAACTGCACTATATTTTTCCTGCTACGTTTCCCCAATACTTCTAAATGTAATGTGAAATATGGTTGGAAGCCCTGCCTGAAGTAAGTTAAAAACATGCAAAAATTGCTTGAATTTTTCAAATTAACTGCCATTTATACATGAATACAAGTATAATTCTTACAAAAATCGATAGACATACTGTACAGTATCCACAAGTTTCTATATTGCAATGACAGATCGTTTCCTGCATTTTAATGGACACAGTGACACCAAATATAATTAATCTTTTATTTTTTGTCAGCCCTCTAACTGTCCTCCTTATCAAATCGACATTGATAAATATGAGGTCAAATATAGTCCTTATATTATAATTTTTATCATTCAACAAACTGTCTTTATTCATGTCTGTTATTTAATCATCTTATTCGTGTAGATAAGATACAAAAAAGGAGGTATACATCACTAAGATACAGAGGATACTGAAATAATAATAGAAATTGATTCAGTTGTAAAATGGTTATGACTTCTGTTACGTCGTGCTTACATGTATTTCCATTAACATATATTTTACACATGTTATTGAGATTTATTTTAAACTAACACATTAGAAACTGACATTCATAGAACTTACAGCTCGTTTACAGATAATTTAAAGCCACGAATTTTAAAATTACATTATGCTGTATTAGGAAAAACTTAAAACCGCCGCGTTTTAATTGCGTTACACTTTTCTCAAATTTAGTAAATTCATGTACATTCATGAGGTGCACATTAAAAAAAATCCGTTAAGTTGTTAAAACCTTTTTGGAAAACTGGATTTCCTAAATCTTTATAAGTTGCTGCAATTACAAAAAATCCTGTAACATATACACTTTTGCAATGTAACTAAATATAAATATATATATATATGTAGAGTTACTAAATGCTTTAAGAAACTTTGAATGACAAGAATTTTTTTATGCAACATAATCTTGGGTTAAAGATAAAATTTTAGTAATATTACCGTACTTGTAAAAGACTCTTAGCTAAAATTACAGATTTCTGTAGCTTTACGACAATTAGTCTTGTAAAGCTGCGAAACATCTTTGTTTGTACAATGTTCGCGTAAAATTTTAGTACACATACACAATTATACAGATTTACATCTATAGAATTACAGATTTTTTAATAGCGTACTAAGAGATTATTTCTATAGGATCTGGAGTGTAATGCGTTAATCATTCTTTCATAGGATCATACAAAAGTATTTTTTACGTACGATTATAATAGATAAATATATTTGTATCCTAATTTAATCTAATCGTACTATTGCAAACCAGAACAAATTATACAAACTACTGAATCGAACTCCAAAATGCTATTTGTAGAAAATGACTTTCATAAATTATTAATTTACAGGGAACAGAGAAATTATAGGCTACAGTAAACAGAGAAATTATAGTCTACAGTAAAAAATACGAACGATAATTTCTGGGAGTTCATTATTAGTCGTGATATGCTTTTTTTATTTTAAATAAATATTTTCAAACTGCATAGTGTTTATTACTTCTATATGTCATATATGGTATTTACAAAACATTTCGTAAGCACTTTAGTACTGGAGCGGAAGCTTTTTATGTGGGTTTTAATTGATTTATAACGATTTGATTATTAAATTGATTGCTAAAAAGACATTATTGTTGAGATGTTTTTTTTGTCAGTCACAAAAAATGACCATTGTTCACTTTTATATTTCTTTCCAACCTAGACCCACATGTGATTACTTAAAAAACTTACCCTAACGTCAACTATTATTATTATTATTATTACTATTATTATTATTATTATTACTATTATTATTATTATTATTATTACTAATTTATTTACATGTCAACCACGTATTTTTAACTCCCAAATGTTGTCTAAAATTTTTCGACATATACACGAGTATAGATGGTTTATCAAAATACTCAGGGAAAGTACTAGTTTGCCATCTAATATCAAAATTTCTGTAATTTTGAAGATATAAGAGTTTTGAGACAGCTTAGTCAGTATTACACAAAAGTTTAAGTATCAATTTATATAGATCTGTTTTTCTCACCTCCAATTACCAGTCGTGCGCTTGCTTGTTCGGACACTTCATCTCTGCTGACGAAACATTGATATATTCCCGAGTCTTGTCTTCTCAGCTGACGAACTTGTAGAGATGTTGGAGTTGGAAAAACTGCTCTTGGATTATTTTTCAAAGTGGTCATATCTTTTCGCCATGTAATCGATGTAAATGGTCCCCCGTGTATAGAACAATTAAAGTTTGCTGTTAATCCAACATCAAGCTTTAATTCTGTGGGATAGACTATCACCCGGATGGGCTCTAAAAATATATTACATGAGAATCACCAAACAATTTATAAAAAACAGGCTAGAATAATAGGATCACTCTTTACTGAAACTTAATTCTATTCATGCAGTATGATTGTTTAAAAAACAGAAATTGCAGGTAAAATCCTTGTTTCTAATTAGGAGCAACATCAAAATTTCTATTTTGCTTATTTATGGATAAAAACAGATATGGGTAATTTTAAAGGGCGTATGATTGTGGATGCGTAATTGCACGTTTAAGAACACATGACCGTAACGGAAGAAGGTAAAAAATAGCCAAAGTAAACACGCGTCTGTAAGGGAACAAGGTTAAAATTGTATTTTTGACCTTGTTCACTTACGAACACGTGTTTACTTCAGCTGATAATGGTCTATTAATGCTTTTAGCTCGAAGCGCCTCTTATGTACTGTTTTTACTTTATAGCGATTTTTTTTTTTTTTTTTTTTTTTTTTTTTTACAAAGTTCACTTTTTAAAAGGGGAATTGTTGGTTTAAATGATTTGTAAACAGATGTCAGGTGAATGATACATATTTTTTTACAACAAAAGAGCTATAACAAGACTTTTTACACATCAATACAACCCACAGTCATCCCAAACATGTATGTATGCTCTGCTAAATATATCTTAAAACTAATATGAAAAATATGAATTTCAGTAAAGAGTAGTCATTATATTTTGTTGCATAGTATATTACAATTTAGGAAAATTTATTATGGTAAAATAATTGCAAGAAAAAAATATAGTTAAGTTTACTTATATTAAATTCCATTGAAGTTATGTTAGTTGTTTAATGAGTTATAGCTTTTAAAACAGAAAATGTATGCATTATTTCTAGATCTGATTTAAAAAAACTCTAAAAAAGCAAATTGTCGCAAAGAACTAAAAGTACCAACGGTGAGCTACCCTAACATTTCTGTGACTGTATTACATTTTTCCTTCGTTTAAAAAGAGAATTTTGTGAAATCTCGAGCTTTAGTTATCAGATTGCTCGTGTTTAAAAACACAAGTAAAAAAAATTGTTTCTTTTACGCATAAATGTAACACAATGCAGATTTTTCGGGCAAATTAATGATATGCCAAAATTGTTATTTAGATAAGATGCTTTAAAAAAAAATAAAATTTATGATGTATTTGCATTTTGACGGAGCATTGAAAATCAAAACTAAAAAAAAAAAAAAAAAAAAAAAAAAAAATGTGTTTTTATGTAGAAAAAGCAATTTAAAATTTTTCAATTCGCTTTTTTTACATTGTATATCATTTCAAATATTGAAAAAAAAAAATACAAAGTTATGTGTTATTTTATTATTTTTTTTAAACGTAACGAATATACAGTGGCGGTCAAAAGTTTCCGGCCGTACTTTCTTTTGATTTATTTGCCAGAAGGTTTCAGCGAAGAACGAAGACAGTTGCTTCAAAAGTAAGAAATATGTGAATGTCCTCTAACCACGTGATCATTTTGATTGGATTCTGAACACGCTTCATGCAAAGTTCAAGTTTCCGGTCACTCATCATTCCTTAGTTTTTTTTTCTACCGGTAAAGTGTTTTTTTTTTTGGTCGTGTTTATGAATGAATCAAAGTGAATAGCATAGTTTAAATTCAAAATTGAAAAGTTCAACAATTATTGGTCGTAAAAGAGTGATTGGTTTGTCGCTAGAGGGCCAATCTTCTAGCGATATTCCGGCAAAGTTATCGATCGGAGTAAACATGGACTGTGATTGATATTTAAAAATTATAAAAATACGGACATGGTCTTCAGGATTTTCTAAGGTCCAGGAGACCCCTAAAAATAATCATTCTTGTGGAAACCATTATCAGGAGAAAAAGTATTGATAGCCCGCATAAAATCCCCGTTGCCTTATTCCGCGATTTACGGAATAAAAATATTGCTGAAATAAGTCGGTCTACCGTGTTAAGATGCTAACGTGATGCCAAACTTTATGGAAGAGTCAAAAGTTTTCATAGGTTAAAAAAAACATCAACGTACCCGACTTGCGTTTTCCAAAAAGCACCAAATCTGGTCAAATGAAAACTGGACAAAGGTACTATTTGTCCATCAATCGAATTTCAGACTTTTTTGGGAGTGATGGCAAATACTACGTCCGATGACCTAATAACAAAAGATACCATTCGACCTATGTTATTCTTACAATGAAGCATGGCGGAGGAACGTTATGCTGCGGGGAGTATTTTTTCAAAAAGTGTCTGTCCGTTATTTGAAATTCATGGCAAGAAGAATGATACAATGTATAAGGATATTTTTCAAAGATATATTCTGCCTTATTAGAGGAAAAATTGTGGTCCCAGCTATTTGTTTTAACATGATAACGACTTAAAGAATGTATGCAAGATTCGACAAGCAATGGCTTTCGCAAAAAAACTTTCACTTATGAAAAGGACAGCCCAAACGCCCGACATGAATCCAATAGAAAATCTTCTTAAAGAAATAGACGACCGTGTGTGGAACTTTAAATATTTTAATTCAGCTGAAATTTCCCCCAAAAATAAAAGAACGACGATGGTCTTTAACCGTTCATGTATGAATGTCACGTTGCTGTGCTGCAACACCTATTACTAAAGTTATGGTGATAAAAAACTAATCGTGAATCTTGCTGATCACTGTAATTTATTATTGCAATATTATTTTTCCAAACTTGTGAAGGTGGCCGGAAATTTTTGAAAACATACGTTTTCCTTTGTACTTAATTTTGTCAGTTAAATTTATTGATATTTATATGTTATTCCATAAATAAGTTCCTAACTATAATGTCCATAAAACGTATACGTATCACTTTGAGATTCCTCTTCATATGGGTATACTTTCAAATTAGCTAAAACATTTTCGCTCGCTGGAAACCGCCACTCTGAATAAATATATATATTTATATATGTATATATATATAATACCATTATATATATATATTCTTACTTTTTTTAAGTAATAAAATAACACACAACTTTGCATTTTCTTCAATGTTTGTCGCATCAAAATTACTTAATTAAATTCTTAAAAAATCATTTAAATGTCTTTTTTAAAATAATTGGCATCTTTGACATGCATTTAATATATTTAAAGTATCATCTTCTAAAAGTTTCTCCACACAACCAAATACTATTTTATTTTTCATAATTAGTAATGTTTTTTGTAGAAAAAAGATTTAAAGTTAAAAAAAAGGAATAAAAAAAAAAGAAGAATCATAAATGCCCAGAAATAGTAATTATTTATATTGCATTATGATGACTGACAACGGAAAAAAAATATATAATAATAATTATTTCTTTGTATACATCAAATAACTAGAGTTTGGAAGATACTATCAGATATATATATATATATATATATATATATATATAAATAATTAAACAGAAAGCATAAAACAATGCTATTTAGAGATTCCATTTTAATTTTTTGGCAAAATGAAGAGTTATGTGACATTTCAGTTAAACAAAAACTTTCGTAAAATAGAAGATCACTTAGTTTGTCGCATGCTATTTGTTTGTATGTATGTGCTTTCTTAGATTAAGTTTTTTGTAAAATGTTTAGCAAATGTAAAAGGCTGGTGACAAAATCAATAAACAAATTAATAATAGGAAATCGTCATATTTGCTCTTGAAATATGCTAGGAAAAAAAGAAAAAACACTGTAACATATATACATTAACCACTATCTCCATATACACAGACGACGTGTTAATTAATATCCTAGTTTATTGTCGATGATATCTTCAATTTCTACTTTATTGTAATTTATTAAATATTCATATCATTTACAAAAGACTAAACATAGGCAAGGAGACATTATCCACGAAATGATGCTAAGATCAGATTTACTCGGCATGTAATTCTGCTCTCAAGTAATATATATTGTTACTGAAACTGTTAAGGCTGTAAATATAAAACTCCCATAAGACCCCATTCACAAACTGCGCTATTAGAGCTATTATTTTACTTGCGATATTAGGAAGGGATTTTATTTAAAATAGAGATCTTGATTAATATCATGAAAATGTGTATTTAAGATTCCAAATAATATTTTACCTTCAACGATTAATTCAGCTTCAACTTTATCTTGACCAACACTGTTAGTGACTTCACATATATATGTACCTGCATCAGCAGCTACTACTTTTGGAAAAACTAAAACACCACCTTCTTGCCTTACAGTAGATCCCAAATCAGGTAAAGTTCTTAACTCTCCAGCAACTTTGTGCCACCTGTATGTTGGAACTGGATTTCCTTGAGCCATACATGACAAAGTAGCTTTTTGGCCGGCTGGAACAGAAACTCGGCTAGAACGTCGAATTATTCTGGGTGGTTGATTATGGTGTGGTTCTGAAAATGAAAATTTAAAAGTCATATAAATAATTTTAGAAGATATAAGCAAGAATGTTATTTTCCTTATTAAAATGGTAGACAATGTGTTTTTATGTTTAGATTTTAAAATGTTTATTCTGATTTTAAATGCACAGACAAATATAGAAAATATTACATTATTTTATATTTACACAGTACTATTACAATACAAAATAGAATAGGCACCGTTTATAACGGATTGTAATGTGAGAAATAATGTGTATTTGTTTTACTATACAATATCTGTATAATAAAACAATGTGTAACGCATGGCGCACCAAACCGTTTTTTCCCTCCAGAAACTGTTATTGGAATTGAAGCCCTCACTGAGAACAGTACATCATCTGTGTGCATCCGAAGCTTGACAGCAGAAACAGAAATTTGCCAACAAAAGAAAAAAAAGACAAATTTTTTTCGGGAAGGAGGAGGAGTAAAGAAATAAATACAAAATGTTATTAAAAACAGTATTAATTGATAATTATGATTATTACTTCAATAGTTGCAGCAGACTTTTTTAATTATGCATTTTTATTGCGTATTTGTTAAAATTTTGTTTAATTAAGAAATCTTAATTTTGTTGAATCAAATTTATGCGAAAAACACAATTTTTATTTACCGTCCTTGAATCTACACTAGTATTATTAATAAAATACAGTACATAGCATGAGTAAGAATGTCACATATTGAAGAAGATAACTAAATGTTAGACATGTTAAATGAAAATTTTATCCATTGCTATAGATTAAGCTGTAAAAGATGAAATTAAATTCTACTTAATATTCATTAAATGCATTTAATTCTCAGAATATTGGCAATTTCGCGGCCCAGAGTTTTCGTTCTGAAATATTTTTAAAACTATCAAAATAAAAAGAATTTTAAAGGGACTCGATACCCTTCAATATTCTTTTCTTTAATTTAATTCTTTTAAAGTACATTTTATATACATTAATAAATTATATAATAAAATTAAATTATTCTACCAAAAAATGCTGGATTTTCATGAAATAAATCGAAAATTGTTTTTTTTTAATTAAATAAATTTTAAAATGCATATTCTCGTACAATGTTCTACATTTTGAACTAATAACTTTTTTTAACTAATTGTAAAGATATGCTGTATATTTTTAAGTATAGGATCTATCGTACGTTAATTAGTTTGGGAAAAAATAAATAAAATGCGCGAAAAAGTGTAAAATTACAATGAAAATTTTATTTAATTTACTAGCACACGGCTTTTAAGTATTAAGTAAAAGTAAGTATTTCTGTTATCTTTTTATTATCTGCTATAAATCTAATGAAATTAAATATATTTTTTTCTATTAATACATCATTAAAATTATGTCTTTATGATAAATTACAATTGAATCGAATATTTTTTTTTAATACATCACACACATTTTTCTATTAATACATCACTGAAAGTATTTCTTTATGATAAATTTCAATTGGAAATATGGTTAATCTTAAATATTTTAGTGCTAAATGATTTTCACAAGTAATTCATCATTCCGTGCTAGCCGCTGTCTCATAATTTAAATATAATGGAGGAAATGGTTTGAATATTTTTTATATTAATTATGCAATAAAACAAGACTAATTTTATGCATAAAATAGAGGTTAATGTTTTCATAAAATTTGAGTAAATAAAATAAATTTAATTTGAAAAAAAAAAGAGAGAGAAAGAAAGAGATTTTTAAGCTTTAAAAAAGTCTTTTTTTCGACGACATTAACAAGGACTAATATATATATATATATATATATATATATATATATATATATATATATATATATATATATATATATATATATATATATATATATATATATATTTAACTTACCCATACATTATCTCTTATTTACAAGGTTTAATTTGAAATTAAGAGTATTATTACTAATATTATTATTATTTATGAATGCCATGCATGGAATTCTATTAATTGCTACTAATATTTAAAACCGTACCTGTAACAATAATTTTAGAATAGTTTGTGCTGACTTTTTTCTCTCTCGTAACAGTATTTTCTGTGTGACACCTGAAGCTATACGAACTGTCGTGTTCTGTGGTGTCTCTGATGTAGAGATCTCCACTCTCCAGTATTCCGTATTTGCCTGTGAAAAAAAAATATGAACATTGTCTTTTATTAAGCTACTATACAAGTAACTGTTAATTTATTTTATAACTTGCAGATTGTAAGTAACTTTATATTTAAATCTAGGTTAGACATATGATTTCAGTATTACTAGAAAACCTTAAAACTTCATATATATCCCATAACAAACATTTTTTGGCTTTTTCTCTCGGCTTTGGCAATTATCGACTAGATTGGTGTTGCAAAATGCTTTTTCCAAAGCTGATCCGAAAGCAGCCTAGAAAATTTAGGCTTTTACATGCACTAAATTGAAGCCACTTATTCAAATATTGTATTTCTTTATCATGAAGATGTTAAGAAATTGCATTTTAACATAAGGTAATTTTATGTGTAACTGAAAGGGCCTTTTTTTATTTGTGACTTTCTCACCTTCCTAGATTTTTATAAGTATGCCTTAACAGCCGAAAACGTTCGTTTCAATAGCAGTACTCACCACGAGCCAATCTCTAGCCTAATAACTAGGTTCGCTTAACGCCTCGAACCAATGGAAAATCATTCATTGCATACCCACTTCATTCATATTATGAAAAAACATCTTTAACTTCCTTGCACTGTGAATTTCTGGGTGCAAGATTCATTGGAGATTAATCGGAGAGCATTCTCTTTCTGTAGGAGCTCTAGTGAAGCTCTATTGCTGATTTGAGGAGAATATGATAAAAATGTGTGTTCCTCTTTTTGGGAAAAATCATTAGCTTTCTAAAAGTTTCAAATTGATTAATATATGTATATATATATTATATTTAGCCATTTAATTTTTTCGTTCATACGAACCTTGTATTAATACAGATTGCCTTAATATAAATGTCTTATAAATAAAAATTGGCTTAAAAAAATCAGCATTTATTTATGAAGATCTGATTTGTGGGCAGATAGTGCTAACATGCAGCGCAATAACAAAATTATTTTATAATGGGTTATTATTTTTCACAAAAAAGATATTAATGAATAATAATGACTATACTTTATGAATGGTAGGGTTAATTTTTTTTTAGACTATATTATAATATTTCAAAAGTGTTCAAATGATTTAGTGAAGAAATGTATTATGAGTAAGAAGAGGTACAAAATTAAACATAAGTATACAAACAAAGACATTTATTTACTTACCACTGATGACTCCAGGTGCAATAAGAAATCCATCTATTCTCTCCCATGCCGTTACACGAACATAATCACTAACAAAACTTGGTACTGGACAGCGTAATAAGGCCATGTTTCCACGTAAGACGAACTCGTCGGAGAGACGAATTTCGTATTTCTGATTAACAACTAAAATATAAAACAAAGATTATGCATTTACGTTAAAGGATTTTGCATATTTTATACTAGACGAAAAGGAACAAAACATTAAAAGTTTGAATTAATGTATCTTTAAAAACTCTTTTTCCTATGAACAAGGAATTTTAAGGTTAATTAATATCAATATGATAGCACTTTTTATAATACTATTATTTAAAACTCACAAGATATTACAAAATTGTGCATTTTTTAAATTTAAATAGCTCCTTTTTTACTATAATAATTATTTTTCTTTTTTTGTGAATAAAAATAACTTTATAATTTTAAATACTGAACTGTAGATGAAATTAAAAATGCATGTGTGTTTATTATCTATATAAAAATATCGTAGATATTCATACACAAATTCTCAAAGTATCATTATTTAAATTATGCATTATTTAAATTTCATTATTTAATTTTCTTTTATTATTCCATTGCCTGTTTATTTTTAAGATACACATAAAATTTATACATAATACATTATAATATATTTTTATTACTTCTAAGCATTTAATAAACATTGTTTTCTGTACAAAAATGAAAAAAAAAATAAATGTTAATACATACACACACACGCACACACACACATATATATATATATATATATATATATAATGTATATGTTTACATTTGAAGGGTTGTCACTGACTTTTGACCAACATTAGCTATTTGACAAATAAGAAATGAAAAACATTATCCGAATGAAAAAAGCAAAGTTTGCAAAATAGATTTGGCATGAGGCAAGGAAAATTATAAAATTATATCTTTAATCCTTTCATGTATCAGTTTTTCTTTTCACTATATTCTAAAATAACCGAATTTTTTGTAGTAACTTATAAAATAGAAATTCTGTCATACGCTTTTGAAAATATCTAAACAAGTATAGGGTGCCTCACAAATTCGTGCAAACTTTAAAAATCCATAATAAAAGAAGTAATGCTCGGGAAAATTTTCCGTTTGCGGGAGTATGATCAGACGGATTTTGGATTTTTTTTCTATGTATAATAAAAATTATTCCAAAAATAACCGATAGATGACGCTCACAAGTCATATTAGGATGTTTTATGCAAATCAAGCGAACAGAAATAGACACTGAAACAAATCACAATAACGTGATACTTTTTATTTATTATAAGTTAGCAAAAGATGCTCAACATGCGAAACTTTTGCGATGCAATATTTGTTGATTTACCTTTCTTGTAGAAAAGTTTAACCACCAGCGCTCGATCTGGTAACGATAGCATGCTCCAGATATCAAATGACGAATCCATCTCTAGCTAGGTATTTTATTGCTAACCTGATTTGCATAAAACGCCTCAATATGACGTGTGAATGCCCTCTATCGGTTACGTTTCGAAAATGTTTTTTTTTTATATATGGAAAAAAATCCAAATTTCCTCTTATCATACTCGCGCAAACCGAAAATTTTTCCGAGAATTACTTTTTTTATTAAATTTTTTTAAAGTTTGCACGAATTTATGACGCTCTCTATATCTACTTAAGGAGTAAATTATTCAGGTATTCTTTCAGTAGTCTAAATAAAAATTAAAATAAAACTATGTTTGACAAATCGTTGTGAAAAAATTTATTAAAAACGCTATGGTATTTTGTCTCTTAATAGACCGAAAATAAATGTCTAGCCAATGATCACCACAATCCCCCCCCCCTACCCCCCCAAAAAGATTTTTTGTGTGTGTAATTTTGTTTTGTATTTTTAACTACGCGACCCCGGGTACATAGTGATTAACTTTTGGGAGACAAGTAAATGTATTTTTGTAATGTTGAATTCAAAATCTTCGAAAAAAAATCATTTCAAAATAACAAAAAGCGATTTTATTAAATGTTTCCACCAAAGTGATACTAATAGAATTTAGTTAAATTTTTTCGGTGCCAATCTTGATTAAAATTAGATGGGATATAATTTAACCCAGAAATTTTCAAGGAGTTAACTAACAATTGAGAAATACTTATCTCGTAATTTTTTTCTGTGTCTTTGGCTGTTGCTATTGCTAAACTGAATTGGTGTTCAAACAGTACTTGATAAGTAAAACAATGTAAATGACACTGCGCTACTGAATATTTAAAGCGACTCCAATCGTTCTGTAACGTGGATGAGAATCTCAAATGTATTGGTACACAACACACTAATAGAGAAAAAGAGAAGAAAATGAGCAATCGCAATTTGGCAATTTTGATTGTTCATTTATTTGCCAAATGAAGCATTTTGTCATGATATGGTGCAATGAAGAGTGACAGTGAGAACTTTGTACATATATATTTTTTATTATGATTTTTTTGATACACATATAATGTATATGATGTATACACATGATGAGATATATATACTCATATAAGTCTCATGATTATTACATTAAAATTTGAATATTTTTAAATTTTAATGCAGTTATATAATCTTAAATATTTTTCTTATGTAAAAAATACATATAAAAATATGGAGTTTAAGAAAAATATGTAAAAACTATATTTTTAAGGAGAAAAAAATAGCCTTTCTCAAGACAGTATTTCAATAAGACATGATTTTAAAATTTTAGTAAAAATTTAAGCAAAACTGGAATTGAACAGTTCAACTACTACATACAAATCTCCCCTTAAAAATATTTATTTGTATAGATCTTTCCAATTTAAAAAGTATATTCTACAAGAACGCCACATTTATTCATTTTTATGAACATAATTGCATAAATATATAATTGTATATTTAAAAATAATAATGATAAAAAAGGGTATAAACATGTATATGGTTATCCTCATCGACACAAATCGAAAAATAGATATAATGTGAAAGACGAAAAAAAAAAATGTATTTGCTCTAAAGGTTTATCTCAAAGTTCTTTTCTAATTCTCTAAAGTTTGAATAAATAGTAGAAGAATAGAGGTTAGTTCTGTACATAATGAATGTATTTCACACTCATATAAATCTCATTATCATATTTCGCAATGAAGCGGGAAATCATTAATGAAAATCGTGATATAATTAACTATTCTTTTTTTTCCTGTAATAAAGTAGTAATAGTTAGCCGACGCCTAATAAGTTTAAATATTACATAATATTTTATTGATTCTTATTTAGAGATATTTTTAGACAATATAGATTTATATTTCTAATATTTTCTTCTTATTTATTGATACACATGCATATACACATACATGTATATGCATTCGATTAAATTTATTTTAATTTATTTGTTCTATCTTCAATATGGTAAATTTGTATTAAATTCAATGGTTTACATATTGTTTTACAATTAGTGGTTATAACATACATATACCGGGTGTCCCAAAAAAGACTGATGGATTTTAAAATTCAATAACTTGCAAACGGTGACAGCTATTTAAAAAATTTTTACAGGAGGGTTATGCATAATGTCAGGAGTTTTTTTCCGTAATTTTTTATTTTAGTTCGCATCTCAAACAATAGGTGACGCTCACGGCGATTGAAGGCCAGGGGATCAATGCTGAGTGAAGCGTCGAATATATATATATATATGATACCCTAGCGACCTAATAATGCAAACAATCGAAAGTAAATTTCAGATATTGTTACTTGAATATATTTGCTGCACATCTTGATAATTTAAAGAGAAATATATCGAAATTAATATTACACTGAGAAAATTTAATTTTTTTCTAAAGGCAATGCCCACGTTTTTCCTGTACTGATCACTGTGACACACTGTTCTGTGCACATTGTAAAAATGTAAATGACTCTTGGACGATTGGCGTATATAAAAAAATCCGAATTATTATTATTATTATTTGAACTGGAAATCTTTGTCTTAATTATCAAGAAATTATACCATACATTGACATGATTAACATAAATATTGCCAGTGATTTTCTATCAATATTGACTGGATACTTTTCATTAAATTATTTTGATATCATATATTATATTTAAGTAATAAACAAAGTTGTCTTATTAACTATTTGGAAAATAGTTATTGTCCTCGGTACAGAATTGGGAAATCTAAAGCATATCTAATTTTTTTTTTTTTTTTTTTTTTTTTTTTTGGTTGAATTCCGCAACTTATGTTTTTTAAAATTCATTTTATGATTGGTACATGTTTAAAGTTCAAAAAGAGAAAGCTTCTGTTTTTTAAGTTATTCGATTTCTGATTGGTTCTTGTTTGATATCCAGAAGTGAAATACTTCTGTTGCCACGATGAGAAAAATAATAAAATAAAATAAATAAAATAAAAAAATATAAATAAAAATAAATAAATAACTTAAACACGAATTGAGATACAGCTTTTAATTAAATTATTGCATTTAAAAGCTATTGCATTTAAAGGTACATTTGTTCCTCCATACTATGGTGTAAAAATTAAAAATGTGTGATGTTTAGAAGTTTAAAAATTTTCAGTACTGAAAATTGTAAAACTAAAATTTCATTTAAAATTTGTATGTGATTGGTACAAGAATATTAATTTTTAATCCATGGCGTATGTAATATAATACTCTGTTATTACTTAAACCACGTTTTGATCATCATAAAAAATATGTTTATTATTATTAGTATTATTATTTATGTAAAATTTATATGTAAGTCTAAAATTTTAGTCTTTGGAAACATAATTTTCCAAATAGTCGTTGTAATTTGTTAAATTACATTTTTTTTAAATATTAATCCTGCCTTTTTTACCGTTACAAAAATGTTTACTTTTAAATGTAACATTCTGAATGAACTACTGATTTACCAGCTCTCACGTGGACATCTCTGCTGCCAATAGTACCAACTGAGTTCGATGCTTCACATCTGTATGCTGAGGCGTGAACATCCGCTCTGTATTCATCTGCAGGAAATGGAGGGAAGACGATGGCACCATCATGTCGCACATGACGGAGCCCTGGTAAATCGTGCACTGGCATACCGTCGTGTAGACTTAGCCATCTTATTGTGGGCGTAGGACGTCCATCGGAAGTACAAGGGATCGTGATGCCTGTGGAATTGGAAAACACTGAAGGACTTGGCGGTTCAACAGTAAAAGATGGAGGACGATGATGTGGAAGATCACATAGTACTGAAAGAAAAAAGAGTTTTAATTAGTTTTAATACAGTTTAGTATAAAAATAAATTTTGAAATAGAAAATAATTTATTAAATTTAAATTATTAAATTTCAATTCAGTATGTCGCAACTTATTTATGTGAAGGATAAACTATTGATTAATATTTGTTGTAAAATATTCAAGTAATATTCCCGTAAGGCATGGTGTCGTCACTGCAACGTGGGTGTGAAGTCACCTTGTGACTTTGTGACCATCGATCGTCGGTGTGACGTCACGTGATGTCGATGTGAAGTCACAGCAACTAAAATGAGAAGTCGTTATGACCGTTTTAGTGCTCATTTGTGACGTCACATTGTGACCACTTTATGAAGTCACGGTGTGACAAATTTGTGAAAAATATTTCATTTGTGACTACTTTGACATTAACATTGTGACGAAACTGTGACAAAAACGACGATATTTAAATTGCTAGAAACATTTTTTTAAAAGTAAATAACATGTTTTGAAGAATTTTTGTAATTTTCTAAAGGTTTTTAAGAAAGTCACAATGTGATGTCACTGAGTGGTGGCATTTTGATCATAGATGTGACGTGACGTCATTGTGACGTCACTGTGACCATGTATGCTATGAGGGTGATTCAATCATTACGTTTTAAAGCTTTTTATCAACTTCAGAACATTTAATTTAAAAAATACTTAATGTCTAATATATATATATAGAGAGAGAGAATAAAAGCTACATGAATTATTCATCATAACAGTAATTTGTTTCTAACTATTTCATGTGTTTGATAAAGTGCTATTTAAATTTATGCTGGCATGTGTCTCCACACAACAGACATAACAAAATGTAAGAATATTTTTAATTGCAAACGATAAGCTGTGAATGAAAGACATTATTCTTTTATTTCTGAAACTTTTTCTAAGCTGAGTAAAAATATCATTTTTTTGGGGATTTGAATGGAATTGAAATGTATACATAGTACACGTAGCTATATATTTGTAGTATTTCTATTGCACTCGAAGAATTCACCCATGAATAAAAATTCATAGGTTCACTCTTCACTAGTGAATACAACATTATTAACATCCTAAATCAAAATATCATACAAATAAAAATTCTCGGCAATAAAACACACAATTATAAATAAAATAATGCTAAAATATATGAAAACATTTACTGAAGATTATTTTATGTTGTGTTGCTGCGCTTTTAGAAACCAACTATTTTCAATGATGAAAAATAAACTGACAAAGGGTATATTTTATGTCGATAAATTTCTGAATATTAATAATGTTCTAGTTTATGGAATGATAAAAATGGAAAGTGTCACTTTTCTACTATGAAAATACTTTTAAAAATACGTTCTGAGCTTCTAAAACTAAAATTTAAGAATTGTGATAACGTACTGAATCTTGGATATTTTCCAAACATTTTGCAGATTTTTAACCGTAAAACTGAAAATTTATTTGCTTCGAATGATTCTAATATGGAATATATCAGATTTCATTTTTTTATTTTTATATATAAGCATAATATATTTTTCCAATATTCGAGCATTTTTGGAATAGAACGTGAATATTATTTATGAACTGAATATAGAAAAATATAAATGATTTGCGATGGGTGAAAAATATGAATTGTGACACCATTTTTTTAGCATAAAACATATTAAAACAAACAAATAAGTTGAAATGGTAAAATATAAATAAGTAGGGTATTTATGAATGATAGGTAGTGATATAATATAAATGAAAAAAATGCTCTTCATTAAAGATAAATAGAGGGTAAAAAGTATAAACCGAGCGAACAAATATTGGGCTGAGATAATAAATATGAGTAAATGTCATTTCAAATTACATGCACTTATTCTATATAGCTAAAAAAACTACTTTAAATTTTATTGTAAATATTTCAAAACCTCTAAGTAAAAAAACAAACTGTAGCTCTATATTGGTTATAATACAGATGCGTTAAAAAATAACTTATAAGAAATGACCACAACATTTTTTCTTAAACCACCCTACTATGCGTGCAAAACACATTTTCTAGAGTTTCAGGTGAATGTTTTTCTAATACTGAAAGCTTATATACAAACACACACACACACACACACACACACACACACACACACACACACACATATATATATATATTTATATATATATAAATCATCAACTCTTAGTTTTATTAAACATGTTGCTTTTATAAAACAAAATGATTTTTCAATAATTTTCCTAAAGATTCATGAAATATTAATATAAAAGAGTTAAGTAAATAAAATAAAATTAACATTTTTTATAGCTATATTTATATCCCATTAAAAACTAGTTGGATGTGTCAATCCCAAAACTTTCTTCTATCTCATAAGTATATTTTAATATTTAAAAAAAAAAAAAAAAAAAAAAAAAAAAAAAAAAAAAAAAAAAAAAAACGTGGTGACCCCAAAGTTACCCACTATCGAATTTCCTCGAACATTTGACCTAGCCTAATGAGATTCTGGTATCCGAAAAGCCTAAAACGCAAAATTTAATTAATATTCTGAGAAAATGAGCTTAGTAGTGCCTCATGTTGGATAATTTATACTAAAACCTAATAAGCATCTATTTATGTCAAGACCTAACACAATCTGAAATTTGATGGAATTTCGTCTATTAGTTCTTGAGATATAGTTATAACAAAAAATTTGCAAAACGAAGCACTGCAACACCATATCTTGGACAATTTATGCCAGAACGTAAAAAAGCGTCTGATTATGTTATGGTATAAAAGAATCTGAAGTTTGATGAAATTCTGTGCATTAGTTCTTGAGCTATAGCTAGTTTAAAAAAAAACGTGTAAAATATAGCACAGCAGCAGTATCAGTTGAAGGATTTATAACAAAACGTAATCATCGTGTAATTATGTTATATGTCATTTTGTAACAAAATCTGAAGTTTGGTGAAATTCTGTGCGTTGGTTGTTGAGATATAGCTATCGGAAAAATCGTGCAAAATGCAGCATAGCTGCTAGACCTGTTGCAAGGTTAATACCAAAATGTAATCAGTGTCTAATTATGTTATATATTCTAGTGTAACAGAATCTAAAATTTGATGAAGTTCTCTGCATTAGTTCTTGAGATATAGCTATCGCCAAAATCGTTCAAAATGTAGCATAGTAGCGCCACCTATAGGGCAGTTCACATCAAAACCTTATCAGCGGCTATGTATCTCAAGGTATCGCGGAATCTGAAGTTTGGTGAAATTCTGTGCATTAGTTCTTGAGATATAGCTATCATGAAAATCATGAAAAACGTGGCATAGCAGCGCCACCTGCTGGCCAATTTGCACTAAAACTTAATCAGCGTTTATGTATATCAAGGGGTCACAGAATCTGAAGTTTGGTGAAATTCTGTGCATTAGTTCTTGAGATATAGCAATCTTGAAAATCATGAAAAACGTAGTATAGCAGCGCCACCTGCAGGTCAATTTTCACCAAAAACCAATAGGCACTAATTCATATCAAGGTCTAACTGAATATAAAATTTTATTAAATTTTGAGCATTAGTTCTTGAGATAGAGCGCCCACAAATTTTTTGTCACATACAGACAGACAGACACACAGACAGACAGACACACAGACAGACAGACAGACAGACAGACAGACGGACAGACTCACAGACAGACATTTTCTAAAAATAGTCAAAACGTGTTCAGGACCTCCTAAAACGTATAAATCCGTCGAAAACCGGAAGTCGAAAATTTTCATGAATCCAATACTTTCTTCTTGTAAAGATAGAAGAAAGTAAAAATTCAATAAACCATTTTTATATATATATATATATATATATATATATATATATATGAAACCTTAATTTTAAAATCCGGATAAATGCTAAGAAAAATTAAATGAAATAATACCACAAAAAATTATTAAATAAGTTTAAAATAGTTTAACATAAGTTTATAACAGTTTAACCCGTTCAAGTCTTGTGTACTATTATTTGTATATTACGTTACACAGAGCATTATGTTGTCTTTACAATTGTTTTTGTTAATATTGACAAGTAGTAATTGTAGTATTTATCTATGAATTTCTTATTATGTCTTCTTTTTTTACTTCGACACTTACAAGGAAGGTCTCTATACTGGATAAACTCAGAAAAAACTGCTGCTAATTAAGCTGCTTATGTATGTACCAACGGATCAGTCAAAATTAATGGCGTAATCACAATAGAAATTATGTAAAAAAAAAAAAAAAAAACTGTTGAATATTTGGTGTAAGTATCACGCGATTTGGCGAGCAGCACTTTTTCTCGCCAAAAGCAAACTATTTAATGTAATTGAAAACTGCCAGATTTTTAGAATGCGTGTAAATGGTATTTAATGAATTTAAACATAAACGATGAAAGAGTTTAATATATTATATATATATATATATATATATATATATATATATATATATATATATATATATATATACATTTACTAGCGGACCCGACAGACGTTGTCCTGTCAACGACAGACGTTTTCCTATTGGCACCGACACCAGAAAATCCATTTTTAGCGGCACTCGATGTTATAAGAAGTATTTTTACCCCAATTTTCAAGATTTTTGGTTCGGTAGGTTTTTTTGTGCTGTGATTAACACGAAATTCAGACTTTCTTTTATATTTATAGCACTTTTAATTAGCGAAAAATCACTAAAATTATTTTTTACCTAATTACTAAAAAAGTACTGAAACAATTTCGATGAAATGTGAATCCAAACCATTCTCGAATCCACTGGAACGCACACACAAAATTTCATTAAAATCGGCCCAGTCGTTTAGGAGGAGTTCAGTTACATACACACGCACAGAAGATTTTTATATATAAAGAAAAGTGTTGAAAATTTCATATTTTTGCGCCGAAAACATCGCCAAATTAGAGTAATGTGAATTATCTCACGAACTACTGGATTTAAACGAATTTGCTTAGTACCATTCGATTCAGAATGAAAAAATACACTAAAATACGTTATCAGTTGAAAAATATCTACAAAAGCCGATTTTAAAGGAATTTTTTTTAAGTTCGCTTTTTTTTCTACTCCCCTTAGGGGTGGAATTTTCGAAAATCCCTTCTTAGCGGCACTCGATATTATAAGAAGTATTTTTACCCCAATATTCAAGATTTTTGGTTCGGTAGAATTTTTTGTGTTGTGATTATAACGAAATCCTGACTTTCTTTTATATGCATACAAAAGGATTGAAAATTTCAGGATTTTGCGCCGAAGACATCGCCAAATTAAGAAAATGTGAATTATCACACGAACTACTGGATTTAAACGAATTTGCTTTGTACCATTCGATTCAGCATGAAAAAATCTACTAAAATTTGTTATTAGTTGAAAAATATCTACAAAAGCCGATTTTGAAGGAATTTTTTTTAAGTTCGTTCTTTTTTTTTACCCTCCTTAGGGGTGGAATTTTCCAAAATCCCTTTTTAGCGGCACTCGATGTTATAAGAAGTATTTTTACCCCAATATTCAAGATTTTTGGTTCGGTAGATTTTTTTGTGCTGTGATTAATACGAAATCTAGACTTTCTTTTATATTTATAGCACTTTTAATTAGCGAAAAATCACTAACTATTAGTTTTTGCCTAATTACTAAAAATGTACTGAATCAATTTCGATGAAATGTGAATCCAAACCATTCTCGAATCAACTGGAACGCACACACAAAATTTCATTAAAATCTGTCCAGTCGTTCAGGAGGAGTTCAGTTACACACACACGCACAGAAGATTTTTATATATAAAGATGAGCATTGCAAATTTCAGGTTTTTGCGCCGAAGAAATCGCCAAATTAGAAAAATGTGAATTATCTCACGAACTACTGGATTTAAACGTATTTGCTTAGTACCATTCGATTCAGAATGAAAAAAATGCACTAAAATATGTTATCAGTTGAAAAATAATTACAAAAGCCGATTTTTATGGAATTTTTTAAAAGTTCTTTCTTTTTTCTACTCAACTTAGGGGTGGAATTTTCGAAAATCCATTTTTAGCGGCATTCGATGTTATAAGAAGTATTTTTACTCATTAATACGAAATCCTGACTTTCTTTAATATATATAGCACTTTTAATTAGCGAAAAATCACTAACTATTACTTTTTGCCTAATTACTAAAAAAGTACTGAATCAATTTCGACGAAATATGAATCTAAACCATTATCGAAACTATTGGAACGCACGCACAAAATTTCATCAAAATCGGTCCAGTCGTTTAGGAGGAGTTCAATTACATACACACGCACAGAAGATTTTTATATATAAAGACTGGCGGACCCGACAGACGTTGTCCTGTCACCGACAGACGTTGTCCTTCCTGGCACTGACACCAGAAAATCAAATAAATTTACTTAAATATAGTAATACGCACGATAAACACTACGCTCTTAATTTAATTTCTTATTACAATTATGTAAGGAAATTATTTTTCACTCTTCAGTATTTTTTGAAGTCGGTTCAATTTTTGATAGAAAAGTTTATTTTTCTCTTTTTTGTTAAAAGTTAACGATTTTCTGAAGTCAGTTAATCAAAATTATAATACAGGCTATATTACTGTAAAGCATACACGTTTATCAGGAGCGAAGTTCAAACACGCGATCTCTTTCTTCGAGAAGCAGAGCTTATATCTGGTGCCTTAGACCGCTCGGGCATTTCGTCCGCACTCTATTCATCGAACTTATTCAGCACTTTTAGTTAGCGAAAAATCACTAACTATTAGTATTTACCTGGTTACTAAAAAAGTATTGAATCAATTTCGATGAAATGTGAATCCAAACCATTCTCGAATCCACTGGAACACACTCACAAAATTCCATTAAAATTGGTCCAGTCGTTTAGGAGGATTCATTGACATACACACGCACAAAAGATTTATATATATAAAGATAAGGATTCAAAATTTCAGGTTTTTGAGACGAAGACTCCGCCAAATTAGGAAAATGTGAAGTATTTCATGAACTAATGGATTTAAAAGAATTTGCTTGGTACCATTCAATTCAGAATAAAAAAATACACTAAAATATGTTATCAGTTCAAAAACAACCACAAAAGCCGATTTTTAAAGAATTTTTTTAAAGTTCGTTCTTTTTTTTTACCCCCGTTAGGGGTGGAATTTTCAAAAATCCCGCAATTTTCCCTCAAATCCGTCAAAATTTCAGAATACACTTAATCATCCTTTTTTCGGGGATGGTCAGCTTTCCCGACCTGTTTTAAGTTGCAAATAGACTATTCTTCTAACTGTTATCAGTATTGGCGACTTTTAGTTGCCCACGCGGGTTGTTTTATCTTTGACTTTAAATGGAAAGGAAATGATGTACTGCAAATGAGAAACCTTTCGGTGAAACATAAATAAAAGTACGCATATTTAAATTGCTTACTAATTCCCTTTCCCCCGTTTTTTTTTTTTTTTTTTTTTTTTTTTTGTTATTTGTTTATTTTGGTTTGTTTAATTTACAAATTCGTGCAAATCATCACGTTAAACATTTAAATTAAGTGAAAACAAAATTAATTCTAGTTTTGGAAGTGAAAATCGATTATACGTCGTTAATGTTTATACGACGTTTTTCGGTAGTCCCTTCGGCGTCGTATAAACGATGCTCCACTGTATTAGATAAGCGTTGAAAATTTCGGGTTTTTGCGCCGAAGACATCGCCAAATTAGGAAAATGTGAATTATCTCACGAACTACTGGATTTAAACGAATTTGCTTAGTACCATTCGATTGAGAATGAAAAAATGCACTAAAATATGTTATCAGTTGAAAAATAAATACAAAAGCCGATTTTTAAGGAGTTTTTTTAAAAGTTCGCTCTTTTTTCTACTCATCTTAAGGGTGAAATTTTCGAAAATCCCTTTTTAGCGGCACTCGATGTTATAAGAAGTATTTTTGCCCCAATTTTCAAGATTTTTGGTTCGGTAGATTTTTTGTGCTGTGATTAATACGAAATCCTGACTTTCTTTTATATATATAGATAAGGATTGAAAATTTCAGGTTTTTGCGCCGAAGACATCGCCAAATTAGGAAAATGTGAATTATCTCATTAACTACTGGATTTAAACGAATTTCCTTAGTACCATTCGATTCAGAATGAAAAAATACACTAAAATATGTTATCAGTTGAAAAATATTTACAAAAGCCGATTTTAAAGGAATTCTTTTAAAGTTCGTTCTTTTTTCTACTCATCTTAGGGGAGGAATTTTCGAAAATCCCTTTTTAGCGGCACTCGATGTTATAAGAAGTATTTTTACCTCAATTTTCTAGATTTTTAGTTCGGTAGATTTTTTTGTGCTGTGATTAAAACGAAATCCTGATTTTCTTTTATATACAGTAAAGCATCGTTTATACGACGATCACTTATACGACTTTTACATTTATACGACGTTTTAATGTGGTCCCGATTCATTCCATTCATTTTAATGTAAAAATATACCTTTTATACGACGTCCAAAATCGTTTATACGTCGATTTTTCGATTTTATATAGGTTTATTTCTGTTTATTTTTCTTCAGTATTTTACGAAGGAGCGGAAGATGGCAGCTATGAATGGCACCAAAGAGCGTGTTTAAATGCACTCCTCATTATAAAAATGTGGGCTGGTTTTAGATTACATTAGACATATGTTATGGTTTTAGATTAGTCTGAAAAATCAGCTTACGTGTAACAGAATACACTTAATCATCCTTTTTTCGGGGATGGTCAGCTTTCCCGACCTGTTTTAAGTTGCAAATAGACTATTCTTCTAACTGTTATCAGTATTGGCGACTTTTAGTTGCCCACGCGGGTTGTTTTATCTTTGACTTTAAATGGAAAGGAAATGATGTACTGCAAAGGAGAAACCTTTCGGTGAAACATAAATAAAAGTACGCATATTTAAATTGCTTACTAATTCCCTTTCCTCCGTTTTTTTTTTTTTTTTTTTTGTTGTTGTTATTTGTTTATTTTGGTTTGTTTAATTTACAAATTCATGCAAATCATCACGTTAAACATTAAAATTAAGGGAAAACAAAATTAATTCTAGTTTTGGAAGTGAAAATCGATTATACGTCGTTAATGTTTATACGACGTTTTTCGGTAGTCCCTTCGGCGTCGTATAAACGATGCTCCACTGTATATAGATAAGCGTTGAAAATTTCGGGTTTTTGCGCCGCAGACATCGCCAAATTAGGAAAATGTGAATTTTCTCAAGAACTACTGGATTTAAACGAATTTGCTAAGTACCATTCGATTCAGAATGAAAAAAATACACTAAAATATGTTATCAGTTGAAAACTATCTACAAAAGCCGATTTTAAAGAATTTTTTTTAAGTTCGTTCTTTTTTTTACCCTCCTTAGGGGAGGGGGGGGGGATTTCGAAAATCCCTTCTTAGCGGAAATCGATGTTATAAGAAGTATTTTTACCCCAATTTTCAAGATTTTTGGTTCGGTAGATTTTTTTGTGCTGTGATTAATACAAAATCCAGACTTTCTTTTATATTTATAGCACTTTTAATTAGCGAAAAATCAACAACTATTAGTTTTTGCCTAATTACTAAAAAAGTACAGAATCAATTTCGACGAAATGTGAATCTAAACCATTCTCGAATCTACTGGAACGCACACACAAAATTTCATCAAAATCGGTCCAGTCGTTTAGGAGGAGTTCAATTACATACACACGCACAGAAGATTTTTATATATAAAGATATATATTTTGTATTGCATATATACACTGACGGAAAAAAAATCCCTACACCAATAAAGACTTGTGTTAGCTAAACGAAATTTTGTAGGCGTGTTTATACATCTGAAAGATGACATTGATTTAAATTTCGTGCTTCGCACATAAGTGTGGCGCTAGTAGCGCCACTCACAACTTTAAAATCAGGTTTGCTTTAAATGCGTGCTGTAAAGTTCGTGAGCATTATTTATCTTCAAAATTTGACGAATTGAGTTGAGGTTGATCATGAATGCCTTTAAGAAGACGAAGAAGCTATTATTATCTGCTCCCGAGTTGGAAAGAGGTCGTAAAGTAGGGCTACGAGAAAGTGGATTTTCTTTCCGCGATTTTGCAGAAAGACTTGGACGGAATGTATCCACTGTGCATGATTGTTGGGAGCAGTGGTCAAGGGATGGTATTGCCACAAGAAGACAAGGTTTCGGGTGAACACGTAGCACTACTGTGAGAGAAAACCGTCGTATTTGGCGTACGGCTGTGGCGCATCGTACAGCGTCTGCGACAGAAATTCGAGCTGCAGTTGGTACCACAGTGACACAACGAACTGTTAAAAATCTGTTACTTCAAGGACAGCTCGATGCAAGGCATACATTCCACTGACTCTGAGTCGTTGCCGTTTGCGACGTCAATGGTATCAAGCCAGAGCTCAATGGAGGATGGAGTGGAGATTTGTTGTGTTTTCTGATGAAAGCACGTCCTGCCTCGATGCCAATGGTGGCCATGTGCTGGTCAGAAGGAGACCAGGGGAACATCTGCAACCAAACTGTCTGCGGCATAAACACACTGGACCTATAATCTGGGTTCACGGTCTAGGGAACAATTTCCTATGACAGCAGAAGCACTCTCGTGGTTCTCCCAAGCACACTGACTGCAAATGTGTACGTCAGTCTGGTAATTCAGCCTGTAGTGTTGCCATTCAAGAAAAGCATTCAAGGGGAGTTTTTCAGCAGGATAACGCTCGCCCTCATGCTGCTGTTGTAACGCAACACGCACTACAGAGTGCCGACATGTTACCTTGGTCAGCGAGATCACCAGATCTGTCTCCCATTGAGCAAGTATGGGATATCATTGGAAGAGAACTCCAGTGTCATCCCCAGCCAGCATTAACCATCACGTATTGACACAGCTTGTACAACGAGCATGGAACTCCATACCACAAAGTGACATTCGGCACCTGTATGACACAATGCATGCACGTGTGTAGGCTTGCATTCGAAATTCTGGAGGTTATAGCGACTATTAATGTAACGGCATTTCACATTTGAGATGCATTTTATTGACCTTAAATTAACCTGTGATCTCGAAAATCTAATCAATTAAACATGTTAACTAGACAAATGCACTGTCCAAATTTCATTACTCTACAATAAGTTTTTCTTGGTGTTGGGATTTTTTTCCGTCAGTGTATATATATATATATATATTGTTTGTTCCTATAATGTTTAATTTATCACTGGAAAAATATTTTCATGTATAAAAAAATTCATATTGAAAAAAATAATTTTCATATATTTAAGCGTATTCAGAATTAAAAGCCACATGTTTCCTTAGCAGCGAAATTGACTTGATAATGCTCAATTGAACTTTGATCTTGAAGCAATTTTAATGAATTTAAATTACGAATTTAGTTTTAAATCGCAAATTTTGATGGTTAAATTTGAATATAAATACGTATAAATATCAATATAACAAAAATATAGTTAAAACAAACTAAAACTGAAAAAATTTAAGTTATTTACATTACATTTACCTAAACAAGTTTAAAATGAAACTTTTTTGTCCTTAAAGCGTACTTGACATAAAAAAGTATTTTTTCAAACTGCATTCTATCGCCAACCAATGATAAATCGCCAAATAATGAAATTAATCATTATTTTTTTACGGACGCTGTATAGAGGTTCCGCCCAAATTTTTTTTATAAACGTATATATCTTCATGTAAAAACATTTTGTAATTTTTTTTGAGATTTTTCGGAGTATGCCAGTATGGAAACCTTCCTTGTTAGTAATAAAAAGAGAAAAATAAATAAAAGTGTGCTTAGTTATCCTTGCACCGTTAATGAGTCGTTTGATTTAAACATATCTTTCACTTTTAAAAATTGAAATATAGGTTATTTTTCTGAATATTTCATGTCTGAGGAGAAAAAAGAATATTAAAAAGTTGTAATATCTGTCAAATCCTATTGCAATGTGATATTTTCGAAACGTTTCAAAAAACAATTCCTTAACCTTAAAATTAAATAGTAATAGAATTAACTACATTATTTATATTTAGACAATCTCGTATTCTCTAAATTTCAGTAAACGTATTGGATGGCTACTATTAACATTATCAACATAAAGATAAGTTCTCAAAATTGAAAAAATGGACCTAAAAAGTTAAGTAAGTTTTACTTTCTTTTAAATACAGAATTAAATATCTAGCAATGACTTAAAAGGGACACGAATCATTAAACAAAAACGAGAAATTATAAGTGCTTTAAATTATATGATTATATATGAATGCGTCTGTTTAAGACAATTAGACAATTAGACAATTGTCTTATAATTGGTATGTTTCTGAAGTTAAATATAGCTTTTTCACGATTTTTTTTATTATTGAGAAAAGAAAAGAAATTTCTTTGTGTGTTAATAGCAATTCAAAAAGCAAATATTATTAAAAAAATATTATATTTTAAATATGCCTCATATCATTCATATGAAAAACTATCGATTTGTTAAAATAATCCAACAATTCTGATAGTACAAAAAATGACTCAGATTTTTTCTTATAGAACTGTTCATCGGTTCAGCTAAACAATAATATTTTTACTTCTCGTGTTCAGGGATTCTGTAGTAAATAAGTTATATAATATCTTTTTCTTGCTGTTATTTTTAATAGTAATTATGACTATTAAAAAAGCTAAACGTTCTCATAGCTAGCCGAAGGCGTGAAGATGTTAATCGAGTTATGAAATAAATAGAAATGGTATTTAACGGGATAAAATGTTGTAAATACTTCTCAAAAATATGAAAACAATTGCATTGCTTTTCCGAGTCATATAAATGCAGCTGTTATAAAGCAATAACAAAACCATATTAATTTATTCGATGTATCTATTTATACCACGATATCAAAAATATTCCATACATTAATGAAACAAAATATTACACACAAGGGGGGAAATGACAAGCTTCAAACTTAAATTGTTAAAGATATTATTGAAAATAAATTTTAGATTTAAAATAGAAAAATCCGACAGAAAAAAGGCAATAGCATCCTGAAACTTGGAAGAATTCCAAACGTTTAGCAGATTTTCAACCGTTAAAACTGAGAATTTATTCAGTTTGAATGATTCTATTGTTCAATATATCAAATTTCGAATTTGTATAAAATCAGGATTTTTTTTCTTTTTTTTCAATTTGTGTCAAAGATATAAATTGTATTAACCACATGGATATACGTTAGCAAAGCATTTCAAGAAATATGAATGTTATTGGAATTTGTAAAATAAGGATATTTAAAAATTATGACACTGAATTAATATAAAAAATCAATGTTTTGATTGAATTTATATCAAATATGCATTACAAATTGAAAATATTTGAATATTTGTGGAACAGTATGAAAAATAATACATTAGACATTGTAACGAAATATAATGTTTTTTTTTCTTTAAGAGGAAAAAAATACTATTCTAAATGCGTTTATATTTAAATGATTATGCAGATATATTTTCTCACATTGAATACGTAAAATGAGTCTGCTATCTTGTGATTTTCTATTATTAAAGTAAAAATTTGCTTTTTAAAAATGTTGATATTATTTTAATAATGAAAATGTATGATTTTCTGTAATATAGTAAGACAATGCATGAAGGATAATTTAAAATTTTATTAAAATATTTCGCTCATGTTCCTTGTATACGCTAATATATTTTCTTACCTTGAACATAAAAAATCAGCCTTCCTCATTTGAAGAGGATGTATTGTTACTTTGTAAAAATGTGTTCTGTGCAATATATGAATTCTCATATATCGGATCCCAACATCAAATGGCACATTTAATATTTGTATGTAAAACCAAGTGCTTGAAGTAAAATGAGTGTTTTTTTTTTCATAAATATGTTTCTTACAAGAAAAAAAAAAGAGACCGCTTATTATAGTTTGAAGTATATTTAAGAAAACCAAACAGATAATAAAAAGCACAAGTATTTATAAAGCATTTATTTTGCAGGAAGGAATTGCAGAACATCTAGTTTTCGCAACCCACATCAATGTGTAACCATATTTAAACAAGTATAATTGTAATCCAGTCTCGTTTCCTTACAATAGGCCACAGATTATGATAATTGAATGAGTTGTAGATGTGTTTCAAGCCAAAAAATTGGCAAGCATTGAAGTATAAATTATATTAGAAAAATAACTTTTAATTATATGGTTTGATATTTAAATGTTTTTTTCTACATTTAACTATAGTTATAGTACCATCTATTGTGAAAGAGTTACATGAAATGAAATATTTTTTTATCATTGAAAACCAAATTGTATGTGATATACATTCGTCTATTAACCATTTATTTCATATTAATTACTATACGTGTTAGTTATCTCTGTGAAACAACGTAGATTGAAGCACTTGTATCTAAACATTAAATTATTTAACGAAGAAATTTCTTTAGTTTGTTTCCTTTAGTCTAATATAGTTTCAAATACAATATTTAATATAATGGCGTTCTTAAATTTGCAATAAAGTATATTGTTTCTCGCGATACGTATATATCAAAACAAGAAGTTTAACTATATATTTCATGGAATTAATTATTTCGTATGTTATTTTAATAATTATTATTTTTTAAATTTATTTTGAAAGATTTTCATTTGTTCATTCAAGTTAATAATAATAGTAATAATAATAATAATAATAATAATGATAATAAAACATTACTGATTAAAACATTGATGGTTTTATCGATTTGTATACATAAAACTATTCTGCCTGATAATGGGATGTTTTATTATTGAGTTAAATGAAGTATCATATTGAAATCTAGATCATTAGCTAGTTAATGATGATCCACATTAATTAGTAAGGTATAAATTAAAATTCTGAAAAAGAAGATAATGAGTTAGCCATCTGTTTTTGACCAAAGCACTGAGTTATGATAAAGTCAAGTTCGTTTTTATTAATGGTTGTAATGCAGAAAAATATATAGATACTAGATAAAGCTAATGGGTAATTAAGGAATTTATTTTTGGCTAACAAGTGTATAAGTATGAGGCAATTATATTTTATTTTACCATGGCTCGCATCGTTCCTAAAATTTTCACACTTAGCTACTAGACTTATTAATCAAAAATATTCGTGGTAGTTTCCTTTAACATATATTATAGAATTTTCTAATAAATATTAGCGTTTTAAATGTGTGGTTTGAAAGTGTGAAAATATTATGAACGCTGTAAATCCTATTTTATAGATTTTGTAGTATTGCCATTTAAATACTGTGAAAAAATCAGAGAACAGATCAAATAAAAAATATTCTTTTTATTTATTTTCTAGTGTAAAATTTTTAAAGCTTTAATCAACTATGAATATTTGACATTCGTTATTAACAACTTTCAATTTAAACAAGGAAAATACGTATAAAATCATTCAATAAACCACATGGGAAGAAAAAATGAGCGTTTCAGACTTTCGTACATGAAGAGTTTAAGTGTTTCTTAGACTTCCCTGATTGTTTTTTTCATTTCTCTCTTTTCTCAAGTTCTACCCTTTTTATAGACAGGAACTGAGAATCAGCACAACTTAGAATCAGCCTTAATCTCCACATAATAATCTTGTCCTACGTCTGATTTTCAAACCGTAATTCGATGACGTGGTGATACCGCTAAAATTGGTATAATTGGCGCCCCGTTCCTCTCGTCTTGTCTCAAGATAAGACGAATCAGACATAAACATTTGTATTGTACTTGTCTGTACAATAAGCTGCCAAAATTTCAAGCCGCAACTCGATGACTTAATATTACTGTCAAAATAGTGGTTTGGCACCTCTTTCATTTCGCTTTGTACCAAGTTATGTAGAACAAGTCGTTTAATAGCTTACTGTTAATAAGCTTTTCCTAATTAATCTCGAAAGTCGATGGCAAAGTAATATATATTGCACTGTAATGTAAAATAGTTTGATTATACGATTTGAATTATACATTATGGCGTCTTTTTTTTTTTAAATAAAGTTTTAGTCTGCCAAGCGTTTCTACCAAGATCAGGCAGATCATAATATTCCAAAAATATTTTATTTTACCTTTTATTTGGCACCAATTTCATCTTGTAACTTTATGACGTGATGGTAATGCCAAAATCATGAATTAGCCCGCTGTAGCTATATCGTACCAAGAAATGCCAAAAGAGACCAGCCATTCCTTAATATATACCTAATTTCTTGTCCTACATCATGATTTCTTCCATAACTTGATGACGTAATCATTTTTGTCGTTGCCGCCCTGTCTACGATTAATATCATGTAGATATTCGCAATCATTTTGCAATATATTAAATATAATTGAACATTTCCATAACAACCCGTATATTTAGTTAAATTTAACCTGCTGTGGGACGATTTTCTTGTGAAAAAATCACTTTGGCCGCTGAGCGTTAATTGTAATTTAAAATTCAAATAACAACAACAACAACAACAACAATCAATCAATAATAATAATAATAATATCAAACTATAACAAATTTCTTTCTTATATTTCTATACATTATTAAACATTATTATGCATTTGATATAAATGATATAATTTTTTATCAAATTTTAATGATTTGTTCAAATTATCCAAAATCACTGACAGTTGGTAAATTAATTCATGCTTTGTTTTTATACATCTAACTATAGATTGGTGGAACCAAATCATGATAATTTTAATTCACATGTTAAGGCATTTTGTAGTGAATACATTATTTTTAAATTTTGTTCTTTTTACTATTGACCGTAACTAAAATTATTAAAATCTAAACGTTCACATTTGTGGCCAAGGACGTGGAAGGGTTAATCGAGTTATGGAATCAATAAAAACGTTGTTAGTGAGATAAAAAGAAGTAGGAATATTTCTAAAAAATTATGAAATAAAAAGATATTCCATTGCTTTCTAGAGATATATGAAAGTAGCTGTTATAAAATAATGACGATGTCAGATTAATGCATTTAATATGTATATTAATAAGAATAATACCACAATTTCAAGATTCTTCCAGACATTAATGAAATACATAAAAATAAAATAGAAAAAGTACAATTTTGACGCTTAAATTTCCAAAGGTATTATTGAAAATAAGTTCTAAAAAAAAAGAAATCCCACAGAAAAAGCAATATCGCACTGAAAGTTGGAAAAATTCCAAGCGTTTAGCACATTTTCAACCGTAAAACTGAGAATTTATTGAGTTTGAATGATTCTAATGTCCAATGTATCAAATTCTGAATTTGTATAAAATCGTGATATATATTTTTCCACTTCAGCACATTTTGTGGAAAAGATATAAATTGCATTTACTGCATGAATATTAGATAACAAAACATTTCATAAAATATGAATAGTATTGAAATTTTTAAAATAACAATAATTGAAAATTATTAAGCAGAATTAATATAAAATATCAGTGACTCGATAGAATTTATATCAAACATGTATAACAAACTGAAAATAATACAATATGTATGTAACAGTTTTTAAATTAATACTTAGATATTGTAATGAATTATAACGATTTTTTTTCTCTTTAGCGGAAAAAAAAATATTTCAAATGTATTTATATTTAAATGTATACGCTAATATATTTTCTTACTTTGAACATATAAAATCAGCCTTCCTCATTGTTATTGGTCAGTTTATTAAAGTAAAATGTTTATTATTTACAAATTTTTTATTTTTTTTAATGTAGTGAAGAAAAATTAAGATTTACTGCAGTATAGTCAAATAATACACAATGGATTATTGAAAAATTTGCTAAAATACTTCGCCTTTGTCTTTATAAGAGCATATATTGTTACATTGTATAAATCATTCGTAAATTGTTAAAGGTATTATTAAAAATGAATTCTATTTTTTTTTTTTTTTAAGAGAAATCCGATAGAAAAAATGCAATATCGTACAGAAACTTGGAAAAATTTCGAACGTTTAGCAGATTTCACAAACATAAAACTTAGAATTTATTCAGTTTCAATGATTCTAATTTCCACTATATCAAACTTGAAATGCGTGTAAAAGCGTGATATACATTTCATTTCAATAAATTTTTTGGGAAAGACATAAATCGTATTCACCGCTTAAATATGTGATAACAAAGCATTTCATGAAACATGAATGTTATAGTAAGCTGACATGGAATTCAGAAAAAATCTCTAAAATTTAACTATTTAGGGTATTGAAAAATCAATATGTAGATTTATTTTTAAAAGGGTTTTACGTGATTTAATTCGAAAATCGAGGAAATATCTAAAAAATTAAATTGCAAGGAGAATTTCAAATTTTACCTTGCAAATTTGTCTTTTTTTTTTAAGATCTTAAAATGATAATAATATTGGAAAATTGTGAATTTATTTTAAGTTGTTCTATATACTTAGGATGCGCGACTTAAAGGTATTAACAGGTTTAAATAAAAGAAAAAAAGTTATTTTTTAATTGTAAAAGGTGACTTTAGCATATAACCCAGTTCGAAATTTCTTATTTGCATCATTAATTCCAAAAAATGTCCTTCAAGTGCGATGCGCGACCTAAAATTATTAACTAATTTCAAAAAAAAAAAAAAAAAAAAAAAAAAGCGTTATTTTTCGAATTACAAAAAGCAATATTTGTTACAAATTCTTACAAATCAAATTATTACAAAAGGCAAATTATTACAAATTACATTGTTACATTAGGCAATATTATTACATTAGGCAAATTATTTTGCTTCAAATTATTACAAAAGCAATAATGTTTTGAAAAAAAATCGATTTTTTAGACCAACTCTAATGGATATGCGATAAGAAAGCATTTCATGAAATATGAATGTTGTAGTAATTCGTTAAATAAAAATATTTAAAAAATATATAATAGAAAATTTAAATAAAAATGAAGTGGTGTGATAGTACTTACATCAAACATGTATAACGAATTGGGTATATTTTCATGTATACAGAATATTAATAAAATAAATGCCTAAAATTTTTGATAGAAATATATGATGTTTTTCTAAAAACAAAAACAAAAGTAACATAAAAAACTAGTTAGATTTTAAATGCATATGCACAAATATTGTCCCAATTTTTATAACTAGAATTAGTCTACTCCATTATGATATGCACTATTATTAAAATAAAAAAATATCGTAAGTAAAAATTAATATTTCTTCTTCCTCGAAAGGAAAATGTATAGTTATTTGTAAGATGTTTACTTTATGCAAAATAGATAATTTAAAACTTTTACGGAATTCCACTGACTATACGAATGTCCTTTCAGAAATCTGTGACATTCTGGGCATAATTTCGTAAATAATCCCTTATTAAAAAAAGAGAGAAATCCGATAGAAAAAATGCAATTTCATACTGAAACTTCGAAAAATGTTTAGCAGATTTCACAACCATAAAACTGAGAATTTGTTCAGTTTAAATGATTCCAAAACATCAAACTTGAAATGCGTGTAAAACCGTGTATAAATATTTCAATTTCAGTACATTTTTTGGGAAATATATAAATCGCATTCACCGCAGGGATTGAATATGTGATAAGAAAACATTTCATGAAATATGAATGTTGTAGTAATTCGCTAAATAAAAATTTTTAAAAATGTATAATAGAAAATTTAAATAAAAATGAAGTGGTATGATAGTACTTACATCAAACATGTAAAACTGATTGGGTAAATTTTCATGTTTACAGAATATTAATAAAACAAATGCCCAAAATTTTGGATAGAATATGATGTCTTTCTTAGAAAAAAAAAGATTTTAAACGCATATGCAAAAATATTAATAAGAATTAGTCTACCTCGTTGTGATATGCACTATTAAAAAATAAAACTTTTATTGTCTACAAAAATTAATAATTCTTTTCTTCAAAAGAAAAATGTATGGTTTATTGTAAGATATTTACACTATGCAAAATAGATAATTTAAAACTTTTTCTGAATAGCACTGTCTATGTGAATGTCCTTTCAGAAATTTTGTGACAATTTGAGCAAATTATCGAAAATAATCCGAATTGTTTTATTAAAAAATACAGTTAAGGTCAAATTGATGTCTCCAGTTGAAAACCATTGCGTTCCACTCACGTAGCATGTATCTAAAATATATCAAAAATCATTTTACTTCTCTATATGTTTAATAAAAATTTTGTTACTCTTGTGAAATTCTATTCACAAGAGTAACAAAATTTTTATTATTTATATAGATACGTAAAATACATTTTGTAACAAATTAGACATCTAGATACAGTAAATCACAATAGCATTTAACTGGTTATGTGAAATTTTATTTACATCTGATATTATAGTTTTATTTTATATTTTATGCATTTATGTATATTTTTCATTTTATAATACTATATTCTATACACAACATATGCATAATAGCAATATGCATAATCAATATATGTATATTTTTTATTATACACAAATTAATTATATTTGCGAGTAAAATAATTGGGATTATTTATAAAAATTTGCTCGAATGGTCATAAGAGAAACAGCAGATGTTTCCCTCTGTGCGTTACACGGGCACATATTATTACTGTGTAGAAAATGTTTTCGTCATACGTATTCATACATCGTGTCTCAACATGAACTGGCATACTTTAGACTTGCATATAAAATCAAGCGCTTGAAGTAATGCACGTGTGTTTTAGAACTATTTATTTCTAGTGATGATACAAAAATCAAAGCTATAAAATTTATTGCAAATATCTTATCGTAAAATGAAGTATGCCCTAGGAGATAAAAACCAGAAACACAAACACTTAAAAAATATTTATTTTGGAGGAAGCATCTACAGAAAATTTCGTTTCTACTTACCCATTATACGAAGTATAGGGCAATTCTTGCAATCGTTTTTAAAATCGAAATTCTTTTTGACGGATTTACACGTTTTAGACATTGAAAATTTCGAAAAACATATTTTTAGAAAAAAAAAATGTCGTCCGTCTGTTTGTTTGTCTGTCTGTCTGTGTGTCTGTAAACGCTATAACTCCCGAAAGAATTGAGATAGAGACTTAAAAATATTGTATGTACTTAGTATGTAAGAATGGGACGAAGTCTATTTAATATCAGTAACCTCGATTATCGGGAACTATTTTTTTGGAGTCTCGAAAAATTCGTTCTGATGAAAGATATATAAAAATTTTCGTTTTTTCTTTTTAAATTCTAAGGAGTGATCGTAAAAGGCAATAAAATAGCACAAATTTTGCATAGAGAGTGAAGTCGATCGAATACTTAGTTGCTAAGATATCTGTAATCCTGTTTTCCATATTCTTCGATTTTTCAGGACCCTGTATTTCATTCAAATTTCAATTCAAAGATATATTTTAATTAGAGATGAGACGCTTTATCCGAAGCAATAAACTGTTTGTTCATAAGATAATTATTTTTGGAGTTATAAGGATGTTTCTTGTTAGCAATTCAGTACTACTTGAGTAGTTTAGCGTGTTGTATAATTTGTCGAAATAGAGTTATCAGAAACTCATGTATAGAGCATTACTATGCATAATAAAAATATTTAAATACACGTTTAAATTTTGTTTTGATATTGCAATGCATTTTATAAATAGTTTATAAATGTTTTATTTTCATATATTATATACGCATATTTATGTTAGGTAAGTATTATGGCGTCCCCCAACGACTAGTTTCAGTTTGCATCAATGTTTAATATATTGTACTTGAATACGAAACCAAGCACTTAAACGGAAATGAGAAACATTGACATGCTGCTTGTCATGAGAAAAAAAAATCTCAAGGACACTAAAAATGACAGCAAAAAAAGCTTGCCATAAAAAAGTATGCCATAGACAGCCCCCCGCCCCCCGTCAATAAAAGCACATGAGATTATGGAATATTTATTTTACAGGAAAGATAATTTAATTTTGCAATTCACGTCAATTTACAACTGTATTTAAACGAATGTATATATAATTCAGTCTCTTATGCTTACAAAAGGATACACATTGAAATCGAATACTGTTTAGATTTATTTAGAGTTATAAAAAGGGCATACATTAAAATATAAATTGCAAATGAGAAATACTTTAAAACGACATGGTTTGATATTTTTGTCTTTTTTATATTTATGTGTAGATATAGATCCATACAATAGAAATAAATTACATTAACTTAAAAAAATTAATTATCGGTAACATTTTTGTAGATGATGTATCGACAATCATTTATTTCATATTGATGTATCTATTATGGCAATTAATTCCGATCAACCATGTAGATAAAAGCATTTAAATATAAAAATACGATGAAATATACATCGTATGTCATTATCATTGCAATGTAAAATACAGATTAAAGGCTATATCCATGCATTGTTAAAACACCGCGAAAAATTACCTATGTAAAACCTCTGTTACGTCTGAAAAAAAATGAAAATGATTTTTTTTATTTTGGATACATAAAATAACACTTCCACATGATGAGATTTTCCGTTATTCAATTAAATGACGTATCTTATGAAATTCAAGACCATTAGCTAGTTAATAATGACCCATTTAAATAAATTAATAAATTATTATTATGAATTTATTAATTATTAATTATTAGTTATAATTTATTAATTACTATTAATTAATAAATTATGAAATTAGAATTAGAAAAAAAGAATAATCAGTTGGCCATCTGTTTTTGATCAAAGCGCTGTGTTATGATAAAGTAAATATCAGTATCATTAACTTTAGTAACATAGAAATATAATTATAGATAACTATATAGAAGGAATATGTAATTAAATAACCGAATTTTGGCTAAACATGTGCGATACTTTTCATGAATTCTTCATTAAATTTTATAAACTTTCGAAAAGTCTCTTACATGCTATTAGAAAATCAGATAGCAGATAAACTAACAAAAAATATTTATTTATCTATTTATTTATTTGACAACAAATAATTTTAAAGCATTAAACACCATTAAATTTTTGAGTAAGGGGAAATATACAAGGAAAAAATATTCCAGGAAACATTATGCGCAGACATAAAAGAACATTTTAGATTTTCACACTGCAATAGTTTTATTTTACATGTTTTACTTTTCTTTTTTAACATTTTTTGTCTATTTTTCTTTTACAACTTTTTTATAATCAGCATAAAGAGTGCTATATTTTATATATCGTGTAGACATGTAGTCCCAAATGAGAAACTGTTTCAAATGAGGTAAATATTCATGTTGTGGCATTGTTTAAACTAAAAAACGTTATAAAAATTACGAAATCTAAATTTTTATAGGATTTCCCAGTTTCTATAGTTAGTTTTACTAAAAGTTCGCATATATTATAACAGACATAACACTAAAAATTTCACTTCTATATGTCAAGAGTTGGCACAAATATTAATTATTTTTTTTAACAGTTTGAGAGACCTTGACTTGATTTTTCCCTTCATTCAGGGGGCAGTTAAAAATGGAATTAAAGTAATTCGATATCAAAATCAGGTAGAAATGCCCTTTTAATAGGCAGAGAAAATTTACCCGATATCATCAAATCGGGGTATCACCATAGAGGGTTATTTCGTTTAAATTTTGAGCTGACTTTTAGGGGTCCTTTACAAAATGAAGAAGAAAATATGAAGTAGAAAAAGTCATATCAATTTATTAACATATTAAAAAATAGTCTACTAAATAAAAATAAATAATTAAATAAATAAGAAGAAATGAGTGTATTAAATACCGGAATTCTGCTTGAGATACTGTTTAAAGTGTTCTACAATGTTGAGAATTTACAATTGAGTGAACGGCAGTATCTCTAGTACATTCCAGTATCTGACGCATTATTATTTTTTTTATTACAGACAGTTTTCTGATATGATAACAAATTGATATTTATTTTTGTGTATTATTTCAGTATATAATTCTTTGTTTGTTTATGATCCTTAAATTTAGCTGTTTTTTTAGATTTAAAAAAAAAAAACCTTTTTTGTGATATCCCGATTTGGCGCTATTGGCTAAAATTGATTTAGTCGTAAAAAAAAACATTGTACCCTGGTTTTGATCTCGAGTTACATTAATTCATTTTTTATCTGATCCTTAAATAAAAAGCAAAATCATATAAAAAAATATCAAATTTACAAATTTAATAACTGTGTCAATTATTTTCGCACAGAAGTCTATCATTTGTATTCTATCTGTTATAAGATGCGTAAACTACTACTAAATATATCTATAGGGACTGGAGGATCGTAGAAAAGTGTAGATTTCATATTTTTTAAAAATTGATTTTCATTTTAAACAGTGCCATAATATGGCCTTATTTGCCTCAATTGAATTTTGCAATTGGAACAATCTGTCCAGGACGGAATGTTGAGAAATTAAACGTCGGCGATTGCACACTGTATACATAATGAAAATCCTGAACCTTTTCTTAAATTGATATATTTAGAAATTTATCCAATTTAGTGCTTAGTTACTACAATAAGGAAATATCGTGGAGAAATTTTATTATTAGAATACTAATAATGGTTCACATTTAATTACTAAGGTATGAAAATCAAACGAAAGAAAAAAAAATACACTAATGAGTTTGTGATATGTTTTTGATAGAAGCGTGGTTGTGTGATTTAATAATGATCGATATAATACCTGTAGCAGTTCATAACAATAATTATGTAACTTCATGAAGAAAATAATATTTAATTAACTGAATTTCTCTTTAAAAAATATGTTTGTTGTATGCAATTTCTGTTAAAGCAGATAAAATATATTTTGTTCAGTTTATTTCACATTGTGATATGCAAATGATATAGCAAATGTAATAATGCAGAAACAAAGTAATTTGTAAAAAGATGGATGCGTTTTTTAAAGGATTAAATGAATTTAATGTTGCTGAAATATAAATTCGCTAAAACGATGAAAATTCTTTATTTTTTGAATTATATACATTTATTTAGTGCGAAACTCAATATACCGATTTTGAAAATAAAAAAGAAATACAAAAGGTGTGAACATATCTTGCACTTGTATATATATACAGGATATTTCAGTTAAACGTTTCAGAACTTCTAAGAGGGGAGTGCATCCTGACAACTCGAAATCAAATAGCATTGCGGGGTTAGAAATGCTTTTCCGACGCGATAGAGGGCGTGTGCAAAAAAAAGTTCCGAGATTTCATGCAGGGAATCGTCATCCGACCTATCATGTCTTGATTTTTATTTCTGGGGTCATATGAAAACATTGGTTTAAGACACCCCTGGTGACTATGCTGAGGAGCTGGTTGCAAGAATCACAGTAGCTGCCAGAGAAATTCGAGATATGCCTGAAGTATTCGAGAATGTTCGGATTTCCATGCGCCGGAGATGTGAGGTGTGCATTGTAGTCGGTGGCAGAAATTTCGAACACTTACTTTGACACATGTACCTTTTGTTTCTTTACATGTATTAATAAAACTATTTTTCACTTGCGGTGTCTTTTCTTTATGGTGCTTCTGTGTACATCACCGCTTCAGGAAAACTTTTCCGACCCCACATTTCCATATGATTTCGAATCGTCAGGATGCCCCCTACCTCTCTTAGGAGTTCTGAAATGTTTAACTGAAACATCCTGTATATATATCAACGTCTAGAATTATCTTCTTCAACGACATCAATAAGAATCACGAGTGGTGTCTATTAATTATTCAGTCGTACAATCGTTACGCAATTTGCAGAAGAAAAGAGTTTTTCTAGATTTCACTTTAACATTTACCTCTTTCGACTCCGACGTCTCTTACAAAATATAGTTCTACTAAAACATAAATTCAGTGAAACGAATCAAAATTCTTTAGTTATTGTATTACATATATTTATTTAGTGCAAACCTAAATACCTCAATATTCGAATTTTCTGTTTGAAAAAAAAAAAAAAAGTATAAAAATATATTGCACTTACAAGGATGAGCGAAGCGAATCCTCTACTATGCTACACAAATTACATTTTTGCCGTACACTTTATAAAAAACCTATTATATAGACAAAGCATAATAATAAGTAGTTCTACTAGGTTACCCTGCCGACCAAAAAATTATCGCCAAACTATAAGATTAAGTGCCAATAATGGATGATCGTGAGTGTCACATTCAATGCCATTAAATACGATTCACGTGTTTAAAATGTCATAAAGAGATTTTTATTTCGCCTTTTTATTTGAATTTTTATTAATATTCTATTAATTATTTGTTTTTTCGTTATTTAAGATAAAAATTATGTCAATATGTAAGATTTGGCTATTAGTTTTGCGATTTGTATAATTTGGCGAAATTGGTCAATGGGATAACAGAGTAGTACCTAATAAATTATGATCTGTAGATTTACACAATGTTATTTTTTCAGAATAAACTTAAATAATATTATTTTAATTAATTTATTTCTATTTATAATAAAACTTTAATATTATTTATTTTACATGTTTTTTCCACTACGGACGCATTTTAAATAAAAAATAAAATGCGTATATTTTCCGAAGAAAAAATTAATCACGGAATTAATATTTATAGTTTGAATCATTATTAATGAAATAAATGAAATGTGTTTTCATTATTCCGCAAAAAATCTCAAAAATCTTTTGAGACTAGAATTGTAATTTTTACACGTGAAAAAGGAGAATAAAATTGCTTGTAGATTTTTTACAAAAAATGAATGCTACGTTTTAACTTTTGCATACAAGATTTGCACGTGAAAATGAATAATAATTCGGAATAAAATAGAATTCAATACTTTCTTCTTGTAAAGATAAAAGAAAGTAAAATTATAGAGAAATAAAACCATATGACCAATTCGAAAACCTTTATAAACAAGACGTTTCAGCAAAGAATTTTTTAGCATTTAGAAATAGAATTATTTATAATTAGTTATGTAATTATTAGAATAAGCAAAATATTGTATGGGGATCTTAATCATTAGTCTGTTATAGTTAGTATGTATAATGACTTGTGTTTAATCACGCAAACATAAAATGAAATAAAGAAATTGTTCATGTAGATAACCATCTGCTTTCAGTCAACGTGTTTTTTTTTCTCATTATGCAAAATAAAAATAGCTTTATTATCATTTAGTGCTATACTAACGAGTAAATATTATACATCTCATGAAAAAATTGAAGATAACAGATTTGTGGACAATAAACTTTTCCCTCCAAATCAGTGTATGCCTAGATAAATTGTCTGTTTTTTTTCTTTTTTTTTTCTAATGCTAAATACACAATAATAATAATAATAATAATAATAATAATAATAATAATAATAGTAATAATAATCACATTATAAACATAATTTATATTATTATTATAGACATTTTATTTATATAAATAAATTTATAAATTAAAAAAAAATCATAAATTTATATATTATTATAAACATAATAATAAAAATAAAAATACAATAAATATAAACATCACTTTTGCAATGAAAGAGCTGGACATTTACACCATGAAATTTTACATACAGATTTGAAAATAAAAATAACATGTTTACTAAGGTTGCAAAATTGAAAAAATATACAAAAATTAAAGTAAAATTAAGAAATTCAAGGTTTCGATATTCATCTGAGATCTTCATAAACACATCCTTATACTGCTATCAAACAGAGTAAAACTGTCTTAAAATTAAAAAAAAAATCATAATATTAATAGTCAGCTATTGCTTTAAGCATAACAAAAAAGTATCAAACAAAAAAATTTTTCATCATTTATATCATATTTAAACGCTTCTAAGGTAAAATGAGAATCATATAATACGTACACCACGGGTTAAATATTATTATTCCAGGAGTAATCATAAAAAAAATTTAACTGACATTTAAGTTTTATAATTTTCGGTACAGCAGATTTTTAAACTTCTAAATATCGCACAGTTTCAATTTTTACAATCTTGTAGAGGAAGAAAAATGTACTTTTAAATGCAATTTCTTTGAAAGTTGTGTCTTAATTTGGTTTTGAGTTATTATTATTATTATTATTATTATTATTTTGTAGTTTTTAGCTCACAGGCTATCAAAGCCTAGGAGCTTATGTGCCCGTCCGTTCTGTATGTGCGTATGTGCGTAACGCGATAACTCATGATAAAAATACCCGATTCACTTGAAATTTTGGATATATGTATATTCTGATAAGGCGCTTCCCTGATTAGTTTTTTTGGAGTTTATTCGAAATGTATAACAGGGGTAACGGGAGCTAATGCCCCGCCCCTTAATTTATATAAATGGGTTTTTCATGCAGAATTATCAGTTTTCGTTCAAAATTTAGATATAGGATCATTTTGATGAGACCCTTCCGTTATTAGTATTATGTGTTCATTCGATAAGTATAAAGAGGGGGAACGGGGGGGGGTTCATGCCCCTCCCCTTATTTTATATAAATGGGCTTTTCGTGCAGAATTATCAGTTTTTGTTCAAAATTTGCATATGATAAATCTTATCTCTGATAAGTTTAAGGTTTTCAGTAATTAAGTTTAAAAAGGGGAAGTGGAGGGAGCTGTCTCCCCCACTTAATTTGTTTCTGGAACGGAAAAAAATCTTGACAATATAAGGCTGTATTATACAAGTAGTATGTGTAGCCTGTGAGCTCAATGCCACCAGTTTAACTGGGCAATATTCTTTTTATTAATATATTTTTTTGTCATCGTTTCAATAAAGATTTAGAACTATTCCATTTCTGGATATTTAGCATGGAGCAATCAGAAAACAAATAATATCCGTGTATCACAAGGATTCGGATATATCTCAAATATCGCTAGACCAAGAGCAACAACCACTTTCAAAATGGATAATAAATAAATATATTACGTGAACAAAAATATTTTTTTTTTACTTGTTTCAAATACAAGAAAAATAAGAATAATTTTAAAGAATTTCTAATTTCCCATGTCAATGAATGGTAAAGATTTTAATTACGTTTTCCAAATATATGACGCAATTAAAAAAATTGAGTTTAAATATTACAAACATTAAAATGTTTTGTTTAATTATGATTTTATTTTTCTTAATATTGAAGTGTTTTTTTTTTTTAAATATAAAAATTCTAGTCAATATTAATCCAATGGAATCCTTGGATATTTATTTGTTTTTGTTATTTTGCTATATTCGGTAATGTTATACTGAACACAAAATTATGTTTAATAAAAATGTTGATAAATCCTTTAAAATATTAACAATTCTATAAAAGATAAAGAAACACTCGTCTTTACTTGACTTATGAAAATCCTTTGAGTGTCTTGAATAATGATTTATATATTTATTAAAATTATAAAAAAATCATTTTCCAATGCTGTGACACATATGAGATGATTTTGTCTTGGATGATTAGGTGATAATACATCGAAATATCCGTGTGTAGAAGAGGGAATGGCAAAATTTTTTTTTACAGGCAAATATTTTTAAATGCTAACTAGCACCACTTTTTTAAGGCAAAGACCTTTTACTTTCACTTTGATTATACTACGAAACATATTTGAATATACAGGGGAAATACACTACAAAATATATTTTTTTAAGTTGTGCTGAAAACAAACTATAAAAATATTAGCCTATAATTGAAACAATGCGATTCATCTATGTAATTTCGAAAAAAAAGAGAAACAAACATGTAAACACCAAAAAGCAATATTTACAGCGTTTTTTACTTTACTTTTTTTTCTTACAGAAACAGAAAAAAAAATAACTTACAAAATATGTAAATAAATAAAATTTTTGAATAAATGGAAAATCATCGTTGTATAAGTTTATGATGAATAAAAAATCTGTCAAAACATGTGGAATCATAAATAGATATACGAACGATGGACATGTATTTAAAAGACAACAATAAAAAAAATAATAATATTGACAAAAAAATGAAATAAGAAATAAAAACGAAATTTTAGTTTATAATATTCATATATCCATTTATATGAATACATATTATCCGAATAAAGTTTTTTATTGGAGATGTTATGATACAATTTGAAATATTGCTGTAAAAAACTACCTGCTATGACTGAGATTTTAAACCTTACAGGAAAATTCAAGTATACCACGAAGGTAGAAATAAATAAAAAATTAAAAGGATGTTTCAAACTTAGATTCTAGCACATTTAGAAATCAATGAATTCCATTTACAGATTTTGGAAAATGTATAATACAAATGAAAATTCTTTTTTAGTAATTATACAGTTAAAAAAAAAGAACCCTGTAATTTTACAGATCTAAAGTTGCCAAAAACTGATTGATTAATAACTTTTTATCTATACACTGTACAAGAAAAAATGTAAATCTACAAAACTAAATTTTGTAAAGTTAAAAAAGTCTGTAACTTTACACACGAGTCTACTAAAATTACACTTGTTTTTCTAAAATTTTATCGGTAACCTGGATTTTAGTTACATAAAAAAATTCTTGGTTTGTTAAAAATTGTTTCCTAAAAAATTCTGAGTAACCTTACAGATTTTTTTGTTTTCCGTGCAAATCTGTATCTGTTACATAATTTTTTGCTGTTTACGTTCCATAAAAAGTTCTAGGAATCCTAGTTTCCGCGAAAATTTTTAGTAACTTTACAGATTTTTTTTTTTTTTTTTTTTTTTTTTTTTTTAACAGTGTGGTTTTAAAAGTGAGGAAAATAAACAGATTATTTTGAATGTTATTAGTTTGTGTAGTTCATTGATGTATAAAAGTTTCTTAATGAAATTTGCAGATTAGAATGTCGTAAATAAAATTATTTTACTATTCCTTTTGCAAGCACGAAGTTAGTTTAGACTACACAAAAAATTTAGTCTAATGCGAAAATTATCAAATCACCAATTATTTTTCATACTTTTATTTTATCCTCCCATGTAACTTCTTAAAACAATATCTTTTTTTTAGCTACGGCTAATTTTGTGAAATTATTTTTATTATAGAATTACTACAAGAATCGCCATGAAAATTCACTACATAGCGAGTTTTCCTGCTCGCAAAATAGTGTCTAACAGTCTTTAATGCGTCTCCTAGTAATCAAATATTTTAAACTCAGTTGTAAGTCGGAGAGTTTAACGAGCATGAATTCGTAGTGAGTAAAAATGCCTAACTGCATGAATAAATTTGTATATAGCATAAAAAAAAATAAATATGCAAAAATGCAGGATAAATTAGATTGGACAAGACCCGGAAGCCGCGATCTCTTAAAGTCGAGAGGATTGAGATTCTAAATTCAGAAGTCTAACGCATTGAAAGAAAAGGTTTTCAGACAGTGAAAAAAAATTTACATAATTTAAGTTTACATTAAATTAACGTTAATTTACATAATTTAAATTTACATAACATAAGTGATGGGACACTTGTGCTTTACAAAAGGAAACTAATCAAATAAATTAAAAAAACACGTACACATTTTTTTGTGGGTGTGTTTCATACTTAAATTTAGTAAAGATTATTACATAACATACATTTTGTCAAAATATTAAAATATTAATTTAATAAAAATACAAATGTTTAGAACGGAGCAAAAAAATAGCTCACATAAGTGATGGGACACCATTATATATGCAACAAAAATCGTCTGAAATAAGCAATAAAAATATTTTTGGGGGTTTTATTTTTACTTAAAAGCAATTGGTAATAATTTATAAAATCGTCTGCAGTATTTCTCTCCAGTTTTTTTTTTTTTTGGAATTTTTGTGTTTTTTAGCTTAGTTATTAATTTGCATATTGAAGGTGGAAAATCTATTAGAAAAACTGCTGAAACAGTTAACTTGAGTCGTTCAACAGTTTTCAATATCATTAAACGATATAGAAAGAATCATATGATTCAGGATAAAAGAAGACTTCGCCGACCATCAAAGCTATCCAATGGAATAAAGCGAGTTATCTTTCGAAATATTAAAAAAAAATCCATGAAATAGCGCTTCAAAAGTTGCTGCTGATTTACAAGCATTATATGGAATAATTGTTAATCCTGAGACTATTAGAAGGGTAATTCGATCTGCTGGATATCACGGTGGAGTAGCCAGGAAAAAATTCTTCGTAAGTGAAAAGAATAGAAAACTCAGACTAGCTTTCGCAAAATCCAACATAAATAAGAATTCTGATTACTGGAATAAAGTTATATTTGCTGATGAGAGTAAATTTAATATATTTGGTTCTGACGGTAGAATCTTGGTGTGGAGAAAACACAGGGAAGAATTTCGCAAACAAAACTTGGTACCAACAGTAAAACATGGTGGAGGAGGAGTTATGGTATGGGGGTGTATGTCGTCCGCTGGAGTTGGTAATATTGTTTTTATTGACAGTATAATGGATCAGTACAAGTATATTGATACTTTAAAGCAAAATTTGAAATCTTCAGCACGAAAATTGAACCTTCATAACGATTTTAAATTCTACCAGGACAATGACCCCGAGCACACTGCTCTGAACGTTAGACTCTGGCTGCTATATAACTATCCTGAAATAATAAAAACACCACCACAATCTCCAGACTTAAATCCCATAGAGAATATTTCGCAAGAATTAGAATCAAGAATTCGCAAACACACCATTTCTTCAAAACTACAGCTAAAATCTGTGCTTGAAGAAGAATGGGGAAAAATCACTCCAGAAATCACAAAAAAATAGTCGAATCCATCCCAAAAATATTAAATCACGTTTTAAAAGTAAAAGGAAATCCAACAAAATATTAAAACCTTTTAAAAAGTAAAATTTTTGGATAAATATTTGATGGAAAAGTAAGTGTCCCATCACTTATGTGAGCCATTTTTTGCTCCGTTCTGAACAATTGTATTTTTACTAAATTAATATTTTAATATTTTGACAAAATGTATGTTATGTAATAATTGTTACTAACTTTAAATATGAAACACGCCCAAAAAATTTTTGCACATGTTTGTTTATTTATTTTATTGCAGTTTCTTTTTATAAAGCACAAGTGTCCCATCACTTTTGTGAGACACTGTATATATATTTTGGCAGAAACTTTTTAACTCCTTCGCGAAAGGAGCCTTTTACGAAATTTTTTTATGTTTTGTCAATGGTTTTAAAAAGAGAAATTTGTGTCTTATTAAATCAAGAAAATGCTCCGATTGAATAAAGAAAATTTTTCAGTAAAATTTTGCTAGTAGGAATAAACAAGAATACTTAAGCCTCTTTTCGCCACGTATACATGTCGCTCGTCCCCAATGGGTTAAAAGACGCTGCTGAGTTTTTCCGTAACTTCTGAAAAATGTGTTATTTCGCTATTTAAATATCTATAGAATTTATCTGTAGTTCTATCTCTATTTCCTTATTATACCTAGAATAGCTGGAATTTCATTAGTAAAATCTCTAATTTCACAAAGTAGTCCGATTGAGGTAGTTACTTTAGAGTAATTTCAAAGATAAATGCGAAATAGAAATTTTCGGAAAAAAATAAAAGTGGCAAAAGGTATAATTTACTCTCTATAAAAAGACATTTGCATGTCTTAATCTCCCTTCTATTTTCTCAAACCATGTTTTACTTCTAATCTTCTCACCGCGGAAAACTGATATATCAGTTCACTAAGTTGAATGTTCGTTTACAATACATGTATTATTTAAATTAATATAATTTTACAGATATAATCCAGTTTAAAAGAAAATGAATTGTGATTAATACTTTGAAGGCAATTGTACCTTTAAGTAATACTCTTTTTTTATACTAGGGGCGATCAAATGAAAAGGCACGAAACGCCCTATTTACCAAACCGGTTGAAATTTGAATATGCCGCTTTGGAATAAAGTAGTGAGACATCGAGAGATGCGATTGAAGTATCCAGCGTAGTTGTGAACATGCGTAGGCGCTTGTGCATGAAGGGGAAGAGATGTAAACATCAAATGAGTTCCGTCCAATTGACGCGGCATTGCGTGTGAGGCCATCATGTCTTTCCCATTGCAAAATCCAATGATTAAAGGACAGCGAGGTGTCTGATTAAAGAATCAGTGACGCAGTGACGCAGTGAGAAATCTGATAACACCTCGCTGCACTTTAATCATCGGATTTTGCAATGGGAAAGCCATGATGGCCTCACAGGCACTGCCGTGTCAATTGGACGGAACTCACTTGCTGTCTGCTTCTCTCCCCCTTCATGCACAAGCGCCTACGCATGTTCACAACTACGCTGGATACTCCAATCGCATCTCTCGATGTCTCACTACTTTATTCCAAAGCGGCATATTCAAATTCTAACCGGTTTAGTAGTTAGGGCGTTTCGTACCTTTTCATTTGATCGCCCCTAGTATAATGTTTGAAAATATCCCTTTTTAAACATTTTAAGTATATTACAGAGAAAACAACATTACAACTTTGACCTTTTGCTTGACGGTGAGGCCGTTAAAGTCTCCAGAAAATTTTCATTAAAGCCATATATTCTATTAATGCATTTTTATATTTTCGATTATGGTCTGATTACAAATACTTTAAATATACGGTGGGTATCAAAAAGTTTCACTTAAAGATAAGTATTTTTATATTCTATTCGTACCACTATTTAAAAAAAAATACATTTCATAATATATTTTCCCCTATATATGTTTTATTATTTTTTCCTAATCTTTTTGTGAATCCTTGAATTTTGTAGCTTGGATTTGATATTCATATACACTGGACACTAATTATTTTGTTGCACTGTGTCAATTTCGACAGTAATTCTTTAACATATCCCTTAGAGGAGGTCTGTGCAAACTTTAAATAAGCAAAAGTGCATCTCAACTAGTGGCTCAGTCAATGAAAGGCTCTATTATTTACGTGACTGAAAATATGCGACCATGATATTGCACATCTCCCCAGTGGCGTGATTAGTAATGGCAATTGTTGCCACACCGAGAGATTTGGCTTCGAATCCTTTTAAGACATTGATGTTGTTGTGTCCTTTGGTAGTTTTTATTTATACACTATATTGCCATTGATTATGGGACACTTGCGATTTTAGACATTTTACTAAATATCTAGAGAAATACATGAGGAATCATCTCGAAACTCTTAGTGTATAAATATAATAGTATAAGTCATACATCTCCGTGAAGATTTTTTCCCGAAACTCCAAAGGGGACCGTCAACAAATTAAAAAAGAATGAATATATTTTGAATAACCCTGTCAAAACTAATGTAGCAAAAGCGCTCAAACTCTAGATTGTGATTGAATGCCTTATTGTAATAAGCCTTGTTCATTTTTATGCAAATAGCATGCATACTCGCAGAGTAATTAAGGTTTTTATAAAAATGATCCCAAATTTTTCCAAGTTTTTTCCTTATAATTTTCAGAGTTCTTAATATAAAATATTATTTTTTTCAGAAAATATGACAAACAACATTGCGCACAGTACCCTGTAATCAGAATTAAAAAATAATGAAAATTGTATAAAAAATGAGTTGGTTTACTAAATAATTTTTTACTGCGCATGCGTCAGCGATATCTAAATTTCATTTGCATATTATGTTAGCTAAATGTATAGAGCAACTTTTGTGAAAGTCACAAAATCATAACTTGAAAATTCTGACAATAATCGTCAATTGAATAAGTCGAAAATCCGTTATTCTCAAAATGAAGCAAAAACAAGAGGGGTTGTATCCATATATTCATTGATTAGTTTCAATATAGAATACACAATATGGAATGTACTACTGCATTTGGATAAAATCCCTCATTTTTTTGCTTCATTTTGGAAACAACGGATTTTGTCCTTTTTCTATAGACGATTACTTTCCGAATTTTCAAGCTATGATTTTGAGACTTTTACAAAAGTTGCTCTATACATTTAGCTAACATAATATGCAAATGAAATTTTGATATCTTTGCGCATGCGCAGTAAAAAATTATATAGTAAACCTACTCATTTTTCATACAATTTTTATTATTTTTTAATTCTGATTACAGGGTACTGTGTGCAATGTTGTTTGTCATATTTTCTGAAAAAAATATTATTTTATATTAAGAACTCTGAAAATTATAATGGAAAAACATGAAAAAATTTGGGACCATTTTTATAAAAACCTTAATTACTCTGCGAGTGTGCATGCTATTTGCATAAAAATGAACACAGTGTATTACAATAAGGCATTCAATCATAATCCAGAGTTTGAGCGCTTTTGCTGCATTAGTTTTGACAGGGTTATTCAAAAGATATTCATTCTTTTTTAATTTGTTGACAGTCCCCTATGGCGTTTCGGTAAAAAATCTTCACGGAGATGTATGACGTATACTATTATATTTATACACTAAGAGTTTCGAGATGATTCCTCATGTATTTTTCTAGATATTTAGTAAAATGTCTAAAATCGCAAGTGTCCCATAATCAATGGCAATATAGTGTATATATATACAGGGTGATTCCAAATTTTTTTTACAATAAAAGAGGGGTGATAGTACACATCAAGACAAACAATATTAAATAGGAGACCAAGGGTCCAAAACGTTTTCTTAAGGAGATAGCCGCCATTAAAGTTTAGGGACCAAAATTTTAAATAAACATAAAAAACGGAAAAATCGGTCGATTGATTTGCGGTTTTCACTAAAATTATTCTTTATGTCGGCATTTTCTTGAAATTAAATTATAAAGAGAAATTTCAAAAAATGCCGATAGAGGGCGCTTTAGACTTTGGAGTAACGAACAACTATTTTTTGCCGGTAGGTTTTGCATCTCATTAAATGTTTTCATAAGTTTACACTCAAACTTAAATTTTGAGCTCAAAATCTGTAGTTGGGAGTGGTTAAGTAGCACAAACTGAGCTGTGTTCAGAGGGTTCAAATTTCAAATGATTAAAAAAAAACGGAAAAATTGGTCGATTGATTTGCGGTTTTCACTAAAACTGTTCTTTATTTAGGTATTTTCGTGAAAATAAATTATAAAGATAAATTTCAAAAAATGCCGATAGAGGGCGCTTTAGACTTTGGAATAACGAACAACTATTTTTTGCCGAATTCTTTGCATCTCTTTAAATGATTTCGGAAGCTTAGACTTAAACTTAAATTTTGAGCTCAAAATCTGAATAGTAGGGAGTGGTTAAGTAGCACAAACTGAACTGTGTTCAAGGGAAGGGGGAGGTTCAAATTTAAAGTAATTATAGAAAATGGAAAAATTGGTCGATTCGTTTGAGGTTTAAAAGAAAACTATTCTTTAAGTGAGTATCTTCTTGAAAATAATTTTTAGAGATAAATCTCAAAAAATTCCGTCAGAGGGCGCCTTAAACTTCAGAGTAACCAACAATTCATTTTTACCATTATTTTTTGGTTCTAATTAAATGCTTGCAAAAGCATTTTAAATGTTCTCGGAAGCTTAGATTTAAACTTAAATTTTGAGCTCAAATCCTGAATCGTTATGAGGAGTTAAGAAGCGATAAATGAAGTGTGTTTAGGAGTTGAAATTTAACCCTCTTGCCTCCTCGAACACAATTCAATTTTTAGCTACTTAAACACTCCCAACGATTCAGAATTTCAGCCCAAAATTTAAGTCTATGCATTTGAAAGCATTTAATGAGATAAAAAAAAATAACAGTTAAAAATAGTTGTATGCTACTCCAAAGTCTAAGGCACCCTCTATCGGCATTTTTTGAAATTTATCTTTAAAAATTATTTTCAAGAAAACACTGATTGATCAAGAAAACTGATGATATAAAAATTAGTTTTAGCAAAAACCGCAAACGAATAGACCAATTTTTTCCGTATTTTACAATTATTTGAAATTTGAACCCTCTGAACACAGCTAAGTTTGTTTACTTAACGACTCCCAGCTATTCAGATTTTGAGCTCAAAATTTAAGTTCAAGTCTAAGCTTATGAAAGCATTTAATAAGATGCAAAAAATAACGCCAAAAAAGAGTGTTTCGTTACTCCAAAGTCTAAAGCACCCTCTATCGGCATTTTTTGAAATTTATCTTTATAATTTATTTTCACGAAAATACCTAAACAAAGAATAGTTTTAGTGAAAACCGCAAATCAATCGACCAATTTTTCCGTTTTTTATAATCAATTGAAATTTGAACCCTCTGAACACAGCTCAGTTTGTGTTACTTAACCACTCCCAACTACAGATTTTGAGCTCAAAATTTAAGTTTGAGTCTAAGCTTACGAAAACATTTAATGAGATGCAAAAAATACCGGCAAAAAATAGTTGTTCGTTACTCCAAAGTCTAAAGCGCCCTCTATCGGCATTTTTTGAAATTTATCTTTATAATTTAATTTCAAGAAAATGCCGACATAAAGAATAATTTTAGTGAAAACCGCAAATCAATCGACCGATTTTTCCGTTTTTTATGTTTATTTGAAATTTTGGTCCCTAAACTTTAATGGCGGCTATTTCCTTAGGAAAACGTTTTGGACCCTTGATCTCCCATTTAATATTGTTTGTCTTGATGTGTACTATCACCCCTCTTTTATTGTAAAAAAAATTTGGAATCACCCTGTATATATGTATTTATTTATATATATATACAGGGTGTATCTAAACTACTGGGCAAAACTTTAAGGGGTGATAGTACACATAAAGACAAATAATATTAAATGGGAAACTAAGGGTCCCAAACGTCTTCCGAAAGAGATAGGCGCCATCAAAGTTTAGGGTCCAAAATTTGAAATGATTATAAAAAACGGAAAAATTGATCGATTCGTTTGCGGTTTTCACGAAAACTATTCTTTATGTCAGTATTGTCTTGAAAATAAATTATAAAGATAAATTTCAAAAAATGCCGATAGAGGGCGCTTTAGACTTTGGAATAACGAACAACTATTTTTTATGGTAATTTTTTGCATCTCAATAATTTTTTTTAGAAGTTTAGACATAAACTTAAATTTTGAGCTCAAAATCTGTGGTTAAGTAGCGCAAACTGAACTGTGTTCGATGGTAGTGGGTAGGTTCAAATTTCAAATGATTATAAAAAACATAAAAATTGGTCAATTGATTTGCGGTTTTCACTAAAATTATTCTTTACGTCAATATTGTCTTGAAAATAAATTACACAGATAAATTTCAAAAAATGCCGATAGAGGGCGCTTTAGACTTTGGAGTAACGTACAACTAGTTTTTACCGTTATTTTTTGCATCGCATTAAATTTTTTAAAAGCTTAGACATAAACTTAAATTTTGAGCTGAAAATCTGAATCGTTGAGAGTGGTTAAGTAGCGCAAACTGAACTGTGCTCAATGGAGGTGGGAAGGTACAGATTTCAAATGATTATAAAAAACGGAAAAATTGGTCGATTCGTTTGCGGTTTTCTCTAAAACATTCTTTATGTCAGTATTTCCTTGAAAATAAATTTTAAAGATAAATTTCAAAAAATTCCGTTAGAGGGTGCCTTAAACATTAGAGTAACCAACAATTATTTTTAACTGTTATTTTTTTTTTTTTTTTTTTTTATCTAAATAAATGTTTTAAAAGCTTAGACTTAAATTTTGAGCTCAAAATCTGAATCGTTGTGAGTAATTAAGTAGCGAAAAATTGAACTGTGTTCGGAGGGTGGGCAGGGTAACATTTCAACTCCAGAACACAGTTCAGTTTGCGCTTCTTAACCCCTCTCAACGATTCAGAATTTGAGCTAAAAATTTAAGTCTAAGCTTTTGCAAGCATTTAATTAGATGCAAAAATAACAGTTAAAAATTATTGTTGGTTACTCTAAAGTTTAAGACGCCCTCTAACGGATTTTTTTTTAAATTATTTTTAAAATTTATTTTTAAGGAAATACTGATTTAAAGAATGTTTTTAGAAAAAACCGCAAACGAATTGTCCAATTTTTCCGTTTTGTATAATCATTTGAAATTTGAACCTTCCCACCCCCATTGAACACAGTTCAGCTAGCGCTACTTAACCACTCTCAACGATTCAGATTTTCAGCACAAAATTTAAGTTTATGTCTAAGCTTTAAAAAATTTTAATGAGATGCAAAAAATAACGATAAAAACTAGTTGTACGTTACTCCAAAGTCTAAAGCGCCCTCTATCGGCATTTTTTGAAATTTATCTGTGTAATTTATTTTCAAGACAATACTGACGTAAAGAATAATTTTAGTGAAAACCGCAAATCAATTGATTAATTTTTATGTTTTTTATAATCATTTGAAATTTGAACCTACCCACTCCTATTGAACACAGCTCAGTTTGCGATACTTAACCACAGGTTTTGAGCTCAAAATTTAAGTTTATGTCTAAACTTCTAAAAAAATTTATTGAGATGCAAAAAATAACCATAAAAAATAGTTGTTCGTTATTCCAAAGTCTAAAGTGCCCTCTATCGGCATTTTTTGAAATTTATCTTTATAATTTATTTTCAAGACAATACTGACATAAAGAATAGTTTTCGTGAAAACCGCAAACGAATCGATCAATTTTTCCGTTTTTTATAAACATTTCAAATTTTGGACCCTAAACTTTAATGGCGCTTATCTCCTTCGGAAGACGTTTGGGAACCTTAGTTTCCCATTTAATATTATTTGTCTTTATGTGTACTATCACCCCTTAAAGTTTTGCCCAGTAGTTTAGATACATCCTGTATATGAAATGGATACAAGAAATAAAATTGTTCTGACCTGTGGTTGTTTTTGTGTGTTTTATGAGACATTCAGGGCGAAAGCCATAGATGCTACAGGACCCAAAGCAAATACCTGTCAAATTTCTAAATGTCAAATAATATTGCACAGGCATGTTTTAATTAATCCAAATAAATATTACAGCGGTAGACAAAAATACCCTAAGGTTCTGGAGTCACAGGTATTAAACTTCAAATTACACATTTTCTATGAGAGGTCTAGCTCAAAAATGTTTGTATAGTAGTGTGTGAGAAACTTTTATCACGCTTATAATAACAACAATAACTGAAAATCAGTCAATAAATAAATATCTACACTATATTGCCATTGATTATGAGACACTTGCGATTTTAGACATTTTACTAAATATCTAGAAAAATACATGAGAAATTATCTCGAAACTCTTAGTGTATAAATATAATAGTATACGTCATACATCTCCGTGAAGATTTTTTACCGAAACTCCAAAGGGGACCGTCAACAAATTAAAAAAGAATGAATATCTTTTGAATAACCCTGTCAAAACTAATGTAGCAAAAGCGCTCAAACTCTAGATTATGATTGAATGTCTTATTGTAATACACTGTGTTCATTTTTATGCAAATAGCATGCACACTCGCAGAGTAATTAAGGTTTTTATAAAAATGGTCCCGAATTTTTCCAAGTTTTTCCATTATAATTTTCAGAGTTCTTAATATAAAATAATATTTTATTCAGAAAATATGACAAACAACATTTCACACAGTACCCTGTAATCAGAATTAAAAAATAATAAAAAATGTATGAAAAATGAGTAGGTTTACTATATAAATTTTTACTGCGCATGCGTCAAAGATATCAAAATTTCATTTGCATATTATGTTAGCTAAATGTATAGAGCAACTTTTGTAAAAGTCTCAAAATCATAGCTTGAAAATTCGGAAAGTAATCGTCTATAGAAAAAGGACAAAATCCGTTGTTTCCAAAATGAAGCAAAAAAATGAGGGATTTTATCCAAATGCAGTAGTACATCCCATATTGTGTATTCTATATTGACACTAATCAATGAATATATGGATACAACCCCTCTTGTTTTTGCTTCATTTTGAGAATAATGGATTTTCGACTTATTCAATTGACGATTATTGTCAGAATTTTCAAGTTATGATTTTGTGACTTTCACAAAAGTTGCTCTATACATTTAGCTAACATAATATGCAAATGAAATTTTGATATCGTTGACGCATGCGCAGTAAAAAATTATTTAGTAAATCAACTCATTTTTTATACAATTTTCATTATTTTTTAATTCTGATTACAGGGTACTGTGTGCAATGTTGTTTGCCATATTTTCTGAAAAAAAAATAATATTTTATATTAAGAACTCTGAAAATTATAAGGAAAAAACTTGGAAAAATTTGGGATCATTTTTATAAAAACCTTAATTACTCTGCGAGTATGCATGCTATTTGCATAAAAATGAACAAGGCTTATTACAATAAGGCATTCAATTACAATCTAGAGTTTGAGCTCTTTTGCTACATTAGTTTTGACAGGGTTATTCAAAAGATATTCATTCTTTTTTAATTTGTTGACGGCCCCTTTGAAGTTTCGGGAAAAAATCTTCACGGAGATGTATGACTTATACTATTATATTTATACACTAAGAGTTTCGAGATGATTCCTCATGTATTTTTCTAGATATTTAGTAAAATGTCTAAAATCGCAAGTGTCCCATAATCAATGGCAATATAGTGTATATAAATCGGAGATCTTTTTTGGTTTCTTTCGGGACATGAAAAAAATCCTCGATTTATTTTGATAGTGTGTGTTTATAAAACGCGCAAAGTCTAGAAATTCTTTCATAGATTTAAATCATTTTGCACTAATTTATAAATTTTTCTAACCACATAAAAAAAAAGTTCTAAAATTTTAAATTCAAGGATGACAAAACTAAAACCCTTATTCTTGTTATAACAGCCAATAGGTTAGTGTGACAAAGAAAACCGAAACAAATTGAATTTCCATGCATTTTTTCAAAAGGGCGGAGTAAAAAACAGTTTTATTATTTTTTTTTTTGTTAGTTCCCGCTGGCATGATATTCACAGGTTGTGTGTTTTACTCCGATTGTTTCTAATCTATTATATAAAATAATGTAACTGGCTTTGCTCTGATATCATTTTACTTGGGATTTAATAAAGTGAATGTTTCTTTTTCAAAAAATTGGTGTCAATAAGCAATCTGAATTTTTAAACCGTAATTTAATGCGATCGTTAAAGGGGCGAAATATAAAAAAGAGCTATTTACAAGTATTATGAAATTCAACCATGACAATTACACTTTATAAACAGTATGTACAAATCGTAAAAATATGCATGATTAAATTTTCAAAGTGTGTTTCTGGTTTTGAATTCATTTTCACAAGCTTTGAAAATATTTCTGATGCAATTATTAATGATTCTTAAAATAAAACTATAATTTGCAGTTAAATTTTACTTCTAAAAAGTCTTATATCAAGAAATCTTCAAACGAACGCCAATAAAATCATGAAAGGACCACGGGAGCCACGTTGGGCAGCCCTGCTTTAGAGAATTTTTTGTAACATACAATCATGTATTTGCAGTTTTATAAAATGCACTTTACTGCATTAAATTAAAACACTTTTTTTTACATAGAATATATGTATTTGCTTTTCCCTACTTAAAACTTTTGGTATAGAGATTTAGCTATTAGGATATATTTCAAGATTACAATACAGTTAATAAGCATTTAAGATTAAAAAATATATATGTAATTAAATGTTTAAAATTTTTATTGTTATAACCAACCTTACGTTTTTTAAAGCAACTAAAGCCATAAATTTTACTGAATGAAAAAGTATAATTATTACCATTAGGTTAATAACATATTGATAGATAGTGCCTTGTGTCATTTTTTAACACAAGTTACATTTATTTGATTTTTTTAAAAATGAAGCAGCGCGCAAGGTGTCTCACAAATATAACTTACACATGCATTGCAATAAAATAAAATTAAATATATCACTTAGTCATTTTTCTTTACAGTTTAATCGATAATTAATTATGCTTATTATTTTTCCCTTTTCTTTTTCTACGATGTATCATCTTTTCCAAAAGTTTCAGCACCAATTCTTTTTTCCTTGTTAGAAATTATTATTCTTCGTTGGAATAAATCCAAACTAGTAACATGTGCTTTGTTATGTATGGTAGATTTTTTTTTTTTATCAGTTAATTTGTATGAATGTTATATTTTCCTTTAAAATGCGATTGAACGATAATAAATATAGTTAATAAATAAGTTAATTATAGATATCATTTATTAGAAATGTTAAAATTTTGAAGGTATGTACAGGTATTATATTAGACTGACATATAGTAAATAGAATAAACCCAACAGGAGTGAAAAATTACCAGATCCAATAATCGATCCTGAATCAACAGCATATAGGCTGTTCTTTTAACTACTAAACTACTCTGGCCTAAAAATGGGAATGCAATTTTTTTTCTACATTTTACTATTTCATCGATCTACAATATACAGTGAAACCTCCAAATAAGGGACACCTATGGGACCGCAACTTTTGTCCCTTAAATAGAGGTGTCCCTTATTCGGTGTTTCTTATACAGTGAAACCTCCAAATAAAGGATATCTATGGGACCGCAACTTTGTCCCTTAAATAGAGGTGTCCCTTATTCGGAGTGTCCCTTATTTGGAGGTTTCACTGTATATTGTAAAATGAAATTACACATATAAATAACGACTGCATAATTAAAATATATAATTATTTCTGTTCCGACATCCAAGCCTGTATAATAGATGGCTGATTACTTTCCCCCATCTTGTTTTGATAGTGAACTCTTGAAGACACAGGTATAAGCCGGAGTGGCTCAGTGGTTAAAGCCACAGCCTGGTATGGTTTGAAAGCAGGTTCGTTTCCTTGCTTTTGAAAAAAATCACTCCAATTGAATTTATTTTATTGATTATATGCACGTCTCTACAATATGTGTGTACTATTTTAGAGATGAATGCTGTGATTATTTGTGGGTATAAATGTTTTTATGTTGAAGATTTAATTAGTTACAATCATAGTTTATTTTCGGTATAAGAAGTTTTTAGAAATGTTGTTAGCCCCGTATACTTAAATGGTACTTTAAAAAAACAATATCTTCTACCCCGACTAAAACGCCCTCATTGAATACACTCGCAATTGTAATATTAGAAAGCGAAAGTAAATGCATTCCTAGCGCATCACTAGATAGTAATAGGAGTTCCAGTAAGCTGAAAGTAGTTCACGAATCTATTTTGAGTTATATGTGCCACAATTTTATTTCTATTCTATTGTCTAACACAATTTTCAAAATTATTTCTTCTAAACATCTAAAGTGTTAATGGTAATGTTATATATATATATTTCTTATTTTAAATCGATCTCTTGAATATATGCTACAACAAATTCTCTGTATAATGCTGCAAAAAAATATTTTTCAATTATTATTATTGTTATTATTATTATTATTATTATTATTATTATTATTATTTGCTTTTGGAAGAATTTTTCAAAGCTGTGCTATGAGTAGCGTCTAGATAACGTTGCACACGATTTTTTCTTAGATTTTTAATTTTTGAATACATATAGTGCATAAATTACATATATTTACTTGGGATACGTACGTGCTAGACAGGTGGATTCTAGTAAGATATCCTAGCAGATATTGCATGAATTATGTATAGCATAATCGAATAATAAAGTAAAAAATATATTACTTTTACTTTTCGAAAAATATTATATTTTTTCAAAAACAAATTGAAAGCAAATAAAAATATCTTTTAGCATTTTTATGAATCCTTTTGAGTTGTCTATAGTTAGAAGTTTGGAAATTTCTGTCAAATATGCTTTCCATCGCACAATGCACTAAAAATGTAGACTATTCGTCTATACAAATGCTCACGGATGAGGCACTAACAGCATCATTATCTAGTCATATATACGTTATTGACATTTATAGACTAGCCCTTTATGCGGCCTAACCGGGTTTTTCCGTCACATAGTTTTTGGATTCAAGGCTTATTTAACTCAAAATAGATATAAATCATATTTTTTTCAATAGCATATGATAAATAAATGTCTTACATTATAAAATACAAATCTCCAAAAACTTTCCATAGCTATTATTTTATGAATCGTTAAACTTGCATGTAAAAATTCGCTGGACGCTTAAAGGGCTGGATATATCCATAATAAATCAGATATAAATTTTTCCATGTCTCAACTTTTGTCGAAGGGTTATGACTCTGCAGTACTTTGAAGTAACATATCAAGCAGTTTTCCGAAAATAACAAGAAAAAAGTATATATTTAGTGCATATATGTACTAATGTACCATGATTAACACGTTCTGACTCCCGCCAATGTACTTGGATTTTCATGCCATCGGTAAACCTTATTTATGATCCCGTAATCATATTTGATATTGTGTATGAAGTGTGTGGTATTAATATTTCATTTGCATTGACAGCCAAAAGAATTCAATTACATTCTGGTCTATGGAGAAAAATCGTTTGCAGAGTATCTTAATGACATTACGCTATTGCAAGTGTAATGAAATTGATATAAATCAGTAAAAGTCACTGCTATTACGTTAGAACGGACGTTAATCGCATTATTCATCAATTTACAAAAGCACACAAAAGAACCGAAGCGAAACAATACTGACTTTCAGTAATAATTGCCCGAAATGAATTTTTAATTTCGGCATGCTCTTTTAAATTTAACTATTTTTAGATGCATTCTTAATTATATAAACACGTAACACTTATAGTTGGAATCTGATCAGTCCGTCTGTCTTTCTCTCTGTATATATGTCTGTCCGCTAACAGTCTGTCTGTAACAGCATAAACATTACAAAACCAAACCATTTGAAATTTTAAATATATATATGTTTTATAAATTTTTTTTGAGTCATTTCAAGTTTTAGTAATATCGTGTATATAGCTCAAGCACAGACCCATCCAAAAGTATTGCGTTACACTATGGCCGATGGGATAATGAAGTATGAAATCCTTTTTAGAATTTTACATCTGTCGAAAAATAAATAAATTGAAATGCATTTATGAAAGGCACCAAAATAAACAATTTGCAGAATATGCCACAGAAAGAATATTTATTACTAGCAGACGTTCTGATATAACGTTAATTCAATCTTTAATGATCCTCATCCATCATTTACAATTTTGCTCTTACAATTATGCCTACTGCAAAATATTCTTTTGGAATAGTTTTACGTTTAAAAATCACATATCGTTTCAACTTGTGTCCCTCAGTCATAATTACCAGCATAAAGGTGAATCACTCTTCTTGATGTGCGAACTTGAGCACTTCTATCTTCAACAAGATAAACTGTTGTGGCTTCAAGCATATTAAACCTTATTGGAGTTTGATTTGCAGCGATGATTTGTGACATCTGATATCCCTTTTGTTTTTGTAGCCTTATAACGTACTGGAAGAAGTATGCTGTTCTTCGTATCCTTTCGGCAGATTCTACGACAGTGTTGTTCTACTGATACCGAAACTGTTACGGATCATAAAGTGTTGTACTTTGTCATACCTTCCTTTGAAATCTTCTCTTGAAATATTCATTTTCTAGTTATTTTATGGACATAAAACAACGCATTTTCTGTCGAGATTAAGCACCCCAAACGTCGCAAATCTGATGCATGAATTAAAACTGCTGCTTCATTTGTGGATATTTACACGATTTCCTCAAAAGCTGCACTTTTTGGTTCGTGCTTTTTTCAGTTTTTTTCCATATTCCGTCTTTCTCGCACACTTGTCCCGCCAACGCCTAACTTCAGACTTGAATTACGGTTATTAAGTTGAACTATTTTTAACTTAATTTCCGCAGTATAACTACGTCAATTCTATATCTTACTCGCTCATTTTCAAAAGACTCAAATTTGCCAAATATTTCGTTAAGGGAGTGACATCACAAGCACGATACGTCAGTCTCTCCTACTCTTTCCTGATCACTCACTTTCAACAGTCCTCAGTCTAAAAGTAAATTTTCGCCTTCTTTCCTAGTCTGGAGTAATTTTTTTTTTCAATTTTATTTATTAAAATACTAGCTGACCCGCCCGGCGTTGCACGGTTTCGTGATAATAATATTAAAGGAACATGCAATTTGTGATTTCATCTCTAACTCGAAATACGTGGAATTAAGAAGTCTGAAGTACACGGTCACTGACGGTTTAAAAAATTGGTTTAAAAAATGAACAAATAATATGTATTTCAAAGTATTAAACATGGATTCGGAATGAGCGCCAATCGCTGACAGCATTACCTATTGGTGGAACGTATATAATACAATTACCACCTTTTACTAAGACAATTAAAGTGACTAAGAAATAAAAAAAAGAAAATGTCTTCAGTCTAAGGTGGAACTATGGAAATATACTCAAAAGAGAAGAGGCAGCCGAGGTCAAAGGGCAAGGGCTGCTGTACCGTCCCGGCCAATGACAGTGAAAAGCTTCTTCTTTTTTTTTTCTTTTCTGCTTTTTTTTGGATGGAGAGAGAAAAATTTTTCAGTTGAGTTCTGTCCTGTGCTCTCGCTCGACAAGACAAGGCTGTCGCTCGAAAAGACTACGTTGAAGGACGCAAGAGAGAGGTCACCATGGATCACAGAGGGCCTCCTCCGATGCTAACCTGCTCTTCCCCGATTGCACGGAAGTGAAAAACAGAATGACGAGAAGCGTACAAATCAACTAGGTATGAACATTTCATTCCACGATTCCATATTTATGGTATTGATTATATATAAGTGTATAGAGTGAAGATGGCACTAGTTTATATGTGTGCCTATCTTATAAATATAAAATTTTAGCCAAGAGGGACGTACCCCATAATTAATTGTAATTGCATTCATTTTATTTTTAAATATTTTAAATATAATATTTAGCCAAGAGGGACCTATCCCATTAAATAATTGTGATTACATTCATTTTACAATTAAATCTTGTAAATAAAAAATCTTAATAAAATTTGATATAGTATTAATTTTGCTCTATTATCTTTTTAGTAAGTTTGTTTCTTTGCTCTTTTTTTTAAAATAACTAAATTTGCCTTGCAGGGTATTTTTGATTAACTAATCCCTGCAGGACTTATACGACAGCTCGTGCCACGAATCCACACAACGCAAATATTATGTATCTTAGCAATTTTAATATAATTAATTATTTAAGAATTGCTCCACGAGTGTCCAGAATCCTGGTGCTCACTATACAATATTAAACGGCAATAATTATAACTAATTTACTAATTCACTTACTAAGAAAATTAATGACAAGTAATATTAATAAAAGGAAATCTCTTAAAATAAAAAAATAAAAATATGCATAAAGCGTTCCAGCACCTATTGTTAGAAATTCGAACTTAAAATTAGAATCGGGATAAACAAACTGCTAATGTGATACATAACCCTCTTACAAAATTTTTTAAAATATCTGTTACCGTTTGTAAATTATTGAATCTTAAAACACACCAGTGATTTTTGGGACACCCGGTATATTGATATAATAATATATGCTATGATAAAATATTTGCAAGTGAATTTTCTTACATGAAGTTTGGCAATGATAACAGAAAGAAAAACAAAGCTTAAGTTTCAATCAACATCTACTAAATAAAATAAATATGAATAGAACTATACATAAATTTAAAAAACTGCACAAATGCATATTACAGTAACCACAGAAATGCCACTAGAAAGATATAATATCATTACCCTTTAGATTGCAGCTTAAATTATAACAAAAATGACACATGCGTTTTGAAAGCTAATTTTAAAGTTTTGATTTACCTTTTCAATTTATCATCCTTTTTTTATATCAAAACAAAATGCTACATAAAATTCCAAAATTTGGTAAAAAGAAAAAAAAAGTTCGGATTTGTATGAATTTAACAGCGATTCATAATGTTTTATATATTCTTTTTTTTCTGGAAGGAAAAGTTACTGTTTAGATGTTATTCACAGAGACAAAACAAGCTACAGAAGTCCAGCTTAATTTTCGAACAAAATACGGATAGTACCAATCATCCATATCCCGAATACGGCAGCTATACATGATTTTTGTGGAGACCCCGTGGAGAAACTTTCTTCAAAAAAAAGGGCATTGGCAGCGCAACAACTTTTCAAGCATCATTTGGAACATGTTCGTTCAAATTCCAAAGTTGTGCAAAGCAATTTATCCGTAAAATATCCAGACAGTTGGTGTTATTATCGCAAACGTTACGCAGGGCTAGCCCGAAACGCTTCCTCTTTATTTCTTAAATTGTCCTATAGCGTAACAAATTTGAATAGATAATTTTTGAGCACTTAGTATATAAATCAGTTGTATTATTGTAATATTATTTACCATAGACATTCGAAGCAATCTATGTAGTATTTTCAGCATTAAATTAAACGTAAATACAAAGAAATAATTTGTTATTTTTTGTTATTTTTCATTTACATTAAAATGGCAGCATACTGTTTAAAGTAATAGATCAAATAAAAGTAAAAAAATTCTATTCGTGTCGTCAATTCTATTCGTAAAAAATCGTGTGTTCAATAATGAAACTTTTAACTGTCTGGAATCGATTTTGAAGTTCATTTATCATTTATCTCAAGAGAATATTCATACATCTTTTAATACCTCCAAAATAATCCTGGCTCGTAATTACGAAAGACAAATGCAAATGTCAATAAGTGGAGGACATTATTTTACGGCAAACAACCTGAAAATCAATCAGGCATCTTACGTAATGAGAATAACTCGATGAGAAATTTCATTAAAATAACTTAAACTCGTATGAAAACTTAATTATTTACCACTAAAAAGACATTAGAGATTTCTAAGCGCTTGTTTTGAAAGATCAGCTTAACATAATGCACTTAACATAACACTTTAGAAATAAGAATTCTTTGTAAAGTTGTTTTACTTGCGATTAACCATACGGTCTATTTATTATTAAAAAAGCAGAGTTTTGTCTCACCTTATTTCTTTCACTTCTTTAACTTTTACAAAAGCAAACGCATTACGAGTTCTGAAATTAATTTCTGTAAAAAGTTAATAAATTATTCAATTAATAAATCTTGCGTTAGCTAACAAAATAACAAACGAGTATTTGTAAATATTTCTACAAAACAGTTGCTATAGCGTAAAGGCAAGGATCATTTTATTTTATAACTAACTAATTTCTTAATTTTTAATTGTTAGCAATGTTGTAGTGAAGGTAAGGAAACTTTTATTTGAGCACTAACTAATGTCTTAAATTTTAATTATTAGTAGTTTTTGTAATCAAAATATACATAATGATTCTATGTTGGTAATTGTAAAGAAATAATAATAAAAAGTATCCATATAAAGCTAAAATTCAAATGTTTCTTAATCTACCAGATTGTAATATAATTATAATATAAAGCGGAAGGAAAATTTAATATGCAAGAAGAAATTACGTCGCACTGTTTAAAAATTTTATTTTTCATAACAAATATAGTATATATATAGTATTTACAAGATAAATTACGCACATATTTTCAATGATGTTATTAAAACATACTTTAAAACAGTTTTTTCCGTTTTTACCTAATCATTGCATCTAGTAAACAATTTGTTTAGGTATTAGAATATTTCGGTACATTTAACCTGCATGTAATACAAAACGTAACAGTTAGGCGGACAATAATGATTTGGCCATATTACATTAGTCATACTCTGTATGGATTTCTATAAGACGTTTAGTAATATTTACCAATTTTACTAAAATAACAATGCATTATGAAAAAAGATAGAGTAAAAGAATATTTTTCCTACAACTTTAAAAGTCATAAAGTATCTGGAATCAATTTGAAAATTCATTTATCTCAAGAGATTATTACCACATCATTGAATAACTCTAAAATAATCCTAGTTTGTAACTACGAAAAACAAATGCAAATGTCATTGGGCGGAGGCCATTATTTTGCGGCAAACAATCTGGAAATCAATTAAGCACCATGCTTAATGAGAATAAATCGATCAGAAATTTCATTAAGGGAACTTGAACTCGTATGAAAATTTAATTATTTACTACGAAAATGACATTAGATATTTCCAAGCGCTTGTTTAATCAGAACTGTTAATCAGCTTAAAATAATGCGATCATACTTTAGAAATGAGAATTCTTTGTAAAGATGTTTTACGTGCGATTAACTAGACTGTCTTAAAAAGGGCACATTTATTATTAAAAGAGCAGAGTTTTGTCTCACATTATTTATTTCATCAAACTAACTTTTGCAAAAGTAAATGCATTACCAATGATGAAATTAATTTCTGTAAAAAGTTCACCTATTGCTCAATTAATAAACCTTAAGTTAGCAAACAACATAAGAAATGCGTTTTCGCACATATTTCTACGCAAAAGTTGTTATAGCTTAAAAGTAAGGTAAATTTAATTTTAGGAATAAGTAATTTCTTAATATTTTATTGTTATTAATGTATTTTATATAATTTGTTTTCTTGTTTTTATCTAATTGCACACATAAAGCATAATATTTGTTAACTTATAAAAAAACCACTTTATTTTTCCATTTCTTTGTTTAAATTGAAATTATAATAAATTATATTCAGAATAATGTATGTAATAAATATATTTTAATATAGTCATGGATTTTGTACTTAAAATAAAGCCATAAACTTTAATATTTAAACATAAGACTAAGACATTAAGACAGTTAAATTTTCAAAGTATAATTTCATTATATTTGTTTTTCTGTTAAATATCAAATACCATAAATAACAGTAAGAAAGGAAGTCATTACAAAAGCTACTTTTGTTATGGACGTTTTTAAATTGTTATTACTGGTAATTTCCATTCCATATATATGTAGAAAATTAATAATTCGTTAAAAATGAATAATTCTTGATGCAATTTTATATCGTAAATATCATAATATTACCCATAGAAAATGATTTACTAACATAACACTTTCACATTTTAATATTCTTAATAACAAATTCTTATTTTTAATGCTTTGTGTTAATTTTGTGTTATATGCGCCAGAAATTTTATAATATTAAAGGCAGTATTTCTTTTTGAGGTGTCAATATAATTGTAAGTATTAAGTTTATGTAATGTTTTATTAATGTAAGTTCATATAATTTTTACATGTTATACAGATAATTCTTAAGCAAGATTTAAGAATTTAAATTAATAGCAGACATTAATACTAATCGATCACATTCAGTTACACTTTTCTTGAAGACTTGCTGCAGAATTAGTAAGCATGAATTTTGTTTTCAAAACATATATTTATCTTAAATTCATTATTATTGTATTAATGTTATTATTAAAATTGATACTATTACATTATTGCACAAAGGCGTTTCCCAAAGAAAAATGTTTAGAATGGTAGTAATTAATTATATATTAACAATTAACAATTAACAACGATAAGAAAGAATATGTATAGTTGAGGAGAACTTTTGCATAAAATTAGCAATTATATTAAGAAATTATCTGAATACAAAAACATGTTATTTAATCCAACATATTAAAAAATCACGCCCCTGTCTATTGGGTCATATCTCGGCAGATCTTTCCATATCAATCTGTATGAAGATATCCTTATCCCAGATATGTGTTTCTTCAATTTCGAAAAAGGAAATAACCAGCGGTTGCCAAATATGGGTTCTATTAGATGTTTCTCGAGATTTTCTCTGAAATTTTGCAGCAATTCTTCTGTTGATGAACACAATGTGAGGGGGGGGGGGGTCATTGTCAAGCAAGAGTAAGATTCCATCTCGGTATATGACATATGGATTTTATTAGATTGCATCGCTCCAAAATGGTACATGCGAGACCAATTTTGTAAATGACATTTCAATCGTTCTAATGAGTCTATTAACTAACATTAAATATCCACAGAACCGATGTAAGACAGCTACAGATTTTATCCATTTTTTGAATACTCCCTCTTTAAAGGCTTGTTTTTTATTTAAATAGTACGATACTATAAAAACATATTTTTCATATAAATAATAGCAGTAAAAAAGCAGTTATTAATACCACTTACACATATGTCTAATTACACCTAGAAATACTAAACACTTTCTTAACAAAATCTATTTATGAAATTTATGAAAATAAAATAATTTATTTTAAAAATATTTACTATAGATAGGTCTCAAAAATTGTCTCTTAAAGAAGTATCCCTTGAAGAAATATGACTTTTTTTAAAACATACTCTAACAAATTATTAAAAGGATTTTTTAATTATCAAATTTCTAATCATCTTTAAAAAAGTTAATAACATAAATAAAATGCACAGGCTTTTCCCAATATTTAGTACCAGAAAAAAAAAAAAACCTTCTTTCTTCTTTTTCTTTTTTTTTCACTAAATAAATTGTCTGAAAAATTGTCACAATTATGGAATTGAAGAGACATAAGTTTTTAATAATGGCGCGTTTCTTATTAAAAGGATTTAAAGTAACAGTAGTTTCGCATTGCAATGTACAACTACACTGTAAAAAAAAAAAAAAAAATCTGTAAAGGTACTAAACATTTTCTAGGAAACTGGGATTCCAAGAACTTTTCATGTAACGATAACAGGAAAAATTCATGTAATCGATTCTGAAACTTGAATTTTTGCTGTTACCGTTACAGAAAAAGTTCTTGGAATCCAAGTTTCCTAGAAAAGGTTTAGTACCTTTGCAGAATTTTTTTACAGTGTACATTGAAAAACTAAACGAGTTAATAATTAAATATTTCTTTCAAAATGTTTTACGCATATTAATCTTATTAAAACTAATAAAGAATATACAAAATGCTTTATTCTCTTTAATCGATTTGTGAAATTTATTATTTTTCTTATTTCAAGAAAAATTTTATATATATTTCCTTTGCATTCATTTTATTTTATTTATTTATTTATTCAGATATACTCGTTTCACTATTTTTTTTTTTAATAATTCAATTCTATTCAAATTCTTCGTTTTGGTTTATTATATATATATATAATACCATTAAAAGTAGACAAAATTCACCAATAAATTTTATCAATAAAACAATAAACCAAAACGAAGAATTTGAATAAAATTGAATTATAAAAAAAAAAAAAAAAAAAAAAAAAAAAAAAAAAAGTGAAACGAGTATATCTGAATAAATAAATAAATAAAATAAAATGAATGCAAAGGAAATTTGTAGTCCACAGAACAGAATCGTCAGGCCCCAAATGCTCTGGAACTACAAATGAAGTGTGCGGTTTCATCCACGTATTAGCCATGAAATAGCAAAATAATACGTAATTGGGGCTACCAGCACACAAAAACCATATTATTAAACAAGGAACATAGAAGTAAATAGTTGAAAAAATGAAAATATACATATATTGAAACAATAGCTTGCAGCAAATAGTGTCAGTAACAAGAGTACAAATTAACCCTATTAATGCACGTGGAAATGATAAACATTACTTGCATATATAATTTCGATAAAAAGTATGAAAACAAGATATTGAGAAAAAAAAACTTATCTGGTTATCACCATTAATGTAGAGGACAGCGCAATAGAATTATTAATAAATTATAAAAGCAGAAAGCAATAGTTTACTATACGAGCTAAAACCGTATCACGTAGAAAAACCAGTTTGTTAGAAATTCAAGCATCGGATCGTAGCAGGAACAGCAGGGTTGCTCTTTTTTAAATAGAATGTCATGCGCGCCAAATGGCGAAAAAAATAATTTGAAAAAGAAGAAAAAAAAATTTGCTATGATTTATCCACAACGAACAAAAAAGATAAAGCTGAATGGAAATATAATTGAACCGGAGAAAATAATTAATGATCAATATTTACATAAAATTAAATTAATAAAATAATTAAATTAGAATTAGGTTATAACATTCATATTAACTTATAACTGAAAATACCATTTTGTTACTTTAATCAGTAACATTTATTGTGACTTTACATAGTATAAACTCATTATCTTAATATAGGATAATAAAAATTAAAAAAATAATAAAATAAAATAAAAATAAAAATAAAAAAATTAATTAATTAATTAATTAATTAATAAAAATTAAAAAAATTAATAAAATATATATATAAAAAAATAAATATAAAAAATAAATAATTATTAAAGAAATAAAAATAAATAAATAAATAAATAAAAATAATAGTAATAATATTAATAATAATAATACCAAAAATTATATCAATAACATTAAAATTAATTTGATAATTAAAATATAACTATTTAACGATAAATAAAAATAGACAAATATCCATATATTGGTGTCAATTAAACTATTTAAAATTATTTGAAATTATGTTAAAATAATGTAAAAATAAAAAACCCGCTCTCTCTCTTTTTTTTTTAAATTAACCTTTGCATTTTTATCCAGACAACACCACCCTCCCCCGTACTCTAACATCTACCCGCCCAACCGACCTATTTATATATTTTTTTTATTACTTTTATAACATTTTTAATTTTTTATTATTATTTTTATGTTTTATAATTTTTTATACATTTTTTACGCAAAGAATTAATTATAAGATCATGTAATAGCTAATTATAAGATCATGTAATCAGTAATTATAAATTAAAGAATATATGAATTTTTTAGGATAACCATTATTTATAGCATCATAAACAAGCTTTTTAATATTAGTATTAATTAAATGGGAAGAACATAGACATTTTATTCTATATAAATAGTTAAGTATTATATTACGATATACAGAATTATGAAGACAAGATTTAAAATTTGTAAAGGTATTGACTTTAAAATTAAATTCTTTCCTTTTGTCATAAATATCAGTGATAAATTTGTTCTATTTTAATATAATTTTAATATCTAAGAAATTGATTGTATTATTAAAAACTAGGTTTTTTGAAAGTTCTAGATTAGAAGGATAATCAACGGGGAATTGAGATATACAGGTGTTATCAGTATCAATTAATATTACATCATCTATATATCTATATAAATGTATTTTATTATTTAAATAGTGACGTTCATAGTAATATAAGTATAAGTCAGATAATACACTAGATGTACTACCACCTTGTGGTATACCAACATTTTGAATATATATATTATTATCATGTATAATAAAATTATTATATATATATATATATATGTTACAGGCCAAACCCGATTTTAGGCCGAACTAGATTGGCCTAGGCCAAACTAGTTTATCCTAATGCCCATAGGATAAACTAGTTTTTCCTAGGCCAAACCGGTCTGTCCTAACGCCTATCGGATAAACTAGTTTTACCTAGGCCAAACCGGTCTATCCTAACGCCCATCGGATAAACTAGTTTTTCCTAGGCCAAACTAGTCTATCCTAAGGCCCATAGGACAAATAGATTTTCCTAGGTCAAACCAGTTTGGCCTAAATCTTGTAGGATAAACTAGTTTAGCCTGCTGTTTATTGGTCTGAACTAGTTTATCCTAGGCCGATCTAGTTTATCCTAGGACAATTCAATTTGGCGTCATTTTATTGAATTCAATGACCACCTCCGCGCCAACGTTCTCTTTTGTCCTAGCCTGATCTAATTTCTCCTAGGCCAATGTAATTTTACGTGTTTTTAGCTCACAGACGCCAAAGCCTGAGAAATACTGTGCTCGCAGGTTCTGTATGTATGCATGTACGCTTATATGTAATTCGTACATACATGCGTACCTATGTACGTACGTTTGTACGTGCCGCGATAACTCGTGATAGAAATATCCAATTTGCTTCTAATTTTAGATGTAGGCTCATTCTCATATTGAGTAGGGCCAGATCGAGCTTGACTGATTCTTTTTTCACTGATTTTTGTACAGGCAGAGTTGGCCCTACTCAATTTCTGCAAAAAATTGAGGTTTTATTTCACAATCAATTAGGATTTCTTTGAAAAATACTGCATACATATTTATTGGATAAATTTACAATGTATTTTTAAATTACGATGTGTTCGCAGAATGGAAAATACACAATGTATTAATGATTATTTAGATTCTTCCGCCTTTCAATAATCAAATAGGGATTCGTTCAATAATCAATGTAGTTTAGAACAAACGAAGAAAAAGGAGTGTTATAAACATAATAACTTCTGAATCTGTTCAGTAAAAAGTAGGTTTGTGAATATATTTCTCTGTCATTTCTTAAGACTTTTCTCAAATCCAAAAGAGCTACATCCTAACACATTTATGAACTAATTCTTTTTTGGAAATACATAAGGTTAACAGGCATTCTCACTCAGAAAATATGTAATCGAATGGCGTTAACCATTTTTTCATAAAAATTCATAAAAGCGATGTATCTTTGAGAAAATATTATTAAAGCTACGTTTTTAATCAAATTTCAGGTTACGACTTCATGGAAAAGAAAAACTTGAAGCCGTGCCAAGAATAGCTTATATGTCGACAGGTAATTAATTTCTCAAAAATGGAAAACGCTGTTCCATTCCAAATTATGTTCATCTCCAATCTGGCTCAAATATAGAACAATAATAATAATAATAATAATAATAAATGCTGGTTTGTAAAGATGAAAACAAGCACTCGCCAGTCGCCACTCGGCGACTAAATGTGAAAAATTGGCGACTAAAAATGTGGAAAGTACCGGCCAAATGCAGGATTCTCCATGAGGTGTTTTGTGAAAAGAATTGCGAAAAAAACCTGCAAATTTCGACAAAAAAATTGAAAAAACACAAATTTCGAAAAAAGGTCGCGGAAAAACATAAATTTTGTGTAAGTATCGTGCAAAGACATCGCCTAAGGATCGAAAAAAGAACACAAATATCGTCAAAGAATCGCGGAAGAATCGTAAATATCATTAGAGAATTGCAAAAAAAAAAAAGCAATTATTGTAAAAAAACCCCACGTATTTTGTCAAAAAATCAACGAAAACAAACGCGGTTTTTGTCAAAAAACGTAAAAAAACAAGAATTTTATCAAAGAAACACGCAAAAAATGTAAACGCTGTCAAAAAATCGCGATAACAAATGCAAATACTGTCAAAAATTCGTGTTAACAAACGCGAATACCGTAAAAAAATCACGATAACAAACGAGATTTTCGTAAAAAAGCGTAAAGACAAACGCAAAAAACTACTCGGAAAACGCGAATACCGTCCAAAAAGTCGCGATAACAATCGCGAAAACCGTCAAAAAATTGCGATAATGAATGATATTTTCGTTGAGAAACGTAAATAACGAGCGCAAAAAACGTGAATATCGTCCAAAAAGTCGCGATAACAATCGCCAATACCGTCAAAAAGTCGTGATAACGAACGCGATTTTTGTTAAAGGGGTGCAAATCGAATGCAAATTTTATCAAAAGATCGCAAAAAAAAAAAAAAACACACATTATGAGAAAGGATTGTGGAAAAAACGTATATTAGTCCCCCCCCCCTCATTTTAATTTTCAGAAAATTTGTTGTGAATTTCAGTTTTTTTTTAAACCAAACTTGCTAATTGGTGGATAAACATTTTTTTTTTTTTGGGGGGGGGGGTGGGGGGGGGTGACATCTTAATTCTAGACAAATAATTACAAAAAAGAGGGTTGGGGTTTATTATGTATTTGCGTAGTTATAGCTACGCAAGTACCTAAGCATAGTTGGTCATGTGTAGCTAACTACATATGCATGTTACATATAACTTTGCTGTTTATTTAAAATATAATCACAAAAAAACCCCCCACTCATCTTCAGTCAAAAATATGCAGAAAAAACACTATTCCTCTCTGAAGAATGCAAGAAAGACGCTAATTCTGACAAGTGGCATTTTGATAAATTTGCAGGGGCGTGCAAAGAGAAAAGTGTGCTCAGGGCAAAGTTTCAAATAAGTGTCCTTTTTCTAATAGGCCAAAAATGATGTTGGCAGTAAAAAATTTGTGCCGTTAAATTTCTGCGGACGGAGTGGAAAATTATGCAGGACGCGTAAGCTCCAGCAAGCAAATTTTGCAGGTCAGCCTGTAAAAAGCCGCGAATTTCATTAATAATGTGCAGGAATTGCTGATTTTAGGGTTGTGGATTTGAGGCAGTATATCTTTACCAACTAAATTGGATATTTTGACTAGGCCAACATAAAGATGAAAATAAGCAGTCGCCACTCGGCGACTAAATGTGAAAAACTGGCGACTAAAAATGTGGAAAGTACTGGCCAAATGCAGGATTCTCCAAAAGGTGTTTTGTGAAAAGAATTGCGAAAAAACATGAATTTCGTGTAAGTATCGTGAAAAGACATCGCCTAAGGATTGCAAAAAGAATGCAAATATCGTCGAAGAATCACGAATAAACAGTAAATATCTTTATAAAATTGAAAAAAAAAAAGCAATTGTAAAAAAAGAAACAAAAAAAAAACCCTGCGTATTTTGTCAAAAAATCAACGAAAACAAACGCGGTTTTTGTCAAAAAACGTAAAAACAAACGGAAAAAACGTGAATTTAATCAAAGAAACATGCAAAAAAGTGAATACCGTCAAGAAATCTCATTAACAAATGCAAATGCCTTCAAAAAATCGCATTAAAATACGCAAGTACTGGCTAAAAGTCTCAGTACCAAACGCGATTTACGTAAAAAAAAACGTAAATACAAACGCAAAAAATGCAATTTTTTTTTTTTTTTTTTTTTTTTTTTTTTTTAACACTAGAGACGGGTCATCTTGAGCCGTACTCAGTGAAAATATGTCGATTCGAACCAGATAAATCTTCTTAAAATAATTTACATATAAGCTGCACGAAAATTATTTAAAATAAATAAATTAAACAGACAAATAAAAATTCTGATGTAAATTATTTTTATAAAACTAGGATAAAATTTCCCGCGGTTCTAGTGTTAAGAGCAAATACCGTCAAAAAATCAGGATAACTCTCTAATACCATCAAAAATTGCGATAATGAATGCGAATTAAAGGCAAAAAATCACGATAACGAACGCAAATACCGTCAAAAATCGCATTAACAAACGTGAATACCGTCAAAAAATTGCGTTTACAAACTCGAATATCAGTAAAAAATCTCAATATCAAATGCGATTTTCGTCAAAAAATATAAAAACGAACGCAAAAAACGTGAATTTTATCAAAAAAAAAAAAAAAAAAGAAAAAAAACCCCACAAAAACCAAATACAGTAAAAAAATCGCGATAACGAATGCGAATTACTGGCAAAAAATCGCGTTAACGAATGCGAATTACTGGCAAAAAATCGCGATAACGAATGCAAATTACTGGCAAAAAATCGCGATAACGAACGCGAATACCGACCAAAAAGTCACGATAACGATCGTCAATACCGTCAAAAAATCGTGATAACGAACACTATTTTAGTTAAAAAATTTCAAAAACAAACGTGATTTTCGTTAAAACATTTCGAAAACGAACACAATTTTCGTTAAAAAGTCACGAAAACGAACGCAAATTTTATCAAGAGATCGCAAAAAAGAAAAAAACGCACATTATGTTAAAAGGTTGTGGAAAAAACATATATGTTAATTTCATGAGAGTCCCCCCCCCCCCTTTTATTTTTTAGAAAATTTGCTATAATTTTTTTTTTAAATCAAACTTGCTAGTTGGTGGAAAAACATTTTTTTTTTTTGGGGGGGGAGGGTTACATCTTAATTCTAGATAAATAATTACATAAAAGAGTGTTGGGGTTTATTTATGTCGTTAGCTATGCAAGTATCTAAGCATAGTTGGACTTGTGTAGCTAACTACATATGCATATTACATATAACTTTGCTGTTAATTTAAAATAGATTTGAAATTAGTATCTCAAGTTTATTCCAAACAATATAAATTAAAATTTTTTTTAGCTAGTTCATATATTACTTATTTAGTCTATGCTCATGCTCGTATATATCTTGTTATTAAATATTCAGTAACTCAAATGTACTAACTGTCTACTAAAGAAATTATTCTCACTAGCCAATAACTGGTTGCTAAAAAAAGACAACCTACTGGTTAGTGGCCACTAAGCAAAATTCCTTATTTTCATCTTTACTGGTTTGATCTCGGTTGGCACGAGTCTGCAGAAAAAAATAAGCATCACCATGTCCAATGCATCATGTCTTTACGGTGGACATGTTAAATTTCTGTATTGATGTTATAAGCAATGCCTCTTGACACACATTTATACTTATTCTAGTGAAAGATATGTTTTTTTTAACAAATCCGATTTAGAGCCAAATTAGATTACCCTATGCCAAACTATTTTATCCTAACGCCAATTGAATAAATTAGCTTTTCCTACGTCAAACTTGTTTATCTAAATGCCCATAGGATAAACTAGTTTTCCTATGTAAGAGGGTAATCCTTCATTTTTCCCTTCATACTTAACCATTAAACCCCGAAAGCTACTCAGGGAATCTCCTTATCAGAAAGAACCTACATCCAAAATTTCAAGCAAATCCGTAAATTCTGCGTCAATTATTTATCCTTATCCAATAAATTCCCAAAACTAATCAGAAAAGTACCTTATCAGAATGAACCTACATCCAAAATTTGAAGCAAATCGGATATTTCTATCATGAATTATCGCGTTACGTACATACGCACGTACATACGTACATACATGCGTACATACATACATACATATAGATCCTGTGAGTCCATTATTTCCCAGGCTTTAACGCCTTTGAGCTAAAAACACGTAAAATTACATTGACCTAGGATAAACTAGATCAGCCTAGGACAAACTAGAATGTTGGCGCTGACGCGGTCTTTGAATTCAGTAAAATCACGCCAAACTGAATTCGCCTAGGATAAACTAGATCGGCCTAGGATAAACTAGTTCAGACCAATAAACATCAGACTAAACTAGTTTATCCTATAAGAGTTAGGCCAAACTAGTTTGGCCTAGGAAAAACTAGTTTATCCTATGGGCCTTAGGACAGACTAGTTTGGACTAGGAAAAACTAGTTTATCCGATGGGCATTAGGATAGATCGGTTTGGCCTGGGAAAAACTAGTTTATCCGATAGGCGTTAGGACAGACCGGTTTGGCCTAGGAAAAGCTAGTTTATCCGATGGGCGTTAGGATGAACTAGTTTGGCCTAGGCTAATCTAGTTTGGCCTAAAATCGGGTTTGGCCTGTAACATATATATATATATAGAACCATTAGATAATACTACAAATCAACATCAATTACTGTAAAAATTTGTTAATGCCAAATTATATCATCATTAATAAAATAATTAATTTTAATAACACAGTAATATAATACAACATGAATCAGAGTGATGAAAAACAAGTAGCAATCAAATGGAAATTCTTAAAGAAGGGTATCAAATGACTACAAAGTAGAAATCCAAATAATACACAATGATAATGCATTGGACAGCATTAGACATTGTGTATAAAAATTAAACAATTTGCTAATGATAAACAAATAGCTATACGATTATATATTAATTTAATAATATATACGATACCCATAAAAAAATTGGTTTTTCAAAATGAATTTTACAAATCATAGTGAAATAAAAAATCATAGTGAAATAAAAATGATGGTACATTCATATTTACTTGCGCTTTAGCATCAAAGCAATTTGAATGCTTATATAGAACCATTAGATAATACTACAAATCAACATCAATTACTGTAAAAAATTGTTGATGCCAAATTATATCATCATTAATAGAATAGTTAATTTTAATAATACAGTAATTATATATATATGTATATATATATAATGTTGTAATGATACTTTTAAAAAAAAAAATAAAATTTATTAAAACGAATTAAAATGCAAAATCTTAGGAAAAAATATTTGTGCGAAGAAAAGAAAATATTTCAGTATGGGATTATTTTTGCTTTACGAAACATTTTTTAGAGAAAATTCACATCCAGGAAACCTGGAAAATATACCAAATCTATTTTGAAATATATTTATTATATAATCTTGCATAAGTCGAGGAATTTCTAACAAGCAATTTTGGGGAGTAGAATTATGCGAGATATTATAGAATTAATACATAAAATGTACAAAAAACAATGATTTATAATTTTTTTCAGTGAATTCTTTTTGTTTACTTACTACTTTTTTGCATTAAAAAGTGCCATCTTTGGTTTGATTTTGTGGAAAATTGGAGAAAAACGTTAGGTGATTGACTTATACACGTATATATACCGTACGTTTTTTATAATAATGTATAACTGCAGGTAAGAAATGAACAACCTTGAAATTTAATGAAAAAAAAAATAATTTCGTAAAATTTATTTTTAAGACCTTTTTAAACATTTGTATATTTTTAATGTAATCTTAATATTTTCTTTTTATTATAAAATCATAAAAGAAAATACACTTTAAAAAAATCCATACAATAATTTAAAAAAAATTAAACTGTCTGGAATCGATTTCGAAATTCATTTATTTGAAGAGAATATTCTTACAATTTTTAGTACATCGTTTAATAACACCAAAATAATCCTGGTTTCTAATTACAAAAGACAAACGCAAATGTCACTGGGCGGAGGCCATTATTATACGGCGAGCAATCTGGAAATCAATTAGACGCCATAGTTAATGAGAATAACTCGATCAGAAATTTCATTAAGGAAAATTGAACTCGTATGAAAACTTCATTATTTTCCACAAAAATGACTTTAGAGATTTGTAAGCGCTTGTTTAATAAGAACTGTTATTTAGCTTAATATGATAGAATCATACTCTAAAAACGTAAATTCTTTGTAAAGTTGTTTTACATGCGATTAACTATACAGCAATGAAATGTGCACATTTATTATTTAAAGAGCAGAGATTTGTCACACATTATTTGTTTCGCTTCATTAACTTTTACAAAATCAAACTCATTTCGAGTGATTCATTTAATTTCCTCGAAAGAAAAAAAACTAACATTCAATAAATAAATCTTGAAAGAGCAAACAATTCAACAAATGACTTTTTGCATATAATTCTATACATAAGTTGTTAAATCATAATGGCAAGGAAAATGTTATTTTAGGAGTAACTAATTTCTTAATTTTTATTAATTATTATTGTATTTCATTCTATTTCGTTTTATTTTACCAAATTTCATTTATAAGGCATAATATTTGTTAGATTTTAAAAATTAGTTTTTTTTACCTAATTCATAATTTGAAATGGTAATTATAGTGAATTAAATTAAGAATCGTAATAGATTCATGAATTCTATGCCTGATATTGTAAATATTCATATTAGACTAATTCAATAATTGAATTTTTATTATAAGGTACCCTGGGGTAATAACGCCAGGCGGGGCAATAACGCCAAGTGCTTATATTTTGCATAATTATAAAATAATCAGGTAAATGACACCCATGTACTCTGCCCAGAAGGGTTTTGAGTCGTATAAATCGCAAAAAACAGCTTCAAGTTAATTTGTTTCATTTTTAGGTCTTATTGTTTTTACAAGCAACTAAAATTAATGCTTGATCTAATATTTGCGAGATAAGGTTTTTGATCTGAAGACTATATTTTTTATCCAGAAATACTTTGTTTATCACATAAATTTGTAGTGTATTTCATGTACTTTCAAATTGTTGTAGAAGATTTTGGATATCTTCTCGAGATAATTTGTAGTTTAGGATTTACTGCGCAATAAGTATCCCGGGGTAATAACGCCAGGGATTGGCGTTATTACCCCGGTTGATTCCCAACAGTGGCCGAACTATATCTAAAGGGGGTTTATATACTAATATGGGACAGCATTATCATCATTGTTGAAATGGTAAGATTAAGGGGGGGGGGGTACCCAATACTTAAAAATAATCTCTCTATTTTATTTTTTATTATATTATTTTTTTTTTACTAATGTAAAAAATAATTTTTAACTCTTGTAAATAAAACTATATCAAAATGTTTTCGAGATTCAAATTCGAACATCTTCAAAATAAGGTTTGTATTAAATTTCCACTGGATTGTTCAATTGAGTTCGAAATGTGAACTGTCCGCTTTCTCAGCGTTCGGTTTTTCAAAACTTTATAAATTTAACCTTTAACTGATGTGACAGGAATTGTAACGTGTGAATGTGATGCGGTTTGTGAGACCACAAAATAGAAAGATGAATAAAATGTGGGAATAATTCATAGGATTGTGTTTTTGTACTAAACTTTTTATACAAGATTATTATAATTAATATTCACCTATTTAGTCTCTGGTGATAGTACTAAAATTCCAAATGAAACAAAATTTCGGTAGTGTTTGCAGTTAAACTGAAAATTACAAGTTAATCTAAAAAATTAAAAGTAAAATAGTGGTCTACGAGACCGGTAACATTAGTTAAAGATTAAAATGCGATCCATGATTAAAAATCATAGAATACTGTTCCTGCGCTAAACTTTTTGTACAGAATTAATTCAAATTAAATTTAATCTATTCAAATATTTCTAACAATATTACGAGAACTCCAAACGAAAGAGAATTTCAGTTGTAACTATAGTTAAACTGGAAAATACAAGTTAAACGCTATTTTTTTTTGGGGGGGGGGGAGGGGGTACAGTGTTCAGTCAGATTGCTAACAGCAGTTAAAGGTTAATTTTGTTGCTAATATAGAGATAATGATATGTAACCATATGAATTATGTATAAAATTGAATAAGAGATCTCTTTGGGATAATGTTTTTTAATCAAAAATTTTATTCAATTTATTAAAAATTTATTAAAGCATGCTCTTTAAAACGTCGACAATTTAACTGTAGGTTTGGAGAATCCGCATTAGTGTGGAGTTATGGGTTAAAAACTATTTACTAGATTACTAAAATAGTATTAACCCTTAACTGCTGTGACAAAAATTGTCGCATAACTTACTGTGAGCAGCCTGTCAGACAGCTTAATCTAACGATGAATAAAATGTTAAATTAACTTTTAGAATATTATTTTTGTATTGAACCTTATATACAGGACTATTATAAATAAAATTCAGCTATTCAAAAGTTTCTAGCGATAGTAATAGGACTCCAAATGAAACAAAATTTCCCCGGTATCTATAGTTAAACTAAAAATTGCAAGTTAAACTCTTAAACTTGAAAAATTCAGCGGTATGTGAGACGCTAACAGCAGTTAAGGTTTAACAAAAATATTTATTACATATAATTCTAGTTATTATAAAACTTCACATGATTAAAATATTATATTATGAATGGTTAAAACCATGCAATGTTTCTTATAATCATATTTAAGCGGGATTTTTTAAGCAAAGAGAGACACAGGGTGTTATATTCTGTTGAAGCTCCCCCTCACTCCTTTTTCTTTCACTTTCACAAAAAAATCAATATTTTCTATCGCATAGAATGCATACATGGGAATATAAATACTGATTCAAATAATCCGTGCAATGTTTCTTATAATTCTATTTAAATGGTCATTTTTAAGCAAAACGTAGCTTAGAATCTGATATTCCTTTGCCTTCTCCTCCCGCCACCACCACAGCTTTCTTTTTCTTTCAGAGTCACAAAAAAATTGTACATTTTCAGTAGCTTAGATTGCAATTTGTTAATTTCTAGAGCTGTAGAGTTTGTATTTTTAGAATTGGGCAATCTACATGCCATTATTTCATCTTATTTTATAGATGATTTATAGTTTTGTTTGCATGGCGTTATTACCCATATATGTGGGTATTAACGCCAAATAGCATTGGTCAAGAAAAAACGCCATTACATTTTATGAATACATATCTGTTAAATTATTTTATTTTATAAAGATAGTCAATGAGTTGCTGTATCAGATCCTATATTTGTTTGAAAAATACAATCTAAAACTGAGGCGTGAAAATTGGTAGAACCTTAACGTGGCGTTATTACCCCAGGGTACCTTAGTCTATTATTATTTTCTTCTATCTCTTTTTATGTTAAATTTTATGTAACATAAAAGAAGAACTAATGTAAATTTATACAAAAGTTGTTCAGCATATGAAAGTTTTTAAAGTATTGTAGTCAGTAAATCGTATTCTGTTTATTTGTAAAAAAGCATATTATTCGTAATAAATTAATGCTTCCAGGTAATTTTCCATGTAGAAAATGTTATAAAATTATCTATGGAAAACTCATCATTGACGTACCATTTTCTCTTTAAATTCTCTTAATACCATTTTTATTTTTAATGAATGGTGTCGCATTTTTAGTGATTTCAGTTAGCCATTCAATCATGTTAAATTTCTTCATCCAAGACAAACGGTTTTCAACTGCATTCATTAAATTTAAATTAGTATCAAGTAAAAACATTTGTTATGTTTATTATTTATGCAGAAATCCCTTTAATCAAAATTTAAAAATATGATTACACATTAGATTTTTGTAATAATCAATTAGTTTTTGCCTTTATTTTATGAAGACATGCATTAGACTTAGTAAGGATAAATATGTTTTAACCTTGAGTGTGGTATTTAATAAACTGCCTTTTCACATAACCACTATACATTTTTAATAAAAAAATGGAAGTAATAATTTAAGCAATAAAAACTCTAATGGTATTAAAAATATTATATTGAAAATCTTGCTAACTACTATGAATTCCGACAGTGATAACGTGAGTAAAAATAGTGGTTTTCACTTAAAGTTTGAAAATTTTTAAAATACATTAATATGCATTCATATTCATTAAAAATCAGTTATCCTGACAAGAAACCTTGACACCGTGGTTCATACATAGTGCTATTAGGTTTGATTTTTTTTCATATGCTATAAATAACATGTCAAATCATAGAATAATTTACAAACCCAATTTAATTAGTAAATGGAAGCGGGCATAGCCTGAATGCAATATCAGTGACTTTACTGACATTGACTTCAAACATAAAAAAAATCTAAAACTATACAGTCACCGGAAAAAAATCTTGACATTTCCGATTTCAGACGTTTTGTTAAATATCTAAAGAAATACATAAAGCATGACTCCAAAACTCCAGATGTATAAACAAAATAGTACAGGTCATATATTTTCGAGAAGATTTTTTCCGAAAATCCAATAGGGGACCGTCAACAAATTGAAAAAAGAACGAATATCTTTTGAATAACCCTGTCAAAACTAATGTAGCAAAAGCCTTCAAACAGCAGATTAAAATTAAGTGGCTTATGGTAATAAATGGAGTTCATTTTTATGTGGATTGCATGTATACTCGTAGAGTAATTGAGGTTTTTATAAAAACGGTCCCAAATTTTGCCAAGTTTTTTGCTTATAATTTCCAGAGATCTTAATAAAAACAATATTTTTTTCAGAAAATATGAGAAACGACATTGTACACAATGCCCTGTAATCAAAATTTAAAAATATTAATAATTGTATAAAAAATAAGCATGTTTACGAAATAAATTTTCACTGCGCATGCGACAATTCTATAAAACTTTATTTGCATATTGTGTTAGCTAAATATATAGAGCAATTTTTGTTAAAGTTTCAAAATCATACCTTGAAAATTCTGAAAGTTATTGTCGATAGAAGAAGATCAAAATCCGTTATTCCAAAAATGAAGCAAAAATATGAGGAGCTGTATCCAAAAATAGTAGTACGTGCAATACAGTGTAGCCACTAATCAATGGAATATGGGCACAGCCCCTCATTTTTTTGTTTCATTTTGGAAATATCGGATTTTGATCTTATTCTTTAGACGATAATTTTCAGAATTTTCAAGCTATAAATTTGAAGCATTAACAAAAGTTCCTCTATAAATTTCGAAAACACAATATGCAAATGAAATTTTTATAGCGTTGACGCATCCGCAGTGAAAATTTATTTAGTAAACCTGCTCATTTTTCATACAATTATTAATATTTTTTAATTTTGATTACACGGTATTATGTACAATGTCGTTTCTCATATTTTCTGAAAAGAACATTGTTTCTTATTAAGAATTCTCCAAATTATAAGTAAAAAATGAACACAGTTTATTACCATAAGCCACTTAATCATAATCAGCAGTTTGAACATTTTTACTGCATTAGTTTTGATAGGGTTATTCAAAAGATATTTATTCTTTTTCAATTTGTTGACGGTCCCCTATTTGATTTTGGAAAAAAAATCTTCTCGAAAATATATGATCTGTACTATTTTGTTTATACATCTAAAGTTTCGGAGTTATTCTTTATGTATATTTTTAGATATTTAACAAAACGTCTGAAATCAGAAATGTCAAGATTTTCTTTGCGGTGACTGTATGTGTAATTTTTATCGGCAGTAAGGCATACTTATCCGGGTACTTTTCTTTTATAATATCACTAGCGTCGCGAAGAGTAATAGTTGCCACAAAATGAAATTCACGTAAAAATGAAACATTTAAAAAAACACCATTGTTGTCATGAAAACAATCATTTAAAATATTTAATATTTTAAAATATTGATTTTCACAAACTATTTTATTAATTCAAAACAAATATATTCTTGAAATTATTAATATACAATAAAACAATAAATAAAAATTCGGTTCAAACTGTAGGCACGGAATTGCAAATGCTAAAAATTTTAAATTGCGGTAAATAATCCATTTTTTTAATGGAGACAATAGTGGTATTCCGAACTTTTTTCCATGTATAATTTAATCGCATAAAACGATTTATTATTCACCTACACCGAAAAGCTAAAACATTACGACCTTTACCACATTTTGCAATGATCTTGCCTGAATGACGTGGAGGGCACATAATCAAATGCAAACGGTATTCACTTTAACTAATTTTGCTATATGCTAAATTTTGTTTCACTATTTTGATTCTTGAATATAAATATGTTGATAGCTGCTTTGTATTTTCTATTCATTTATCTTAATATAGCATAGTACATACATAAAATATTATATTAACTATATAAGAATGATATAAAACACAATGCAATACAACGAATGTTAAATAACATTACAAAAAATTGAAATGTAATAAACTTTATTTTAATATGAAAATTTTGCGATCAAACTTCTAATTTAACACATCCTTTGAAAGTAACGCAAAGGAGTTTTATAAAGAAGAAGTAATTTTCGGTTGTAAGTAAAGAAGACAAATTTAAATTTCAATATTTAGGCGACGACATTATTTTACTAGCAAATAATCTGAAAACCAAATAGTTACGCAAAATTAATAAGCATTTATTAATTCAAAATTTTATTAAAAGTTCTTCAACTCGCCTGAGCTTAAATATTAAGCACTAAAATAACATCGAAGATTGCTAGTCGTTTGTTTGTAAGACTTTGTTTGTTCAGCTCAACATATTTATAACATATTTCTGAAATTAGCAACATTTGTAATACTCTGAACTATAAACTTTAAATACTAGTGCATCCAACTTGTATATTTAAAAACAACTACCTTCTCAGAAATAATTCTTGTCTTACGAATTCTTTATCATTTATTTAAGAAAACATATATGAAAACGAATTTTGTAGCGAGAATGTTAACTTGGATGTTAGAATCATGTAGAACAATTTAACACGCGTCTTTTAATATTTTTTCTTTTTGAAAATAGTTACCAATTTATTTAATATTTCAGACTAATTAACTAATAATATTTGTTTTTGTTTTTTATTATTCTTGTGTATTTTTCCAGCTTCTCAGTTAATTATGTAATACAAAATTTACAAGTGAATAAAAGATAATTCAATGATCAATGATGTAGGCTTTCTACCGCGGACCTAAGTATTAGATCGGGAGGCGCAGCACAGACACGCATATCGAGTTAACGACACAAAATCTAGAATTAGTTGAATATAAATTTGTATATTAAAGCCCAATCGGTCTTTACAAAAATGTAAAAATTTAAAGCACACTAATGTTTCGTTAATATTATTTTTTCGTACACTTTAAATATGTTTCTATCATATGTTATAATATTTTTCAGTTGCATTAATGAAGTACATTGTTCAAAGCAGTAGATAGAATAAAAACTAAAAAATGCTCAATAAAAACGTCGATAGAATAGTGAAAAATTTTAACTGTGTGTAATTGATTGTTAAATTTATTTATCTCAATATAATATTGCTACACCTTTTAATAAATCCAAAAGTAATATTGGTATGTAACTACGAAAGACAAATGCAAATGTCAATAGGCGGAGGCCATTACTTTACTGCGAACAATCCAGAAATCAATTAGGCACCATACTTAATGAGAATAACTCGATCAGAAATTTCATTAAAAGAACTGAAATTCGTACGAAAACTTAATTATTTACCACTAAAAAGACATTAGAGATTTCTAAGAGCGTGTTTAATAATTGTTAATCAGTTTAACATGGTGCAATCACACTTCAGAAATGAGAATTCCTTACAAAATTGTTTTACGTGCGATTAACTACATAGTAATGAAATGTGCACATTTAATATTCAAAGAGCAGAGGTTTGGCTCATCTTATTTGTTGAAACCAATATTCTCTAACAAAAACAAACGCATTGCGATTGTTGAAATAATTTCTGCAAAATGTTAACCTATTATTAAATAATAAATTTTGAGTCAGCTAACAGTTTAACAAATAATTTATTGTACATATTTCTAAACAAATTGTGCTAAAATATAAGGGCAAGAGAAATTTTACTTTATGACAAATAATTCCTGAATTTTTATTTATAAATAATTTCAGAAGTTGGTATTTCAGGAATTGTTTAGGAGAAATAACGGTATTTTATTATGCAATAATAAATCTAGATTAACTGCGTAAATTATCGCTTTATTTAAGGATAGCTTCTATGTAATAAAATAATGAATTGAACTTTAATCTATACTGAATATAAAATATCCTAATTAAACACACACTAAAGTTTCGTTCATAATTTTTTGTTGTACATGTTTCGCCGTATGTATATGTGTAAGATATATTATAATAATTTTCGGTTACATTAAAAGAGTAGTAGATTGTTCATTGCAATAGATTTAATAAAAATTAAAAAATATATCTTTAAAAACATTTATACATTAATGAAAATTTTTAACTGTCAATTAAGTTCCCGCTGCACAGGTCTGTAACTTAGTTCACTTAGAAACTCAATAATTTGTAGAAGATGAATAAATTTCAAGTCTTGAGTTGAAGAATCCAATGTATTTTTTTTCTTTATTTATTGCGACACAAGGAAAACGAGCATATTAACTTTCTTAACAAAATCACTACTACATGTCTATATTTCATACCACGATTTTCAGTTTTTTTATTTTTTAAAACTCCTCGAAAGTTCCAGAAAATTATTTATCAGTTCTGCTGTTGCCACTTTTCGAAATCGGAAGAAACTTGAATGTTGCACTATTTTCTGTTCGTGACAGTTCACGCAAAGCCATGGGGTCAGTCCTTGGCCATAGAGTTGGTCCCCAAAGCTCCTTGATTCTTACAACTCCCCCCTAAAAGAGCTCATTAGTGGCTTTTGACACAATGAAGCTATATACACACACACAAAAAAAATAATATTAGCAAGGATGAGAGCAATGTGAATCTTCCCATTTCTTTTAAAATAAATATATACAAATAACACAATATATACACTAAATATAAGCATGAACAACAGAAATACCAAAATACATCAAAATTTAAACATTATGCAATTTCTTTTTTTTTTTTTTTTTTTTTACTTTTCCTAAATGACCCGCCAAAGGAATTTCGTCAGCAACAGATAAAATACACTGTCTCTTACACTGAGGTAACATCACCTGCTTCACAAATTCACCACAGACATCTTCAGAATGCATAAGAATACCTTCCTCTATAAAATAAGCACTTTTATTATTTTTATCAATTTCCCAAATATTTCTTAAAGTATCATCAGCTCTTTGTAGTTTCATAAAAGATTGCTCTGTTTCTTTCTCACTCAAATCAAGTTCATCTTTTCCAGGATCAGAATTCAACTTTTCAACCTTCGTATATGATATAACCTTATGGTTTAATGCTTCATAAGCAGTTGGACATATAAGCATCTCATTCACCAGTTTCTTGGAAACGGCACAAGTTACCATCACATTTCCATGAATTTTATCATCTATTCTCATCGGTATTATTTTTAATGGAGCGACTTCTCTCTCTCCGAATGCTGAAGTTATCACAACCTTTCCCTCTCCTTCAACTGATACATCCTTGACTAAGTCTGCCCGTATCACCGAGATCTGTGTACCAGAATCATAGATACCGTCCAACACATTACTTCCACATCTAATCCTAACCACTTCCAATTCATTAAATTTTCCTTCTCTTTTCACGCAGGACGAAACAGGTATTGTTATTCTTGCAGTTAATATCGATGACTGCTCTTCTCCAACTTTCTCATTCGATTGCACAGAGTTCGTTTGTGCTCTTTGTACACCTTGAGTACCACGTTGATTTGGGCAAAATGAAGCCTTGTGACCCTCTTGTCCACACGAATAACAAGTAATTTTATTAGGTATCCGTGTCCTTGCTTTATAAGTACCAACTCTTGACTCATATCTGCGGTCCGATGCGAAACCAGGATTTCTATTATCAATGTGTTTAGAATAAAATGAAAAATTACTCTTCTCTTCGGAAAATCTATCTTTCTTATCTAACTTACTAAAATGTTGTCGCACACTTTCATATAAGTCAAGTTTCTCAGCCAAATCAGTAGGAGATACTATTTTAGGCCATTCATCCACGAAATGATCTCGAATCTCATCAGGCACTCTTCTTTTTAATTGATCAGTTACAATCAAATCTTTCAAAGAATTGAAATCAACAATTTTAAGTCCATCAATCCATTCTTGAAAATAACCATTTAATTCAAATACAAATTCTCGCCAGGTGCGTTCAGGGTTTCTTTGATGTTCCATAAACTTTCTACGGAATCTCTCAGGACATAACTTAAACCGTCTCAGTAGAATCCCTTTAATATATTCATAATCTTCAAATTTTTCCTCTGCCTCACGTGCGAGAACCTGTATAATATCGGACGGCAGCAAAACCAACAAGTTCGATACCCAATGTTCTGGATCTACACACATCCTCTTTGCTTGACGTTCAAAAATAGATAAATACAAAACAATGTCGTCCTCCTTGACATTAAATTTCGGCATAAGTTTCGCAAATTCAATTCCATAATTATAGGCTTTCATTTCCAATCCATCAATTCCCGCTTTTTCGCTATCTTTCGCTATCCTCAACTTCTCCAACTCAAACTCCCTCTCTTCTCTTTCCGACGCAATTTTAAACTCCCTCTCTTCTCTTTCCAACGCGATTTTTAACTCCCTTTCTTCTCTTTCCGACGCAATTTTTAACTCCCTTTCTTCTCTTTCCAACGCAATTTTTTCCATCTCCTTTCGTTTCGCCTCATTCTCTTTTCTCGTCTCTATAATAGTTTCCATCAATCCCTTCACAAACTCTACTTCATAGTTTTTACTCGCCATAATTAGTTGTTTTAAATCAGCTATTATTGCATCCGGTTCAGGGTGCTCTCCCAATTCTTCAGCCAGACACCGTAAATCTTCTTTACGAGCCTTACCCAAAAATGACATTGTTACTTTTTAAATAATTTCTCAAGAGGGTAGCAAACTGTCCAACAAATTGGCGAAAACTCAAATTAACCGTAACTCGGAATCACTAATCCACCACTCTAATAAACACCAGAAATAAGTTGCACTTTGTAACCATATCACGCACATAAATTCAATACCATTGCGAGCACCAAAGCAATTTCAAAATTCAACACCTTCACATGTATCACGTCACAATACAACTCTTCAACTAATACTACTTCATAAATCAATCCAGATTCATATTAAAACAAAAATATACACACCACATAAATAAACACTCATCATAATTTATAAATCCTTCAATTAACATATATACACAACCAATAATCAATTACTATCCGAAATATACACAGCCCTACTTTCATAGCAAAACATCTCATATATAAAACCAACAATAAAAAAAAATCACAACCAAAATCAATTCAAAATATCCTCCAGCCAGCCGGCACTACAAAACACCATTCCTATACTGCTACACCTTAGTACTGACGTACTACTTAGTTACATTCAAAACAAATTCCTTTCCTTAACGTCAAAATATGAATTAAAATCGCACAAATCTTAATAAATTTATCATAGATGCAATATAAATTATTATAATGGGAAGTCACATTAGTAAAAAACTCTCACCTTGCATCCTGCCGACTACGCCAATTAAGTTCCCGCTGCACAGGTCTGTAACTTAGTTCACTTAGAAACTCAATAATTTGTAGAAGATGAATAAATTTCAAGTCTTGAGTTGAAGAATCCAATGTATTTTTTTTTCTTTATTTATTGCGACACAAGGAAAACGAGCATATTAACTTTCTTAACAAAATCACTACTACATGTCTATATTTCATACCACGATTTTCAGTTTTTTTATTTTTTAAAACTCCTCGAAAGTTCCAGAAAATTTTTTATCAGTTCTGCTGTTGCCACTTTTCGAAATCGGAAGAAACTTGAATGTTGCACTATTTTCTGTTCGTGACAGTTCACGCAAAGCCATGGGGTCAGTCCTTGGCCATAGAGTTGGTCCCCAAAGCTCCTTGATTCTTACACTGTCTATAAATCTATTTTTGAAATTCATTTATCACAAGAGAACATTGCTACATTTTTTGAACTCCATTCTTTGAAAGGATTAATTCGCAGTCTTCTGAATACAAACGTACGTTCTATCGAAAATAATATTCACAGTATCATTGTCGTCATCCGGAATAAATAATCTTCCTGCTAAATGCCTCGTATATTTTTCAATAACATGTGATATGGGGATGCGTTCCATTCCGAGGTGTTGTGGGACAAAGTTCTTGATCAATGTCTCGTTTGCATATTTTACAGAAGATGTTATTATTTTTCTTATATTGAATAAAGTGCACAGAACGCCGTTAGATAAACCAGATCTAAGTTTAACATGTAACACTGGAAAGCAAGTACGAGATGACTTATTTTTTGAGGAACGTATTTTGAACTTTACTAGTTTAAAGATATAGCTAAAATTATACATAGATATATCCATGAGAGTATAATAATTGATTTCGGAAAAGTGTCCAAGTGAAGAATTCAATTTGTTCGAAAGTTTATTAATATTTTACTCAACTCAAAATTAATTACTCATATCTGGTTTTAAACAGTTTATTCTCATGAGTAAACTCAACTCAGGTTCTTTCGAACATTAATAATTTCACAAAACACAACTCCAATAAAAACCGTAACATTTTTTCACATATCTCATTAAAAAACATTCTAATCAAACTCAAAACAAAAAGAATATTGTTTCACACAGCTTAGGTAAAAGCTGAAGAAATAAAACAGATAATGTATTTATCACAAAAAATCGTTTGCACAGAAAACTTTTTACATTTTGAAATAATTAGGTATATCTTGGTTGCTAGGTGACAAAGTCAGTAGAAAATTAAATAGCCTTTTATCAAACATACCGCCCCTCTTGAAACCTCTGAGGGGGGTTTCAAACTAAAACACTGCAATTACAACCATTGTAAAAAATATAAAGAACAATACAATTAAATACAATATAAATGAGTCACAGTTAAGTTAAATTTAAGCAAATATTTAAACAATTTTACATAATACATAATAAATAAAGAAATTTTACAATAATGTACACTTTCTTATAAAAACTGAATTACTTTTCAAGAGGTAATACAGCAATTTTGGATACTGCTCTTTTATATATTCCATTTGGGGGTTTTATATTTACAACTCTTATTCTATTATCATTACCAAAAAATACTTCTACAATTCTCCCTAATAACCATTTAGACACTGGAAGATCATCTTCCTTTATTACAACCATATCTCCTATTTTGAGGTTGTTTTTTGATATCATCCACTTATGCCTTTGCTGCAATGTACATAAATAACTATATTTCCACTTTTTCCAGATGGTCTGAATCATTTTAGTGGTCTTTTGCCATAAGTTTAGTCTATTATCTTCAATATTACTCAGGTCAGATTCAGCAATGGCATTAAGTGGGCGACCAATAAGAAAATGTCCCGGGGTCAAGACCTCCAAGTCATCAATATCTGTACTCAAGGGAGTAAGCGGGCGCGAATTTAAGATACCTTCAATTTGGACAATTATAGTTAACATTTCTTCATAAGTTAATTTAGAGTTGCCCACAACACGTTTAAAGTGATACTTGAAGGACTTGACTCCCGATTCCCATAAACCTCCAAAATTTGGAGCTTTAGGGGGAATAAATTCCCAAGCAATACCTTCAGATATCAAGTAATTAGTAAGGTTCTGGTCTGGTTTGTTTACCAATTCATACAACCTTTTAAGCTCTACATTAGTCTTCACAAAATTGCCTGCATTATCACTGAAAATTTTTCGAGGATTGCCTCGTCTGGCAAAAAACCTCTTTAATGTTGCAATAAAAGCCTCAGATGTTAAATCATTGACCAATTCCAAATGCACTGCCTTTGTTACCATACAAATAAAAATACAAACATAAACTTTATGATAAATGCCTTTACGTTGACCTCTATATCTAATCAAAAATGGACCACAGAAATCAGTTCCTGTGCAATTAAAAACAAAGTCTACATTTATTCTTTCTTTTGGGAGCTCGCCCATAATTTGCTCTAACAATTTTGGTTTGGCCCTAAAGCATGTAATACATTTATGTACAATTTTTCTACAAATAGCCCTACAGTTTAAAGGCCAAAATTCACTTCGAACACAATAAAGTAAATTTTGTGGTCCTATATGTAGATATTTTTTGTGATAAAACTAGATAATTAATTCTGTTAATTTGTGTTTAGAGGGCAGTACAATTGGGTGTTTTTAGCTCACAGGCTATCATAGCCTGAGAGCTTATGTGCCCGCCCGTTCTGTATGTTCGTTCGTATGTGCGTAACGCGATAACTCATGATAAAAATATCCGATCCTCTTAAAATTTTGTATGTAGGTATATCCTGACAAGGCGCTTCCCTGATTAGTTTTTGAAGTTCATTCGATATGTATAAGAGGGAGAACGGGGGGCCCATGCCCCCCGTTAGTTGATATAAATGGGATTTTCATGCAGAATTAAGTTTTCAAAATTTAGATTAGGATCATTCTGATGAGGCGATTCCGTGACTGTTATTAGGTGTTCATTGAATAAGTATAAATAGGGGGAACAGGGGTTCTAATCCCCCCCCCCGTTAGTTGATATAAATGGGATTTTCATGCAGAATTAAGTTTTCGTTCAAAATTTAGATTAGGATCATTCTGATGAGGCGATTCCGTGACTGTTATTAGGTGTTCATTGAATAAGTATAAATAGGGGGAACAGGGGTTCTAATGCCCCCCCCCCCGTTAGTTGATATAAATGGGATTTTCATGCAGAATTAAGTTTTCGTTCAAAATTTAGATTAGGATCATTCTGATGAGGCGATTCCGTGACTGTTATTAGGTGTTCATTAAATAAGTATAAATAGGGGGAACAGGGGTTCTAATGCCCCCCCCCCCGTTAGTTGATATAAATGGGATTTTCATGCAGAATTAAGTTTTCGTTCAAAATTTAGATTAGGATCATTCTGATGAGGCGATTCCCTGGCTGTTATTAGGTGTTCATTGAATAAGTATAAATAGGGGGAACAGGGGTTCTAATGCCCACCCCCCGTTAGTTGATATAAATGGGATTTTCATGCAGAATTAAGTTTTCGTTCAAAATTTAGATTAGGATCATTCTGATGAGGCGATTCCGTGACTGCTATTAGGTGTTCATTGAATAAGTATAAATAGGGGCAACAGGGGTTCTAATGCCTCCCCCCCTCTTAATTTATATAAATAGGTTTTTCAAGCAGAATTTTCAGATTTCGTTCAAATCTCTGAATAGTTTTGGAAGTTTAATGGTTAAGTATAAAAGAAGGGGATAACTCCTTTTAAATTATATAAATGCTAAATGGGTTTTTATTAAGAATTATCTAATTTGCTCTGAATTTTGGATATAGATTTTTTATATGATAAAGCATGTCTTTGATAGTATAGGAGGTTCAATGATTAAGTATTTAAAAAAAAGAGAGGAAAGGGGAGAGCTGTTTCCCCTTCTTAATTTTTTTTTTCGAACGGAATTAACCCTTGAAAATGTAAGGCTTTAATGTACAATTAGTATTTGTAGCCTGTGAGCTCAATGCCATCAGTTTAACTGGGCAGTATTCTTTTTTTTTTAATCTTATTATCAATTTATACGACATCGCCTTTGTGTTCGGTAAAAAAAATAGCTTTAAAATTTCTGATCGATAAATAATCCCTCTATTATTAAAATAAATGTAAACAATAGTGACATGACAGACTAACAAAAAGAAAAGAAGAAGAAAATATTAATATTTGTATAGATTTTTATGCATGTTTGTACAATGTTTTTTAATTATTGGGCATAATTTACCGTTCTATTTTGGAGACGACCTCCAACTCTGATTAAATTATTTTTATCCAAGAAAGGATTTAATGAAAGTAATCTACTATTTTTTGGTAACTCCTTACCCTTAGATAACAATGTGAATTCAGAACTGAACTCTTTTTCTTGAACAGATTTTATGATAAACTGCTCAGCCTTCTTCAATTCAGCAGATGTTTGATTACCTGAATACCTTTCTTTTGGCTTCTTGACATTTTGAATGAACCTGAAAACATAGCTAAGAATTCTTATTAATTTAGCATAATTATTACTCAATTGGAAAAAATATTCAATAAAAAATGAACAGTCTGATATTAAAAGTGAAGTCTCTGAAAAAGTCTTTTTAAGTTCACTTCTGTATAGATCCTTATCATTTTGCTCAAGTTCGACAGTATTTAAAGAAGGTTCAGTTTGTTGTGTTAGGAATAGTGGACCCTTCCACCATAAGTTACTCTGGAGAAGTTTGTCTGGATCTACACCTCGTGACACAAGATCAGCAGGATTATCAGAAGAAGCCACATGTCCCCAATGACTGATATCAGAAAGATTCTGAATCGTAGCCACACGTGATGACACAAAGGTTTTTAAGTCACACGGCTGTTTTCGAATCCAACATAATACAATAATACTATCTGAATAATAGTAAACAGATTCTTTAGGAACTTTTAAGGTTTTGGCAACCTTATTCATCAATTTGGCTAATAAAACTGCACCACAGAGCTCCAAGCGAGGAATAGTGATTGTTTTGATTGGTGCAACTCGACTTTTACTGCAAAGCAACTGAGAAATTTGCTCTCCTGAAGAATTTGAAGACACAGCATACAATGCCACACCGTAGGCTTTCTCCGAAGCATCTAAAAAGCCACAAATTTTAATTTGCACTGGATTATTTGTAAAAATGTATCTAACAGCACTTATATTATTGATGGCTCTTAATGATTCTAAAAACTGCAACCAATCATCAAGCTCAGCTGTAGGGAAATTTTCATCCCAATAAATTTGCAGTCTCCACAGTCTTTGTAGGAAAATTTTTGCTTTCGTCACAACTGGTCCAAGTAGACCCAAGGGGTCGAAAATGCGAGCAATATTTGACAGCACACTTCTTTTAGTTACCTTGGTTTGCTCACTGAATGATACACTAAAAGTAAAAGTATCATCATTGGCATTCCAGCAAAGTCCTAGTGCCTTAGTTTCACTCATATTTTCAAAAGTGTAATTCTCATTTTTGAAGGCTGGCTCCATTAATTCTGGATGGTTACTAAACCATTTATGTAAGTTCATGCCACACGTATTTAATAGTTGAATAAGCTCAATTTGCAGTCTCTTAGCCGATTTTAGGTCAGCTGCTCCAGTCAGGACATCGTCCATGTAAAAGTCTGATTGTACCACACCAGAAGCATACGGAAATTGAGATTCACCATCTATACCAAGCTGTTTAAGGCAGCGCATGGCTAAATAAGGGGCACTAGTTGTGCCATATGTGACTGTACATAGTCTGTAATATTTCATCTCACCATTTACAGAATCTTTCCAAACTATGCGCTGTAAATCACGTTGACTTTTATGGATAAGTATCATGCGATACATCATTTTTACATCTGCTGTAAATGCATAGCGGTGTGTACGAAATCTAAGTATTATGCTAAACAAATCATCTTGAATGACACCTCCATTCAGCTGTATGGAATTTAGGGATTCTCCTGATGAAGTTGCATGTGAACCATTAAAGACAACTCTCAATTTTGTAGAACTTTTATCTGGGCGATAAACAGCATGATGAGGTAGATAATTCGCATGTATTGGCTCATCTGTTTTCTCTACTTCCTCCATATGGCCTAACTCTCTATACTCTGCCATAAATGCGCAATATAACTCTAAAAGATTTGGATTTTTGACTAGCCTATTCCAAAGTGAATTTAATCTATTTTCCGCAAATTGCTTTGATTCTCCCAAAGAACTAGGATCTTTTTTCAACGGCATTTGTACTATGAATTTGCCCGTTATATCTCTCTGATGTGTGTTTATAAAGTGGGTGTCGCATGCTAATTCTTCTGTATTTCTCAATGGTGTACTTTCTTCTACTCTTTCAATTTCCCAAAATTTTTTCATTTCGAAATTTAAATCTGTTTCAGTAATTAACCCACAATATATTTGTTCTTGATCGTTACAATCGTAAACACTCCCACTTACTATGCAACCGAACACCGTATTTTGCAGTATTAATTTAGAATTTGGTAGCTTCATACGACCCACCTTTATCAATTCTAGAAATACTTCAGCTCCTAGCAAAAGATCTATTTTCCCTGGTCTATTAAATTCAGGATCAGCAAGAATAATAGACTCTGGAATTCCTAGCTCTGAAATATTAATATATTTCGAGGGCATAATTTGCGAAATCTTTGGTATGATAAGGAAATCTAACTCCCGACTATAATCTCCCGAATTATTACTGATCAAGGCAGTAGTTTTATTTTTTACCGCTACAGAGGATCCACTTAAACACGATACCGAAATATTACCTTTTTCTTTTCGAATTCCTAATCTTTCAACTAACTGCAATGTTAAAAAATTGCTCATTGAACCATTGTCCAATAAAGCACGCACCGGAACTTTATTTCCGAATTTATCTCTCATATAAACAATAGCAGTGGAAAGAAGAACTGTTTTAACATTATTCGATCTCACATTTGAAGTACCAGTGAAATTTTGAATTTGGTTATTTAACTCAAATGGTATGGCGTCAACATTTAATGTTGGTTTACTTTCATTCGTCGACAATGCATTTGGCACTTCCTTATCACTATAATTTTTTGTGTTTCCCACCGCATTGGAATTTCTCTCACGCCTATCAAAACAAAGAAGTATATTGTGGCGTTTATGGCATTTTGAACACGAGAATGTTGAGTTACATTTTTTGACGCAGTGGAATTCTGAAAGACAGTTAAAGCACATATTGTTTTTTTCCACAAAATCTACTCTTTCCTGTACATTAAATTTTTGAAATTTGTTACATTTAAAAACACTGTGATTTTCCTGGTTACATACAACACATTTGCGCATATTTTTCTCATTTAAATTCGCAACGATGGATGTTACCTTTGAAAAGCTATGCTTTGTTTGGCTTTCGTTTTGAAAATTTCGCTTTGTATTTACTTGTTTGGACGCACTTAGTGTACGCGCGTGGTCTCTCAAGAATTCTAGGAATTCAGTTAAACTCGGTAAATTATCCCGCTTAAGATGTCTTTCCCACCACATTTTTGTATTTACATCTAATTTTTGAGCCAAAATATAAGCAAACATAGTAGTAGAAAACCCCTCAACTTTTTGTTCTAAAATCTCTAACGACCTAATACATTCATTTGTTATATCTGTTAGATTTAATAATGCTGCTGGGGACTCATTCTGAATAACAGGAATATTTAAAAAACGTTTTAAATGCGCGTAAACTTGTTCTCTCGAATTTGAAAACCGTTCTTCCAAAAGCGACCATGCAACTTCATAATTAGAATCCACGATTGAAATAGATTGAATTATACGAAAGGCATCTCCTCTCAATGAAGACTTCAAATATTGTAATTTCATTGCCCCTGACAAATTAGAATTTTCATGTACAGTAGCCTTAAATATATCTTTGAAAGAAAGCCACTCATGCAAATTACCCGTAAATGCAGGAAGAGTTAATTTTGGCAATTTAATGTTATTATCAGCCTTTGTGGCGTTTTCTAAATTAACAGTTTGCACTTTCATTTTTGATAACTTTTTTGTAAGTTCAAATTCCATTATTTCTAAAATTTCATTAATTTCTTCGTTTTCCTTAATAAAATCCTCAATTTCATCTTCTTTACTTATCTTATAAATAGACTCAAATAACTCCGAAAAGTTTTTCTCTAATTTATTCCGTTTCTCCTTTATGAGAATTAATTCATTTAATTCTAGCTCAGTATTCGATAATTTTTCTTTTAATTTTGTCAAGTTTGTTTTGAAAATTTTCTTTTCTGCTTTTAATTCTTTCATACTCATTTTTAATGAATAAAAATTAAATGGGTGCACTTACCCCTCTTGGCTCTTTAAAAGATGAGTTCTAACATCGAAGAAATAGCAAAACAGCACAAAATATTCACCAGTTATCCTTCAATCATTGACGTAGAATAACTCGCTGATTTTTCTCCGTAGAGACGGACCATATTAAGAATTCAATTGTTCGAAAGTTTATTAATATTTTACTCAACTCAAAATTAATTACTCATATTTGGTTTTAAACAGTTTATTCTCATGAGTAAACTCAACTCAGGTTCTTTCGAACATTAATAATTTCACAAAACACAACTCCAATAAAAACCGTAACATTTTTTCACATATCTCATTAAAAAACATTCTAATCAAACTCAAAACAAAAAGAATATTGTTTCACACAGCTTAGGTAAAAGCTGAAGAAATAAAACAGATAATGTATTTATCACAAAAAATCGTTTGCACAGAAAACTTTTTACATTTTGAAATAATTAGGTATATCTTGGTTGCTAGGTGACAAAGTCAGTAGAAAATTAAATAGCCTTTTATCAAACACCAAGTGTATCAAAATCAAGGCCCTCTGCTTTGTATATTTCTGATATTGTTTTAAACACATTTAATACATCGATATTTCAGACATCGATGTATTCTCACTTACAGAGCATAAATCTTGCAGAGCCAATTTACTGAAGATCGATCAAGAAATATGAGTTTTACAGCATCGTTTTCACGACAAAGTATAGTCCCTATAAAATAGGTTTAGTTACAATAACGAGGCAGTTCTTACCGTTACATATATACAACAAATGTTAGAGTACTTACAATGAGGTCTTATTTGTGGTCTCGTCGGCAGTAATCATTGACGCATAATCTCTTATTGATACATTCGAAGAAGAAATAGAAGTATTTCGAGACTGAAGATCACGAAATACATACTGTATACATTTAGAGCACTTCTTAGAACCACTCTGTAGATCGCAGTTTTTCGAGCATCTAAGTATCCATGTAACTTTTTTTCTTAGAACAGATACGAAAATATTTCCGCCAGACTTTACAACAATGACACTGACATCCAAGCATTCTTTAGTACTGATATCTTTAATAATTGTTTGCAAAAATTATTTCAGAAACCAACATTGATCTCTCAACAACATTAATATTTTTTGAGTACGGCAAAACAAATCTGAACGCGCTTCGATAACAATGTATTTGATTCTCCCACATGATACATTTTTTTCTTTAAAAGGTAGAAGCGCACACTGAAACAAAATAAAATAATGCTCCTATCAAAGTTTATAAAGATTAGTATCATTGCATGTTAAAATAGTTTGGTTCATCAAGCGCTTCTTAAAAAAAAGTTCACTCAAATTCACACAAAAGACAAAAATGTAGAAAAAAGCCAAAACACTCTATTTTCGGGCTGCATTTTCCATGATTTACTATTTTATTTATCATGTAAAGTTTATACTTAACAAAAATACATATCTTTGATTATGCAAAGCCACTGAACATTTATCGGAATTCGAAACTTTTTTTTCGAGTGCTGAAAGTAATTTCTGCAAAAAGTGGACCTATTATTCAATAAATAAACCTTGCATAAGCTACCAATTTAACAAATAAATTACTGTACATATTTCTATATAAAATTTGCTAAAACCTAAAGGCAAGGGAAATTTTAATTTATGACAAATAATTTCAGAATTATTATTTGGAAGTAATGTCGAAAGTTGAATATTTTAGGAAAGCTTTTTTAGAAAAATCAGCATTTTTTTATACAATAATAAATTTCTATTAAATGTGCAAAATCACGCTTTATTGAAGGAGAGCTTTTATGTAAGAAAGTACAATGTAGAAAAAAAATTGTTTAGTTCAAAAAGCTTTCTAGGAAACTGGGATTCCTAGAACATTTAATGTAACGTTAATAGCAAAAAATCATGTAACAGATACAGATTAACTCTCAAAAAGTCTGTAAGTTTACAAAAAAATTTTTTTGAAGTTTCGAATGCCTAGAATTTAATATGTAATTGCAACCCAGGTTACAGATAAAATTTTAGTAAGATAATTATAATTTTAGAACATTCGTTTATAAAGTTACTCATTTCTGTAATTTAAAAAATAATAGTTTTGAAGATTTATGTCTTTCCTTGCATATTGTACAAATAAAATGTTAGTAAACATACATATTTTAGAATGTTTAAATTTGTAACATTACTTTTTTTCAGTGTATCGATTTTATACTGAAACTTTACTGAATACAAAATGTCCTTATGTTACACACAATAACGTTTCGTTGGTATTATTTTGTCTTACACTTTACACATGTAAGTAAGAAATTTTAAAACTTTTTTCAGTTACATTAAAAGAGCAATGCATATTGCTCAAGTAAGAGACTAATTAAAAGTAAAAAAATGTACTGTAAAAACGTCTATACAGAAATGAAATTTTAAAACTGTCTGGAATCGATTTTTAAATTCATTTATCTCAAGAGAATAAATATTCCCACATCTTTTAATAACTCCAAAATAATCTTGGTTTGGAATTACGAATGACAAATGCAAATGTCGATGGGCGGAGGTCATTATTTTAGGCTATTAGGCACCATGTTTAATGAGAATTACTCGATCAGAAATTTCATCAGAAGATTTTAAACTCGTATGAAAACTTAATTATTTACCACTAAAAATACATTAGAGATTTCTAAGAGCTTGTTTAAAAAGAACTGTTAATCCGCTTAAAATAATGCGATCACACTTAAGAAAGGAGAATTCTTTGTAAAGTTGTTTTACGTGCGATTAAATATACGGCGTTGATATGGAAACATTTATTATTAAAAGGGCAGAGCTTTGTCTCACATTATTTGTTTCCCTTAATTAACTTAATTAAGGGAATAATATCTTTAATACTCTTAATAACTGAAATTATTTTTTGTAAAAAGTTAACCTTATTTCAATAAATAAATCTTGAGTCAACTAACACTTTTTCAAATAAATTGCTCTTCATAAATCTATATAAATTTTACTAGTGAAATTTTGCTAAGGTAAAGAAAATTTTATTTCAGGATTATGTATATTTTTTTAATTTTCATATATGTGCCTGTGTAATAAGAACTGTTAATCAGATTAGCGTAGTGCGATAAAACTTTAGAAATGTGAATTCTGTACAAAGATGTTTTACGTGCGATGAACTATATGGTCTTGAACTGTGCACATTTATTATTCAGAGAGCAGAGCTTTGGCTCATCTTATTTATTTCACTCAATAAACTTTTACAAAAACAAATGCATTAAGAGTGCTGAAAATAATTTCTGGAAAAAGTTAACCTATTATTAATAAATAAATCTTGAGTCAGCTAACAACTTAACAAATTATTTATTGTACATATTGCTATAAAAATTTCCTAAAATCTAAAGGCAAGTAAAATTTTACTTTATGACATATAATTTCTGAATTTTTAACTAAAATCAGTATCATAAGTGGGAAATTTGAGGACTTTCTTTTAGGATAGATAGAGTTATTTGTTGTACAATAATAAATCTAGATTAATTGCACAATATCTCACTTTACTGAAAGATAGCTTTTATGTAAGAAAATACTGAATTGATCTTGAATCTATATTGAATAAAAAATATCCTAATGAAGCACACACTAATGTTTTCTTCATATAATATTATCTTAGATATTATACATGTGTGTAAGATATTTTAGATTGTTTTCCAGTTACATTAAAAGAGCAGTATATTGATAAAGTAATAGTTTAAATAAAAGTTAAAAATGCTCTTTGAAAACGTGTTTACAATACTGAAAAATTTAAACCGTCTGTAATCGATTTCGTAATTCATATATCTCAAGGAAATACTATTGCATCTTTTAATAACTCCGAAATTATCCTGGTTTGTAATTGCGAATTGCAAAAGCAAATGTAAATGGACGGAGGCCATTATTTTTACGACAACTAATCTGAAAATCTATTTAGCACCATAGTTAATTAGAATAACCCGATCAGAAAATTTCATTACAAGGACTTGAAAACGTATGAAAACTTAATTATTTATCACTAGAAACACATTAGAGATTTCAAAGCGTTTGTTAATCAAATTAACATAATGTGACAACTTTTTAGAAAAGGCAATTCTTTTTAAAATTGTTTTACATACGATTACACGGTCTTAAAATGCACACAATTATTATTAAACGAGCACAGCTTTCGCTCACATTTTTTGTTTTACTTTATTAACTTTTACAATCCTGAAATTATTTACTGCAAAAAGTGAAAATATTTTTCAGTAAATAAATCTTCAATCAGGTAAGAATTTAATAAATGAATTATTGTACATATTTCAATACAAATATTGCTAAAGCTTAAACGGATATTTTATTTTATTACAAATATTTTCTTATTTTTTAACTATAAGTAAATTCAGATGAAGAACATTTCAGGATTTGTTTCAGGAGAAATATCAGTAGTAATAGGTTATATATATATATACATATATATTTATATATATATGTGTGTGTGTGTTATATATATTATAATAAATCTAGCTTGATTGTGAAAAATCTCGTTTTATATAATGATAGATTTTATGTAAGAATATACTAAATTGAACTTAAATCCGTCCTGAATACAAAATATCCTAATGAAACACACACTAATGTTTCGTTCAAACCATTTTGTTGTACACTTCATACAGATGTACAAAATATTTTATAATATTTTCCATTACATTCAAGGAGCAGTATATTCTTCAATGTAATATATTGAATAAAAGCTAAAAAATGCTCTTTCAAAATGTCTCTGCAGCAACAGAATGGCGAGTGGTCAGGGAAAACCGGGAAAAACACAGTCAAGAAAAGAGAAAACTACCAGAATTTTCTTACAGAAAATGCTTCAATTAATATACAGAGATTATATAAACTGAATTTATCTTTAACAAAATATTGGTATTTCTCATCTATAATGAATGTGTTTTTATCTAACCACTCGCCAACCTGAGTAAAGAAAATTTTAACTGTCTGGAATCGATTTTTAAATTCATTTATCTCAAGAGAATATTCATACATCTTTTAATAACTCCAAAATAATCATGGTTTGTACTTTCGAATGACAAATGCAAATGTCAATGGGTGGAGGCCATTATTTTATTGCAAATAATATGGAAACCAATTAGGAACCATGCTTAATGAGAATAACTCGATCAGAAATTTCATTAAAAGACTTTAAACTCGTATGAAAACTTAATTATTTACCACTAAAAATACATTAGAGATTTCTAAACGCTTGTTTAATAAGAACTCTTAATCAGCTTAGCGTAATAAGATTACACTTTGGAAATGCAAATCCTTTGTAAAGTTGTTTTACGTGCGATTAAATATACGGCGTTGAAATGTGCACATTTATTATTAAAAGGGCAAAGTTTTGTCTCGCATTATTTTTTTTATTTTTTTTTTATTTAAGGGAATAGTATTTTAAATACCCTTAATAAATGAAAATATTTTCTGTAAAATGTTAACCTATTTTTCAATAAATATATCTTGAGTCAGCTAACAGTTTTTCAAATAAATTACTGCATATTTCTATATAAATTTTGCTGAAATCTAATTGTAAGGAAAATTTTATTTTAAGACTAAATATTTTATTATTATTATTATTATTATTTATATGTAGTGTCAGGAGTCGGACGTTTCAAGTATATTTTAGGAGAAATATAAATAATTATTTATACAATTATAAATCCAGGTTAATTATGAAAAATCGACATTTATTTAAAGATTTTTTATATAAGAAAATATCGGTGTCGAAGAATTTCACATTCAATTTTAAATTTTATTTTAGATACGACACCTTGAATGTATTTCATGTCGTTTGTATCTTTTTTAAATTTAGTTCCATTTGCAATTACACAAAATCAGCAGTTTTTAATGTAGATTAAATCTACACGCATTAAATCTACACGCTTAAAATGAAAGAGTGGATTTGGCTTCTCAGAAAAGAACTGTAATTTATTGGATCGTGAATGATTTGTTTTTTAAATGCTTTATTCATCCTGATTTACATTGCTTATTTAAATAACTCATCTTGATTTTAATTGTTTAAAAACAACTCACTCACTTGAGTTGTTTCAACTGTTATTGAGAAGCGGCCTTTCAAAACGTGAAATGAGGGATTTTCTTCTCAATTTAAGTTATTTTTTGGTTGACATTTTAAGCGAGTATCACTTTTATAAAAAACGATTACACGCTCTGGTATGGGGCATTTTCAATGGTCAGAATAAAGATATTTTATAAAGGCAATGAATTAATTAAGTAGCAAAAGATGCAGATTTTTAACAGCGTATACTAAGAATGCGTAGTTGTCTTTGATAAAAAAAAATAATAATAAAAATTCTTAAATTATAATTTGAAATTGAAATTGTAAGAACATTTATTAAAAGTAACTTATATAAAGGAAAATATTATTTCATAAAGTTACATTGTAAAATATTCATGAATTTCCCACCAAAATCAATGTTAGAAATATGAAATTTAAATAGTAGGATAAGACGTTATTTTTTTCAGCATTTTAATATTACCTTCAATTTGTTTTCTTTTAAATATTATAAGATAAATATTGTAAGTAAGAGAAATATATACAAAAAAACAATGATTCAAGAGAATTATAAATAGTAATATCTATTTTGTTTTCTGTAAATAAATCAATGGAAAAATTTTGTTTGAATAAATAAAACAAATATTCTTGATTCCTTTTTTTTTTTTTTTTTTTTTTTTTTTTTTTCCGCCCACAATTTTCATCCGAAATGTCTAATAAAGTCATTAATCCGTCTCAACTTAATTTTTTTTTTTTTTTTTTTTAAACAAAAAATTATGTTTAGCTATATAAGTAAATTAAACAAAGTTACTTGAGAGAGCTATCGTTACTGCACACCAATATAAATTTTGCAAAAAGAACAAAATTTTTTTGGAATTACTAATTGAAAATACCAAACTTTAGTAAAACTCAAATAAAATTGATGAAATATTTAATTTTTTTTACAAGAGTGTTAAAAATATTAATATATATATCATATATATTATAAAGCAGAAGTTCTGAACCTTCGGCTCGAGTGTTTTCAAAAACTACCCGATGGATATTTTTTGCCGATTGTATCATTCGATAGGAAATATTTTTGCGGAGGTTTGTCATTCAAATATACAGGGATGAGTATTATTTATGGTAATAAATTTCTAATTTTACTGATACTTTCCACGAAAGGGTTGTCAGTAGTTATTTTTTGGCGAAAACTGTCATTACTAAAAAAATTAAAAAGAATATATCTGTTAGAAACATTACAAACATCTTGCAAATAAAAGCAGAATATAACTACTGATGATAATAGTAATAATAAAAAAAAAACATTTAATAAGGCATAACATTATAAAAAAATATATCTTAAAAATGAAAGAAATATTTTTAATGCTTAAAAAGTAACTTAACGTGAAAAAGTAAAATTGATACTGCATTTGGCGATTTATCCCTTGAACAAAATGAACTTGAAAGTTTGATTAAATGAGTTTTTAAAGATAGTTATTTTTCTTTTTATTATTTTCTTTTTTCTCTTTTATCAAATCATATAACTTAATATATATCATATAATATATATCATATAACTTAAGCAGAAAAAAAGCAGATCTCTGTATGTTTCTTTGCGATTTTTATTTTGCTTTTGCCGCCAAAGAATATGAAGATAAAATGCATGTGTCTGAAAGTAGGTTTTGATAGGCGCCACAATGGTGTTTTTTCAAGTGAAGATAACTTTTAATATTCAATTGTAAACTATAAGATATGAGTTAATATTTTAAAAATTGGAATCAAATATTTAAATTTTTGCTTTTGTGTGAATTTTTGCCACACATATAGCAACATAATGTCATACTTTTTCAAAAGTTTTTCGCCAAAATTTCGAAGAATACGATCAACGAATATAATGCTTTTTTTACGCAAATTTTTTTGTTGTTTATTTAATTTTTCTTGCGCCATTTCATTAATTGCAGTCAAAAGAAAAATTACAGTTTTAAAATTTACTAACTTAAGAAGGAAATGTATGCAATCGAAGGAAATTTATGCCATTATGTGTTATTATTATCGAAAAATTCAACATTTTAAAATAAAAATTGCCTGGTGAAAAAAGTTACAAATCTTTTACAATTAGCCATTTTTTCTTCGAATTTTTTTCACATTTTCTCTGTGTTAGCTAATATTTAAAAAGATTTTGGACCTATCTTAGATAATTGAATACAGCCAAATGGCGTATTTACTACATTAATGAAAGTTTTGTTAGTACAGATATCATATATGCACAGAGATAACTAATGGAATCTAAATTGGCATTATTTTGCCTGACATGGTAACCCAATTATGATTAGTTATTTATTAATACGATGTTTTTTACTTCCATTCTCTTCTTTAAAATTATATAAATTGTTTTGTTCCATACTTATAAATTAACCTTTTTTATTGTTATTACTTTTTAAATAATAGAAAGTAATTTAAATATATATATATATATATATATATATATATATGCAACTGGTATTGGAATACGATGTTTCTGCCAAATTAATGTAAAAATTATCGCGCCAAACTCGGCGCGTATACGACATCTGTGCCTTCTTGTTTATGTATTAAGGAAATTTCTAGATCATCAATCCTATTACAGAAAATGAGTCAGATTATTTAATTAGACATTATTAAATTTATGGTTTTTCATTTTGAAAAAAATGAAAGAAAAAAATACTATTGATGCGGCTGCAGAAGTAACAACTGCTTGATATTATTTACAAAATATATCAAAATGGCTATTTTTTAATTATATGTTACATTTTTTTTTTATTTTTTTGTTTATATTATTGTAAACATTTTTCCATTTTTACACAGGCATCAGTTTGGCGTAATTTTTGACACCTTTTTGGTGAACACTGTGTTTTTAAATACCATTTACTTACTATGTTGTTTTTAATTGATTTCTGTTATGTTAAAAATTAAATAATAATAAATAAATGAATTTTAACTAATAATTATAGAACAGAACAACTTATATAATTTTAAAAAAGAAAAGAAAGGCAAAGAACAGTTTTTTATCGCTTGCCATAACTTCTGTGCGGTAAAACGGCGAACCCTGCAATGATGTTTCTGTCTCCTAACTTTAAAATGTCACATATATATATATATATATATATATATATATTTCTCTGAGCAACAAAACAGATTTTTTACTATAACAAAAAATTCGTATAAATCAACGAAAATGTACTCAACAAAACATTTTTGTTGTTTTAATTAATTCCTTTTCCGGGTGTATAATTTAATATTATATCTTATTATCAATCGACTAGTTACAGTCACATTTTAATTCTTAGATATGCGACAGATTTGTAAGGATGGATAATTACATTTTTTCTAGATTGCACTATTTAATAGCTTTATATTCTCATGTAACAATCACAACATCCTAAAAGATTTTTTTAAAGCAACATTTAGAATAGTAAACCAAATGTATTAATAACTATCTGACCCACTCCGTGTTGATCATTAAAATTAACTAAAAATTAATTATTAAAGCATTTAATTAATCCATCTACACATGAAAGTTGAGCGTGTTTCTAAGTAATATTATGTTATTACAGGTACTAAATACGCTTTATTTACACAAAACACATAATTTTTTATAATAAAACATTATAATAAATATCTTATTATACGTTTTCAGGAGATCAGATCATCTTTTAAAAAAATTTGCGGAAAAAAATCGGCGTTTAGATCGTTAGATAATTTGGACATTCCAATTTTTTATTTGAGAAAAGTGCATTTATTGCAAACAAATGTTACGAAAATACATATAGATACTTTCAATTAAACAAAAATGATCTTAAAGATAGATAAAAGAAATTAAAGTACTTACTTAACGTGTTTTGCGTGAAAATAACAGCTTTCTTTCGATTGTTATTTTTGGACATGCGAAAATACAGAAAAAGTCCTTCTAGAAAAGTACTTTTAACTTCAAAAAGCAATAAATTGATTGTGCCATTTGCTAACAAAAATATAAAACAATCATCCATTTCCTTTATGCATTCGCTGTTCATCTTTAGAATCTCCTGGAAACAAGTTAAAACTTTTCTTTTCTTGGTACATTTGAACAGTTAACGTTATGAATGTCCAAAATTGGCCACTTTAGTAAAAAAAAAATAAAATAAAAAATAAATTAATAAAATAAAATTTTAAGTTATTTGTTCAAAATTATTATTATAAATCATATCAATTTTTGTCTCTGAACAGAATTAAGAATTCAGTTAAATTAAAAATTAAAGTCAAAGATGATTAAATTTATTTATTCAAAAGCTTAAAGTTATGATGTGTGTACAGTAGGGTGGATCGAAAAGTATAGAAATTTTTTTTTTTTAGAAATCACTATCGGCGCGGCGTGCAAAAGTTGCCTTTTATGCATACTGGTTTACAGGTTTTTTTTAATTAAAATCCATTAATATCTTCCGGTGCCCCAAGCGCCCCAAAAATAATTAAAAATTGAGTTTTTTATGATTTTTTATATTTTTTTGTTTATTTATTTATTTTTTAATTACTTTTGGCGCTGGGTGAAAAAGCTATCTTTTATCTATCTTAGCTTACATAGTTTTTTTAAATAAAATTCATCCATATCTTCCGGTGCCCCAAGCGCCCCAAAAATAGTTTAAAATTGAAATTTTCCTGAAAAAAATATTTTTTGTCGTATTTTATTTTACTTTTTGAAATTCATTTGGCACTGGATTGGAAAGTTGTTATTACAATACTCCATAACTCTGCAGTTCCCATATATTTTTTTAATCAAAATCCATTCACATCTTTGATGCACCAATTATAATTAAAAACTGAAATTTTTACAAAAATGTATTAAGAATTATAATTTACGAAAAATACTTACAAATTTTTAAAACAGTTTAATTAATAACGTATAAGGTTATAAATAACATTAATTTTGCAATAATAAGTGACATATAAATTTAAAAATCAAAGCATTAAATCATAAAAATTAAAAAATCGAACTTACGTAGAGAAAAGTTTTACATCCTTCAATTTGGAAATTTACATATTTTTAAAGTTTGTAATCTTTTTTGATATCAAAGTGTTTTATATGGCTTCTTGATTTTATTCTATTCAACATAAAACCGTGTCACTTTTCTTGCCCAGATACAGTTTCTGATGCCTCAGACACTAGTCGAACCCACGTTTACACCGCTTGCGTATGGCATAGATATTTTGACCATTCATTCGTTTTTACAACTTTTATCATATTCTCAATTTCTTTGCAAGGCACATTCATCAAAAGAGGTGGTTCAAAACGTCGAACTGGTTGCCAGTCAATAAGTTCAAAATAATCCTTCGCTTTGAAATTTATTTGGAGTACTTTGAAAATTCTCACTTCTGGTGATTTTCTCTATTTATTTCTAGCATAAATTAGCTTTCGCGTTGCTAAAGATCTGCTATGCTCTCTGTTATCTGTGAGAATTGACAATAGCAAATTTTCAGGGTGGCAAAAAAAAAAAAAAACTATTTCGTTGAAGAACAGCATCTAAGAGCATCTTTCTTAAATTGGGTTCGAAATATCTAGAATATGTGATAAGTTTCCAAATATGACGCGCTCCTTCAGTTATGGATGGCTTTGTCTTGACATGAAACCATACTGGTGCATATACCTTCAGATTCAGATTCAGATTCAGGTAGATTCAGTTAGGTGGGGAGGCCTACCATATGGCTTGAGCTCAACAAGCCCCACCTAGCATATACCTTCATAATATATGTTGTAAGAGTAATGAGATTATCAGAAGGATTTTCTGTAGCCACTTTTAACCTTAAAATTCTACACGTAGTTGTTAGCCATCTTGAGTGATAAACTGGACAATGTTTCATTAATGCCAGATCGGAACCACATTCACCACGTGATATTGCTATGCAAATATCATATAAATATTGCTGGTCATTGCTGAGAACTCTTCTATCTATGTTGTCTTCCAAATAATAAAGTATCAAAAGTTTATTTTATACATTTAATAAAATACGATAAACGATTTCTCATCCTCTCGATCTACCTTTTACGTTATTATTCTTTAACTGTTAATTTTACTTGTACTTTTTAGCTCAAAATTTGCATAAATCTCGATTTTCGGCAGATAATTAAAAGTTTTGGGGCATTGGAAGAAATTTATCAAAGTCAAAAATTATTTGGATGCATGCTAATATACTATAAAATGCCTCTTTTTTTATCCCTCTGATAAAATAATTTAAAAGAAATTTAAAAAACAAAAATTATAATTTTTTATAAAAAATTCAATTTTTTTACCATTTTGGGGGCGCTTGGGGGCACTGGAAGATATGTATGGATTTATATATATAAAAAAGTTTGAACTAATATATATATAAGGCAACTTTCGCAACCCGCGCCAAAAATAAATTTTAAAATATTAAGAAGCAAAAAAAAATGTATGAAATTTATAAAAATTTCAATTTTTAACTATTTTTGAGGCGTTTGGGGCACCGGAAGATATGAATGAATTTTAATAAAAAAACATATGTGAATTAGTATGCATAAAAGGCAACTTTTGCACCCCGCGCTGATTCGATTATCCGAATTTCGATTTTTCGATCCACCCTAGTGTACAGTGCCCACCTTTTGATAACGTCCCAAAACAAAAGTGAATTAGTCTGAGAATAATATACTCTGCTGACATTAAATGATATATTTGAAGTACAATGCGTTAAGTAGTGGGGGGTTTATGGTTAGATATTTTCAAAACATGAGCTTCAATTTTATACAAAACTATGATTTATTATCACCGCAATATTGGATGAAAATGGTCGCTTTATTTTTCGAAAACTGTAATTTTAAGAACAGAAAAATAATTCCCTATTTAAGTTAACAAATTGAACAATTTTAAACACAAATTTAGAGCCACCAAAAAGCGATATTTTCAGGGTTGAGATCGATTGAGTTAAAATGAAACAAATTGCTGTACTTCAAAGTTTATTTTAACGTATATTTTATGTAGGCCTGTCTGTGTTAAATTATCATTCGGACTTTAAAATTTACTTACTACACGGAAATAATTATATTATCACTTTAACTTCTTTTAATAGTATGACACAAAAAAAAGTTAAATTTACGGCAAAAACTTCTGGCAGCAATGTTGCTAAAAATTTTTACCGTAAGAATTTTAGTAAAATTAGATGTAATTTTTTTTATTCCATGTAATTTTACTGCAAATTTTTAAGGCGAAAACTGCTGGCAACATTGCTGCTAGCAGTTTTTGACGTAAACTTAACGACTTTCTTTTTTTTTTCTTTTTTTTTTTTTTTCGGCGTAAGTGTAAGTGTTTATTTTTATATTTTATGAATTTTAAATGTGGTTTAAATATTTATAAATATTTATGTAACATTAATAATTATTTTAAAAGTTACTGCATTTCAAAAATCATCTTGTTTTTGAACTGGCGGTTAAGACTTCAAAAATTGTAAGACCCCATCAAGCGAATAATATACGTATTTCACTAATTAGTGAAATACGTATTTTATTACATATTATTATCATATTAATATCATATATTAATATCATATATTATTATCATATTAATATGATAAAAATAAATGACCCAGTTTGTCTACATGTCTTGAGAAATTGAAAATTTAATTTTGTGTTTTCTCTTTTTTATGGATGCACATAAAGGTGACCATTAAAATTTCAGGAAAGTAATAGTTATAACAAGTGGCAATGCTTTTATTATGATCTCCACAAATTTCACATCGTTCTCAACAATCGTGTCATCTGTAGACAATTTTATAATAAGGTAGTTTAATTATTGAAAGCGGTAAAAAAAAAAAAAAAAAAAAAAAAAAAAAAAAAAAAAAAAAAACCATCAGGATTAATTAAAAATAATTCAAAATGGTTGAAAGTGTTTCTTAAAATATCATTAATTTTTAATATTTTTAAAAATTATATTACAACCTAAAAAAGTATTTCAAAACTAAAAGTAAAGAATACTCAAATCTGAATATGCCGCATCGTCAAAATACCCCCGAACAAAATTACCCAAGCTTGAAACATTTCTATGCCAATTTCTGAAAACAGTAACATACACAAATATGATCACATGATGCTATTCTGGATGTTTATTCACGAATATACATGATATTTGTACTGATATAAGGTGGATTTTAAGCTTTTTTCTGTGAAAACGATAAAATATAATTCACCATTTTTTAGTTATAAATTATTACTGAGCTGCACGTTTCGTTCGAAATCGTAATAAATGAAGAATATGAAGAAATTTAAATATCCTGATAAAATTTACTATGCTTAACAACTAAAAAATAATTTTACTCAAACTGGGCATTTTTAGTATTTCAGAATTGAAAGCACTCGATCGTCATATTTGAAGCAAAAAATGTCATAAAATGAAAACATAAATTTACTCAGATTCGAAAACGCTATTTTTTGCTGCGTATGACGAGACAAAAAATGCATACTAGCATCGAAGAACAAAAATATTTTTTTAGGATCTAAGTATAAATATTTATGTATAAAACAATACTATGTATATGTATTATGTATAAAACAAACAATTGTTATAAACAATACGTTCTATTTATATCATCGCAACATTTGTTTATGTGTAAAGGCAGAAAAAAAGTGTGGAGTCTTGTGTTAGAAAAATTTTCTTTAACGGTTTTTGCTACATGTCAGAGTCATTTTCATTATTTTTAAAATAGTCTGCAAATATGCCGTCAGTTATTTTTTATTTTTAGCCCGTTTAGCATCAAACAGCATGTTGCGTTTAAATCCACATATATATATGAATTGTAAAAATTATTCCAAATGCAACGTAATAAAAAGAGTGTAACATAAAATTACAATAAATTACGTCGGATCTATGGGGGAATGTCACAAAATGTGACATTTTGTTTGTCTGAAGTATTGAAAGATTCATTAAAAATAATACGAAATTTCAAGAGGTAAACTTGTTTTCTATTGGACAATGAAGGAATTTCCATGTTTGTTAGAGTTTAAATAATAGGTTAATTTTTATGCTATTACATGACATTTTTTAGCATATGTTTGCCAGGATAGTGACAATTTCATTCTAAAACACTTTTTTTTTTTTTTTTTAGATCTAGCATTTTAATTTGGTTTAAGGGAACAGGTTTTCTATATAGCAGTTCAAATATAATGTGATTTTCAATTTTGTTTGTTAATTTATGCACTAAAATATTATAATAACTCTAGTAGCAAACCAATATTATACCAAAAGTATACTCAATTTTTATAAAGTTTTTAAATAGATTATTTTCAAAGAAATATCTAAAGGTAGCTATTATATTAATACTTCTCGATTAAACTGTGTCAAAAATAGGAAGAATTATTTTGCATCGCCATATTTATAATTGTTAAAGAACTAAAATGAACAGGCATGGAAATTCACATTTTCAGTAAAAATTGCGTGCGTGCTTAAGGCGATGCCCCTCCCCTTAATTGATATAAATGGGTTTTTCATGCCGAATTATCAGTTTTCAATCAAAAATTAGATATAAGATCATTCTGATGATGCGCCTCCGTGATTGGTATTAGGTGTTCATTGGATAAGTATAAACAGAGAGAACTAATGCTCCTCCCCCTAATTTATATAAATGGTTTTTTTACGCAGAATTATATGATTTCGTTCAAATCTCTGAATATTTTTGGAAGTTTAATGATTAAGTATAAAAGAGGGTGATAACTCCTCTTAAATTATATAAATGGTTTTTATTAAGAATTTTCCTATTTGCTCTGAATTTTAGATATAGATTTTTTGTATGATAAATCATGTCCCTGATTAGTTTAGTGGATTCAATGATTAAGTATAAAAAGGGGCAATGGGTGACTGTTTCCCCTCCTTATATAGTTTTTCGATCGGAATTAACCCTTGAAAATATAAGGCAGTAATTAGTATGCGTAGTCTGTGAGATCAATGCCATTAGTTTAACTGGGCAATATTCTTTTTATTTAATTGCTTCATTTCTGTAATTAGAAATGCAATGTCTCTTGAAAATACTTCTAACAATATTCTTTATTAGAATGTAAATAAATAAATTGCATTATATAATATTTAATAGGATTTTTATTGTGCTGACTGCAATGTTCGTATTTTATTATATTCCCCTTTTAATTAAATGCTCGACGATAAACATTTCTAGATTTTATTTATCTAAGGAAAATAACACTACTGAGGTTACCATAGCAAAATAACTCTTTGTTATAAGTATGAAAGAAAAACTGAAATTTGATGGAGGATGACATTATTGTGCAACAAATAATGTGAAAATCAATTAGTTACGAGCATTAATTTGTATTTATTAATCCAAAAGTTAATTTGAAACTTGATCAAACTCAATTATGCAGCACTAAAACAGCTTTGAAGATTACGATGCGTTTATATGTAAGAGCAGTTAATTAGCTTAAAATATTTCTAGCACATTAATGAAGTATATATTGTTTGTACTATTATCTACGATGTACGAATTTAATCTTGTGTATTTAAAAACAGCTTGATTCTCACATATATCTCTTGTCCATCAAATTATTTATCTCTAATGCAAGAAAACATAATGCTAATTTTCAACGCAATGTTAACTTTATTATTTAGGAGCATATCGAGTGCGATTTTAATTCTAACAAGCGCCTTTTAATGCATGATTATTTTATTTTAATTATTTATTTATTTTACAAAATACTTAAGTCAATTTCTTTCTGTATTTTGCTCTAAATAACTAAAAAAAAACTTTATTTTTTGTGTATTGGTTCATATTATTCCCAATCTTCTAAATGTAAATGTGTGAAATTTTCAAGAAATAAAAAATCACAGAGTTTATGTTTTTTTTTTTTTTTTTTTTTCATTCAAAATGTTTTTTGAAAAGAAAAGGAACACCAAAAGACTAACATGTTTTAACAAAATACTCATGCTGTTCCACTAGTTTGCTATTTCAACTGCTGCAGGAGCAAAGCTTCACTATTAAAACAGAATACAAAATATATATTATTTATAATTCTGTTTTTAAGGAAGCAGGCAATTTAAATTAAAAGTTACCGGTTAAAATTTGCCTGAACATAAATTGTATTTCTTCCCTCTAAATGCAAGAGGATTACATTTAAATTTCTTCTAATTTTATGCTTGTAAATTGTTCATACTAAATGTAAGCGGACTGGATTTTATCTATTAAAAATGTTCTTTTTAATACCTGTAAATTTTTAACTAAATTAACTACAATTATGCATAAAAACATACAGGGTGAATCATAAATATCGAAACAATAGGCTATCTCCTTAAATATTTCCCCTAGACCCATAATTCTAATTGCAAATATTCATAAAAAAGGTAAACTCTTTGATAAGATAAGTTGCAACACCATGGGGTTCCATTTGAAAAAGTACTAAAATTAACTTTTCATATGGCTCCCGTAGGATAAAAATTCCACTTAGGAAAAATTTTCTTATCCAGTCCTGAATTAGACACAAAAAGTTGCATCTTCATATCTTCAAAACTCGCAGAGTTATAGCCGTTTAAATAATTCAACAGGTTTTAAGGGACAAATTGAATTTTTAGATACAAATTGAAATGCGTGCAATGTTACTTTAACAGTTCTAGAAAATGTGTAAAAAATCTATCTTTTGAGTTAGAATTTTGATTATTTTTCTCTTTTGTGATGGTTAGCAATATAATTTGCTAAGAAAATCAGGTCCAAAAATTTATCATAAAATTTATAAAAATTTCACATGATTAGTACTGGTTTAAATGGGATGATTAAAAATTGTTATAACTTCAAACATTATTTATTGGATTTCAATTTCTTTCAATTTTATTGAAGATGAAAATCTGATTTTAGTTTTGTTTCGGGGTATTTGTTTTTCAATATTAATTTTAGAACTATTAAAATATTTATTGAAAAAAATAATATAACTTTTTAAAAAAAAATCATATTTTCAAAAATAAATAGTTTTTCAATTTTGCCCGAAACAAAACTAATATAAAATAATTAAAATGACATGTTTCAAGATTTTACTTTTTTCCTTTAACAATTCTTAACTTTTAATAAGATCAGCACTGGACGAAATTTTCAATCCCGGTCTTGAACAATCCATATTAAAATGATTATCTCTGACTGACCTAATACGTGCATGAAATAAGTAAAATTTGGTTTAAATATATATATATATATGTGTGTGTGTGTGTGTGTGTGTGTGTGTGTATGCATGTATTATTATTATTATATTTTTAAGAATAGTATATTTAAATGCTAAAAAATTAAACACAATAAAAACAGAGAAAAAATCTGCTTATGACGGAGTTCTGTCTTAAACAAAAAATGTGTTGATTCATGCAAAATGAATACAATAATACCTGAAAAAAATAAAGTCCATTTAACCCTCCTAGGAAAGGCAATTATTTTATACGCATTTTTTCATTCCTATGTGATTCGTCTTAAAAGGTTTTACTGTATAAAATTTTTCAAAGTCTCCAACGCACGGGATATGGATTATCGATATTAAAATATAAGTGAAACATTTAGATATAAACAGAGATTCATTGATAAAATTAATATATCACAGCCTTTGGCGCTTCCTTAATAATAAAGAGTATAAATATAAAAAAACAAAAAGCTAAATAAATATTTTTGGTCAGAACTCCTCCCCGCGAAACAATTTTTAACTACACTGAAGTAAAAAACTATGTAGAAATTCATGGCTGAGCCGGGGTATGATTTAATTTTTTTCCAGGCTGGTCCGGAGTATAATTTTAACACTTTTCCATGCCGGGCAGAAAAATTTTCCCTATGGGTGGGTTTGGGACCGGAACTATATATTTCGATCCATGCAGACCTCCAGTGGTAACGATCAACATAATTTGAAAGCAAGTTTTGATTTAAATCAATACGCTGCTTTATTATGTCCAAATAAGAGGCACGGTCTTAAATCGACATTTAATACGGACAATTTGCGGATGATTCCTCATTTGCTTTGAAACCGAGTCAAAAATTCTTCGTTTACAGGCATGGTAAAGTTGTTTAAGTCACGAACTTTGGATTTTAATATCTCTGTCAGATTTTCAGATATGAAGATGATTTTTTTTTATTGTTGTTCAATTTAGGAATGGATAAGGAATAATTTCATAATTGGGAATTTTGCTCTACGGAGACCGTATAAAAATTCAATTTTCATATTTTTTTCAAATAGACCCCCCCCCCCCCCCGTGGAGTTGCAACTTATCTTATCAGAAATTTTACCTTTTTTTATGAATTTTTGCAATTGGAAGCATGGGTCTAGAGGCGAGGCAGTATTTAAAGAGATAGGTTATTGTTTCGATATTTATGACTCACCTTATATATATATACGCACGCACACACACACACACATATATATATACATATATAAACATTCAGAAAAAAAGTACATCTAAACAAGTTAAAAGATATAAGAACCAACGAAATATCACAAAAAAATGTTTTTTGTCTTAAATCTATTTTAGTAGCTTATGATTATTTTACTTTAAAATGATTTAATATGGTTTAAGTTATGTTCTAACCACATTTACTAAATACTGTATTCTAATGTAGTTTCAAGCAAACAATATGCTCTAGCCAAAAGAATATATTACTATACCGAATTTTAAAATTTTCTACGTTCTTTTCTCCCAGTCTATAAAAATAAATAAATAAAAATTTAATATTTGAGGGTTTACCAAAACATAAAATTTAAGATTTAACAAATGCTTTAGCATGGGTTAATGGGGCAATGTTAATATATTTTTGGGGAAATAAATTTTAGAAAAATGCACGTTTCAAGTTTTTTGTAATAAATGCTTTTACAAAGTCTTATTAAGTAAAAAAGTACATTTTAATCATCAATGTTAAATTCATTAAAAATATAGAATACGATTTCTAAATAAATTGTAACCATTTCCTTGAAAACTTCAATTTTAACTTTCTCAGTCCTGATGTCATCAGGAGAAGACACTAAATAACAGCATTTAATATTATTTAAATGCTTCTATATTTGTTTATTTAAATTACGATTTTAATAAATATGTGCATTTTATAAGAATATATATATAGACTGATACATATTTGGAGATGTTGTATAGTACTTTTAAACCGGTTTTTGTGATTCCTCATGATATTAAATCCTCATAATAAATATATAAAATAATTCTCTAACTTTTCTGATGTAAAATTACAGAAATCTGCATGCCTAGTAAAATTTTATTTGTACACTGTACAAAAAAGATGTAAATCTCCAAAATTAGGTTTTTAAAGCTACAAAAATCTGGGACTTTAAAAAAAAAGCGACAAAATTTTCGTAATTTCACTAAAATTTGATGTATAAACCGGGTTGCAGTTACATAAAAAGTTTTAGGCATCATAGTTCCCAAATAATTTTTAGCAATCTTACAGTTTTCTGGTTACCAGTTCAAATGTTTTTGCTTTACATATATTTTTGTTATTGTTACATAAAACCTCTAGGAATCACAGTTTCCCAGAAAAAAAAATAGTAAGTTTACAGTTTTTTTTTTATTTTTTTTATTTTATTTTTATTTTATTTTTATTTTTTTTTTTACTTCGTACAAATCATTCTTACTAATTTAACTGATAGCCCGACAGCCCTAATACCATTTTTTAGCTTCGTTCATAAATATGTATGCATATATAACACCCATAATCAGTATGTCTGTCCGTCTATGCATTTATAACTGAACAAAATTTACTGAATCGAAAGGCTTGAAATTTTTTAATATTTAAGGCCTTAAATGTAATTCTAAAAAAATAATAACTTTAATAAAATTAAACGGCATTGGAATAACTATTTCAGCTTTGATTATTTTCAAATTAATTAATTTTTTTTTATTCTGCTTAACATATATGTAAAATTTCTAAACATGAAAGTTCCATGGAATTCATTCATTAAAAATTTTTGAATGTTTTAAATTTATTTACTAAAATAGACTTTTGAAATAAATCCCAGCAACAAGGAGTATAAAACAACTTATTTCTAAGTAAATTTTAAAGAAAATTATGCAGGATTTAAGAAGATTCTCGATTCGTATTCTGCAATTCATCACCATGAAATAAAACAAAAATAAATTAAAGAAACTATTTCGAAAAGATTTTTAAAGTGCAAAGAAAAGTAAATTTTCTAAAGCAGGATTAAATATCTCTAGGGAAATATAGTGTTTGTAAAATTCAAAAGAAAATTAAGAAACCTCCTTTTTTAAAAAGAATGATAAATTTATCTTAAAATAAATTTAAAATAATTATGGTTTTGCTTTGCAATGTGAAATAACGATCTAGAAGTAAACAAAAGTTTTAAATAATTTTTAACTAATATAAGTTTTAGTTTGAAATCTTGTAGGTAATGGCTGTTTTTTTTTTTTCATTTTAAAATAAATGATAGGATAATTAATAAGTTGTCGTATTCTTAAGTCTGTTTTAAATCAGTGAAGAAAATATTGAAGAATGTGGTGTTTCTGTAGAAACTTTGCAAGGTAAATAATTGTAAGATAAATAACAAATATGACAACAAACGTTTTCTAAAGCTAGTTACATGAAGCAGTTCATCTCGTCATTCGTTAATACGTTAATACGTTATATAATCATTGATAATACATCGGTAATACATTAGAATACCGTAAAAGAAGGAATTTTGGAATAATACTCTTAATTTGTCAAAATATAAATGAAGCATTTTTTCTAATTTTGACAAGACGCTTAATTCTGCTTCACTCCTAGGATCCGTCATATGTATAACTATAATAAACAGCTATATGTTTTTTTTTACTTTTTTTAAAATTAAACGTATCTTACTGATTTACATCATCTCAGAAATGTAAGTAAATAAATTATATTTTTTATGTGGGAATGTAATTTAAAACTGAAATTACATTAGCAAAAGTTGTGCGCATTGTAAACACATTTCTAATTTTGTTTTTTTTTTAAAAAGTATAATTCTGGGGTGTTTAAAAAGACTAAAATGATATTCGCTTTAATTTTTTTTCTTGTTTATTCGCTTTACATTTTTTTAGAACATTTCGATCCCAAATTTCCTTCAACCACGTAAGCAGAATTATGCAACACTGAAAGTACAAAAGAAATAGCCTACCATTCCTTTGTTAGGAGTTATATATCTATTTAATAAAATGAAGTAAGGCATACGAAGGATTCTTATTATACTTATAGTTGGGTAAAAAATATGCACTACGCATTTGTATGGCTATAAAAAAACGCTATTTGACAACAACAACAAAAGTTTTTGGAGCTCTACTTTACTACTTTATTTAAACCTTTACCTACCGATGGTACTTATAATTACTTATTATAAAATTCTTATAGGTCAATTAGTTGTAATACTCTTTGAAATGAGTTACAGATACATTACTTTTTTTCTTCCAAAAACATTATTGGTTACACAAAACAAAAATATTTTTATAGGTTGATTTCTTTTGCCTTTTTATCTTTTCAGCTTTCCTGGCGCTGAGGGAGAGGGATGGGGATTTTTCAATATGGAAATACTTCTATTTATATTGTAGGAACATCATATTTTTACATTTTGTAATTCTACAAAATACTAAAAAAACAATTTAAAATAAAAGGTTTGAGTGAGGTTATAAATGTTGCTTAAAATCCCTGTAAATTCAAATTTAATTAGCTCGTCTAAATCTTTCCATCCTTCTAAAATCCTTCAAAATTGTATTATATGATTATGTAAATTTTTTAATTTAGTTTTAAAAATTTACGTAAAATGCTTTAGAATGTAAAATTTTCATGAATTATGAATGCGGTAGAAAAAGGATTAAGGAGAAAATTTCTCAGCGAATTTTAAAAAATTGCTTCCACAAAGAAATCATGTCTTCGACTGAAAATCAAGTTAATAAAACCAATAAATTGCATTTTATAACATATCATTCTGCGAGTGTTATATCTAATTATATATGATCTTCTTTTATGCGTAGATGGTTTATTTAAAATTAGATTCGATTTGTACTGGTATGGAGGAATTAATTTATGAGTCCAGCATGATAGAGACCTGTGATTCAAATCATCTTATATTTATACATACGTTTCTTACATAATATGAATAATACTTCCTAATAAATAGGAGCATATATATATAAATATATATTAGGGTGGTGCGAAAAAACAAAAGTTTTTATTTCCGAATCGCTATAGTGCGGAAAAGTTGCAATTGGTAAATACAAGAAAGACAAAAAAAGAATTTTTCAAATCGGACTATATCTTCCGATCGCGCAAACCACCTAAATATTTAAAAAAAAAATAAAAAATGAAAATTTCCGATTTTTTCAGAATTTTTTAAAAAATATTACATATACATATATTTTATCACTGTAGGGAAAATATCTGCATATTGTACTGTTTAATAATAAAAAAAATATGAATTGCGTTTAGAGAATATCTTCCGATCGCGTAAGCTCATTAAAAATCGGTGAAAAATTCAATTTTCAGTGATTTTGATGTATTAAGAAAATAATTAAATATGTTCAGTTTGCGGTATCATGTTAAAATTTAAATGTGAATTAATACTATTGAGCACATTATGCCATTTTTGAACAACCGAGGTCTTACCATGAGGAGATCGTTGCAGGGCGAAAAGGTTTAGTAGTTTGCGCAACTCCAGTTAGCCACGTTGCGAAAAGCGCTGAAGTCGCCCTACGTGTACATACCCATCGCTCCCCAACCTCGTCCACTTGCACAGTGCGCCATTTGGTATCAGTGAGCCCGTAAACGAATTTCGTTTGTTTATTGGGTGTATTGTGTTATTTTAATTACATTAACAAGTGACATGGATACGGATATGCATCTGTCGTTGACCAAGAAGATTATCAGACAATCTTTTCATTGTCCTATACTCGTTCGCTCAAGAGATTTTCCACCAAATATTCTACCAACACACGAATATAGCGCCTGTATACTTAAGAACTGTACACCTAACCCTGTATACCTAAGACACTAACGAACACCCTTTAAATGAATTTAAATGCTTGTAGAATTGTTAAAAACACTTCTGGACTTTTTCAATAAATGCGTCCATATAATACGCATTGATATGCATAATGATACATGTTTGAAGATGTTTTATAGTAATCTTAAATAGGTGTATGTTGTCCCTCGTGATATTTGTCTCAGAACTGAGGAGGATAAATAAAGTATTGTCCTTTCTACCATCAAAATATATGTCATGTGATTCTTCTGAATCCATTTGACTTTGACGAAATTTTTTTCTAGTGCGGCTGATATCCATTCTAATTTTGTATCAATCAATAACTTGAGAAGCATCAGTTTTAGTTATTATAGCAATATCTTCTAGCACACTCAACGCTATAGCAGCACCTACAGTGTCAAATACACCATTGCGATCGCAATGTAACAATGCAGATTGTAACTCCTCATTCATTTGCAGTGGTAATTTCTTCTATTCAAATCTGATAGGCTATATCGGTCATGGTAATGAGATTTTATATACACATACATTAGCATTAAAACTATCCTGTATTTCATCTAAATGCTCATGATCTTTCATTTCCGCTTTAACAGATTTGGACGGTTACCTTTTCAATATATAGTTTCCTCGTCCAAAACTTGAATTCAGATTTTTCCTCCTTTTGATTTATAGTACCAAATTCTCCCGTTCCGTACTTTTTCTGGAGGTAGATAAATCTATGCTCAATGACTAGAATTTTATTGTGTTTTTCAGACGTACAATTAGTCTCAATCAGACACTCCCTCAGATCTGGAGACACTTTACAGGCGCAATTTTAATACATTACGTATTTCCAGGCTGTAATATCACACAGTTAAGCTCCTTGTTTTCTAAATCCATCAACCTTTTATATAAAATCTGGCTTTTCCTTGTCTAGAATGTAATATTTCTTTAGTTTATAATACTTATCGTAGTAGGCATTATCTAAATGATTCTATACTCAGAAACTTTTGGGATTGATGCCTTCTAATAGATATATTTTATTTTTTATGCCACTGTATTGCTGACAGATAAGAAACTCACTATAATGTTCTTGAGTTTACTTGCTAATAGAAACCTCTCCTCAAAGCAGCATCGAGGAACATCTTCATGTGTTGGAAAAATATTTGGCATTAAATGTCAAGGCAAGGGACAATGAAAAGATTGTCTATTAATGTTCTTGGTCGCGACATATGCATATCCGTATCCATGTCACTTGTTAACGTAATTAAAATAACACAATACACCCAATAAACAAACGAAAATCGTTTACGGGCTCACTGATACCAAATGGCGCACTGTGCAAGTGGACGAGGTTGGGGAGCGATGGGTATGTATACGTAGTGCGACTTCAGAGCTTTTCGCAACGTGGCTAACAGGAGCTGCGCAAACTATTAAACCTTTTCACCCTGCAGCGATCTCGTCGTGGTAAGATATCTGTTGTTCAAAAATGGCCTAATGTGCTCAATAGTATTAATTTACATTTAAAATTTAACATGAGATCGCAAACTGAATTTATTTAATTATTTTCTTAATACATCAAAATTACTGAAAATTTCCCCGATTTTTAATGAGCTTGCGCGATCAGAAGATATTCTCTAAACTCAATTAATTTTTTTATTATTATTAAACAGTACAATATGCAAATATTTTTCACTATAGTGATAAAATATATGTATATGTAATATTTTTTAAAAATTTCTGAAAAAATCGGAAATTTTAAATTTTTTTAAATTTTTAGTTGGTTTGCGCGATCGGAAGATATAGTCCGATTTGTAAAATTCTTTTTTTGTTTTCCTTGTATTTACCAATCGCAACTTTTCCGCACTATAGCGATTCGGAAATAAAAACTTTTGTTTTTTCGCACCACCCTAATATATATATATATATATAAATATAAATATATATATATATATATATACATTCGTAAAATTCTAATTAATACTAGGAAATAATTGAGACATCTGGATCAAAATATTTTCTGCATATTAATGTTGAGTCGTAAGTTTTCAGGAAACTGAAAATTGAAATAACCGTAGAATGTGGAAGGTCGATTCTCCCCGCTTATGCATTTGAACGAATACAGTGCCCGATAATTTCACAATGAAATGTTGACCGCTATTCAAAGTCATAGTCCATAATATGACACAATTGATAGATGGAAAAGAAAATTTCAAACTAGCCATATATTGCTTACAGACGATCCAATATGTGAAAGACAACACAAAAGAAATTTGCGATTTTACCCTATCAGACCGAAGGGTCACTATCCAAAAAATCACTAATGAAACTCGCCAGTGTGTGGAAAAACTATTCGCAAAAGCCTGCTCATTTCAAATGTCTGAGCAAGTTGATTTCCCAGATAGCTCACTGTCCCTGCTGCCCAGAGATGCAGTGGAAGGTATATTGGGGCATACGCAGTATATCTTTTGGAATTTTTTTTAAAGTTCCTTACACTCTCTAATTATCAGTGTATATCCTATTTATAAATGTCTATGAAGTCAGCGTATATCCCATGTCAATACTGTATATATTGTTGCTTCTTCACCTACAGTTTCAATAGGGGAGTAAAAGAGATTTGTTTTTGATATTTTGCCACATCCATTGATCTCGCACCAAGGAACTTTTTTCTTATATCCCACTGACGGATTTTTTCTGACTACAGAAACAAATAGGAACAATGGCTTTTAGCCCAATTTGCAAAGTAATTCCATTACGGTCTTCAAAGGGTTAAAAAAATGCTAGGTTGAATGTATAATTCCGTATATTGATAGTTTAAAAAAAATAAAAAAAGAGAAAGAAAATAGAAAATAAAAAATATATAATAATAAACTTTTAGCTCTATTATTTCGTAGTGGTGATATTTTATTATATATATAAAATGTACTTGACACATAAATTTCAACAAATACATGTGTATATCATACCTTTATTTATATATATTTTGAAATTTTATTCTTGTTTTAAATTTATCATAATTACTAGTTCTCTGACTCTAATTACATTTCTAATACATTTTTTTTTACATAATTTTTATTTAATGATTTGGAATTAAAATATAAAACGAAAAAAATAACTTTATCATTTAAAGTAAAAAAAATAATTATTTTAATTCATTTAAAGAATCCGAATTAAAAAATTCCAAATCTTAAAGAAATTGTTAATACCACTGAATTATATTTAAGATATGTATACGTAGTTTAAATAATTCTTTAATTATTTCCAAACTATTTGTGAAATGTTTTTCTTAAAAGTTATATTTGAAACTAGTTATTAGCGACACATACATAAAACCCAAAAGAAATTAAATTCTGGGAAAATGTGAGATATAATTAAGCAGGATTTTACATGTCTCTAGAATCCTATTCCCGTTACCAAGAAAAAAATATATATTAAGGAAGAGAAAAATGTTTGAATTTCAATTTAATTGCGAAGTAAACAAACATTTTAACATATTTTTCTTTTCACTTGGGAAATAAAACAGCTTGAAAATTAAGAATAGAAAAGTCTGAAAAAATACTCTTTTTCAATGAAGAAATTTATCTTCATATATATTTAAAATAATTATAGTTTTATCTCACATCTCACGCTAACATGCAATGAATAAAGCAAAGGGGGGGGGGGGGGCAACATTTGTAAGAAAAATCATTTTGAAAATCTTAATAAATAAATAAATAAATAAACAAATATGTATATGTTATATAGAAATTTTATTTTTCAATATTTACATTATTCTTAGTTTATGGCCTATTCATTAATCCCTATTTATTAGTAATATCTGTTATTTATTCCTTAATTATTTTTTTTAGTAGTAACGTCTGTATAAGTAGTAACATACGTGTATGTTAATAATTACCTTATTTAAAATCTTAATCTAAAAATTTTAATACCTGCATAAATTTTTATAAATTACCGGAGTTATTATATTCTGAGAGAAGTTAATTTTTATTTTCGAATTGCAAAAATAGCCATTTTTCTATTTTTATCTCTGATCTATTCCAAGCCACCCTTTGTCCTACGCTAGACTTTTTACACTGAAATCGCTGCATTATCAAATCTGGGATTCATTCTCAATAGCAGCAGCCTATCTCACGTAATATGTGCAGCTCCCGCTACTGGATGTTTGCAGTTTACTAATTGGTCCGTTTCTGTATTACATTGGAATCTTTGTATCTATGCGACTTTTAACAAATCCGAGATGTCTTGACTTCGAAATGCATAATTTCTGGCGTTTCTAGTGTTCCCAACTAAGCTTCGAAATATGAACAATCTATCAGAGTATCTAACATTTTTAAACACAAATATTACACTGTACATAAACTACTTAAAAAGATGACAAAAATATTTTTAAAAGATGTTAAATTATTTTAATTCTTGGTATTTTCAACTGTAAACACAGCCTTTTTCAGAAAATACAAAAATGCTATTATAAACGTCTTATTTTTCAAATGTCGCGTAGTTAGCGTCGAAATTTTCAGATTCAGAAAACAATGTGAAAGTAATATATAGATATTGAAGACAATGAAATATTACTTGTTTTATGATTTTTTAAGCAAACTCATCCATATTTTTGGTATGTTGTAGGATAAAACGTTATTACAAACAGTAATTTATTTAATAATAATTTCTATTGATTCTTGAATAATTCACAGTAATTCTTCAGGGAACATATGACTTTTGCATCGTCGAAATTAACTTGTATATTTTGCTTCTGGTTGAGTCGTGACTGCTGCTTGTCAAATTTCTAACATGTTCTTTCACGATCATGTTTCTAACAAGATCTTTCAATGATATTCCACTTTCCTCAATATCTATATTTTTTTTTCTCAATGTTTTCCGGATCTAAAAATTTACCTTCATAAAAAAATGACCATTTCACTTTCAGGGTACATGACATTTCGGTCCCGCCACTTCGGCCCCGCCATTTCGGTCTCGCTGTTTCGGTCCCGAGACATTTCGGTACCGAGACATTTCAGTCCCGAGATAATTCGGTCAGGAGACATTTCGGTCCCTGGCCATTTCGATCCCTTGCCATTTCGGTCCTCAGTCATTTCGGTCCCTTGCTATTATTTTGCTCGCCATCTTATGACTCAAATTCTAATTGTTGTGTGTCTGTCAAACGGTATAAGTTCAACGTTATTCGAGCCTTTTAAATTTTTTTTAGTTCTCCCTCTCCCTCTCCCCAAATTTTATAAAAAGCTAAATATAAAGGTCCGATAATTTTAAACTTTTATAATTTGCAATTATGAGATCACAGTGAGCTATTTTTTTATTTTTATTTTTATTTTTATTTATTTTTTGCTTGATTAAACAATGTGACATAAGTTTAGGGGACATTGTCTTTTGTTTTTATTATTGGCATTATTTTACAGAATTTTAAGTTTTATTATTTATTATTAGCATTAGTATTTTATATGTACTACATATAAACTACCACAAATATATTTTTGGTTCTTACGCACATTATTTTAGAATCTTTAAATGATTATTAATGGCATAATAAAAAATTTGTGCTTATTTTTTTCTACTTTCAATTAGTTTAGTAATAAATAATTATATACTTATAAGTTATAATGTGTATGTATTTCCTCAAATCGCTCTTCTACACCACCCTCTCTTTAATAATTCAGAAATGAGATAGATTCATTGTTGAACATTTTTTTTTTTAATTTTATAATACACATTTGTATATTATAAATTTGTTTTCATAAGTTACTTTCCATTATAAATATTGAGAGAACAATAGTGATTTTGGAACAAGGCGTACTAAGAAAAATTTCTGTTTTCAGAAATTTACCTCCACTACTTTTTTAATAATAATGATAATAAAAATAATTGAATGCATTTTTTTAACAGTCTTTTCAACCCATAAAGACAATTTTTGCGAGCTAATTTTATTGAAACTGGAATTTCTTTATTCTAATAAGATCATTATTTTTTTTATTTATTGTAATAATGTAATTATTTTTTTTAATATATTTTATTTTTAATTTTTAAATGGAAAAGCTAAGCTTTTTTTCTTTGTCGTTTATTTATTTATTTACTTATTTTTATTTATTTATTTTTTTTGTATTACCTTTCGGCTCCCACTTTCTCAGAAAAAAAAGAAAAAATTCTTATTTTAGTTATATTTTTAATTATATTAATTGTTTTAAATTTCTGTAACTTTAAATATATAATAAACAAACAAGTAAATGATAAATTTCTGTTTATAACTTCCATAAAAATTAATGATGCATTGAATAAAAAATAGATTATGTATTAAGTTTATTTTAGACAAAAATTTGTAATGTATATCAATAATGTTAATAATTAATAAATATATTTAATAAAACATTAAATTGATTTTTATATTAAAATTTTTAATTGTTTTGAGAATTAGGACTACCAATTACCCTTAAGATCACCAATTATGATTATGTTTTCCAGATGAAATTTGTGCGGTAATACGTGTGTATGGTTTTTGGGCACTTATAATTACATTATATTAAAATTTTATGGCCTTCGGTTAAAAAAGCTCTACAATGTTCCCTATAAAATTATGTCATGCTTCGCAAAATTTCAGCTTACTGGAGAAGGGACCGAAATGGCAAGGAACAGAAATGTATTGGGATCAAAACGGCAAAGCACCGAAATGTCTCGGAACCGAAACGGCGGGACCGACATGTCTCAGAACCGAAACGGTTGGACCGAAATGGCAGAACCGAAATGGCGGGACCGAAACGTCCTGCTTCCTCACTTTCACTTCTTTTTTGGCACAATCTACGTGACATTTGAAAAATAAGACGTTAATAAGAGAATTTTTGCATTCTCCGAAAAAGTGTGTGTTTACAGTTGAAAGTACTAAGAATGAAGGTAATTTAATATCTTTTAAAAATATTTTTGTCATCATTTTAAGTATTTTACTTATATTGAAATTTTTTATTTTACCTTTTTAAAAGATGAATTCAGCATTTTATTTATTTTGTTACTGATCCAAATTTTATGCTTAAGATATTTTTAGCATGATGTAGGGAATTATGATCTAGCTTGAGAGCTCCACGAATGTTCTCATAATGAGGAGATTGTTGAGATGTTTTCATATTTTGCCGAATAAACGTCATTAGAATGACATTTTGGCTTTGTTTCTATGGAGAAACTACCGGTTACAAAACATTTACCATGAACGTTTGCCCTGACCATCGTATAATAATACTTCTTAGAAACTTCTGTTTCAATTGGATATACCGTATTCAACTATTTACAGCAATTTCATTTAGTGAACAAGATTTCATAATTGCTTATACACCACAATTTTTTAAGTTCGAAAATAGTGCTGGCAAAATAATTAAGTATGAGCAATTACTTTGATAGTTGTGTGAGATCAACAACAGCGGATGATGGGCTAAGATGGAAAAAGTAATGCTCCGTCATCAGTTGCTGAAAACACATGTCCGTAAATAGACAAAGCACATCTTTTTACTTGTCCCATTATGGATACGTGTTCACAGTAGCTAATGAGAAAATTATTATATTTTCCAGCTTGAAACTCGTCCTATGACTTGCTTTATTTTTTATGGTGTTTTAGATAAAGTTTTATTACTTTAATTAGAATTGATTTGTATGTTAATTTTGACCACACTCTAAAAAATGTTTAAATACTTCAACTTAATTTCTAAATTGTGTGTTTAAATGAGTTATTACAGTCTTCGTTAGAAAGCGTTATTACATTTCTAATACGCCATATTAACTCATGTAAAAACTCACCGTACTTTTCATATTGCAAAACGAAAAAAACCTACATCTCATGAATAATGCGCATCCTCTTTTTACAATAGGAAATTTTGAAATTTAAATATTATATTGTACGAACTATTTTTTATTTTTTTATTAAAAAGAAAAAAAAGAAGAACATTTATTACAGCATTTACTGACATTGATTTTGTCGTTAACATCTTTGCTCGTGTCAATTACACTTGTTTTATTTTGTATGGTACTGTTTTCTTTTCAAAAGAATATTATGTGTTTTTTAATCTCCTGAATTAAGTAATTGGACAAGACAATGTTTTCCGCGCTAAATACCGGTGTTGAAATTATAGATTTATGCTCACTTAACACAGTACAAAAACATAGCATTTCTCGTGAAATGAAAAATACACCAGAAAATTTCAATTTTATATATGTATGTAAGTTTCATTTCTTTTTATGCTTAATCTTAATGTATTTACTAAAATCGGAAATGGAAATCTTTTATAACAGCATACTACAAAAGTCACAGCTAGTCAGTTATTTTATTTCGTTCTCTTAACACTTTTAACACAATAGTAACTGGCAGTATTTAGTAAGATCATAAACTACAGGTGTCACAAATGTCATGTATATCACACTTTTTACACAGCAAACCAGACTCGTTGCAATAAACGATTATAAGAAATGGAAATGTAATAGAAATTTCAAAATTACAAAATGAATCTAAAAGAAATGAAAACTATTTTTAATATATCTATTCTATATATTAACGAAGGTAATCTACCATAATATCACAAGCTGAGACATTTCTTTGTCTATGGCAATTATGAAATATCTTATTGCGTTTTCAAAATGATTCTTTCGGGTAATATCTAATGACAAATGCAAATATCGGTGGGTGGAGGCCATTATTTTAGAAACGAACAATTTGAAAATGAATTGGGTACAGTAATAATGAAAATTTCTCTGAGAAAATTTTAATAAGAATAATTAGAACTTATGGAAACTTAATTATTCTCAAATGAAAAAAAATACTCTGGATTTCTAATAATTATTTTTTTGTTTGTTAAAAGTTCAGATAATATAACCTGATTACAAATCAATTACATGACATTTATGCTGTATCTGATTGTATGTTATAAGTATATTAATAGAACTTGGCTTAGGTGTATTTAGATAAGCAGAAACACCGTCGTATTAGAAATATATTTTAGATATTTAGTGACTGTCTGAGGACGATTTGAGTTTTAAAGTGTGTTTAACCATACATTGTATAATAATTGTTACAGTGAAACTCGTTTAAGATACGAATCAAGGGACCGAGAGCATTTCGTATCATAAGCAAGATCGTACCTTATCCGGATTTTAAATAATATATATCCGGAATAATATAATAATAATTATCCGGATTTTAATATTATATCCATTTAAAAATTATAAGTATGAGATAAATCAGATTTAAGATAAAATAATTCAGTTAAATATGTAATAGAAGTGCTTGCAAGCTTTTCACAAAACATTTAAAGATTTTACTGAACATTAGAAAATCTATATGACAGTATTTTCAAATAATAAAAATAATAATATGTAAGATATTTTTAAATATATTTTATCAGGATTTTATTCGATTCTATATTTTTGTTTTAATTCCATAAAAATTGAACAAATTGAATGAAAAAGTTGTTTCCAAATTTAATTTATATCTGAAGGTTTCAGCTTTAATTGTGTAGTAGTAGTAGTAATAGTAGTAGTAGTAGTAGTATATATATATATATATATAACAAAAATTTTTGCTGAAAAAAAGTAGATATTAAAAAAGTTGATTAAAAGATAACCATAGTTTCATATATATTTCGTTACACACAAGTCTAATACAAAAAAGCAAAACGTGACATAAAATTTGACAGGTATTTTGGTTTTAAAATCTTACAAAAAGTTATACTTAAAATATATATACATATATAAGTCAAAACATTTTTTTTCATTGAAGCTACAAATAGAAAAACTAATGAGAAGATCACTGTTGCTAATCATAATACATATCCATTATTTTTCTGTTTTGGATAACGCAAAAATAAAATAGTTCAAAAACGCATTTGGGAAATATACTGTTAATCATAGACAAAAAAAAAAAAAAAAAAAAAAAAAAAAAAAAAAATCTGCTTTTGAACGAATTTTTATGCAAACTAACTTTGTTTTGTCATAACATTCTGATATATACATGCATTAACATAAATTTAAAATAAAAGCTTAGAGACTCATTTGAAAAATATTTTATTCATTCTTTATATTTGATAAACATGTCAACAATAATAAAAAATCTTTTTTTTTCGTTTTTTTAATTAAAAATTTCTATTCCCTATTACAGGAAATTTTAAAATAAATAAATATAAAAAATATTTCACTTCAGCCATGTAGTATTTAATTCATTTTAAGCTCAATTTTTAATGACATTGTATTTGTTTATAAGAGTTCTTTTTATTCCCATCAGCCTGTAATAAAAATAATTTTGAGCACATTATTTTTCAATTATTTTTTGAGTACATTACACGATATATTCATAAGAGATTTTACTTGAAAAAATGAAAAAATAAAAATCTTGCAATATATAAATTATTGCATGCCTTTTAAAGAATCATACATTTAAACAAAAATGTCCCTACATTAATGAAAATTAAACATTCATATGAATAATTTGTAATTTTCTATAAAAGAAAAGGATAACTTCATAATAATTCTCATATCAATTAAAATAACAAGTAAACAACAAGTAAGTAGAAAATAAACTAGATTTATTTTTGAGAAACACATCGAGTCTTCACGTCGAATCTTCACTTTTGGTATGAAAAAAAAGTTCTTCTGAAGTCCTGGTGAAAAATCATTGCTATTCGATTTTTACGCATTTTTTTCTATATTACTTGAATTCTATGCAAAAAAGAAAAATTGAAAATGTTGCATATCTTGATATAGAGTTAGAAAATGCAAAATTTGTTTTTCTTAGAGTGTTTTGAATCAAATTTTTAGTAGCATAACAATTAAATAAATGGTTTATAGTTCTTCTTTTACGTAAATTTCGAAAAAAAAATACCAATATAAGATTTAAATAATTTTTCAGTAAATACTTAAAACAGTATAAATATTTTATGTTTATATCATATTTCAGACTATAAGTAAGAGGTGACTGACGAGGCCAAAACAGAATTTTCAATGTCAGTTACCGATGATTGACATGATGCACTACCTGGCCAAAGATGACCGTCCACTTGCGATTTTTGAAATTTTGTTAAATATCTAGAAAAATACATGATGAATTATCTTGAAACTCTAAAAGTATAAATATAATAGTAAAAATCATAAATATCCGTGAAATTTTTTTCCCAAAACTCCAAAAGGGACCGTCAACATATTAAAATAATGAGTATCTTTTGGATAACCCTGTCAAAACTAATGTAGCAAAACCGTTAAAACTGTAGATTGTGATTAAGTGGTTTATTGTAATAAACTGTGTTATTTTTAAGTCGATGGAATGTATACCCGTAGAGAAATTGAGGTTTTTATAAAAACAGTCCCAAAATTTTCCAACATTTTTGCTTATAATTTAAAGAGATCTTAATATAAAATTATATTCTTTGCTAAAAAATATGACACATAATAATGCACACAATGCCCTGTCATCAGAATAAAAAAATAATAATAAATGTAGGAAAAAGTGAGTAGGTTTACTAAATAATTTTTCACTGCGCATGCGTCAACGATATAAAAAAAACAACGATATAAAACGAACTCATACAAAAATTGTGACAATATGGAAAAATTTTATTATTTTAGATATAAATTGAAAGATAAAACATATTTTTGTAATTTTTAAGTTTTCCAAATATTGATTAACATACTTGTTAAACTGGTACATGCTATATAAATAGGGTAAAAAGTAAATGATTAAATCTAATTAATCTATTTGAAAATAACCAGTGGATATTAAGTAAACATATAATTAACATATAACCCTATCTCAATCTATGTAATATTTTCATGCAAAAGAATTTGTCATGTAAAAAAAAAGGTTTAAAATAGCTTTTTGTTAACCAAAAAAAAATTACAGAAATTGTCAATAATTTTAAATATAGCAGCAGCTTATACACATTTCTCACAAAAAATCTCTCTCTTTTTTTATTGGCAAATAAATAATTGCACTTACAAAGGATTAAATGCAAAGATATTTTCAGACATCTTTTTAAATGTGGTTAAAGAATTTAATCTTAAAATATTTTTTTATCGAAAATTAAATTAATAAATTGCACTAAATATTTTATTAAAAAACAGGCAAACAATTGGAGGGAATTTATGTAGGATTAGTGTGAAATAAATAAAAGATTTGATCTGCGGATTAATTAACATTCGAAAAAAAATTCTGCAAAAATCCACAATATATATATATATATATATATATATATATATATATCTATATATATATATTGTATATATATCAGTCTTATTTAAATATATATATATATATATATATATATATATATATATATATATATATAAATTTAAATAAAAACTGACATATTTATTTTGAAATAAAGAAAAGAATTGAAGATTTGTTTTCGAATTCACAGAAAAAAAAATCAAAATACATTTTCTTCTGAAAACTTATTTTATGGTGTTATGAAAGTAATTTATAATTTAGTTTTGTTTTCTAAAGTTTTTATATTGATATTTAAAGTGACAAAAGATTAAAATATGCTTATTAAGAAGAAAAAAAAAGTAGATAGATTATATTTTAAATATGTTTTATGATTATTATTATTTTTAATGTTATGTTGCCTATATATCACTATGTATAAAACTGAAATATAGAAAAATATATAAAAGATTTGATTTCCAAAAATCAATCAGCAATGCACATGTATGATAATATTTTGACATACAATTTATTTATGTATAATAAATTAAATGTCCAATAATACTAGTTTTTCAGTATATTCTGCACTTAATATATCCGAGAGTATCTATTTGGTCTGTAAAATTGTTTAACACAAGAAAGATAAGAAATGCCAATTTCAATTTTGGAATATTCTTTATTTTATAGGTATGTAGATAAATAGGTAGATAGCATTTTCTAATGCACATCATATGCAGTGTTTTTGGTACTGTATTACGAAAACAATACTGCTGCATAACGTGCGTAATTTTTCCATATCAATAACATTACATTTATTACATACTGGATGAGAAAAAACGTCAGTAGAAACTTTGTCTCATATAACATTTTTCTTCTTCAACATTATAATTATTGATATATTCAATTGCTATGCAATTCAGCCTATTAATAAGATATCGGAAGAGTGAAATTTCCTTAAATAGCATTTTTCATTATTTTTTATAATTTGCCCTTTTTTGACCTTGTAAATGCATAATGTGTACATTTATATAAATATTATATACACACACACACACACATATATATATATATATTATAATGCTGTAATGAAGGAATAATTTTAGAAATACCATATTTTAATTCGTTGTGACTTAACAAATATGAATTTTTATTGACGATCAAAATAATTCGATTTAAACAACCGAAAAAATAAACATAGGGAATGAAATACATCTTAACATGCATTCAATGAATAGAAAACAACATACTTCACAGAAATGGTGTCAATTTTCTGAAACAAATCTCTAAAATGTCGAAACTACTTAAATGATAAATAAAAATTTCGCATGAAAGATTATTTTAGTATCATCGTTTATCGGGAATTTTATGAAAACATTATAATAAATTTTACATTATAATATAGTAGGAATAAATAAAATCATCTTGCAATGCCTACTAAATAAGTTATATTTTGTTAACCTCCGATGCTATTTCTTTCAGACAAGCTAAAAAAATGTCGTGTCGTCAGCCCTGGATTTTCTAATCAACCGATTTTGATAATTATTTTTTTAAATGAAAGCTATTTATTTGTTGTTGTGCTCATTTTAGCTACATTTTAATTTATTTCCATTTTTATATTTTATTTTTAATTTTAAATGCTTTTTACGATTTTTCTTAAATATGGTGGCAACTCTGTTTAGCTTTTCTCTCGATAATAAAAATTTATTTTCCATTATCACTTCCCACGAGTCAGAAGCTTTATTTCATCAGTGAACATGTTCTTGCATTTAAAAGAAAAAAGTCAATTGTTTTCGTAAAATTTAACCACAATAAAATGATTGCGTATAATTATGCACTAATTGAGGTAAAAAAATATATTTACTGAGAAATAATAATAATAATGTAAATAAAATAATAGAAAATAATTTATGATAAAAATTAATGTTTAAAGAAAAATTTCAAATCAGGAAAATGATGTCATTCAGCAACCAGATAAATGGGAATTACAATATTATTACGGATGCCCTTTTCATATTACTAATAACAGTAACTTTTAAAAAACATTTGAAGAGAAAATGACGTCACTATTTAAAACATCGCATTTTTACTCATAACGATATTACATTTCAATATTTCTTTTCATTATGGACACTGAGACTGAGATTTTACTTTCAGATGACTTCAGTTAGTGAATATAATGTCACAGTAAAAATGAAATTAGTTTTTTTTAAATAAAACTATTTTTCTGTGAGTGCATATAAAATAAAATTTCTGGATTTCGCCGGCACTCAGATTACAATTTTAACTGAAGATGTGCGAATATTTGCATGCAAAATTGTAACTGGCAAACTTGACATTAAGTTTGGAAATATATTTATTATATATTGATTCAATAATGTAATTACTTTTGCTTTTTTTTAAACCAAATCGATCGGGTCTTTTAAATATTTCATTCGTCGAATTCGATGGGATTCCACTCTTTTTATTGTTAAAATGCATTTCCTTTTTCTCAGCGTCTACAAAAAAGCGTTTAAACTAAAGAAAAAATCATCAGTTTTTGATGAATCTAGCCAATGAAGAAGTAGCACGTCGAATTGTATATTTTTATTATTCCGCAATTCCAATGATTCAGAGAGAAATCGCTAATCAATTGGGTATTTCACGCCGTGTTTGCTATTATATTGATAGACACAAGAAAAATGAGGTTAGTTCATTGCATTCTAAACGGGGTCGCCCTTCTAAAAGATCCTATCGATTTTTTTTTTTTTCTAATCGGATGCGAAATTGAATTCTGCAATGGCAGAATCTACTTTCAACTTGTTTTAAGTTTGCTGCAGACATGCAATTCAGTGACACAAAAGATTAGGTGTCATTTTTTTCATACTTAAATTAAGAATTTTTAAATTGCTAGTCCAAGTACCTTTTTTTTGGTTAAAAATATTTTTTTAATAAATAAAAAAAAGAATGTTCAGAATATTCTCTAAATAGGATGTTCTCTGATAAGTTTTTGCAATAAGCTGCGTTATTTAAATTATTTTTTATTTGATAATCTTTCTTTAACGGATAAAAAAATGTTTATTTTTTATTCGTGCTTTTAAGATTATTTTCAAATCGAACTTGATTATTTTCTTACACATTTTTGAATTGATTCGTAAATGTAAGGCAGGGGATATTATTAACACAGATCTCGTTTTGGTGCCGGCTGAAGCCAATGATTAAATTACTTATCAATTCCAGCTTGTTTAAATTCTAAATATGATACATGTTCAATTTTTACAAAATCAAAGAAAATGTAATTACACATTTATTTGTTTTAAAACTATAATGCTCTTTTTCTAAATTGAAGTGAAATTTAGTAATTTTTTAGGTTTTTAAATAATTTCTAATCATGCTTTTTTTTTATCTATTTCTATTACAAACTGATGATTCTGAAAGAGAAATCCGTTCGAACTTATGTTAATATAAATATTTTCGGCTGATATTCCAAGAATAATTCAAAATTTCTAAAATAAAATAAAATAATATTTTATAAAACCAAATAATAATCAACAGATCAACAGGTAATCACTACTAAAAAAAATGAAATGATCAGACTAAAAAATGACAGCTGTAACTAACGGAAAATTACACGACCTCTTTGTCTATAAACTCATAAGGAAGATATCGCTTTTAACACATTTCAAAACTTTATTTGGAATGCAAATTGATTTTTTATGTGATTATGATACGAAAACTGCTAAAACACAACATTTAGTTTAAATTAGTTTAGTGTAACATCTGAATAAGCTGCCACTAGCGGGACCAATGAAGAGTGACCGCGCTTTAGAAGTAGGTGTTATTCAGACGTTACATTAAAATAAAAATCAGAAAATCATAAAGTTAAATAAAGTTATATTAAAAATAGAAATAATTTATTTATTATTAATTTACCCTGATTGTGTTCAAGCATTTAAAAAATCTGCAGTTTGCACTTTTATATTTGTTACCAATGAAATTACAGTATTCATTTTTATTTTTTCACTAACTCATTATCATTATGGTTTAATAAACAATTTTGAATTTCGAGAGAGTTCACCAAAACTTCTTTCTGTGTATTAATAATGAAAAAATTTGGGTAATTCTATATTTTCCGTTCCCCTTTCTTCATTAATTTTTTCTCCCGTTCTCCTATCGCTAATTATTATCTATGTAAAATCATATATGACATTAAGTACCAAATCCTTGTCCAGGCACATCAGCTCGCTGGGCTTCATGTTAGCGAGGCTACCACAGGCGATTATTTTTTTATTTTTATAAAACAAAAAATTTTTCAGATACATTTCGACAACATCTGAAGATAAATATATTAGAAAGTGTATTAGTTTCTTTTAATGTGGTGCAAATATAATGTAAAAGTAGTTATCGGAAGCAACATTGTGTTAGTTGTGCCTGCCGGTTCTAAGAATATTATCTAAAATTACCTCATCATTATTAACATCTTCATTTTGAATGTCTAGTTTAAAAAACTAGTAAAAAATGTCTTGTGCAAATACATATATTTTTTAAATAACTTAAAAATGATTTGATTTCTTTTTTTTTTTGTCACATTACAAAAAATAAATAAATAGAGTATTTTTAGTAAGTTTTTTAAATAAGATATCTTAATTATATATATATATATATATACATATATATATATATATATATATATATATATATATAATTACTTTAACTGATAAAAATAATTTAAAAAATTCATTTTTTAATCGCTCATTTAAGATAATTTTCAAATCGTACTTGGATATTTTTTTACACATTTCTGAATTGATTCGTAAATGCAATAGGCTTCTATTAAGTAACTATCTACATTAAATTGATCAAACGTGCCCGTACCTACCATTGACATCGTTTAGATTCAAGCTAAAGCCAACGATTAATTTTTTTCGTTATTTACAGATTTTTTAAATTCTAAATATGATACATGTTTAATTTTTCCAACATCGAAAATAAAATGATGTTACAAATGCATTTATTTCAAAACTGCAATGTCCTTTTTTAAAACTGTATTATTTTTTTTAGGAATTTTAAATAGTTTGCAACCATGTTTTTTTTTTTTTTTTTTTTTTTTTTTAATCTATCGTTATAGCAAACAGATGTTTTTGAAAAATAAATCCGTTTGAACTTATATTATTATAAATAGTATTGGCTTTCATTCCACAAAAAAAAAAAAAAAAAAAAAAAAAAAAAAAAATTATATGATTTATAATAATATTTTAAAAGAAAAAAAATAATACATAGGTAGTCGCTACTAAATAAATGAAACGATCAGAATTAAAAACGACAGATGTAAATAATGAAGTATTTCACATTCACTTATTGTCTTCATTTTCTATGTCTAGTTTTTGGAAAAGGATAAAATGTTTAAAAAATTAAGTGACTGTTTGTTGACATATCAAGGAAAAATTATTTCATCTCCTTCACATTCCTGCAGATGAATTCGTAATTGTATCAGGAGCTGTCATTTATTTTCTGCTGTTTTTTAAATGGCCGTTGTTCAGAAATACTTATTTAGAGGCCCGTACTAATATTAATGCTATTGAACGTGTTTTGTTCCTTTAACCATCTAGATCTCAAACCGCCGGACACCGCCCGAGATATTTTGAGATATTTTAAGTCGTATATTCTAATTCCCATCAGAAAATTAAAATAGCATTATTGACTTTGATTCCTAACAGACATTTTGGATTTAAATAAACCGAAATTAACCATTGAAACTTTCTCGTGTAAAGGGAGATTTTCAGAATAACATAATTTCTAGAACGTGTTCTATCAGGGGAATTGAAGCGTTAATATATTGGCGATATTCGGAGATTGTCGTTGCTTAGATGTGTCCGTCAAAGGAGGTTTCACAATAATTTTAGGTAGATTTCGTGTGAAATAATACCTATTGCGATCGCTCCCATGCTGGAATTTCTGAAATTTTTTTACAGATCTACACCGATCACGATTCCCAGACCAGAAAACTACCATTAGTAAAAAAGTTTATGTATATAAATATTGGTCACTCTATCTATCTATCTATCTATCTATCTATCTCTTTATATATATATATAAATATACATATATATACATATATTTCACTTTTTTATGGACACGACAACTTCTTTAATTCTGCTCAGATCTCTTCCAAACTGATACATAAAATCAAGGGGCATAAAATCTCGGTCGAGTTCGTTAATGGGCAAAATCGGACCAAGGGAGCAGAAATACGGGGGATCTTGTGAAAACTGAAAAAAACCCTTAACTTCTTTATTAAAATAGATATCGAATCAGTTTAAAACTTACATTACTTTTAAAAAATAGGCCAAAAATTTCTGCATAACAGATTTTTGAAAAAAATAAAAATGGGCTCAATGTGCGCAAAGAATAGGTTGTTCGGGAGTTAAAAATTCATAACTTTGTCAATTCTCAAGATATCAAATCCAACTATTTTTTTATAAATGCTCTTAATATTATCTAAATCTTTTGTATTAAGAAGTTTTTGATAGGAGACTCTTATTGCAGAAAAAAATAAAAACAAAAACAAAAAGGGGGTGGAAGGAAAAAAAATCATAACTTCGTCAATTATTAAGGTATGAAATCGGATTAAATTCATCTTACATCTTCTCAATAATATCTACTACTTTTATACTGATAAGCTTTTCATAGGACCAATTCTTATATAAAAAATTAAACAATAATAGGAGTTGTAGAAAAAGTCTTAACTCAAAACTGCTTATATTCTCACATATTTTGCACCCAAACTCATCCAATTGGCAGGTTCTCTTATCCCGCGAGTAGTCGCGACTTTTTCCACAACGTCATTAGTCGCGCTTGGTCTTTCGCCGCTGGCCCCCCGCATACCAAATATGTAAAATAAGAAATATTTTTCACCTAATATACGAAAATAACATTACAAAAAAGATATAAATTTGCAGTTTTCTTAAATTATGCATTTTATTCATGAGATCTGAAGTAATTGAAAAAAGCAAAAATGAACTCGCATTAGTGACTTTTACGTAGACTTTTTTGCCAGTTTCAACTTTGTTTCTAAAAATCTACCTGAAAGAAAAACAGAGGTGTCCTGTTACTTCACTAAGGTGCTCGAGAAAGCTTCAAAGTCAGCTACATGGTAGATCTCCGCTATATTTGTAATGTGATATAAGTTAGGAGAAGATAAGTTATACGGGCGGCGAAAAGACCGACACGCGACTACTGACGGGTTATTTAGGAACTATATAATGTGTTGTATTGGTTAGTTTTGTGATAAAGGTAGAATATATTTCAAAAAATTCCGCCAAAATGGCAACAGAGTTTCTTGAAGCGATCATGATTGAAAAATTGAAGAAGTACTCAAATAAAAAATTGCTTACTTTCTGAGTCATTTTTAAATCCATTTTTGCTCTAAAACACTTTCAATTTACAGGTTCCCTTATTTAGGAACTGTATTATGTGCCTTATTGTCGAGGTTTTTGATAAAGACAGAATATATTAAAAAAAAAAAAAAAGCTGTGAAAGAGGGCAATTCGAACAAATTTTCCGACTCGATCGAGATTGAAGAACTGAGGATTATTCAAATAAAAAATTGCTTTTTTTATGAGAAATTTATAAATTCAATTTTACTCTTAAATGCAGTCAACGGACAATTTATCTTATTTAAGAACTATATAATGTGCCTTATTGGTCAATTTTACCATAAAGTCAAAATATATTTCCAAAAAATGCTGTCAAAGTGGGCATTTGTGCCGAAAATCGCTTAAGATGATTCTGATAAAAGCAGATCTTACAGAAACATGAAATTAATAGTTCCTCAAAACCGGCCAACTAAAGTTGTTAAACCTTGTTTATCTCTAACCATATTTTATTATTTGCTGTCGAAATGAGCACGTAACTTCCAAATGTACCTCCGCCTTTAGGCCAAGACTACAGGGATTTTTTTGTATCGAAAAATTGAAGAACTTTTCAGTACCAAAGCGCTTGAAAATTCAAGCCTGTGTGTGCCATACGTTTAATTTTCATGCACTGTAAAACAGTTACGTAACGTTACTCCATAAAATTGGTGGCAGCTGCTGCCTCCATTGTATGGAGTAACTTTTTTCATTCATATAATGGAGTAATTTAAAGATATATTACCGGTGTATCATTGCAATATTACACTAGTTTTATCGTTTAATGTAATGAAGCATGACATTGAAGACAGCAAGGCTGCCACGAGTTTAATGGAGTAAGGTTACAGAAATGTTTTATAGTGTGGTGTTACTATTACATAATGATATAATGATAATATATATTGCATCGTATATTCGCATTCTTTATATACAGGGTGGTCATAAAAAACTTTGCCGATATATGGAGTTCTAGCTTCCAGTCCGTTCAACCGATCGAGGTGGAATTTCAGATATAGCTATTCAGAGGTATCAGCTCAAGATTCTGTGAACGACAAGGAAATGGCGCTCACGGTTACGGTTATAGTTACAGAAACTCGAAAATTTCCAATGGCAACATCCATTTTTTTCATCGCAAAAAGCTCAGCGCATGCGAAAAACCTAAAGAGCGTTGGAACGGTATGATTATTGCAATAAACGGACCCGTTATGCTCGCATAAAATCAGCTCTACTAACGGCCCCCAAAAAAACACGACCAAGGCGCACGAAGAAAATTTTAATATGACAGAGACAAAATACCAATCACGGAACGTCGTTTGCCAGATAGTCAGCGTAGAAAACGGATAAAAAGTGGGGTAGGAATGTTAGTTCTATAGTCAGAGCTCCCAGATATCAACAAAATGACTTCGTTCATGGTGAGTTGGTAAAACTATTATCAAAACGAGATGAATGCTGCGAAAACATGGCGCGTTTACCGTCGAAATCATCGCCAAATACGTGGCTTATGCATTTCACAAGCTCTTCGTGATTTAGTAATGAAATTCGAGGAAATTGGCTGCACCTGTGATAGTCCGCGATCCGTACGACCAACTGTCCCTGAGGATTCTGTTATGAAAATGCATCATATAGTAACAAGACGACGCATGCGAACTTCCAAAAGTGCATCTCGTGCATATGATATACCAAAATCAATGGTCTTAATGTTACTGCGCTCTGTAATCCACATTTTTCCTTACCGGTACACTGTAAAAAAATCTGTAAAAGTACTACACTTTATCTACACTGTAAAAAAAAATCTGTAAAGGTACTACACTTTATCTAGGAAACTGGGATTCCAAGAACTTTTCCTGTAACGGTAACAACAAAAACTCAAGTTTTAGAATCGGTTACATTAATTTTTCCTCTTATCGTTACATGAAAAGTTCTTGGAATCCCAGTTTCCTAGAAAATGTTTAGTACCTTCACAGATTTTTTTTACTGTGTAGGAAACTGGGATTCCAAGAATTTTTCCTATAACAGTACCAGCAAAAACTCAAGTTTTAGAATCGGTTACATGGATTTTACCTTTTATCGTTACATGAAAAGTTCTTGGAATCCCAGTTTCCTAGAAAATGTTTACACCTTTACAGATTTTTTTTACAGTGTAGGAAACTGGGATTCCAAGAAATTTTCCTGTAACAGTAACAACAAAAACTCAAATTTTAGAAGGTTACATGGATTTTTCCTGTTATCGTTACATGAAATGTTCTTGGAATCCCAGTTTCCTAGAAAATGGTTAGTAGCTTTACAGATTTTTTTTTTTTTTTTTTTTTTTTTTTTTTTTTTTTTTTTTTTTTTTACAGTGTACCAGCGCGCCCAGATGTTGGTAGTGAGAGACCCTCAAAAACGTATAGACTTTGTTAATAAATTTCTTATGCAGTATGATGGAGATAACGATCTACCTCGTCGCATATTATGAGCGGACGAGGCATATTTCACCTTATAGTCCAGTCAAAATAGACATTTAACCTAGGAAAAATTAGAGAAGAGCTGAAAATTTGCAAAAACGTTTAGAATATCATTCCAAATGAAATCCCAAAAATCTTAATCAATCTGGCTGGAGCAAAAAATTTTATTCAAGGTCAAAGGTCAAATATACAAAAAAAAATCGTTTTTTCAGATATCTGTTAAACAATAAGTTTTATCGTAAACATAGTTATTACATAAATTTAAGGTTATTATAAAAAATGAAATTTTCTACAAAACAGTCTTTACACTTTTAAGAGGCTACTTCATTGAAACGAAAAGACCCGTTCATTAATACTAATCCTATGAAGAAAAATGTATAAAGATGTCTCGGTTGTATTTTAATATTTTTAAAGGATTTTTTTTCTTTTTTTGTAATGGGTAGCTGAAATCGATTTGTATGCAAGCCGTTTTATACTCTTTTGATTTTGTTCACAGGTATTTTTTATGAATACGATTTCATTTTCTGAACCAGTTTGGAAAGCGAAAGCACTCTCCTAAAAAATATCTGCAACCAAAATCGGAAAAGTAAAACACGGCCTGCATTCAGATTTATCTCAGAAATCCAATGAAAAAAAATCATTTAAAAACACTGAAATGCAACCGAGATATCTTTATAAACTTCTTTTATAGGATTAGCATTAGCGAACAGATCTTTTAATTTGACTGAAGTAGCCTCTTAATAAATTTATCTTACTTGTTAATTATTCATCTGCGAATTATGTTTCTTGTTTTATTTCCATCTTCTTCTTCCTCTGGTTGCTAAATTCCTGTCCATTTCTCTGAAAAATCCGATGGATCTGGTATTTTTTCACTGATGTCAGAAGCATCATCATCTGTTGTATTTGTGGCAACATTTGAACAAAACTGGCCGTGACAATTGTTATAAACTGGTGAACAAACCAAACCACCAAGTCTTTTCCACCCATAATTTAAATTGCAACCCTTTGTGTAGTTACAAAAAATTGTAGGGAACGATATTTATGGTGCAAGCGAGAGTAGAGTTTTAATTGGCTCCAAATCGTTATTGTTCAATACCCATCCCCAGTTTTCAGGGTCAAGTTTATTACCTAACCATATTTGGACTTGAAAATAAACTTGGTATAAATTTTGGAGAGCAGCACTTGATGTTAGTGGAAGAAATGATACCTGAAAAACTTTATTGTGGAGTGTTCTCTTCGCAAAACTTAGATATCTATAGCTATCTTCAGAATCAATATTTTTAGGAGCTCTGTACATCGCAAGAAGTAAATAAATTTCATTAGCAATAATGATATCCAGAGAAGAGTCGATTTTTTTAAATGTTCATAGCAAATTAAGTCATTACTTTTTTCAAATAACTTGAAAATTTGAATTTTACCTTTTCTGAAGAGAGCTGACGATGTGTCACAACCAGTTATGGCACCTAAAAATAATCTATGATCTCTACACTTTGGATATAATTCCAAACTTTGCGATGAATACATTTTCGTTTCTATCTGAATTTTTCCCGGTTTCAAGAAATAAACTGATTTATCAGTAGGCGTTCGTACAGTTTATATAATTAACAAATAACATCTTCCACAACAACAATAGTTGTACTTGTACTTGACTGTTCTATAGTTGTTTTAACTATAAGGAAGTCACCCTCGTTATCAGCCTGTTTAACAGAAATACCAGCAGCATTTAATTTTTCGCATAACATTGAAATAAACCGAATCCTTTTATGAGTATTAGAAAGGAATCGTTTTTGGTTTGTAGGAAGAACCATAAATGGATCAAAAAGTACATTAGCAGAAGAAGATATTTAATAGCGATGCTGTTCTGCCGCTTTTATATTTTTTTATAATCAGCATAACCAGCAAATACTATAATAACGTTGTGACCATAATGATTATGTACATATTAAATGTACATAATATCAAATCAATATTTTCTGAACCTGAGGAGATGGATTATATAAGAAAACCGGACATCCACTGTTATCTCCAGTTGCAGGCTTCAAGAAAGAACGAAAGCAATCAAGATTATACTTAGCTTCAACAGCAACTAAATCATATTAGCATCCTAAATATACAAGAAAAGTCTTTTCAAAATTATTCGAATGTTTTTTGCTACCTGAACGACAGTATCTTTAAATGAAATTGTTACAACTCGATATATTACGTGTCGACGATCCTTCGTTTTTTTCTTTTCATTTTCTTCATTCGCTTTATTTCCACAAAAAAAACAAAAATTTCTAAAGCAAAAAGTTGGCTCATCTAATCGCGTTCTAGTCCAATGTGGGATCAGTGGCACAGCCAAGGGGGTGGTTTTGGGGTTAAAACCCCTCCCAGCGCAAAGAAAAATCGATATAATTGCCTCTTATATGAATCAAAGCCAAACTTTTGCGCATTTCTTTGGCATATTTAGGAATTCGCCGCTTTATTGAATCAGATTTTTTTTAATTTTTTTTTAATTTCATTTAATAAAGTGATTCAATTAAATGGCGAAAATTCTACTTAAAATTGTGAAAGTGCATATTACATGGATTAGTTAAGTGAAAATTGGTTATTTGAACTAAATCACTTTTCTGAGACGCATCATGCTAAAAAATGATGATTTCCTGCCACACAGATGCTCTTTGAATTTAAGCATTGTGAAGTGAATATTCTAATTAGTGCTGATTCCATTAACCGGCAATCATTTTTATCAGAAACTCAACCCCCCCCCCCCCAGAACCGAATTCTGGCTGCGCCACTGGGTGGCATGCTAGTAGTTAATTACAAATGAAGCAAATTTCCGACATTTTAATGAGCGTATACAAACTAATGTTTCGATATTTTTATTTAAACAAAACAGAATAATCTCCGCACAAACAAACTGGAAGGTAAAAGTGTGCAATTAATCCCTAAAGAAAATTACATTTCCATAAAGGAACCATTTGACCGCGGGACGGCGCGCGCTTCTATTGCTCAGTGGGAGGAGAGGGGGGGGGGACTGATCACAGCTTAAACTCAAGTGTATTGGATAAAGTACGCCCGTACCTAACATTATTCTACTTAATTTTAGTATGCCTACTTATATAAATCCCATTCAACAGTTAACAACATGAATTACTTTCAAGTAAATGTAGATATGCGAAATATGATAATTTTTGAAATTTTTAATTTTTACAATTTTTGAAATTGCAATATTTTATGAAGGAGGTGACGAAAGTGTGTGTAAAGACCTTTTTTGTAGAAAATCCTGAAAAATTCAATTTTTATGACAATTATTTTTACCATAAAACTCACCGTTTACCAGTTAACTGAAAAAAGCTAATTATTTTATCTTTGACCTTTGACCTTGAATAAAATTTTTTGCTCCAGTCAGATTGACTAAGATTTTTGGCATTTCATTTAAAATGATGTTCTAAACTTCTACACGAATTTCCAGCTCTTCGCTAATTTTTCCGAGGTTTCCATTATTTTTTGTCTATTTTGACTGGACTATTAACTGGTAACGTCAATGACCCCGCGATCTGACGACCTCACTCCTATGGATTTTAGGTTCTGGGGATATCTAAAATCTAGAGTGTGCACTTGCAATCCGCAAACTTTGCCGGATTTGAAAGATTCTATCAAACGTGAGATTGCAAAAATCCCTCATGCAATGTAAGGTTCGGCTGTATTGTCCACAGTCGCTACCATGTAACATGTAATTGCCTGTGATGATACCCATGTGGAAAATGTGTAATCAAAATAAAAGTTTTAGTTTCTCCGATCTGTATTGTAATCAAAGATTAGTGTACTGACTCTGTGTCATATGCAAATTTCCTCCTTGCGCCCTTTATAGTGTTTTTTATGGGGGTCGGAGGATTCGCAGAACAGTTTTTTGTGCGTGCATAACGTGTCTGTTTCTTGCGATCTGCGTACGGTTCCAATGCTCTTTAGGGTTTTAGCATGCGTTGAGCATTTTGCGATGAAAAAAATGGGTGTTGCTTTTGGAAAATTACGAGTTTCTGTAACTATAACCATAAGCGTGGGCGCCATTTTGTTGCCGTTCACAGAATCTCGATCCTCTGAATAACTATATCTTAAATTTCACCTAGATAGGTTGAACGGACTTGCCGCTAGAGGTCCATAAACCGGCAAAGTTTTTTTATGACCACCCTGTATTTTCATTCGACGATTTACTATTATACAAGGATTAGAATTAGAACATGAATATTAAATATAGTGTAACGTATTATTTTGAGAATACTTTTTGTTAAATAAAACAAATTATGAGGAACATGTTTAGTACACTGTAAAAAAAAAAAAAAAAAAAAAAAAAAAAAAAAAATCTGTAAAGATACTAAACATTTTCTAGGAAACTGGGATTCCAAGAACTTTTCATGTAACGATAACAGCAAAAATCCATGTAACCGATACTAAAACTTGAGTTTTTGTTGTTACCGTTACAGGAAAAGTTCTTGGAATCCCAGTTTCTTAGATAAAGTGTAGTACCTTTACAGATTTTTTTTACAGTGTATATTAATGCTTTTAAGAAAATGCAAATAAAGGAGAATAAACTAGCATTAAAGTTCTATTTCAATTTATGCAAATATATTTTTGCATTTTAAAATAAAATTTTAGAAATAATTCTTTTTCTACAATCCTTTAATTCATTAAAATTGAAATCTTAGAATTTTACATACAAAATGTATTTTGGTTTTAGAACTTGGAAAGTAGCTCCGAAGTATTTTATTTCATTCTAGATTAAAAAGAAAATAAAATACTTTCATCGATTGTATGAAAAAGAAATTTCCAACGCAAACTTGTTGATCAGGAAAATTATCAAATTACGAATGCAAATTATACTAAATGGATATTTCTTTTTTCTATTTTAAACTTATTTTCAAGAAGTTTGTTTGATTTGCTTAGGAGAAGAAAAGGAAAATTAATTCAAAGAAAAGTTCTTCAATTATACATTCTCGAGGCTATTTCTTGAGATGAAAGTAGATCAGAAGAGAGTTAGTTATTTAAATGTGGGATTACATGTGTCGTTTACATTTATTTATCACAGAAGTGTGTACAATAGGGAGAAAGAAAAAAAGTAAAATAATGCGTGTAGTATATTTAATGTGTGTAATACATGTAATAATTTTAATTAAATAATGACTATATTATTTGCTGATATCAATACAAATGATGCATAAAACACAGTATAACGAAAAAAATTCGGCATCGTCACGAAAGAAGCTAAGTCGAATTTTTGAAAATTCCCGATTTCCTAAGGATATCAAATGTACTTCCAATAGCCTTAATAGAGGGTCATTCGTTCATACTTTAATTCATATAAATGTGATATTTATGGGTGAAAAAGGGAAAAGTGAATTTTTTTAAAAAAAACTTGCTTTAATTAATATTTTGATTTATATATAAAAAAATATTTGATTATATAAAACAGAATTTTCCAGTGCAAGCCTGCTGATCAGGAAATTTATCAAATTACGAATGCAAATTATATTATGGAGATTCCTTTTTTTCTGTTTTAAACTTGTTTTCAAGAAGTTTTTGTGATTTGGCTGGGAGAGAAAAAGGAAAGTTAATTGAAGAAAAGTTCTTAAATTGTACATTCTCGAGGATGTTTCTAAAGTAGAAAATAGATCATAAGAAATGGATTTATTTAAATGTGGAAGAAGATATGTCGTTTACATTTATTTATCGCAGAAGTGGCCTGTAAAACATTTGTGTAACATTATTCCATAAGACTGATGGCAGCTTTGCTGCCACCAGTGTTATGGTGTGATTTTTTTCTCTTATATAAGGGTGTAATTTAAACAAATGTTACTGGTGTAACATTACCTATTAGTGTAATGTTATGGACACTGGTTATCTTGGTTATACCGATATCCACCATAAACTTCGTGGAAGCTTAACTGCCACCAACTTTATGGAGTAACGTTACACAAACGTTTTACAGTGCAGAGGAAAAAATAACAAAGGTAAAATAATGGGTGTAATAAGAGTAATTATATTAATTTAAGTGATGGATATATTATTTATTGATATGAATATAAAAGATAGAAAACATGAAACATTAATACGAACGATGCATAAACTACAGTATAACCTAAAAAAACTGGCATAATCGGTACCAAAGGTTGAGCCATTTTTTTTTTTTAAATTTGGAAAGTGAGTTATTTGAATTTTGGAGTAAATGTGTCATTTAACATTTATTTATCACAGAAAGGTGTATCAGAGGGAGAAAAAGAACAAAGGTAAAATTAATTAAGTGTAATAATTTCAATTTAGTTAAAGTATATATTGTTTTTTAAACTAATATATAAGATGATCAAAAATGAAACATTTATACAAACGATACAAAAACTGTAAAATTATCTAAAAAAATCAGGGAACGTTGGGAGCGAGGCTAAGTCGAATTTTTGAAAATTCCCGATTTATGAAGGGATATGAAATACACTTCCTATATGCTTAATGGCGGGCCCTTCGTTCATAATTTAATTCATATGCATGTGATATTTACGTGTGAAAAAGTGAAAACTGAGTTGTTTAAAATAACTTATTTTAATTAATACTTTGTCTTCCAATAATAAAAGAAAATAATAAAAATAATCGATTATATGAAACAGAATTTTCTAACAGAAACTTGTTGATTGTTGATCACGAAAATTTTCAAAATACGAATGCAAATTATATTATGGAGATTCCTTTTTTCTACTTTAAGCTTGTTTTCAAGAATTTTGTTTGATTTGCCTGGGAGAGAAAAAGGAAAATTAATTCAAAGTAAAGTTCTTCAACTGCACATTCTCGAGGCTGTTTCATGAGTAGAAAGACGATTAGAAGAAAGTGAATTATTTAAATGTGGGAGAAGATGTGTCGTTTACATTTATTTATTGCGGAACTGTGCATCAGAGGGAGAAAAAAAAACAAAGGTAAAACTAAATTAGTGTAATAATTTTTATTTAGATAATGTATATATTGTTTTTTAAACAAATATATAACATAATCAATCAAGTAAATTTTATACAAACGATACATAAAATGTAGTATAATCTCAAAAATCCAGCTAGGCTGAATTTATGAAAATTCCCGAGTACACTTCCTGTATTTTTAATGGCGGGTCGTTCGCTCATCATTTAATCCATATGCATGTGGTATTTATGTGTGAATAAGTGAAAATTGTATAGTTAAAAATAAAATATTTTAATTAATAATTTACGTTATAAAAAAAATAACTTTTATTGGTTGTATGAAATAGAATTATTAAACGCAACTTGTTGATCAAAAAAATTATCAAATTACGAATGCAAATTATATTATGAAGATTCCCTTTTTCTATTTTAAACTTCTTTTAAAGAAGTTTGTTTGATTTGCCTAGGAGCTAAAGAGGAAAATTAATTCAAAGAAAAGCTCTTCAATTGTATATTCTCGAAGCTATTTTTGAGAAGAAAGGAGATCAATAGAAAGTGAGTTATTTAAATGTGGGAGAAGATGTGTCTTTTAAATTTATTTATCGCAAAAGTGCATATATGAGAGAAAAAAAATGAACAAGGGTAAAATTATATAAGTTTAGTTATAATAATTTAGTTGAAGGATACATTGTTTCTTTTTATATATAAAAGAAAGTCAATCATAAAATATTTATGCAAACAATACATGATTTATAATTTAATCACAGACATCCGGGATCGTTGGAACCGCTTCTAAACATGATTTTTCAAAATTCTCGGTTTGAAGGTATATCAAATTTACTTCTTATATGCTTGCGGCGGGCCTTTAGTTCAAAATTTAATATATTTATGTATAAAAAAGATAAAATTAAGTATTTAAAAATATATTATTTTCTGTTACAATAATAATAATAATAATAATAATAATAATAAAATAGTTTTAAAATTTAATAACATTTTAGAAATGTATATTTTAAAGTATAATTCTATTTTACTTAGTATTATTAGATGCTTTTTTATTTAAAATGTATTTTATGATTGATTGTATATTTAATGAAAACTTTTGAATTTTCAAAGATATTTAAAATTAAATTATACATTTTTAAATATTTTTTTTAAATTATATCTGTATAGTTTATATTAAAAACTAGCATTCACAAGCTGCTTGAAAGCTTATTTAATTGTATTTGTTAGTATATAAATCAGCTTTATAAAACACTTATTTTGTTTAAGGAGTGTGTTAAAAATTATTTAAAAACAAACTTATTATATTTTTTTTAACAAAATGAAACTTTTTTTGAGTAAAATGTTTCATATATTGCGATAGTACAGACACATAAATCTTTTCTAATCATATTGTATATTTTTTTAACATGAAAATGTGGTTAAAATATGCATTATATATAATTTAAAAGTCATATTTATACTAAAATATTGGAGAAAATACTCCGATTTTTTCGGTGAATATATATAATATCAACCTCTTTCATGTATGTGCATTTCAAACGATTCCATGTAAAAACGATTTTTTTTTATAATTTTTTAAAGAACACTTTACAAGAGTTAGGCTTAGCTGAGCAAAATCCTTCGGCCCTGAAAGTGAAATCATAATTTAATTTAACAATTTTTAACAACATAATTTAATTCGGAGCTTTTGATTATCTTCATAATGTAAAAAATAGTTCAAATGATTGACATAATTTTTTTTATAAAAAGTCCACATTTTTAATGTTTGAAGTAACATTACTCCTAATATATTTTACATTTATTTAAGTTTTTAAAAAATTTCTTTATACAAGCATTTACTTTTTTTTAATCATTTTTTCCACTTTAAAATTGTTACTATATAAATTCTATACTATAGTTAGCATGAAGTATATACTTCAGAAAACTATTTAAAATTCATATTTTAAAAAAATCTTTTTTGAAGAAATATGTGTAACAGTAATAAAATAAAGCTTTTATAAACTCCATAAAACACACAAAGATTTTTTTTTTTTTACATATGTTATCTCACATCACTAATTTATTTGCTTTTATTTTTAGTGAAAAGACAGCTTCGAACACATAAATAGCAGCGAAGAAAGACAAGAAAGAGGAGATAACTAATGCTGAAATTGTGTAAATGAAATGACTTTTCCAAACTGTTATTCGACAACGATTTTTATGTATATTTGTCAGCAGAACATCTAAAATACGATTATAGTTTTAGATAAAGCATAGATTGTACTGGACATCTTAAATTTATTAGAGGATTCGGGTCTAAATTTTGCTTTAATGCAGTTTCTTTTTCAAAATGGGTAAAGAAAATTTCAGAAGATAAGATTCAACTGGCTCATATACAAAAGAAGAAGGAAACATATTTGTTTGTTTATTGATAATTTTTGTTTGGGTAGATAATACTGCACATAGAAGTAATCTCACACGTATATATAATGCTTGTAGTTATTTCAACACTGTTGTAAAACATTATATTTATATCATATTTTTAGCGAAAGATTGTTGACTGAAATACTTGGAGTATCTTGACTCGTAATATATTTTATGTTTTTTAAAGCTTTTCAAAAATTTCTCCACGCTGCCACATATATTTTTTTATGTTCTTATATATATATATATTTTTATTCTAAAATTTTTGCTTTTAAAGTTTAATTATATCATAAAATTATTCTTAATAAAATATATGTATATATATTTAAGAAAAATGTATAACTGTAATAAAATAAAGCTTTTATAAATTCAATAAAGTACAAAAACAAATTTTATTAAACAATTTCTCTCACATCAGTCATTTATTTCATTACTACTTCTTTTGCTTTTATTTTTATTGAAAGCAAACTTAGAACAAATAAAGATCAGTGAAGAAAGACAAGGAAAAAAATGATAACTGTTGCTGAAGTTGGGTAAAAGAAATGGCTTTTCCAAGCTCTTATACGACAGCAATTTTTATGTGTATATGTCAACAGACCATCTAAAGTACGATTATAGTTTTCGATAAAATTAAGTTTGTACCGGACTACTTAAATTTATTAGGTGATTCTGGTCTAAATTTTGCTTTAATGCTTTTCTCTTTCAAAGTGAGAAAAAAATCGTTAGAAGATAAGACTTAACTGGCTCATATATGTTAATATAAAAGAAAAAGAAAAAGTATTTATTTGTTCACTGTTAATTTTTGTTTGGATGAATAATACTGCACATAAAAGTAATCTCATATGTATACATATATAATGTCTGTAGTTAGTTTAAAACTGTTGCTGTAAAACAACGAACTGGGTTTATTTTCACTTGATTTTTTTAAACAGATGATTGTTACTGAAATAGATGCAGTAACTTTACTCATAATGCATTTTACAATTTTTTAAGCTTTTTGAAAATTTATCCCGTAACCATTCACTTTTTTTTGCTTCTATAAATTTTTTTTTCTAATTTAAATTTATTCTAATAAAAGATTAATTATATCATAAAATTATTCATAATATATTTTATAGAAGGATAGATAGATAGATAGATACAGATATACATATTGATAAAATGCATAACAGGGATAATATAAACCATTCATAAATGCAATAAAATAGAAAACGAAAAATTTTTTAAGTAAGTTTTCTGACATCAGTAATTTATTTCACTACTAAATCTTTTGCTTTTACTTTTACAGAAAACAAAGCTTAAAATTAAAAAAAAAAAAAAAAAAAAAAAAAATTGAAGAAAGACAAGGAAAAGTGGATAACTGATGCTGAAGTTGTGTAAAAGAAGTGACATTTCGAAACTGTCATTCGAAAACAATTTTTGTGTGTATATATAAGCAGAACATCTAAAATACGATTATAGTTTTAGATAAAACTAAGATTGTAAGGACTTCTTAAATATATTAGATGATTTTGGTCCACATTTTGCTTTAATGCGTTTTCTCTTTCAGAAAGAGAAAAAACAAATGTCCGAATTTTTTTTTTCAGCCGGCTCATATATAAAACAAGAAGGAAAAAGTATTTGTTTGTTTATTGTTAATTTTTGTTTGGGTGCATAGTACTGAACATAGAAGTAATCTTATATAGATAATAATTTTAGTTCAGCACATATACTATTAACCAACAATCTGATTTTATTTTCCCTCCTTTTTGCAGCAGAAAATTGTTCGTTGATAAAGATATTCAATCTGGTGCTAAAATAAGCCTTGCGAGCACGTAAATTATGAAATGTAAGGTTAGATCTAGGGATGCAGCTAACTTTTTTAGCAATGTAGCATATTCTCAGCAATCACTAAGGTCCAGCTGAAAATCCTTATTGTTTAAAATATAAGTTATTCATCATTTCGCTTAATCCAAGGCTCATTTAGAGATATTCACCAGAGCAGAGATATATCCTGCTATTAATACATAAAAATACTGAGCATTATTACTATTTCTGAGTAATATTTTCTAAAATTTCTGTCTTGGCATCTAATTATTTAATCCGCCTATACAAACCCTTCTTGAAATCTTTAACAAAGTGTATTTTATTATATTTGTTATATGTTTCTGAAACTCTCTTTTTCGTTTATCATTACTGGCTAAGTTGCGCCACACAAGTGCACTTCGCTAAATTTTTAGGACCACATCACGTAACCCATCGGTTCACAGACCTATAAAAATTCTTATCCAGGGTGTATCTAAACTACTGGGCAAAAATTTAAGGAGTGATAGTACACATCAAGACGAACAATATTAAATAGGAAAACAAGGATCTCAAGCGTTTTCCAAAGGAGATAACCGCCATTAAAGTTTAGGGTCGAAAATTTCAAATAATCATAAAAAACGTAAAACTCGGTCGATTGATTTGCGGTTTTCACTAAAACTATCCTTTATGTTTGTATTTTCTTGAAAATAAATTATAAAGATACATTTCGAAAAATGTCGATAGAGGGCGCTTTAGGCTTTGGAGTAACGAACAACTGTTTTTTGCCGTTATTTTTTGCATCTCATTAAATGGTTTCGCAAGCTTAGACTTAAACTTAAATTTTGAGTTCAAAATATAAATAGTTGGGAGTGGTTAAGTAGCACAAACTGAACTGCGTTCAGAGGGTTCAAATTTCAAATGATTATAAAAAGCGGAAAAATTGGTCGATTGATTTGCAGTTTTTACTAAAATTATTCTTTGTCGGTATTTTATTAAAAATAAATTATAAAGCTAAATTTCAAAAAATGACGATAGAGGGTGCTTTAGACTTTGGAGTAACGAAAAACTATTTTTTACCGTTATTTTTTGCATCTCGTTAAATTTTTTAGAAGCTTAGACATAAACTTAAATTTTGCACTGTGTTCAATTGGGAGTGGGGAGGTTCAAATTTCAAGTTATCATAAAAAACGGAATAAATGGTTGATTCGTTTACGGTTTTCGCCAAAACTATTCTTTATGCCTGTATTTCCTTGAAAATAAATTTTAAAGATAATTTTCAAAAAATTCCGTTAGAGGGCGCTTTAAACTTCAGAGTAATCAACAACTATTTTAACTGTTTTTTTTTTGTATCTAATAAATGCTGGTAAAAGCTTATAGTTAAATTTTGAGTTCAAAATCTGAATCGTTGTGAGTAACTATGTATCAAAAAAATTGAACTGTGTTCGAGGGGTAGGGAGAGTAACATTTCAACTCCTGAACACAGTTCAGTTTGCGCTTTTTTTCCCCTCCCAACTATTCAGAATTTGAGCTCAAAATTTACGTCTAAATTTTTGAAAGCATTTAATTAGATAGAAAAAATAACGGTTAAAAATAGTTGTTGGTTATTCTAAAGTTAAGGGCATCCTTAAACAAAATTTTTAAAAATTTATCTCTAAAATTTATTTTTAAGGAAATACTGACATAAAGAATAGTTTTAGCGAAAACCGGAAACAAATCGACCAATTTTTTCCGTTTTGTATAATCATTTGAAATTTGAACCTCCCCACCCCATCGAACACAGCTCAGCTTGCGCTATTTAACCCCTCCTAATGATTCAGATTTTCTGCGCAAAATTTAAGATTATGTCTAAGCTTCTAAAAAAAATTAACGAGATGCAAACAATAATGGTAAAAAAATAGTTTTTCGTTACTCCAATGTCTAAAGCGCCCTCTATCGACATTGTTTGAAATTTAGCTTTATAAATTATTTTCAATAAAATACCGATATAAAAAATAGTTTAAGTGAAAACCGCAAATCAATCGACCAATTTTTCCTTTTTTAATAATCATTTGAAATTTGAACCCTCTGAACACAGTTCAGTTTGTGCTACTTAATTACTCCCAATTATTCATATTTTGAGCTCAAAATTTAAGTTTAAGTCAAAGCTTGCGAAACCATTTAATGAAATGCAAAAAATAACGGCAAAAAATAGTTGTTCGTTTCTCCAAAGTCTAAAGCGCCCTCTATCGACATTTTTCGAAATTTATCTTTATAATTTATTTTCAAGAAAATAGCAGCATAAAGAATAGTTTTAGTGTAAACCGCAAATCAATCGACCAATTTTTCCGTTTTTTATGTGTTTTTTAAATTTTCGACCCTAAACTTTAATGACAGCAATTTCCTTTGGAAAACACTTGGGGTTTGGTTTCCTATTTAATAATGTTTGTCTTGATGTGTACTATCACCCCTTAGAGTTTTGCCCAATAGTTTAGATACGCCCTGTATATTACGTAAGCTTCGTTCTTCTCTACCATTAATTTTATTACAGGATGCTTTTTCCTACTTAAATCCCCACCCCCAACGGCCAAGAAATCCCATGCTGTCTTAATAGTTGAATTTATTTTAGTTTGTGTAAAATGTTATGCGGCACCTGGCGGTAGAAATTGAAGCTAACAAATTTTAGCAGATGTAATTTTTCCATTTTTCGTTTTTAGGTGAAAAAAGTCCGGGCCAGGATTCAAACCAGGGACGTATTGGCTGAAGCCGTCAATGCTCTACCAACTTGGGTGAAATTGTTCTCCAGTGTTCGTGTCCGGGATTGCTCAGTTGGTAGAGCATTGGCGGCTTCAGCCAATACATCCCTGGTTTGAATCCTGCCCCGGACTTTTTTCACCTAAAAATGAAAAATGGAAAAATTACATCTGTTATAATTAATTTACCGATTGAATAATCGTGTTTCATAATTAATCTAATCTAATAAATTTTGCCGCGCGTGAGCAACATGTTTGCTTTTTCTGTGCCACAGGTAGCAGGGACCTTTGTCAAATGTTTGTACAGAACAAATTGCAGTTCCTGGCGACGAGGAGATAGAACTAAAAAAATTTGATTCAACATCTGCTATACAGCACTGGTTCTGTGAATTATTTTGAAAAACTGACAGATCCGAACCATTCCCGATGAGTCAACTATTTTAACAATGAACTGCTAATATATGATGAGGTTAAGTTTGCGATAACAGTTTCTTTGGTATAAATTGTAAATATTCTTCTTTCCTATATTTAATAAAATAATTAGTTTTTCCGTTCATTATCCTTTGAATGTAAAAGCATAAAAATTTTCTTTTAATTTCCCTTCATTCTAAAATGCAAATAATTGTGTAGATATTATCTAGAAAAATATACGAAGTGTTACTGAATTTTTAGGAGGAGTTTAACACATTAAATATTATTCAGTTCTTCTCATATAAAACTGTGTCTAACCGAGCATTAAAACCTTTCTTCACTGCACTCAAAGCTTTCAAAATATATTATTCACCTTTATTTCCTTGTTTACAAATTGTTTTTCTACTTTCTTTTAAGCATTTCAAAAACCTAGCGTACTTAATCTACATTTAAATTGAATATATATTCTTTCTTTATTTTTTTATTTTTAGCTAAAGCATCACAGAAACATGGTTAGTTTCAAACTTTTTAAAAAGCGGGAGTCTAATTGGAAAAAACGCTTGCTTTCACAACTATTTTTCAAAAAATGAACGTGGAAAAACAAAAATAAATGCATTTAAATGGAAAGATTATTTTTTTAAAAACAAAATGTCATACTCAGTAAAAATGAGTAATTTTAAAATGTAAAATATAATTATGTTTTTCAGAAATATTCTTTTGGATGAAAAGCATTTTACCGAAATTTTAAATATATTTTCCTAGATAACTATAACAGTAGTTTTTAAAAGGATTTTGATGTTAGTAAATGAGAACTTTATTCTTATTTGTTTAAAGGCAGCCAATTAAAAAGAGCATGAAATGTATGTTAGTCACTTAACAATTAAAAATTTAAAAATATTTCAAGTTAATTATTATGCCAATCGAAAAATTTTATTAATAAAAGAATTTTTTATACTCTAATGTAACAAATTATAAAAAACAATTGTTAGTAATGAAAAGAGCCATGCAAAATTCAATGTATATTTTCGATAATTAATATAAGCATATTTATTATTCTCAGAATTTTTTTAATGAATACCGAATCCGTTGCCCTTTTAAATAAATTGTATACATTGAATAATAATTACTTATATATCATACTTTTAAATTAATTTTTTATTATATTTATAAAAAAAATGCAACAAACTTTGTTTAGGATAAATTGTGAATTTTTTTAACACATTCAGGTTATTGTGCTAAATATACACTATTAAAATTTTTTCTCTAGTTTGAACCAAATTTTGGTTTTTGGTAGATGCTACGATAAGATGGTGAAATCTGGTACCAACATTTGGAGTTTCCTTTTTCAAACTCGGTCCATCAATTGCAGCTATGCTTCAACAGGTGTTCCAAATATTGGTTCAAGATTTCACCATCTTACACTGGCAGCTATTCAGCACCAACATTTGGTTCAAACTGGGACAAAATGTTTAACAGGGTATAAGTTTATCAAAGTGAAATACATTTAAATAAAAAATTAGAAAATGTACAAATATATTTAAAAGCCCAATTTCTTATATTGACACTAGCGGTTTGATAATCTGTACTGCAGTTTTCAGCCCACTATGCGAAACATAGATTTAATATATGCTACATAAAATCTAAAGGTAGTTCAGCTAAATGCATAATACGCAAGAAAATTCATATTTAGTAATTTTCAAGAATAAACGAAAATGTAATTTTGATTATTTGATTATTGTCGTGCTTTTGATAAATGACCTGTATATGATGTATAGCATTTATGTATAAAAATAGCTAAATTTAAAACTCGTACAACAGCTGAAAACTCAAAACCAGCAGCTACATATAATGGGCAATTTTGTGGCATATACTTTTGTGTCTCAGTAAAACAATCTTTGGATTACGCGCACACCAAACTGTACACTCAGCACTTTACGTTAGATGTTAGTGGTATGCATAAATTTTAATATTCTTTTTTTAAATAATATAACATGGTTGGCAATTAACTTTCACTTTTATTGAAACGATTCTGATTCACAATCGAAAACTCAAAAAGTATTTTCAGATTTATTCAATGCCAAAAGTTTCTTTATTACTTAAAGTAAAATATTTTCCTAAAAAAAAAAATTCGTCCAAAAGTCAAAATATCAGGATAAAAATGGAGGAAAAATAACACACTGTAGTGTAAAGTCAAAAAAAATAAAAAATAAATAAAGGAGAAAGCGAGAAAACGCGCTTTTCCGATAAAAAGTAATGTGACATTTTTTTTTGCCTTTTCTATACCTTAAAAAATGGCTGAGTTATAGCACTCTGAATTTTTAGTGTTGCTGACATTTTGAAACTTCCTGAAACTTGTCGCGTGGTATTTATGTAAGTGGCTACACGCGATTTAAATGTAAGTTGTTTGTACATAGTATATGCTGATAACTGAGTCGATTTCCTTGGCCAGTTTCAACCGCCATCTTTTTTTCAAAATAGCGGCCATTTAAAATTAAAAAGAATATTAAATTTAAAATTAGGTACATAAAAATTAGAAGTTAAATTTTTTTTTCTTTTGTCTGTTTTACCTTGTTGCAAAGATTCCAGGTCATTTTTTGTTACATTTATATCTTAAAAAAAATGACTGAGTTATAGCACTTTGAAATGCTAGTCTGGCTGACATTTTGAAATGATCTGATTTTTGTCACGTGATAACATGTATATTAATGGACGTAATTTGGACGTAATTTGGTGTATACGTAACCTATTAATGAAGTGTTAATGCTGCAAATTTCATTTAATAAACCGAAAGTGTCATACTAAACTGCAATAGCATACTACAATCTTACAGCAATTGACTATATTTATGGCGTAAATGCTACAAACTTCATTTCTACAACTGGAAATGCAATCGGAAATCCCAATAACATACTTCAATCTCGTGGCAATTTGACCATAGTTGTGGCGTATATGCCACACTTAATTTTCAAACAGAAAGTATCATATCTAACCCAAATGACATAGATCAATCTTATTGTGATATGATGAAATCTACGCGATTTTGGGTAAGATGACAAACAGAAAGAAAAACGGAATTCATAAACATTTTTCTTTAACGTTAGAGAGTGTTTAAAGAAAAAAAATCCCTGAAGGTGCTAATCCTGATTTTAAATGCATTTACTATTTTTTTGTTTTTTGTTTTTTGTTTTTAAAACATGAAAATGTATAAATTATGTTTTGTTCCTAGAAAATTAAACATACTTGATTGCGTACTAGAAATCATATTTCATACAAAAAATAAGGAATAAGACATGTTTCATCATTGACTGCATATTGATCAGTTTAGGTTAATATGTATTCTTTTATTCCCACAAAAACACACTGAATATATAAGCTATAGACAATATGTTCTATATAGACACATTATTTTGAGAGCATTTGCAATGTAATATCATATGTATGCATGTTATACATTTAACAATTTAAAATTATGATTAGTATTCTGAAATTTGATACATACAATGTGAATAAGCTTTTATAAAACAAGCATATAAATTGAATATAATGAAAATTTGAAATTTTGATTACAGTATTCCTAATGGATGTCTGAATCCAATTTTGGTATTAAATTCCATTTCTTCAACTTTAACTTCAACAATAATAAATGCATTGAATATTTTATGACTAAAGTATACATTTTCTATATTCACTTTAGAGAAACAATTCTGTTTTAAGAAAATGCATCTTACGAACTGAAAACAAACACTTTAGTTATGTGAAATGAATAATTCATATGAAATTAAATTGCATATTCATGGCATATTTTTGTTTATGTGGAAATCAATAAAACTAGTAAAATTACAAAAGTATTAAGCATATTCCTTTAAAAGGTACAAAACCCATTTGAAGCATCTACATAACGTGCATTGGTTGGAAGAGAAAAAATCAAGTGATCATAGGCAAATGTCACCTTTAATTTAAGATTCTATTTCTGATATGAAGCAAGAAAAAAGCGCGTTTGTCCGTCTATCTCAAACTCGCATAATTACCAAGCGACATTCATGAAATTGCTACATGTTAATAATGCTTATCATGACATGGTTGTTGTTGAATACGATGTTTGTAGCATTAATAATTCCTTTACAATATTACTTAAAAGAATTTTGTTTCATTAAGATCAACGGAAGAAGTGTCGTTTGGAGTTCATTTAATAACATTGCGCTATTTGAAATTTATTGAATTTGATATAAATTAACGAATTTCACTAAAATTTATATATATATATATGTATGTATATATATTTGTAATAGACTAATCGTAACATTTATCTTTCAGTTACAGGGATACTCAAACGAAATTGGTTATAGTGCTTGACCGATAATTTCGGAAAGTGCTTTTATGAAGTTTATATTCGCTTTCAAAATTAACTCACCTTTGGCATGTTACGCATTCTGTATAAGTGCGTTTTCTCGTACACAGAGCTGATCACAAATTTTCAAATTTCCTACTCCTTATTAGCTGAAATAGTTGACGCAGAGTTTAAAACTGTATATCAAAAAAGAAAAAAAGAAAAAGTAATTCTGTGAGGTGTGAATTAACAAAAATCTGCATACTTACTAAAATTTTAACGTACATCGTATAGAAAGAAAATATAATTTTACATTTTTTTTTTATAATCTTTAAAAATCTATATATTTGCAAATATGTTTACTGAAATTACAATAATCTTACTCAAACTTTAGCTGTAACCCAAGTTGCAGTTATATAGAAAGTTACATAAATAGTTGCAGTTTTATAAAAAGTCCTAGGCACAACAGTTTCCCAAAAAATTCTTGATAACCTTACAGATTTTTTAAAATGCAAACGTGTATTTGTTACTTTTTTTTGCTGTTGTTGCTGTTACACAAAATTTCTAGGATTCTCAGTTTCCTAGAAAAATTTTAGTAACTTTACCGATTTTTCTTACAGTGCAGAATATATTTCTTAACAGAACTAATCATTTGCATGAATGTAGTTATAACTAAAGATCTTCATATTACATACGCGGCAGATCAAAGAAATTGGTTAATTTTTTGAATGCCGATGAAAACTGATGAAATTGTGTTCTAAATGTAGTATGCGTTTCTAATCGGTTCAATTCGACGTCATATTTCAACTTAACGACAAAGTTTTTTTTTTTTTGTTTTTTTTTTGTTTCTGTTAGTGTTTGTACTGAAATTTTTTTCATAAACTACGCTTGAAGCATGATTTCGTTTTCATGTTTAAAAAATCAAAGCACGAGGATAAAATTTGGATATTAATTTTAATTGTTCTAATAAGAAATAAAAAAACATACATTTATTTTTAAATGTAAAGAAAATAATCAAAAATTAAAATTTGATTAGTCCGAAAAATTACAGTGAATTATTTTAACGATTTTCTATTAAAGGTTCAATTGTAAAGTTTTTTATATTCAAAATCAGAATTGTAAAGTTCTTTTTAAATTTAAAAGTAAAAAAAAGTCTAATAAGTAAATAGTAATAGTAAATGTTTTTCATTGTGATAAAAAATCGCTTTTGAAATGCAAAATGGTATGCCAATATATTAATCATAAATGGAAATTTTTCTGTCGTTTGGACTCGAAATCATAGTGCTGTAGCCACGTGTCATCCAGGGTCACAAATTTAGCGCAATAAGCTCTAAACCAGCCTTTTATCCCCACTAACTCCTTTAGAAACTCTTATAGAATAAGAACTTGAAATTCTATCCACTGCCTCTAAATATATGTTAATTCATAAGCTACGGTTCTGAAACTGAATATATACGCACCTAATCTGTTGGACATCGACATTCTACTGAACTATCACAGTATAAATATTATACATACACTAGGTGTCAATAATTATTGAACCACCCACGGATTAATCCTTTTACAAATGAAATGTATCAAAGATTTTTTTATATGAAAGTTTAACTTTTAGCATTTATAATAATTATCAGCTATCAGCCAATGTATTATCATATATTTAAATTCTTTAGAGGAAATTAGACTGTGTAAGTGATAAAAAAAAGATGATGTTCAAACATGGTCTATCTTTAAAGCCACTTTGAAATAATATTTTCATTTCATATAACTAATACTGCCACTTCATGTTATTCGGCAAATATTGTATCTAATGAAATGCAGATTCTGCGTTTCGCTTTCTGAAATTTCATTTGTGAAGCCTCTAGTAGATTTTGGTAGCGAAAAGCGGTGAGGCTACTTCCGAGGCTTATGATCATGAACTACTCTGCTTTAGTAATCTAATTGTAATTTATTTACATTTTAAGTACATCTGTAAACAGATTATTCAATCATAGTATTTTAATCACAACATAAAGTTCATTAGTCCAGTTTGGGAATTAATCAAGAGGTGGCAGCCAGCTTAACCTGATGCATACAGTCTGTGCATTCTCCGCAGACTTTTCAGAGTCTCGCATCTTCCGAGCACCACGCAACCCTGTGCTCTACGCTCCTCTCTCCAAGGCAACAAAACAAGTCCAGTCTTGAGAGCACCTGTGCATTCCACTCTCTTTTGCGCACTGCACCCCTCTTTCTCCGTTCGTGGGAAGATCTTACCTCTTTCGGTACTTGAAAGCTGTGCCCCGGGTGGTCGACCTATAGTTACATTTGACACTCCGTTATCCCAAAGGGATGCGCTAATTGATACATCTATTTCGATGGGTGGTCGAGCTATCATCACATTTGACACGCCGTTGTATCAAAGGGATGCGCTAATTGCTATATATTTCGATTGCCACTTAGTAGTGACAGTGCCACCTTCGGTGTTGCTTTCAGTTCTCTCTGTGTGAGGCGGGAAGTCTTACAACTACCCCCCCCCTTCCTCAAGTGAATATTTTGGCTGCAAGACGAAATATTCATGACAATAAGGTAGCTCAAAATCTAATGAATGGCTCACACACGAAAAAAAAATCAAAAAGAAAATCATTACTTACTATTCTACTCCTTTTTTTTTTCACTTATTAGTTTACAACAATATCTGTATATATACACATTTTATTCTGGTATAAGACATCCATTTAGTTCGCTACCCTCTAACAAAACATATTACTAGGAAAATAAAGAAAAAATATATACATTTTAATACCTTTTTTTTTTTTTTTTTTTTCAAGGCGTTATTTCGCCCTACACCTAACATTTGCCTGCTTGATATCTTTTCCAGGTTTAGTAGTAATAGCATTCTGGTAAGGCTGCACAGTTAATGTCTATCTTCGCAACCTACCTCAACCACCTTTTATTTTTAAACCTTTTGTTTTTATTATTATTATCATATCCTTTTGTACCTACCATTCTAGGCACATTAAGAATTTACACTTTATAAAAATAAACCACATACTAAATCTAGTACTTTAATATTTACACACAAAAAAAAATAGAAATTAATATATTACACCTAGCTTATTCTAGAGTTTAACTTGTTCAATTTTTACAACAGTTTAACTTTGACCAGTGTATTTATATATGGATTCGCTCTGCCATGCTGTTGTTCATTTCTTTTTTCAGGGGATTTAACAATATATTTACTCTGATTGTGGGAATTTTCAACTCTCCCCGCTACTTTTTCCGAGTAATCTTTCACGGTACTTATAGCATTAACTCTTTTTCGCATCGTACTACTTGCTTGGTCGTATGACTTATCTTCTTTTAAACCTGACCCTTTGTCCCACGTCGATGCATCCCTTTTGTTAACGTATCTGTTAAATCCCATTTTTCTGTCGCTTTTAACCTGATCAGTTTTTGCTGGCATCTTTCCCAATTTTCCCTGTCTACTGGCTTTGTATTCGGTGTTTTCCGCCTCCTGCTGTTTCTTTTGCGGCTTTTCCCTGACTTTACCGTTTGAGTAGCCCGAATTATGATTTTTAAAACGTTCTTTAAACCATTGTCTGGTCTGTTCTGCTTTTTTTTCTTTTCTTTCCTTCCGGAACAAAGATTTTTCTAATCCGAAATTCACGTATTTATTTTCTTGCGTCCTTTTTACACCCCTTCCCTTCGAATTCACATCTGACATCTTTCCTGTCATATTTGACTGGGAGCTATTCTCTTTTTCTCCTCTTCTCTCAGCAAAAGAGCATTTTAGTTCTGGTTTTGTTTTGAATCTATTATGGGAGGTGTTTCTTTTAATTTTATCTATTTCTTTTTGAGTGTCGTTACCCAAAATATAATATGACAAGTCTGTGCTTTTATCCGCCACCATAGCTTTCGTTTTTAAGCTTCCTAACCCTTCAATATTTAATGTAATGTCCGCCGTAGGTAACCTCCTTACATCGTTTATTAGTGGTTGTTTTACGTAAATTTCCCTAATATCTAATTGATTGGGTTTAATTAATCTTTCGGGAATCACGTCATACTGGCTTCCTGTGTCTCGTAGCGTCGTGCATTTTTTCCCATTTATATTCGCCTGACCTAGATAAGGTTTAAAATTCTCTTTGAAATTTGTCCCTTCCTGAATGTGATGAACATTCGCAATGTTTGTTATATTTCTCTTATTTTCTGGGCAATTTCGCTTCCAGTGGCTCGGATCTCCACAAACGAAACAAGTGTTTTTCGTCGTTTTTTCGAAAGTTCTCTGCCTGTCCTCTTTATCCTTTTTTTCTCGCCAGTTTGGTTTTATTTCCTGATTTTTTTCCGGTTCTTTTTCCTCATCTCTCGACCATTCGAACTTTTTTTCCGCCGAATACCTATCTTTCCATGTCCGTTTTTGCACGCTTTTTATTTCTTCGTAGCCGTCCAGATCTTTCACTAGAGTTTCCGGATTTTTATACGACGCCCACGAATCAATGAAGTGTTCCCTTATCTCCGCCGGCACACGCCTTTTAATCTGTTCCGTTATTAATAAGTCCTTTAGCTCTTCAAATTTTGTGATACCTATGCCATTTAACCACCCGTTTTGAAAGCTATTTAATTCAAAAATTAGATCTTTCCAAGGGCCGTTTGGATTTTTCGCATGTTTGTTTAGTTTTTGACGATACGCTTCTGGGCTAAGTCTGTATCTTGCCAATAAAACTGATTTTACATGCTCAAAGTTGTCCACAAGTTCTTTTTGTTCGCGTAATATTAATTCTGCGATCTCTATGGGCAGTAATGCCAACAAGTGTGTCACAAGATCGTCGCTTTCTATCCCGGATCTCTCGGCTTGTCTTTCAAATAAGTTAAGAAATAAAGTGATATCGGACTTTTCTGGATCAAATTTTTGCATAATTCCCTTTAATGAAATTGTAGGCGCTCTTTCTGATCTATTACTCGAAATGGAGCTTCTTCTGTCCGCGTTTTGCGTTAACCTAATTTGTTCTAACTGAAACTCTCTTTCTTTTTGTTTTTCTTCTCTTTCCATTTCTAATCTTTCCTTCTCTTTTTCTTGCGCCAGCTGCTCTTTTTCCTGCGCCAGTTGATCTTCCCTGTCTTTTATTATGAACTCGACTTGCGTAAGCGCAAATTGCTCATCATAACTATCCGAACTTTGTATTTTCTCGATAATTATCGCTATTTTGTCATGTTCTGCAATTTTTACGTCTAGCACGTCTGCTAAATGTACTAGATCAATTCTTCTGCAGTACTTCAGTGAAGTAACCTTTGCCATATTTACTTATTTTAACACCTCCCCAAATAATTTAAATAATACACAAAAACTAATCTTTTTGTCAGCTGATATCTAATTTTAGATTTTACTTCGTTTCCTAAAATATTTTAATTTTAAAGTACTTCAATATGCAACTTTTGGAACACTATCCAATTAAATAAGGTTACATATAAAATAAATAAATCTTAGGTAAATACATACATTAGCAATAACATATAGACACTTTTTTTTTTCAAGAAAAAAAATTTTCTTTTATACTAATTCTAAGTATTTTTCAATACCAAATATCTTGCAGGTATTACCCACTTTGCCCAGCATCAACTGCTGACTGTATCTTTTTGTTTAAAAAGAACAAAGAACAAAAACACAAAAAAAAACGCTATACAATTATGCACATATTTCAGGTATAGTCCCTGTACACAAAGTCAATACTGTATGTAATATATTTTTTTCACGATTATACATATACATCGGCATACCTTTCTGTATGTCTCAATTTTGGGCCTTTTTTTCCCGCAAGCCTTATCCAGTGCTGCAATTACTTAAACCATAACCTTTCAGAGGATATATAGATGTTTATTTATCTAATCTTTAGGTTAATTTCAATCTTTTAGGTTAAAACATTTATCTTTTAGAATTAACCTCCTTATAATATGACCGAAAAGAACGAAAATATTCTTTTTTCTATTTGACCCAAAGACTGCAATTTTCTTTGCAAAGCCTTCTATCCTTAATTTTTTTTAAAAGCAATTCTTTCCGCTTTATTTACATATATTCTCCTCAAATATACCCCAGATTTTAATCTGATCACAAATTTATGCTTCCGAAAAAAAATTCCTTTTTAGTCCTACTCGGCGTGATGCCTTTATGTTTTTCTTTATTTTCTACTTAGAATAACACTCGGGAACACTAAATTTTTAGATCTTAGTTTAACAATAAAATTTTCTACTGAGAGCCATTCAAAAAATTAATGAGCTTACCTTTGTTTTTGTGGTGTCTCATCGCGTAGAACTCGACGGTGATCTGCTGTCACTAGGCCTGTCAGCTGCTCCCTTTGAAGCCTTGTCGGGGGAATTCTCCTCTGACGCTGTGCTCTTTCGCTCCCGGTGTTTTCCGGAACAGTTTCTGCGGGGTGTCTATTCCTCTCTGGCGAGTCCTTTGTTGGGGGAACTGTCGTCCAAAGATCTGCTCATCTGTTTCCGCAGGCTGGTCTGTCACTCTCCAGCGAGGTCTGTCTTGAAGGAACTGCCGTCCGAAGATCTGCTCCTCTGTTTCCGCAGGCTGGTCTGTCACTCTCCAGCGAGGTCTGTCTTGAAGGAACTGCCGTCCGGTCCTCTGCTGCTCGGTCCTCGGCTTATTTTCTACCGTCCTTCCTTCGCCTGTTGTCTCACTGCTGTTGACTCTTTTCCCACTGGGTTCGTTTCTTGCGCTGCCACCAGTTGTGAAGCCTCTAGTAGATTTTGGTAGCGAAAAGCGGTGAGGCTACTTCCGAGGCTTATGATCATGAACTACTCTGCTTTAGTAATCTAATTGTAATTTATTTACATTTTAAGTACATCTGTAAACAGATTATTCAATCATAGTATTTTAATCACAACATAAAGTTCATTAGTCCAGTTTGGGAATTAATCAAGAGGTGGCAGCCAGCTTAACCTGATGCATACAGTCTGTGCATTCTCCGCAGACTTTTCAGAGTCTCGCATCTTCCGAGCACCACGCAACCCTGTGCTCTACGCTCCTCTCTCCAAGGCAACAAAACAAGTCCAGTCTTGAGAGCACCTGTGCATTCCACTCTCTTTTGCGCACTGCACCCCTCTTTCTCCGTTCGTGGGAAGATCTTACCTCTTTCGGTACTTGAAAGCTGTGCCCCGGGTGGTCGACCTATAGTTACATTTGACACTCCGTTATCCCAAAGGGATGCGCTAATTGATACATCTATTTCGATGGGTGGTCGAGCTATCATCACATTTGACACGCCGTTGTATCAAAGGGATGCGCTAATTGCTATATATTTCGATTGCCACTTAGTAGTGACAGTGCCACCTTCGGTGTTGCTTTCAGTTCTCTCTGTGTGAGGCGGGAAGTCTTTCAAAGCCACTTTGAAATAATATTTTCATTTCATATAACTAATACTGCCACTTCATGTTATTCGGCAAATATTGTATCTAATGAAATGCAGATTCTGCGTTTCGCTTTCTGAAATTTCATTGAATTGAATTAGTAAGATATTCCTGAAAATACGTCTTTCTCTAAAATTATCATAATTTTAATTATCAAAGCGTTTCAGTAACTGATAGTAAATATATGTGTAATTACAAATGATTTTGATATGCTGATGTTTGCATATTATTCTAAAAGGTCCAGAGTAGATATTTTCCTGACATGGGTTATGTTTCCTTTTTCTTTTAGTTGAAATTGTTGAAAGCTAAGACGATAACAGTTAAATCAAAGTTAAGAAATCCAATTATTTTTAGATTTTAATTTGATTTTTGTATTGTAAGCAGATAATTAAATTAACGAAATCCATAACACAAAAATTATTCATATTTATGTTAATCATTTTAGAACAATGTTCATCTATACTCATATAATCCTTCTAATATATGTTTTAAAATTACTCATACAATTTGTTTAATTGTATCATTTGTAAAGAAACTCTTTCAGTGAGTTTAACATTGCATGTCTTCCATAAATATAGAAATTAGCTACTTTGAATAATTTGCATTTTTTTAAATTGAAAGTCTTGATAAAAAAAGTAGTAAATTTTATTTTTAAACAAAAAATGTTAAATTATATATGTTGCAAACATACAATCCCGCATTTCCTAACATCCTTTTAAGGATATCCAAAATTAATATATATGATGTATTCAAAAAAATCTTCTGATGCACATTCCCGTGTTTTTGTAGTATACTCAGTATTCTTACGGTCGGTATTCACTGTAAAGTTCATTATAACGTTTACCTTACATATACAAACATAAAATAACTGCAATAAAATCTAAAATAATGCACTACTTACAAATCATGGTAAGGGAAGTGAATTTTATTTTCGCTAGGAGCATTCTATATGGTTAATGGCTTAAAGGAAAGTAATATATATATTATGTATATTATTTAAACAGATGATTTTAATTTGTTAATATTTTTCATCGTCAATATAAGGCGTGATTAATCTCTCGAATCTAAAACGGATTTTTAAATTCATCCCGATAATATGAGTTTATGCTAAAATAAAAATAAAAAAAACGAATTATCACAGCCTAAGGATTACCCCATATGAACCATATGACAGACTTGGTCGTCTATCAACACATCTTGCATCCGACAGAAGAGAATTTAAAACTCAAAAACACTTAAACCCTAAAATTCTTTTGAAATTGATAATGATATATGTTTTTAAAAGTGAAACGCATATTTAGCATGAATAAGATACCATTTATTTGAACATAGCTCTATGTATATTATGATAATTGGAATCAGAGTTTAATGAATTTTGGTCGGTAGAAAACAAAATATGGTATATTTTACATACTTAATTCTTGTTGAACATTATTTCACTTTTACAAAAACGATCGCAATGCTAATGCGCTGTGGATACACAACGTTGTTTACGTTAAATGAGGATAAATATATTTAATATTTCAGCTAAATATTAAACAAGAAAAAAATTGATTTTCAGGATACTTAAGAATTGTCTATGTCTATCAGTAACTAAATTTACAGATCTCTACTAACTATTTATTTTCCTAGCTATCGTAGACAAAAAACACCGTCTGCATAAAACATCTTTATTAATATATAATAACCTTGTCATTTTTTTATCTGTAAATTATACATTTTTATCTATCTATCTATCAGTATATCTATTTACCTATCTATCTATATATCCATTAAATGTAATACCAATTACCACATTAAAACATGAAAAAGAAAATTTAAAAAGTATAATCAAAATTTGTAGAAACAAAATAGATTCATCATCCCCAAAATTTTTGTAACAAATAAAGTGTATGATTTTATTTTCGTACTAGCTATGAAACAACAAAATAATACAAATTTCGGGCTACCATCACACATGGACCCAGTAAATATGAAGAAAATATTCAGATTAAAATGTAATATTTAAATTGGATAGAAAAGGAAAAATCACACCAAGCATTAAAGATCCACTCTAAAAATTCACCAAAGCATAATGAGAATTAATGCAGATTTATTATAAAAATATTTTCCCCCATTATTTTTATTTAGATATATACAGAGGGGCGTTATTTTTTTCAAATTGTGTCATGATAATAATGCAAAGTGGCTTATTTTCATTTCCTGTGAATGTAAAGTTTGAGTTTTGAAGAAAATCGGTGGGTGAATGTTCAATATGATAATTAAGTAGAATAGGTTTTTTTAGGCAGCAAAGCACACGAAGTAGCTGCTGTAGAGTTCAACATCAGACTTATTCAATCAATGCGGCACTGATATATAAATGCGAATTTAACCCTTGGAGTGTCTTCTAAATGGGTAAAATTGTAATTCTGTTTTCAGTGCATTTTGTTTTTAATAGTAAGAAAATATGATTCTTACAATACTCTAATAAAAAACTTAATTAGAAATACGAATATAATCTTTGGTAGTGTTAATTGTTCTTCCATGCATTGAAAATTCACTATATTATCATAAATTCAATTATATTATCTTAAATATTTGTTATATTGCAGTGAAACTTGAAGCTTAGTCAACGGAATATTACGTTCCAGAAACTTAGAGGATTTTAAACAAAGCAAAAGCCTAGTACCCAAGGCCTATATCTACTACTAAAGAGACACAAACTGATATAAACTAATAGATATAAAATCAATATAATTACAAATACGTTATATTGCAATTTCAATCTTATGTTCTTATTAAATATAATCAATCCATTCTATATATATGAATACTTTTAAAAATGTGTAATTATATTTAAAACATTTTAAAATAGAATAAAAAGTTAAAATTAGAGCGAAAAATTCAATCCTTTAAAGCGAGATATATAGGGATAACAAAATAAAGCTTTTATTGTTTCAATCAAACTCGAAAAGAAACTTCCAGATCTTTTTAAAATGTTTTCTTTTTCCCTCCTCACGTCAATACTCTATTTCATTACTCCCGTTTTTTCCATTTATTTTAAGCTAAAAGAAAGCGTGAAACACATAAAGTCCAGCGAAGAAAGACAAAAAAATACAGGATAACTGAAGTTGAAGCTGCGTAAAAGAAATGGGTTTTCCAAACTTTGATTCTGAAAAAGATTTTTATGTGTATATGTCAGCAGAACATCTAAAATACGATTATAGCTTTAGATAAAACATAGATTGAACTAGACTTCTTAAATTTATTAGTGGATTTTGGTCAGTTCTTTAGTTTAATACATTTATCTATTGAAAAAAAAATATGCTATACAGAGTCAGAGTATTAACTGTCTCGTATATGTGTTTGTTTGGTGATTAGTAATTATAGGTGGTTGCATATTCTTTCATTGTTATTATATATTGTGAAATATAATAATAAATGCCTTTACAAATAATCCATTCAAAAAATTATTTTTTATGTAATGACTGATCAACATGTAAAATGACAATATAGCATTATAGACCGGGAGGTGGTAGCACAGACAATCACCTCATAGAGTTCATGGGTGAAAATTTAGGATTTGTTAAGTCTCGTTTCGCATATTAAAGCTCAATCGGTCTTCCTAGTCATATCATAGTGAAAAACACTTAAAGATCCGAGTTTAATGGTTGACTCAAAAGTTTATCATTACGCTTTCCTCCACCCGAAAGTATGAAAACATGGGGAATTGGGAGCAGGAAAACATAATGCAAACCTATGAGTCAACCGCTAAAATCGGGTTTATAGAAGTTTTCCACCAAGATAGAACTTGACTTTGTAATATAAATATCGAGATTCGTCTAAACCTAGAGTTTCAGTCATGAAATCTATGTGTGATTATTTCTGCTGCTGCTACCCTGTCTATGACTTAAAGATAGATTTTACCAGATTTGAAAAAAAAATGTATATATCAAAACTATTTCTATTGCTTAGTTAATTAAATAATAAAAAAGTAAAGTGCCTAGTTAAAATCATGGAATTTAGTTCACTGGCAATTCACGCTAATTGCATACAATATTTTTATTTAAAAGAATAATGCTTTTCAAAAAGTAAATTAAGAGAAAATTAATTACCCATTTCCCACTTTATACTTAACCAATGAACTTCAAAATCTAATCAGGGAAGAGTCTTTTCAGAATAAACTGTTATACTAAATTTAAAGCAAATCAGATCATGAAAAACTCAAACACTAAATTAAATAGCTTTAGGAAAAATTTAAAATATACTAACCCCTTTATATTAAACTATACCGAACCTCAGAATTAACCAAAGAAACGTCTCATATGAACGAACCTAAATACAAAATTTTAAATATATCGGACATACCTACCAAGAATTATTGCTGTACGCACATATATACATACATACATATACAATATGTGAGCATATTATCTCACAGGCTTTCGTAGCCTGTGAGCTAAAAAGCGAGAAACTCGTGTACACAAAGAACACACTCTTGTTTGAGTTATTTATAATAAAAGAAATAAGGGATATTTCCTATATGAAATAAGACATAAAATTTAAGTAATTGTTAGTGAATATTAACTAAAAGGAGTATAAACGACATTTTTCAAAATACAGAAAACATTATAAAAAATTAAAGGAATTTTTGATATTTACAAACTAACACTTTTATATATAAGATAAAAACAAATACTAAATTGTATTATTATTACTATTTGTTTTTAATATGTTAATCATTCATACGACGTTTTTCTTAAAATCACAACAAATTCAGGATAGATATGTATCCTTGATTTATTTAATTATAGAATTTTTAAAAACGATAAGACTCAAATTGCTATTTGAAAATGCAGACGATTAAAACAAAGACTGTACACATTCTTGATCCACACATATTCATTTTTTTTAAATGCAGAAAATGTTAAATGTTTTTCCCTTGCCTCCTTTGTTTGACCTAATTAATAAAAAAAAACTTTTCACCTGAAATTGTATGTACTATGTTTAGATATAGCTTGTAAATTTAATTTCAGCAACTAACAAAACAAAAGAATAAAGAGGATGTGGTATTTAATATTCAAGTATTAATAGATCTGTTATTTCAAGTAGTTTATTCATATTATGCACAAGAGTTTACATGGTTATGTACTGCAATATTAATCCATCACGCATCACACAATAATGGGTTGCTCTTTTTTAATGATAGTGCTGAAAGGATATTTTTCTATATCTCAGTTATTGGACGACTATTGGAAATAAACTTTTACTGCATTCATTCAAAACGTATGTATGAAAAGAGATTATTTTAAAAATTTAGTTCATTAATAAGTGTTCTTCATTAATATAATAAAAAATGCATATTGTTCGCATAATTTAATTTATATATATATATATATATATATATTCATTTTTTTAATATAATTTTTAATTTTACATTGTTTTCAGTGCTAAATATATTGGGATGGATGTGTTCTGCCGCTTTACAAAGCAAATAATTATATAAAAATTACACAGTTAATAAGCGAATTAACAAGGAAAGTGTAAAATAATATAAAATATATTTTATCTAAATTGTAAATAAACAAGCTGTTAATTAACCAATTATTCAGAAACATTTTTTTACTTAATCACACACTGGATATTTTTTTCTTGTCCTTTTAAATATTTATTTACAAAAAATATTATTTAATCATCTTGAATACTGGGAGACTCACTGTTAATTTAATTACACTTCAATTGTTTCTTGCATTTAAGAGAAAGAATTTGCTAAAAATATAAATCGTTTTATTCCGTACTATTAAAAATGCAGAAGTCATATTTAAAAATACTGACAGTTATACAATTTCTTTTCAAGAATTCAGCATAAAAATACTGTAAGTAAACTAGTTCAAGAGAAGTATTGAATTTATTTTTTAGATAAAAAGACATACGCAGCAGAAATGGATAATAAGGTACCCTGGGGTAATAACGCCACATTAAGGTTCTACCAATTTTCACGGCTTAGTTTTAGATTGTATTTTTCAAACAAATATAGGATCTGATACAGCAACTCATTGACTATCTATATAAAATAAAATAATTTAACAGATATGTATTCATAAAATGTAATGGCGTTTTTTCTTGACCAATGCTATTTGGCGTTATTACCCACCTATATGGGTAATAACGCCATACAAACAAAACTATGAAATAAGATGGAATAATTGCATGTAGATAGCCCAATTCTAAAAATACAAACTCTACTAACTTAGAAATTGACAAATTGCATTCTAAGCTATTGAAAATGTTCAATTTTTTGTGAAAGTGTAAGAAAAATAAAGGTGTGGTTTGGGAGGGGGGGGGGGATGAGGCAAAAGAATATCAGACCGTGAGCTTCTTTTTACTTAAAAAGGACCGCTTAAATAGAAATATGAGAAACATTGCACAGTTTTAACTGTGTTTATTTCAATCAGTATTTAGGATGTAGCTCGGCCACTGTAGGGAATCAACCGGGGTATTTATGTAAAGGATTGGCGTTATTACCCCGGTATAGTTATTGCGCAGTGCATTTTAAATTACAAATTACCTCGAGAAGATATCCAAAATCTTCAACAACATTTTAAAAGTACATGAAATGCACTACAAATTTATGTAATTAACAAAGTATTTCAGGATAAAAAGATAGTTTTCACATCACAACACGTATCTCGCAAATTTTAGATCAAGCGTTAATTTTAGTTGTATGTAAAAACAATAAGACCTAAAAATGAAACAAATTAACTTGAAGCTGTTTTTTGCGATTTATATGACTGAAAACCCTTCTGCGCAGAGCACATGGGTGTCATTTACCTGATTATTTCATAATTATGCAAAATAAAAGCACTTGGCGTTATTACCCCGACTGGCGTTATTACCCCAGGGTACCTTATTAAAGGCTAAAATACACGATTTATGCATTATTTCATGCGTTTGAAATTCATTTTGTCAGATAAAAAACTATTTTGTTTTAAATAATGCTTTATTAAAAAAAAAAAATTATATGTCCTTTAATATTTTTTTTCCTTAAACTAAAGAAAAATCTAATAAAAAAGTGGACATGTAAAAAAAAACATGATAAAAACTACATTATATACATAATATTTCCATCTCTCTGTGTCTTTATATATACACTATATGGCCAAACATGTCCAGCCACTTGCGATTTTAGAAGATTTGTTAATTTTCTAGAAAAATATAAGATTAATTATTCTAAAACTCCAAATGCGTAAAAAGAATAATAGAGGTCATATATTTCCATAAAGATTTTTTCTTCAAATCAATTAGTGCACCGTCAACAAATACAGAAAGAATATTTGCATAACACTGTGTATCTTAAATATTGATTCTATAAAAGAAAATATTTCTTTAAACATGAATTTTATGTATGATTTTTTTTAAACTTTTTGGCTCGTGACATTGTGAAATATTGTTTATTAAAGATAGAACAAAAAAGTTAAATAAAAAAGGAGAGACATGACAGGTCTTCTTCTTTAAAGTTGAACACAGATTGTTTTAGTATATTGATCTTAGATATCACGTAAAGCGTTGAAGAAATCATCTCATGACATTTATAGCAGAAAAGTTTCGAACATTCATTTTTCAGACAAATATTTTTTTTAATATAAATAAAAATGTATATCAAGGTTTTTTTGCCTGTACTTTTCAATCTATTTAAGGAAACTGGAACATTCTCTGTTTTTTCTTTATCTCTGTATAATTTTTTGTTTATTTTTTTAAATCTTTTACAGCAGTGTAGGCAAGTTCCTTCTAAGAAATGTATTGTTACTTCTTACAATCGTTTTTTTCTTTTTTTAAATTTTATGTACAATTTACTTTTTTAAAATAATAGTTGTATTTCATAATTAGCCAATGAAATCAAATAAAATACTCATAGTCTAAAATGTGATTTTTCTTTCTTTTTTGTAAATTAACCTTAAATAATGGTCAGTACGTTTTCAAAATCGCACATTCACTCACATTAATCTACAAAATCAGACGATAATCCGAAGATATTAACAAGAATTAAGACAGACAAACCTGCTACATTAACACTTTTCAAGTTTCAAGAAAGTGTTAATGGTATCTTAAATTAATGGTATATTAAATATTAATTAATATATATTTTATGTAAGTATTTATTTATATATATTTAACATTTGAGTAGATATAACTTGTGCTACTCATTAAAAATTGTACTTTAATGAAATTTAACCATATGCATATTTATCACTCAATTTAACACTGAATCATTATACGTAACTATCATTACGGAACTATCATTATACGTAAATAAAAATAATATTGATAAATAATTATAACAAACTTAGATAATATAAAAAAATCAAAATACGAATCAAAACAAGGATAATGATTCCAAGAAAAAAAATAACATTTAACATTCGATAATCTTTGTGTTAAATATTAAAATAGGGATTAGCAGCAATTAACTTTTAACTGAGGAAAACTTGTATATTCTAAATTCAAACAAATATGCATTATGAAAATGAAAGGAAAAGATTTATTATATTTTCTACATTATTATCCATAAAGGTTTTTTTTAAATATAAAAAAAGAAAAAAAGTATTTTTTATGTAACATATTAATACTAAGCTAAAGAAAATATTTCTAATATCATAAATTTTATGTGTGACTTTTTCTTCTTTTTTTTCGTTTTTCGTTCGTGACAATTTAAAATTTTGTTTATGAAAAATAGAAAAAAAGTAAACTAAAAGGGAAGAGACATGACAGTCATGTTCTTTACAGTTAAAGTCATATTGTTTTAGTATATTGATCTTAGATATCACGTAAAGCGTTGCAGAAAGCATCTCTGAATATTATTCTCACAAAAGTTTTGGACATTCATTTTTCATACAAATACTTTTTATATAAATAAAATAAAGAAAAATGAATATGAGGGGGTTTTGCCTATACATTTCAATCTCTTTAAGGAAAGTAGAATTTTCTCTGTACTTGTTTCTTTTTTCTATTTATACTTCTTTTATGTAAGAATGTAGGCATGTTTTCCAAGATTTTTTTTCTTTTCTTATGATAGAATTTTTATTTTATCTACAATTTATGTTTTAGAATAATATAATATTTCGAGATTAAAGAAATATTGTTTTTGTTAATTTTAATAAATTATTTCGCAAGCTTTCCAAACATTTTTAAACACCATGTAAAATGTAATCATTTTTTAAACTTATGTAATGTGTAATAAACCAATATATATTGCTATATATAGATGGGTAGATAAAAAAATATAGATATAGATATAGATAGATATAATATTACTAATTTTTAAAGCCACCTACGCTATGTATTAAAATATATCTATAAGATACTATAAATAAGAAAAAAATCATTATAATGTATGCATAACATTCCAGTAGGTAGAACCAATGTTATTCATTTAAAATTGAACTTTAATGAAATCTACCTGTATGAGTATTTATCAAACTAAATATCAATCATTACATATAAATAATAATAATAATGATAACTAATTACAATACACAAAGATTATATTAATAAGGATACTGATACCAAGAACTAAAAAAAGAAAGTCATTATTAACTGTCCGAATTTTTTGTCTTAAGCATTAAAGAAGGAATTAGCAGTAATTAACTTTTAACTGGGAACAATGTATATCTACTAAATTCAACTTAATATGCTGTATGATTTTTTAAGGGTTTATAGCTTTTTTTTTTTTTACATTTGTATCTCAAATGTGTTCTTAAAAAAAAAAAAAAAAAAAAAAAAAAAAACGTATTTTTTACACGTCGTTTTTTTACCAGAAATATTAATTTTGTAAAAGAAAGTATTTCTTCGAACATGAATTTAATTTTTTTTTTCTTTTACTTTTTGGTTCATGATATTGTCAAATGTTGTTTATGAAAGATAGAACAAAAAGGCAAAATGAAAGGGAAGAGACATGACAGTCATGTTCTTTACAGTTAAAGACTGATTGTTTTAGTATATTGATCTTAGATATTACACAAAGCGTTACAGAAAGCATCTCATAACATTTTTCACAGAATAGTTTAAAACATTCATTTTTCATACAAATATTTTTAATATAAATAAAATAAATAAAAATGTATGTCATTTTTTTTGTTACTTTTCGATCTGTTTAAAGGAACTATGATTTTCTCTGTGTTTCTTTCTTTTTTCTGTGTAAACTTTTATTATTATTATTATTATTATTATTATTATTATTATTTTAAATCTTTTGCAAGAATATACACGTGTTCTTCAAAAAAATGTATTATTACTTCTTAAAATCGCATTTTTATTTTATGTACAATTTAGTTTTTTTATAGTAGCTGTATTTCACTATAGCTGCATTCTTACTTTGGAAATGAAATGAAATAAAGAACTCGTAGTCTAAAAATTGAAAATATTTTTATTTTTTATTTATTTATTAATTTATTACTTTTTATTAAATGAACTTTAAATACTGATTAGTACGTTTTCAATATCGAATATTCATTATTAACTCGCATCTTTTCAAGTGTCAGAGAAAACTTAAAAAAAAAATTAATGAATATATATATATGTATATATACAAATATATATATATGTGTGTGTATATACTAACATTTGATTAGGTATACCTGATACTATTCATTTAAAACACTATTTTAATTATATTTTAATAATTATATTTAATCATTTACTAAACTGAATAACTGTCATTATAAATAAATTATAACTATAATGGTAAATAATCATAATAAATATGCATAATATTAATAAGGAGAAAAAATAAGGATAATGATTCCAAGAAATTAAGAAAAAAAAGACGTTTTTAACTTTCGGAATTTTTTCTCTTAAATATTAATGAAGCAATTAGTAGTAATTAACTTGTAATTAAGGATAATTTATGCGTACTATATTTGAACTAATATGCATTACGAAATTAAAAAAATGATTTTTACATATTTTACATTTGTATCTGAAACGTATTCTTAAAATACAAAAACCTGAATTTTTTTAAATCTTATATATTAATTCTGTAAAAGAAAATGTTTCTTTAATCATAAATTTCATGTATGATTACATTTTTAACTTTTTGGTTTGTGACACTGTGAAATATTGTTTATGAAATATAGAACGAAAAAGTAGAATAAAGAAGGAGATACATGACAGTTCTTGTTCTTTACAGCTAAACACAGATTGTTTTAGTATATTGATCGTACGTATCACGTAAAGCGTTGAAAAAATCACCTCATAACATTTTTTCACAGAAAAATTTTTTACATTCATTTTTTATACAAGTATATATTTTTCTTTGTTTTACATAAATAAAATAAAGGAAAATGGTTATGAGAATGGTTTTGTCTGTACTGGTCAATCTGTTAAAAGAAACTAGTATTTCATTTGTGTATTTTTCTTTTTCTGTGTATTCTATTTTGTTTAACAATTTTTTTAATCTTTTGCGAGATTGTAGGCTTGTTTTTCTAAGAAATGTATATTTTCTTCTTATAAAGCTTTTTTTATTTTATGTACAATTTTTTTTAGAATTATATCTGTATTTCAAAATTAGCAATCACATTTAGGAAATGAAATCAAATAAAGTACTCGTAGTCCAAAGTGTACTGCACACTAAGTTTCAAAATTGAACATTCAATACAAATTCACATTAATGCAAAAAACAGCACAACAATCAAAATATAATCGCGAGAGTTAAGAAAGACAAAGGGATAGTGTTTTAAAAGCTAACAAATATATGTACTTATATACTTGCATACTTTTATTATATAGTATTTATATATATGTATGTACAAATACTTATACAGTAAAACCTCTAAATAACGGACACCTCGGGAACGCAGAAATTGTCCGCTATTCGGAGGTGTCCGCTATTGGGAAAACCTCAGAGATTCAAAAATCACTAAGAGATGCTTAATGTTTCATTAATTGACTTTTATATTCTTAAAACCTATATTTTATGATTAAATTATGAAGAAATTTAAATTATTTTTTAAGCAATGAAGCTGAAATAAAATTGTGCACACCTTTATCTACTGTTTATTACATTCTTAAGAAAAAATCTGCTACAAAAGTTTACTTTTGCTTGCAATTACATATTATTAGTTTTTAAATGTGACGTTATTGGACTCTATAGAATTCCAGGCGGGGAGGAGGGATTGCACTTTTTGTCTATTAAGAACATAAAATCTTCCGGAGGGACATTGCAATGCTGAAGGGGATGTTCCTCCCGGGCAACCCTGAATTCACATTAAATGTAGGGGGGGGGGGGGGGATTTTCTCTAGCCCACCCTCTACATTTATCTGTGATCACAAAATTTGTGACACATTTCTCTGATAAATTTAGAGTCCTTTTTACTCTTTTTTCGTTTTTTTCTGGATAAAAAATTCTTTTTCATCCTTTATCACCGTAAGTAGTGTCCGCTATTCGGAATGTCCGTTATTCAGAGGTTAAACATACAAAAATGTAGGTTTTGGGAGTGGGGATTGGAAAACTGTCCGTTAAATAGAGGTGTCCGCTATTCGGGAGTGTCCGTTATGGAGGTTTTACTGTATACTGTTCAATTAAAATAGATCTTTAATTATATCCATAATAATTATATTTATTTATTCCTTAAATAGAATGACTATCATTATAAATAAATAATAATAACATTAATAAATATTTATAATAAATATAGATAATACTAATAAAGGGGAAAAATAAAAATAATGATTCCAAGAACTTAAAAAGAAAAAAGAACTTTTTAATTTTCGGGGTTTGTTGGCTGAAATATTAATGAAGCAATTAGCAGTAATTAACATTTAATTGAGGATAACGTATATGCACAAAATTGAAACTAATGTGCATTACGAAAAAAAATCCTTTGCATACTTCACATTTGTATCTTAAATGTGTTTTTAAACTACAAAATTCCATATTTTTTATATTAATTCGGTAAAAGGAAATATTCCTTCGAACATAAATTTTATTTTTTCCTTTTTTTTCTATTTTTTCTTTATTTTTTGGTTTGTGACAGTGTGAAACATTCTTTACGACAGAGAGAACGAAAAAGTCAAATAAAAGGGAAAAGACAAGACAGTCTTGTTCTTTACAGTTAAATACAAATTGTATTGGTATATTGATCTTAGATATCACGTAAAGCGTTGAAGAAAGCATCTCATAACATTTTTCGCACAAAAGACACACACACACACACTCGTATATATATATATATATATATATATATATATATATATATATATATATATATATATATATATGCATATTTACTAACATAAATAAAATAAAGAAAAGATAAATCCGGGGCTTTTGTCTGTAATTTTCAATCTGTTTAAGGAAACTAGGATTTTTTCTGCGCTTTTTTTTCTGTGTATAATTTTAATTTATTTATTTATTTATTTATTGTTTTAATCTATTGTTTTAAATTTTAATAATATTCAATAAACCAATATTAATGTTACCTTTTCATATTTAAGTATATGCAAAAAATTGAACTGTGTCACCAAAACAGCCATTTGATGTCACCAAACAAACAATTTATTTTTACTTTATGAAATGAATATTACCTTATGTATTAACAGCAGTAATATTAATCTTTAACATTAATTGAGAAAATTAATCTTTAACATTAACTCAGAAAATTAATTTATCCAGTAAAATTAATAGCAGTACAGCTGTAATAGAAGTAGTAAAAGTCTTGACACTTAACGTTTCCGATCATTACGAAACCGAACTATTTCATTGCAATCTGTTATTTATTTATTTATTTATTTTAATGGTACCATTGAGAGTAAAATATATGGGAATGCAATTTTCTAAAAAATGCAGCGATGATATTGTTAAAGCTGTATCCATTTTTCCAAATATATATATATATATATATATATATATACTATCAGAAACATTGACATTATTACTTTCTTAAATTTTTACAAGAATAAAGTATTGGATTCGTGAGAACTTTCAAAATCCGGTTTTCGATGGAATTTTACACGTTTTAATGGCAGAAAATCCGAAATAAAGTTTTTACAAAAGTCTGTGAGTCTGTGAGTCTGTCTTTCAGTCTTTCAGTCTGTCGATTTGTCTGTATGTGACAAAAATTTTGCAGGCGCTATATCTCAAGAACTAATGCACGGAATTTCACAAAACTTTATATTTTATTAGACCTTGATATAAACTAAGATCTGATAGGTTTTGATGTATTTCGCTTAAAAGTTGGTGTTGTTATGTTACATTATTCACAATTTACACAATAGCTATATCTCAAGAACTAGTACATGGATTTTTATAAAACGTAAGTTTTTTTTAGTACATGATATAAAAAGGTGATGAGTGTGTTTTGGTGCGAATCGCTCAACAGGTTGTGCTCAACTGTTATGCTGCATTGCTTACAATTTCCCCAATAATCAATATCTCATGAACTAGGCTATGGATTTTCATGAAACTTTATATTTATTTAGTACTTGATATGACAATGTGCTAATTACATGTTAGTGCAAATCGCTCAAGAGATGTTGCTGCCATTTTCCATTATTCCTGATTATCGCAATAGCTCTATCTCAGGAACTAATGCACGAAAATTTTTAAAACTTCAGATTCATTTAGACAGTCATATAGATTATGGTTGTTTAGTTTTTAGTGTTAATCACGGAACAGTTGGTGCTACTATTCTGCATTTTTCACGATTTCTGTATCTCAATAACTCGAAAATTGTACCTCAAAATATTCGACATATATCTCAAGAACAAATGCACGGATTTTCATCAAACAGATTTAGTTAGTACCTGATAAAAAAATAAAAAAATTATCCTGATTAGTTTTTGGTGTACATCACCCAACATGTAGCGCTGTTATGTTATTTTTTTAAGATTTTGAATTAGTCCTACCTGATAAATGAATTCTTGGATTTTAATGAAACTTCAGATTCAGTAATAAGTATATATAAGTTGTTCGAGACTAGATGTTTGCTTAAACCACCGAACCGGTGGCGCTGCTGTGCTAGATTTTTTAAGAAGTTTTAATAATCATAAGATATAAAAAAGTTTTGGGATTTGGGGGGGGGGGGGGAGGATTGTGGTCGAAAATTTAATCCCATAATAAAATGAAAAAAGTTTATCATTTAAAATTTTAGCAGCTTTTGAGGGATACCGACAAGATAGAAAAAATATTGTCAAACATACGAAATAGGTTTGTATTAAGATAAATATTGCAGGTGTTTGAAAAAGAGAGTTGAAAATTGTCTGAGATTTTATTATTATTATTTTCACTAATTTTACTCTTGCTTTATGAGTATCATTCACCAACATACTGATTTATATATATATATATATATATATATATACATACATAATCATTAATGTGCGGCACTTATGTTCTGTAACTAACCTCAAAGATTCAATTTTTGGCAGATATTTTTATTATTTTTTATATTTCATTTTATTTACTCTTTTTTATGAAAAGCATATAGGATTTCTCATTTAGCAATATGCTGAATCAGCTATTCTTGGGCCAAATCGCTTATGATGAGTAGAGTAGAAAATGCGTCATTGCAATAGACGCATAGAACCTACAGTCACTTGATTCAATAAAATAAATAAATAATTTATTTTAAATATATAGGGCAGCAGGATAAGGGACATAAATACATTTTATATTTATTATGCTCGTTACAAATATATTGGATTCTATTAATTTACAATATGTGTAGAATAAAATACATAAACACTCTAATTTGGTTAAATGTTTCATATTTTCATAAAATATAACGTGATAAAGGTAAGTATATGAAATAAAACAATATTAATTCTTTGACCACAATAAACTATATTTAATCGGGACTAACGTATAAATGCTGATGATGAATTAGTCACACATATTTCTTTTTTTAATTATTCTTTCTTTAATCCCTTATTAATTTCAATCAGGAGATTTTTAAAACAAAACGCGTTTTAAATTGGCCTTAGTAAGCGTATGTGTTTCAAATAAAACTGTGTATGCATAAACAGGGTGTCCCTAAACTCACGGTATATACGCTAGGGGGTGATAGAACACATCAAGACGAGTAATAGTAAATAGGAAACCAAGGGTCTTAAACGTTTTCCAAAGGAGATATCCGCCATTAAAGTTTGGGGCCCAAAATTTCAAATACACAGAAAAAAGGGAAAAATTGGTCGATTGATTTGCGGTTTTTCCTAAAACTATTCCTTATGACGGTATTTTCTTGAAAATAAATTATAAAGATAAATTTCGAAAAATGCCGATAAAGGGCGCTTTAAACTTTGGATTAACGAACAACTATTTTTTGCCGTTATTTTCTGCATCTCATTAAATGGTTTCGTAAGCTTAGACTTAAACTTAAATTTTGAGCTTTAAATATGAATAGTTAAGAATGGTTAAGTAGCACAAACTGATTTGTGTTCAGAAGGTTCAAATTTCAAATGATTATAAAAAATAGAAAAAAATGGTCGACTGATTTGCGCTTTCCACTAAAACTATTCTTTATGTCGGTATTTTATTGAAAATAAATTATAAATATAACTTTCAAAAAATGCCGATAGTGGGCTCTTTAGACTATGGATTAACAAAAAACTACTTTTTGCCGTTATTTTTGCATCTCATTTAATGGTTTCGTAGGCTTAGATTTAAACTTAAATTTTGAGCTCAAAATCTGAATAGTTGGGAGTGGTTAAGTAGCACAAACTGAACTGTGTTCAGTGGGTTTAAATTTTAAAAGATTTTAAAAAAACGAAAAAATTAGTCGATTCGTTTGCGGTTTTTGCTGAAACTACTCTTTAAATCAGTGTTTTCTTGAAAATAAATTTTGAAGATAAATTTCACAAAATGCCGATAGAGGGCGCCTTAGACAATGGAGTAGCGTACACCTATTTTTAACCATTATTTTTTTTAATCTCATTAAATGATTTCAAACGCTTAGATTTAAATTTTGAGATCAAATATTGAATCGTTGCAAATGTTTAAGTTGCGCAAAAGTGAACTGTGTTTGAGGGAGGGGGGTAAATTTCAACTCCTGAACACACTTCAGTTTGCGCTTCTTAACCCCTCCCAACGATTCAGAATTTGAGTTCAAAATTTAAGTTTAAATCTAAGATTTAGAAAACATTCAATAAGTTTTGGAAAGCATTTAATTAGATACAAAAAATAACGGTTAAAATTTGTTGTGGGTTACTCTGAATTTTAAGGCGGAATTTTTTGAAATTTATCTTTAAAATTTATTTTCAAGAAGATACTGACTTAAAGAATAGTTTTATTTTAAATCGCAAACGAATCGACCAATTTTTCCGTTTCTTATAATCATTTGAAATTTGAATCCTCTGAACACAGTTCAGTTTGTGCTACTTAACAACTCCCAACTATTCAGATTTTGAGCTCAAAATTTAAGTTTAATCCTAAGTTTACGAAAACATATAATCAGATGCAAAAAATAACGTAAAAAATAGTTGTTCGTTACTCCAAAGTCTAAAGCGCCCTCTATCAGCATTTTTTGAAATTTATCTTTGTAATTCATTTTCAATAAAATACCGATATAAAGAAGAGTTTTAGTGAAAACCGCAAATCAATCGACCAATTTTTCCGTTTTTTATAATCATTTGAAATTTAAACCCTCTGAAGACAGTTAAGTTTGTGCTACTTAACCACTCCCAACTATTCAGATTTTGAGCTCAAAATTTAAGTTTAAGTCTAAGCTTACGAAACCATTTAATGAGATGCAAAAAATCACGGAAAAAATAGTTTTTCATTACTTCAAAGTCTAAAGCGCCCTCTATCGGCATTTTTCGAAATTTATCTTTATAATTTATTTTCAAGAAAATACCAACATAAAGAATCGTTTTAGTAAAAACTGCAGATCAATCGACCTATTTTTCCGTTTTTTATGTGTATTTGAAATTTTGGTCCCCAAACTTTAATGGCGGCTATCTCCTTTAGAAAACGTTTGGCACCCTTGGTTTGCTATTTACTATCACTCGTCTTGATGTGTTCTATCACCCCCTAGCGTATATACCATGCGTTTAGGAACACCCTGTATATATAACCATTAATTCTATTACATTATATGAACCATTTAATTTAACAACTTATACCACATTAAAAATGGAGGGAAAATAAATAATCAAAATTACTATAACATTAAACAACTAATATTATCCTTAAATAGTATATAAAATCCCAATATATGTAGATTAGATGATAAATATATATATATTTAAATCCATAATCTTATATCCAAGATCAATTATTTAAACGACATTTTGCGGGCGTTATACCATGTTAGATGAAAATGAATACATTTTACACCAACAGAACTTAAAACTTAGATCATTTCAATCCATATTCTAAAAGATCATTACATTTCTTCAAAAGACGAAAACGATTCTAAAATTCAGTCAACAATCACCGTTTTTTAAATATTAAATTTTATTTACTGTTTTTAACAAAGACGTTACAAAAGCTTCAGTATTCTAAAAATTGGGATGAAGCAGGTAAAAGAAAAAATTGAAAATATCTGAACATATAAATGGACACATAAACTGTCAGTTATATGATGTCATACGTCGGTGAATTACATGTTCAGGACACGATTTATTACAATGGCCTTATTAACAACATGTCATTATACGACAAAATCACCGTATAAAAGAAAACATATATATACAAAACGTTTCAGATTCTGATTTAATTACAAAATCAATGTAAATACCTTTTAGAATTTTAAGCACATGTACGGTTTTTGTTAAATTAGCTTTTACTAAATTTAATCTCTAAATGAAATGTTTTAATAGAGAAAATTTATTTCACTTCTGCTTCTAATACTCTAATACTGTAACAGGATAATATTTTATATGATAAATTAAATAACAACTGATACAACCAAGTAGTGTACTACTAAACATAAATGCAGATTTGAACTTGAGAAGAAATAGCAGAGAAAAAAAGTGCAGGCTAATGACAAACTGCTATAACATATTGCTAAGAAAAACTATATATTAGGTGTTCTTCGTTACATTTTTTTTCTAAACTCTTAATAATTCTGTTAATAGTAATATATTATAGATATTAGTAAATTTTTGATGGCGATGATATCTTTCCGAAAGGGTGCAATTTTAATATTTTCATGTTTAGAGAAAGAAATTTTAAAATCTAGACCAAACCTATTTAAGAAACGATTTATTTCTCTGAAAGAGTGTTTTAGAAAATGTCATTACGTAGTTTTAATTTCAATCTATGCATTAATTGAAAATATTTTTAAAATACTTCAAGTAAAGATTAATTGTTTCGTATTGCATCAAATAATTTTTATAAATAACTGATTACCAGATTGTCTTTTATCTTCCTCCAACAGGACTTCTTTCAACTTACATAAATAAATAAATAAGTAAATAAATAGCATAAAGTAAAAATGAAATGTGAAAATTTATTTTGTTAGAGATGATTTCTCTCTTGGAGCACATGAGCACGTGCGCGACGAAATAAAATAAATAAATTAAAAAATACAATAATTTTTATTAAAATCAATTTAAGTACTTTAATTTTAATATTTTTATGAATTTCCGGGAATTTAAAGCCCATCTCATTTTTTTTTTCAAACCTTCATTAAAACATTACTTTAACAATGAAAATATCGAACATTATCGGCAGAGAGTGTCCGATTTCAAAGAATGTCCCAACAATCACAGAAACTATTTTTGTACCAGTTTATATGAACGAAATCTTCTAAATAACATAACGAATAGGAAATAGTGGTACTTAAATACAATAATGAAAATCCATCTTGTAATGATATACGTGGTGTGGTATTTAATCACGAAACTGTTTCCAGAGACGAACTGATTCCTCGCCAAATATGTCGAAACAATAGTTGTGTATCGCAAGGCCTTCTGCGTTGATTACAGTACATAAATTTGCTGCAACAACGCCGGCGAATTTCAATATTCATGAGACCGGGTTTCTTCACTGATTTTCTGAAGGTTAAATTTTGGACCGACGATACTACTGTGAAATGTACGCTAAACTCCAAGAAAAAAAAAATCTGAACGAAACGCCCCGAATCAGAATAGAACAAGTCATAGATAATTCTTTAGAACAATGCATTGGCTTGCACTAAAAAGCCTGTCAGGATTTATCTAGACAAGAGTAAAATCACGGTGTTGGATCATCTACTTTAGGCACCTGATCGGATAACATGTCATTTTTATTTCTGTTTTGTGAAAATTTTTGGAAACCGATATTTCATCTTTGTCAATTTAAAGTAAACCTAAAACTTTCTGTTAATTGTTCAAACGTCATATTTTTTGGTTTATTATAGTTTAAAAAATGAATTAACTAAATATAATTTTGTATTAAAAACATAAAATGTTTTAAATACAAATTATTTATATATAGAATAATTATTACAATCTAAAGCATAATTAGGTAAAAATAATTCCATTCTGATTGCGAAAATTGTCTCGTGTGCGTAACCTGTGTGTAAGCCTGAAAGCTAATAAATTTTCTGATCGGCAAACATCTGACAGTTTGTAGCTGCCTGTAAATGCTAATTCTGCATGTTTCGATTTTTTGAATACCAGAAATTAAAAAAACATACTTATTTTATTCATAACAGCAAAAATTCTGCTTTTAATTTATGTACATTTTAAAGTACTAAATGCAGAAAATATTCCCTTTGTTTTCATTTTTACAAATTTTAGTCCTGAGACTCTTTAAGTAATATTGTATCATGTTAATATAAAAATTCTTACTTATCACATAAGTATACATATATAAATTAAATGCCCTTAAACATCCCACATCTACGCATACAAAATCTACATCTATCTACTAAAATTTTCTATTAATTCAAGCGTGTGCTAGAAATTAATGTTACATATTAAGTTTTTGAGTGACAAGAGAAAATAGATAATGTGCGAAAGTGCATTTGTTATCTTCTTTTATATAATTTCTGTATTCCATGAAATTGAGACTGGCACGTAAATTTATTATTTATTTGGCACTCCGAAGAATAACATAGATTGTGCATTTCATTCTTCCGCTTTCTTGAAATTTCGTAAAAATATTACGCTAATAAATGCCTGAAAATATGACTTCTGTAACTAGAATTTCTATACTTTTAATTATCCAAATGTATCAGTAAATGAAGCAAAGATATGTGTAATTAGAAATGATATCGATTTGCTAACATATATACATTATTATATGCCGGAAACTACTTAATTTTAATTATTCAAAATTTTATTCCTTCCCTTTTCAATTTAAATTTTCGATTGCGACAGTTGATTTTACTTGTGAATATAAGATATAAATGAGAATTAATAAAGCAAGAATGCTAATATCTAACTGGGCGATAGCCTGCTATTGCCCACATAGTTAAAAAAAGCAAAAAATTGCTCATTTTTCGCTCTGTTGGAAATTTTCAAATCGTTTGATAAATTTACCAATTATATTGTGTTAAAATAATAGTATTTCTAAAAATATATCTTTAAAGTTTAAGTTCTCAAAGCAGTTTTTTTAAGTTAAAAGGATTGTTATAATTACGTTATCAAAATCTCAAAAGTTTGGAGTAATTAAGACCACTAGTAGGGAATTTTTTTACCACTACATTTTCTACTTATACTTTCCTGTACACATTTATATGGAGTAATTGTGGCCATCAGAATTTCAAACTGACAAATCCATTTATGAAAACTTTGGTTGATTTTATTTCAGTTCGCTGCTTGGGCAACAAAAATGCTTCAGATTAGCTGTAAAGAACACCTAAAATGAAAAAAAAAGCATTATGAGGTCAATATCGAAGCAAGAAACAAAATTCTACCGTACACAATTTTCTCTAATACGGAAGTCGTCACAATCACCCCATGGGCGTAATTACTGCAACTGACGCTATGTAGTGTATTAAATTGTCTTCTATTCGTCGTTTCATAAGGCTTCTAATTTAAAATAGAAAAATCCATTGTTTAAATAAAAAATTTTAATAAATTTTCATTTAACCTAGCTATTGATCACTATAATTAATTTTATTAATATAAAAATATGGCCACAATTAGTTTTACAAGCCCGACTTAGAATAACATTTTAATGCTGAACAATTTGTCAAAATAATTACATGTCAAATACTGTTTCATTTATTCTACAAATTGATCTTACTATTTAGGTAAATGCACCAGTAATGCGCCACCTAAGGACATTTATCTAATTATTATTAAAGTATTAGTGAATTCCAAATATATATATATTTTTTAGCCTAATCCTTACCTTTATGTACCAGAATAAACATTAAAGTTTTTAAAATATATTCTCTAGAAAAAATGAAAAATAAAAAATTTTACCTTCCTCTATGCTCCAGTAGTGGGCCAAGTAAATTTCTGATGCTCCAGTAGGGTACCCCTAGAAGTGGGCCTCTCCTTTCTTGAGTTTAAAGCATACTGTACAGAAGTTATATATTTTTTTACATTTATATACTTATGAAAATAAAATATGTACAGTTACTAAGATTTTTCTAGTAGATTTGTATTCCAAGAACTTTTCATGTAACGGTAACAGCAAAAACTCATTTACACTTATTTGGTTACATGAAATTTTGCTGTTATCGTTATACGAAAAGTTCTTGGAATACAAATCTACTAGAAAAATCTTAACTGCATTATTTTATTAAATATACACAATAATGAAATCATATTTAGAAGTTTTGATGCTTACGTAAAATAATTTTAGCTTCTCTTTAGTTTTTTCTTATAGTCTGTAAAAACACCTTTCCAGTTCAAAAACTATGAGAATACTGAAGTTATCCCTTTGCCTGATAACAGATAAGGGTTTCAGCCAATCAGCAATCAGTTTGTTATCTGATGACCAGGGGTGACTAGGAAACTTGTTTTTCAACTTTGAAAACTAGTGGTCCACTATTGGTACGTGGCCCACTACTGGTACACTTGCCCTACTTCTTAGTATTATTAATTTTAGCCCAATGTTACTTCTATAACTTAGTTCATAGAAATATTTCTTGGATAAAACGTGTGCATTTTTTACGTTATGTCTAAAATACAAATGAAAATCTGTTTCCGGTTGCTTATGACTTAAGTCTTTCACTGATCTTCTGAATGCAAAATTCAGAAGATTAAAGAATATGTTACATTTGACGTTAACTGATGATTAAACTATTATACTCTCTTGAAGTCATAATAAATTCTGAGGGGGAAAAATGAACAAAACGTCCTGAATTAATGAAAAACAAGACATACATGCTTCTTTAGAACAATGCACCTGTTCACACAACACTGTAAAAAAAATAATGCAGTTAAGATTTTTCTAGTAGATTTGTATTCCAAGAACTTTTCATGTAACGGTAACAGCAAAAACTCATTTACACTTATTTGGTTACATGAAATTTTGCTGTTATCGTTATACGAAAAGTTCTTGGAATACAAATCTACTAGAAAAATCTTAACTGCATTATTTTATTAAATATACACAATAATGAAATCATATTTAGAAGTTTTGATGCTTACGTAAAATAATTTTAGCTTCTCTTTAGTTTTTTCTTATAGTCTGTAAAAACACCTTTCCAGTTCAAAAACTATGAGAATACTGAAGTTATCCCTTTGCCTGATAACAGATAAGGGTTTCAGCCAATCAGCAATCAGTTTGTTATCTGATGACCAGGGGTGACTAGGAAACTTGTTTTTCAACTTTGAAAACTAGTGGTCCACTATTGGTACATGGCCCACTACTGGTACACTTGCCCTACTTCTTAATATTATTAATTTTAGTCCAATGTTACTTCTATTACTTAGTTCATAGAAATATTTCTTGGATAAAACGTGTGCATTTTTTACGTTATGTCTAAAATACAAATGAAAATTTGTTTCCGGTTGCTTATGACTTAAGTCTTTAACTGATCTTCTGAATGCAAAATTCAGAAGATTAAAGAATATGTTACATTTCAAGTTAACTGATGATTAAACTATTATACTCTCTTGAAGTCATAATAAATTCTGAGGGGGAAAAATGAACAAAACGTCCCGAATTAATGAAAAACAAGACATACATGCTTCTTTAGAACAATGCACCTGTTCACACAACACTGTAAAAAAAATAATGCAGTTAAGATTTTTCTAGTAGATTCGTATTCCAAGAACTTTTCGTATAACGATAACAGCAAAATTTCATGTAACCGAGAAAGTGTACATGAGTTTTTGCTGTTACCGTTACATGAAAAGTTCTTGGAATACAAATCTACTAGAAAAATCTTAGTAACTGTACATATTTTATTTTACAGCGTACATTGCCTATCAGGATATATCTAGACAAGTGTAAAATCACAGTTTTGAACCATTCATTTTATGCACGTGACCTAGCAGCATGTCATTTTTATCTGTTATTTTCAAAACATATATCCCATCCTATTCATTATAAACTGAACCTATTTTTTTTTTTTTTTTGTTTAATTGTTAAAAAATATATATATATATTTTTTATGCTTATAGTTTTGAAGTTTTTGAAATTTTATGTTAGCTAAATAAAACTTCTTATTAAAAATATAAAAGTGCTTTAAATATAAATAATTTTACGTTCAGAGTAATTATTACAATATGAAGTATAGCTAGGAACAAATAATTTAATTCTAATTGCATTTTTTTTATTTTTTGTAAATTGTTTTTGTAAGGATACATTCTGATGTTACAATGTATCTGTAACAGATTACCAGTTTTCTGCTCGGCAGATGTTTGACAGTTTGCAGCCGCCTTTAAATACTTATTGTGCATCTTTCAATTTTTTAAATTTATGGAATGAAACAACATACTTATATCCGTCATCACAACAAAAATTGTGTCTTTGAATCATGTGTATTTAAAAAAAAAAATTAAAAGTAGAATGTAATACTTTTTTAATCCTTTTTTTTTTTAACTTTTAGACTCTTGAGACAATTTAACTAAAGCGTCATGCAATTTTGCAATGTATTTTTTATCAGAAAAGCATACATATTTTAAATAAATTTCTTTAAATATACCACATCTATACATACAATATAGACATCTATCTCGTATAATTTTTTATCAGTTTAAGCGTGCGCTGGAACTTGAATATTATATATTAAATTGTTTGAGTGACAAGAGAAATTAGATAATGTGGGAAATTGCATTTGATATCTCTTTTATATAACTACTATATTCCATTTGTAGTCTTCCGCTTTCATCAAATTCCTTAAAACTACTTTGCCAATAAATACTTCAAAGTATGAGATCTCTAACAAGAATTCCCATACATTTAATTATCCAAATAAATCTGTAAATGAAGGAAAGATATGCATAATTAGAAATGATATCGAGATGCTAACATATACAAGTTATTCTGCTTCGGAAAATACTTATTTTTAATGATGCAAAATGTTATTCCTTCTACTTTCAATTTAAACTTCCAATAGCGACAGTTGATTTTACTTGTGAATATGAGATTTAAATGATACGCTGAATTCTAATACTTTTATGGAAACTATAAATTTAATATTATAAAAGTTAGAGATAAAAAAAGGAATATTTTTATAGCAGTTATATAATATATATGGTTTGTATGTAATTGCCTAATATCACAAGGCTTTTAAATTAAAATATAAATGTCCTTGTTTAAATTCGATTTTTGATTGAATATTCATTTAACGTACCTACTGAAAACGGCTGTTGTGTATTTTATCGGCACAATTTTCAATAACATTTTAATGTTACAAATATTGCGAAACTAATTACATATAAAACATTATTTCATGTGTACACCAAGAATAACTTAAGTTGTGCATTTGCACTTTCGAGAAAAGTGCATCTTTTCTCGAAATGTTGATGAAATCGAACATTTCGAGAAAAGAATTCTTTAAAATTATTTCGCTAATAAATGCATGGAAATAAGACTTCTGTTCCATAATTTTAATTATCCAAATATATCGGTAAACGAAGCAGAAAGTGAAAAGATATGTGTAATTAGCAATTATATCGATAGACTAACATATATAGGTTATTATACTTCGGAAACTGTTTAATTTAAATGATTCAAAATGTTATTCCTTCCCTTTCAATTTAAATTTTCGATTTCGACAGTGGTTTTTACATGTGAATATGAGACATAAATGAAAATTAATAACCTTGAAGTCTAATATCGTTTATGAAAACTATAATTTTAATATTATAAAAATTAGTTATAAAAAAACGAATTTTGTTTTGCAATAGTTATAAATATCTGTGGCATATCTTTAATTGTCTTTTATATCTATACTTTTCTTACAAGGCTTTTACCTGAAAATACAAAACTCCTTGTTCTAAGTGTGATATTTATTTAAATTTTCATTCAACATACCTATTGAAAACTAAGACAGTAGTATATGTTATCCACATGATTTGCAATAACATTTCAATACTAAAAATATTGCAAAACTAATTATGTATTAAATATTATTTCATGTGTACTACGAAATGCAAATTTATCACACAATTACGTCTTAGTACCACTACTAATTGTACGTATAATACCATTAATACTTAATTTATCGAAATATTTTTTATACATAAGGGGAGTAATTTCTACTATAAATATAACATACAAATGAAAATTTATTTCCGGCTCGAGTTCTTCTTGATGGATTTTAAATCACTGATGGATCGATTTGATAGACTAGCGGTTTTATTATTTTTTTCAAGAGGGTTTTATTCTGTAATATGTAGTTACATTATTCCTTTGTCACGTTATTTTGGAGGAGGCTCTGTATACAAATGAAACAGATAATGTAAAATTATTTTTTAAAGAGTTTTATTGGCTATGTTTTGATAGTACAGCTACTTAAATAACTATTTAGTACGATTTTAGAATATTTGATATCATTTTACGTTTTTTTTTATCAGAGAATTTGTGAATGGCATTTAATCAAATGAATCCAATATTGAAATATTAGCCTTTTCAAAAGTTGCACTGGAAAAAAATTTAAATTTATTTATTAAGCTAATTGATATTGTTAAGACTTGCATTGTTAGTTATGAATTTTTTCAGACATGCTACTAGAATATATGGACCATTATCATATCAATACAAATGTTAGTCGAAAGTAATACACTTAAACAGCCAAAATCATGTATAGAAATGCAGCAAATGCTTAAAAACACAGTAGTACAATTATATTCGTGTCATCTTCAAAAACGTGAAAGGGCGTTTTAGCACAATGCTCATGCTGTTTTAAAACACACAAAAAAATTTCCGATATATTCCGTTTGATTAAGACTGATTGAGAGAAACTAATTAGTCTATCATGCTAAACATGCTAATTTACTTTATTATAGTATGTTACTTACCCATCATATGTAGTATAGGGTAAGTCTTGCAATCGTTTTGAAAATCGAAAAAACATTTTTGACGGATTTACACGCTTCGGACACTGGAGATTCCAAAAAACATATTTTTAGAAAAAAAAATTTTGCCGTCCGTCCGTCTGTGTGTCTGTATGTCTGTCTGTCTGTCTGTCTGCCTGTAACCGTTCTATCTCCAGAACAAATTGAGATAGAGACTTGAAATTTTGTATGTGCTTAGTATGTAAGAATGGGACGAAGCCTATTTAATATCAGTAATCTCGATTATCCGGAACTATTTTTTTCGGACTCTCGAAAAATTCGTTCTGATGAAAGGTATATAAAAATTTTCGAAATTTTTTATTTGAAGGAGTGGACGTAAAAGGCAATAAATTAACACAAATTTTGCATAAAAAACGAAGTCGAGTTATTGCCGAGATATTTCTAATCCTGTTTTCCACATTCTTTGATTTTTCATGACCCTGTATTTCATTCAAATTTCAATTCAATGATATCTTTCAATTGGAAATGAGACACTTAATTCAATGCAAGAAACCGTTAGTGAATATGATAATTTTTTTTAAGAATTATAAGGATGTTTCTTTTATGCAATTCAGTGCTACTTGAACAGCACTGAATTACACTGAATTGCGTTTCATACAATTTATCGAAATTGGTTCATCAGCAATTCATTAATAAAGCATGATGATGTGTTAAAAATACTTAAAAATACTTTTATATTTGTTTTGGAATTGTAATGCATTTTATAAATTGTTTACATATGTTATGTTTTCATATATTATGTTATGCATATCAATGATGGGTAAGTACACTGTAAAACATTTGTGGTAACGTTACTCCATAAAATTGGTGGCAGCTACGATTTACACTTCATTGAGTAATTTTTCACTTACATAATGGTGTAATAAAAAAAATGCATTACTGGTGTAACATTGCAATGTTACACCGATTATATCGGTTGAAATACTCCACCAAATTGGAGGCAGCAAGGCTGCCACATGTTTTATGGAGTAACGTTAAACAAATGTTTTACAGTGTATTACGATGGCCTCCATCGACTAATTTTTTTTTTTTTTTAATTTATCTTATGACATCTGTCAATCTAGCAAATATCTCTCCGCATAAATTTAATCTCATCTACACAGCATACGATTCTTCAAAGCGTATTTTTATATAAAATAACAACAATAATAATAATCCAAGGTTATAAAAAAGTACTTCTGAAACATTTTTTTTTTCTTTGGAAACTTTCAATTTTACTATCAGGCTTTTTCAACATGCGTATACAGAAATAGAAAATATTTTTAGCAGAATTTTTAGAAGAAAGTGCAACAAAATGTGTAAATTTGTAATAATATTACTGTTAAAATATTTTATCTAGTAAGCATGCAACTATTTTTTTCGTTGGACACTTTTACAAGTACAATTTTTGGAAACTTTTAAATTTATAATTTTCAGTTGTACTACCAGACTTTTTTAACATGCATACCGTACAATTTTTGAAAACTTTTACAAATATAGTTTTCAATCTTACTGACAGACTTTTTCAACACGCCTACAGTGCTATTTTTGGAAACTTTTAGAAGTAGGGGGAACTGGGACACATTGATACAATCCCTGTACTCCACACAGGGCCATTACAGGAAGTTTAACAACAGCTATAAAATGTGATACTGGTGTACTCAACTACATACAAAAAGTCTTGGAATGATTCAGTAATTTGATAAAATGGGACGGGTGATTAATTGTTTTCGTAGGTCAAAAGTAAATTTGAGTTGTACAATTGAAATGGTATTATACAAATGTTATAGTATTTTCAACCGAAAAGAATGCCCTCCCTGGCAAGGAAATTTTCTCTTTATCAGTTCCCTTATTCTTTATTGTTAGATAAATTATGAAGTGTTGGATTTGAAACTCATTTTATTAAAAATGGCTGTATGGGGCACATTGATACAGTATATGTCGGGGCACATTGATACAGCCTAAATACTTTTCTAGCTCATTTTTCATTACCTTTTATTATTTTGTTTACCATACACTCTTTAATGCAACTATTTCTCGCCAAAAAATTTTAATATTTGTTTTTATTGAAGTGAAATAGCTCTAATTTCTTTATATTAGAACATTTTATGGTAGTTTTGCAAACAGAAGACGTACGAACTTACCTAATAGCTAGTAGAATTAACAAAAGAAAAAGGATTGTAGCCTGGAAAATCTCAAATTTATATCGATTCTCCAGAGAAAAAAAAGTATTTTTCACAATAGAAATGTTAAGTAAGAGTAACAAGTTGCAGAACAGCACAGAATAATTATATTACAAATAGAATTTTTATTATAATTATCCTTTATTTTCTGTTTATAAAACGATTTATAAACAGAACCTGGTAATTTTTTCACCTTTCCTAAGAAAGAAGATAATGCTGGGGTTGAAGTGCCAGATATGATAAAGTTACCACAGCCAACAATCAGAAAAGGAACAGCCAGAACATCAGGTCATTATACATTTCACTTTGATTGCTTTAATATTGCTTACAAATAAACTGTGAGCGATTGGAATTTCTTTAAATAAATATAACTTGCTAACTATTTTTTATGAAAAATATTCATTGGTGTTATTTTGTCTCCATTTTCCCGGACGTATCAAAGTGTCCCATGAGGTGTTTCAATCTGCCCCGGGGATGGAGCACATTGATACAAATGACTTTTTTTAATCTTTTTAAAATTACATGCAAAAATAATATATAAAACAACGATTGTACATTCTGTAACACACTATACAAGTTTTGCTGACAACTTGAAATTTCTGCTTTTTGGACACCAAAAACATTCTTAGAAATAAGGTGTATCAGTGTGCCCCAGTTTCCTCTATAATTTTCAATCTTACTACCGGACTTTTTCAATATGCGTATAGTCATAGAAAAATATTTTTAGCAGAATATTTACAAGAAAGTGGAACAAAATATCTCAATTTTTCATATTACTGTTAAAATAATTTATCTAGTAAGCATGCAAATAATTTTTTTCTTTGGAAACTTTTATAAATACAATTTTTGGAAACTTTTACAAGTATAATTTTCCATCTTACTGACAGACTTTTTCAGCATGCGTACAGTACAATTTTTGAAAACTTTTACAAGTATAATTTTCAATCTTAGTACCATACTTTTTCAACATGCTTACAGTACAATTTTTGGAAACTTTTACAAGCATAATTTTCGTTGTATACCAGACTTTTTCAACATGCGTATTGTCATAGAAAAGTATTTTTAGCAGAATTTTTTCAAGAAAGTGCAACAAAATAAGTAAATTTTTAATGATATTACTGTTAAAATAATTTATCTACGCAAATATTTTCTTGAGAAATGACAGACAGCATCTGAAAAAAGGATAAGTTTTTTTAACTATACACTATAAAAACTACTCTTAATTTTTTTTTCTAAAATCATACTGATCAAATAAAAAATGATTTAAAAAAATTCAGGGATGTATTGATGACTGATTTACAGTTCTGTCTTCGAAAATATGGTAACCGAAAACGTACATTACGTTTACATTTTTTAACCTTTTGGTAAATGTTTTTTTTTTCGGTCTACATATATTTGTACCAAATCTGAATCCTTGTGATCTCCGGTTTTTATTCATTTTCTGATTGGGTTATGATTAATTTGGAGAAATGAAATACTTCTGTTATTATAATGCAAAAAAAAAAAAAAAAAAAAAAAAAAAAGGATCAAAAGAAAATTAATTTTCAGTTTTCAAACTAATTGTATTTAAAATTATTTGTTTTTAATCTACGCAACGGTGTAAAGAATAAATATGTGCGATGTTTAGAAGTTGAAAAAATTGCATCACCGTAAATTATAAAGCTGAAATGTCATTTAAAATTTGTTTACCATTGGTCCATGAAAACTGATGTTTAGTCCATGGCGTACGTAATATACGTCTCTTTTATTACATAGCCAAATTGTAATCATTATAAAAATTAGGTATATTATTATCATTTCATTTAAAACACAATTTTCTGTGAAGTCTAAAATTTTAGTATTTAAAAATATCATTTTCCAAATGGTCGTTGTAATTTGTGTCTTATTTATTTATTTACTTATTCTTTTGAAACCGTATTGGTTTTTTAAAATTATTTTCCACAATGTCTGCAATTTTGCATAATGTATATGTATTTTAACTCCTTCAGATCCAGTGTATTCTATAGGAAATACACCTTTATATTTTTACACACACACACTTTTATATATATATATATTATTTTAAAAAAAGAAATGATGTTGAGAATGGAGACAACAGAACTAAAGAAAATTGCACTTAGTTTCTTATAGTATTATCGCATTTCTTATAGTATTATTGAGTCAGTATGTTTAATAAAATTTCATACACAAAAAATAAAATGTAATATTTTCGCTGTTCAAACATTCTTAGTTACCAGTTTGTTAATATAAATCCGTAGCTGAAATGAAAAAGAAGTACGTAAATAAATCTTGGGGTCTGTAATAATTAATTCAAATTTATCTTTTTGACTCTCTATTTTTACTAAAATTTACCTATGCATGATAGATATGCCATATACATTTTAAACATTTTAATTCCAAAGAAATATTAGATAACATGTAAGTATGCTTTTGGGAACTACTTTGAAATAATTTTATATTTAAAGTTACATGTAACCAACAACGTCAATTCATTTTATATCTCTTTCAAATTATTGAATTTGATAGTTTTTCTGAAATGTTATCAAATAAAATTTGTAATACATGCCAGAAGATGAAAGTTCTTGATATAAATTCTTGCATTTTTAATTATCGAAACATTTTAGTAAGTTAAAATCTCTATAAATAAAAGTAGTGTTGATATGATAACCAATGTATTTTATTGAAAAAAAAGGAACATCGATATTTTAGGTTATTTGAAAGATTTAAAAAAAGTGATAGGCTAATTTGCAAAATGCTAAAAACTCACTTTTTTTAAATTAAAGTTTTCGAATATGAGCGTTATCTTTTATTTGTGAATGTAAAATTATTCTTACATCTTTCATAAGCATACTATTTATGTTTAATACTAAAATTACTGCAATAAAAATGAACTAAATAAAAGAAATTCCTATTCTATCCACATATTCCTTTTTTTAACTGGGCATTTTGATTAACAAATTTATTTATTTATTTATTTATTTTGTTTTTGTTTTGGGATATTATTCCTTATTTTCTTGCTGATTCAAAAACGATGTCCACTTCACACGTACTTGTCATTACATCTTCTTAACTCTATTCAAATATTATCTTATATTAATAAGGTCGCAAAGATCACACCTTTATTATCAAATATACACAAATCAGTTATACCCTTATACCGCACTGGAGACATGAGATATCTTAAATCATCGCTGTTTTTGAAGTGGTACCTTCACCCTGTTCACATCGAAAAATATACCTAAGATATCTCAGTGAACGTCACTGCATCTGTGATCAAGCAAATTGGGGAGGGGGTAAAGTATATGCGCCTAAAATGGCCGCAACAGGCAATCAGTAAGAGCTAATCTTTACAATTAGTGAGAGTAAGTGGTACTCTTTGTATCTAGACGAAGCAAGCTAAAACTCAATGAGAGAATTTGTGGAGCTCTCTTAGACATTTCGGAAATCTAAGATCTCAGTGTGAACAGGGTATAAAATTCACTAGTGAGCTTTGCACCTTCGGAGCTATGCTCTTCAACCCCCATTGAGACAACATGAACACAAAAAACTCGCTAGTTTGATTAGATTTTAGAAGAATGGAAATGTATAAATGGAATGGAAATATATATATATTTAAAATGATGGTGAACTCCCTGTAAACGGATTTTCCTTAATTTCCTTTTGAGTGGAGAATTTTAAGATCGAATCAGCCGTTATTAAACATCTACTGTAAACCCTTTGGCAACGATTTTAAATAACATTTCCTGAAATATTTCAAAAATATCTCCCAAAATGCTAAAAAATTTATTTTTTTTTGAAAACACACACACACACACACATACAAACAAACAAACAAACAAAAAAAATGCTGTTTGCACAAGAAACACTTTTTATAAATCTGCATATTGATAGTTTCATTAATGATTTTATTTTCTATCTAAATTATTAAACATTTAATGTTTTATTTTTGAGTATAAAGTAATACTAATTAATAATAATAAATATTAATAAAAGTAATAATAAAAAATATTTATATCTATCACATTGTTAAAACTAATGATTTAAAATAAACAAAGTCACTTTGTTTAAAATAATTTTTTAACTTTTTAAAACTGGTGAGTTTTATGATTTAAATTAAAATAAAATATAATATAATAAAATATTTTTAATATCTGTATTTCTTTTTCGTACTCCTACCCCTAAACAGCGTATATGTGAGAAGGTAATAATTTTTGACAACATTAAATATTCTGCTGTAAAATTTCTTTTAAATTTTGCTCCACGTATAGTTCCATTACTGCGTAAAAACAATGCAATAAAGTATTTCTAATATTATTGAAATAAAAAATAAACTTTGAAGAATTATATTTAATTCCGTTAACATTAGAAAAAGCCATTCCGCTAATTAAGTATACAATTATTTCTTTTAAATATTAATGCATATAATGTAATGAATTATTGTCTTTTCTCTGTTAGTTCACAAAGGTTTTATATCTTACTTTCAACCTTTAAAATACACAGAATAAGTAATCTTCATTTAAATAAACTGTATTCTTTTTGTAGCATATTTATAAAAGCTTATTCTAAAAATAAACATTATAGCATATTTTAAACTATAAAAACAGGGAGACACTTTTTATGGAAAATATTTCCACTTACGCTATTGCTTTTTAAAAATTCAACGCAAAAGTAATTTAAATAGACGTGTTTAGTTCAGGGAATAGAGAAATTATGTTTTTCAAACAAGATGTCATATTCAGCTAAAATGGGTAATTTAATAATGGAAAAAATATCCATTTTTTTATTATTCCATGCAGGAAAATATTCCTTTGTCAGATAAAATGCATTTTTTCAAAATAGAATTATTTCCAGTAAAAACAAGTAAAAATATGTTTCTAGTTTCCTTAAAATTGTTTAGAACTTACTTTTGACTATCGAAAAACGATGCATAATTAAAGAATATGTGTTAGCTTTAAGTATTTCTTTTATTAAATGTAATTTTTAAACAATTTTAAAAGTAGGTTTCTAAGTATGTTTTTTTTATATAAATAGAATATATAAATGACAATATTTTAATAAGTAAAACCTAATTTTTTTTGTTGTACTTTTAACTAAAAAAAAAAAAAATTCATCTGCATTTAAAAGTACCATATCTGTAAACATAATTATTTGTATGTAACCTTGTAACCTGTAGTTATAATGGTGAGGGAGGAGGGAGAGTATATTGTAGAGTTTCAATTAAAGATGAATATTTTTAATGATACCTCCCACACACACACAGAGACTTTTTCTTAAAAAAAAAAAAAAAAAAAAAAAAAAAAAAAGCTTTGAAAATATTTACAAGAGAAATATACTACAAAATGCATTTTTTTAAAATAATGGTTCCAGGAGAATATAAAAAATGTTCTGCTGTAATTGAAACTTTGTGATATGTCCAAGTAAGTATATATTTTTATGTTTTAAAATGACAATCTTATAAAATAAAACCCATTCCGCATTATTTAGAAAATAAAAATTTTTATTTTCTAAATAAATGTTCTCTGTTTTTGAAATTTTTATTTTATTATAAAACTTCTCTTTTTTGAAAACATGTTTTACATGTTATCATTTTTTATATGACTAATTATGATATTAAATTTTCAACGTATAACATGTATTAGATTAAACACTGAAAATAAAGTCTAAAAAAAGAAATTTTGAATAAACAGAACTGATTTATTACTGACAAAAAAATGATCTGTTTGTAATAGTGGTAGATAAACAATTTCCCATAACTAAGTGTTCTGTAACTAACAAAATATATTTATGCATTTTTTTGCACGTAGTTAAAATATTGTGTCATTTTTGTTTTGTTATTATTCAGCTGCTTTTAATTATAGATTATGTAAAAATATATATAAAACATAAAACAGAATAATTATTAAAAAAATGAAAAAAATTAAATATTACAAAGAAAAAACATGTTTATGAAAGATGCTGACGATATACTGATGTTGGCATCCCTAAACCGACAAAATAATTTATGCGTAAATTTTTGAAGTTTCAAAACTTCCAGAATTTTCATTTTTACATTGTTGACTAGAAATAAAAATTTCTTTTAAATTCAATGTAATTGAAAGCTGTGTCTCAATTTACTGTTTTTTGATGTATTTTAGTAGGGGAAAAATGACAGTCCGGCCCCGGGAGGAGGAGCTGAGGAGCTGAGGAGGGAGGAGGGCTCCTCCTCCTCAAGCCTCCTCCTCAAGCCTCCTCCTCACTCCTCCTCCTCCTCAATCCTCCTCCACAACCCTCCTCCTCCTCACTCCTCCTCCTCCTCAACACTCCTCTTCATTCCTCAAGGTTGTCTTATAAGAGAAGGGGGTTAAAAGGATTTTTTTTTAATTTTAAGCAGGAATTTCAGGGAGTTAGAATTTTTAAACCATGCTGTAGTATGGGGGTGTTTTTTAATGTGGGGACTTTAAAATTTTCGGCGTGTTACAGTACGTGGGGTATGTTTTTCGATTGACTTATGCTGTTGTTCATTTAAAAAGGTAATTAAAAATTATGAGTGAAATTTTTTCAACATACTCCAGTATGAGATATTATTTTTCGAAGGGAATTTTTCGGTGAACTTTAGTTTAAGGATTTATTTTTTGATTTGAAGCGGAAATTTTGGGGAGATTGATTTTTTTTTTTTTTTTCACCGTGTTTTTAATAAGGGGTTAAGCGGATATTTTAGGGACACAGAATGTTTTTTCTGTACTATTGTACGAGTGGTTTTCAATTTTAATGTGGCGACTTAAAAATTTTCAGTTTGGTGTAATTTAAAAGTTTATTTTTTGATTTTAAGCAGAAATTTTGGGAAGATTGATTTTTTTTTTTTTTTCACCGAATTTTAGATTAGGGGTTAAGCGGATTTTTCAAAGATAGAGAATATTTTTTTCTGTACTATTGTACGAGTGGTTTTTAATTTTAATGTGACGACTTAAAAATTTTCAGTTTGGTGTAATTTTAGAGTTTATTTTTTGATTTTAAGCTGAAATTTTGGAGAGATTGATTTTTTTTTCCACTGTGCTCTTACATGATGAGTTAAGCGGGTATTTTGGAGGAAATTATTATTTTAGACTAATCATTCACGAAGGATATTTTGCGGAGATAAATGTTTAATAGGGGGACTTTAATTTTTTTGCAATGAGATTGACGTGCACTAGTCGACCTAACCGTACGGAGTTTGTAATTTTCTTCGAATTATGGGTGCATATTGGCTTAGAATATCTTAGAAAGATCTGAATAACCTTAAACCCTGTCTGTCGTCATAAATAACACATGTCTGTAACGGGAATTTGAGAATAATAACTTTTAATATTAATTGAATGAAGGAATTTTAAAATTATTTCGAATACTATTTTTAGTCAACTATGTTATACACTTGATATTTTAGATTAGTTAAAAAATAACTTTAAAATTTGAATGAGAAAATATGTTTCAAAATGGGATTTTACGTACTAACATTTATTTGCGCTCGTTGACCTAACCGTTCGGAATCTGTGATTTTCCTCGAATCATGTGTGAATAACTGTTAGATTTCTTTAGAAAGCCCTGAATAAGCTTCAACCATCATAAATAACGCATGTCTGTAACGGGAATTTGAACTTAATTATTTTAAATATTCATTTTAATGAGGTGACTTCGAAAACAATTTGTAGAACTTTTGAGCGGTAATAATTTTTCTTGGGAAACTTGAAAAAATCTTGTGATTTTTTGGGAACTAATTTTTAATTGTTGAAGTTTGCAATCTGTATTCGCATTTCTTTCGTGTGAGATTGTATAAATGTTGATGAAAACTATTTCTATTCCAATTAATGAAATTTAATAATAAAAAGAATAAAGTGTACCTCACCAGACACCCCTTTTTCAAAATTCGTGCATATTTTTTAACATAACAATGTGTTTAATATAAGTAATTTTTGTGTGTCCTTTCCTTTCTGAAAGTGTAAGCGATTTTTAACATAAATATCTTTTAACATGTGTAATTTTTCCCTGGCAGAACAATTTTCAAATAAATAAATTTTAATATTAATAGAATTTTTGACTTTCCGAAGAAAAAAAAAAGGAACTTATTTTTAATGTTTTAATACTTGTCGGTTAAAAAAAATTTTAAACTATATTTATTATCGAAATGAATTCATCTTCATTAATTTAAAAATATATAATATTTATAACCAGTAACGCGGAACTTTTTCAAACCCTGTTAATGAGATTTTATTTAACATTGTATTTTATCTTCAAATCAAAATAATTTGTGAAAAATGCTTTTAAATATTTTTAAAACTGTATTGAAAATAATATTTTGCATACCTTAACATGAATGAAATACGAATCGATGTAGAGTTTAATAATTATTTTCTCAAAGAGAGGATACTAAATTCATTGCAGTATATGTGTGTGTAAACCTCGATGAATCATTCTTATCTGCTTATCTGATAGCGTTTTCCGGAAAGGGTTGAATCTCTGAATCATAGCTGATAAGGAACTGGGGTTCATATGTTATCTTAATTAATCTTAATGAGTACTATGTCTAATTAAAATTATTTGACTTGAAATAAAATAAGGTCTTTTGAGCAATATCTTTTGAAAATTTAAGATATAATTATTTAAATCAAATTAGAGGCTTTTTTTTTCTCATCGATTTGTTTTAAATAAAACTAAAATATTTATTTTTTTCTGTACTTTGTTAGCAAAATAAAGAGTGTAATACATTCATTTCGGATTTAACTATTTGAAAATTTAAACTAACCTATGATTAAAATGATTACATAAGGTAGAGTATGTGATCTAGTTAAAAACGGAACACGTATTCATATAAAACTTTAAATTCTTACGCTTTTGTGTATAATATAATGTATGTTTTAAATATTAAATGAAAAATATCAATAACAATAAATGAAAAACATTAACATTAATAAAATATTAATTAAACATAGCATTGATTTAAAACTTAATATTAATATAGGAATACACATCCGTATAAAACTTTAAACATTTATGTTTTGGTGTATAATATTATGTATATATATTAAATATTAAATGAAAAATATGAATTAACAATAAATGAAAAATATCAATTAACATCAAGCTATTAATTTTCATTACCTGATTTTACTATTTAATTAATATTTAAAATTTTCATTCAGGTAATAAACTTACTTTAACAGTTTAATGCAAATATCGCACAGCCTTGAAATTGTTCCAGCAAGAAGAATAATCACATCTGATTTCATTACCTCACAAGCGATAAGTATGATTCATTCTTATCTGATTTCGAGAAAAAGGGGCCATCTTATCTGTGAATCATAGCTTTTGTGATAGGAACCTAGTGTAAGTTTAATCTAATAAGAGTTAATAATAATCTTATTAATTACGATGTCTAATTAAATTGTCTTACAATAAAGTCATTTCTTTTAAAAATTTAGGATAAAATAATTTAAATCAAATAAGAGGCTTTTTCACATAGATTTATTTTCAATAAAACTAGACTATTTTTCTATATTTTATCAGCCAAATAATTAATGTGTCATATTCATATAGGATTAAACTATTATAACTGTCGTATAATTAAAATGAATTTAAGTGATTATAAAAATAAGCATTCTAAAATGCGAATTCTAAATTTATCATTTCTAAAATATAAGTGTTTGGGATTCACATGAGATGATTTCGTGTCATATAACATTAAGTTTTAGAAAATGCATGTTTTTAAACCCATTATATCTATTTGTGTGTCTATTTCCGTGATGAAATATGGTTCAAAACATTCAATTTGACGGCATGTTCTACCTTGCGCTTTAATTGAACGATTTGTGTTGGTAAAAACTAACTTTTGACTTATGTCACAAAATTTAGCAGGGGGAAACATTTAAATGTGATGAAGTGAAAGCACATTTTTATGATTCTTCAAATTCATATTGTTTTGTGTATAATATATGAAATAAAAATTAAATGAAAAATATGAATTTAAAATTAAAAAATATTCATTAACAATAAATGATAACTCGGAGTGTCTTGTGTAAATAAAAAATATTCATTAACAATAAATGAAAAATATGAATGTCTTATGTAAATAAAAAAAAATATGAATAAAAAAAATAAATAAATTTACATTAAGTAAAAAATATAAATATCTTATGTAATTAAAAAATATATGAATTTAAATTAAGTAAAAAATATTCATTAACAATTAATGAAAAATATGTATGTCTTATGTAATTAAAAATTAAATGAAAACTATTAATGAGAGACACATTGAAAAATATTCTTACCTTAAAAGTGACTGTTATATGCTTATTCCAACTGCTATCCACCGTCAACCTGCATCGTTGCTCGCCTGGTGGGTACTGTCTGATAACCAGATATTCTTATCTTTGACGGTTTTCCCGAAAGTTGACTCACTACATAAGTAAAAATGACAGGTTCAGATCTGAAATTAAGAGTTTATTCATATCGAATATAATTAATATAACATACAATTAAAAAGAGACTTAATTTATTTAATACGTCATAATTAAGAATTTAATTAAATCCTGAATATAATTTTTTAAAATCTTATTAATAGAATAGAATAGAAATTCTTTTCAACATTTTCAAGAAACACACGTGTTATTGAATACTTAATAGAATATTTTTCGTAATGAATGTGTAATTAACAATTTTTAAATGATTTTTTCTAATTAATTAGTGTTTAATTAAAATTTTCATAATTAAAATAAATATATCAAATAAAAAAGGAATTCTTTTCAAGAAACACAAGTTATTATTAAGTAATATTTTGAATAACTACAAACTTTAATCATGATGAGTATGATCTTTTCTTCTCATGTGTTATAAAAACAAGTTTAAGTACCTAAATTTATTGATATATTTCATTGTGTGTTGGATCCTTCTTTACTAATCTCGTTAAAATTATTCATTTACCAATGATTTAAACTTCACATTTTAAAGTTATTTATATAATATACTAACATTTGACTATTAAATATCAAATAATGGATATGCACTTTTTACACTCACATCTTACAATGCACTTAGTAACCAAATTTAATGATTTTTAAGCATGTCTTCTTAAATTTTTTTCAATGAAAGACTATCACAGTTGAATATTTAGCTTTCTCTTCATAACTTTATCGAGAAATATGTAATGTATACCACATGATTTCATTAAATGAATCACAATACAATTCAAACTTCTCATTTTCAATGTTTTATATATACTAGTGTTTATCAAATAGGTGTTTATTCTGAACAATCATTACTTAATATATTGATGAAAAGTTTGTGTTGAACGGTTTTTAACTCAAATGGTGTGAGAGAAGGATATATTAGGACAGAAGTATTTAAATATAGAGTCTTTAAAGTTTATACCCGTGCAAGAATTGGCATTTCAAGAAACAAAGTTGTGTCACATTTGAAAGCATTCTTTATATTCGAAACGCACACGTGATCACAATCACATCACTGAAGAGCATAGAGAAGCTGTTTATGTTGTATATAATTTGAATTTTCATTAACACAATATTATAACCGAAGTTTTTCGACAGTTTGAAAAATTATGATGTTCAACGTCTGCACACGTTAACACAGAATAAGATTAGCTTATGCCCTTTCGATGATAAGCGTTATTTGCAGGTAAGATGTATTAACATAACAAAATTTTCTTGGTAATTTTACTCGCAGGTTTCGAAACCACAAACATCTGATCATACTTCTCATTTTTAACACGCGACACTAACCATTGGGCCATTAAAGCCCGTAATTTAGTAACTAAAAATTAAGAAAGATCATCGAAAATGATTACTTCACACATGCAAAAATAATTTTTATTGTGACTTATCAGTTAAAAATCACGAAGAAAAGAAAAATATCACATATGTTTTGGATTACTTTGAGATTTTATGAGTCACTTCATCAGTTAAATAGACATAACCACTTCTTATGAATCACTACTTATGCTTAAATTTTGAAACACTTGCTTATATGAAATGAATTATATTTTAGTTTATCAGTGATAGTGCGATTACTTGTTAATAATTTTAATGTTATTAAAAAAATTTAAAAAAATCAAATGTGAATAATTAATTAAAAAAACACAAGTCACTATTAAAGGTTTGAACAAATTATTAAAATTATTTTACAAAACTTTTCAAATTATTTAAAAATGTTTCACTAATATTTAGTAATCGTCAAATTTTAATGTCGATAATCATTTATGTGAGTCAGGTTTTCTGTTTTAACTGTTAAGTTATCAGATTCCCCCTTCAAGTACATCTCATTGATAAGTTTTAATCAACCAATCAACTATTTATTTACCCCAGCAACCAGCTATTTGTTTACCCTAGTAACCAAAAAGCTTTTGTCGACACATGAACAAAATTTTGAAGATGCAAGACTCTTCATTTTCACTCGAAAAAACAATGACTTATGTAATAAATTTTTTCTTTACTTAAATGAAACCTTCACATGTGTATGGTAAAACTTGGAAAATTTCATTTAATGCACAAATTTAAAGTTAACAGACAAGGTCTTCACACATCTTTTAGTATTTTACTAACACTTTGCCAAATATCTTTAGAAAACAACAACAGAATTTTAAATAATTATTTTAATAAAAATTCTCTTTTGTAAGTGACATTATTAAACTAACTTGAAAAATTAACTTGGCAAAGTGTTAGTAAAATACTAAAAGATGTGTGAAGACCTTGTCTGTTAACTTTAAATTTGTGCATTAAATGAAATTTTCCAAGTTTTACCATACACATGTGAAGGTTTCATTTAAGTAAAGAAAAAATTTATTACATAAGTCATTGTTTTTTCGAGTGAAAATGAAGAGTCTTGCATCTTCAAAATTTTGTTCATGTGTCGACAAAAGCTTTTTGGTTACTAGGGTAAACAAATAGCTGGTTGCTGGGGTAAATAAATAGTTGATTGGTTGATTAAAACTTATCAATGAGATGTACTTGAAGGGGGAATCTGATAACTTAACAGTTAAAACAGAAAACCTGACTCACATAAATGATTATCGACATTAAAATTTGACGATTACTAAATATTAGTGAAACATTTTTAAATAATTTGAAAAGTTTTGTAAAATAATTTTAATAATTTGTTCAAACCTTTAATAGTGACTTGTGTTTTTTTAATTAATTATTCACATTTGATTTTTTTAAATTTTTTTAATAACATTAAAATTATTAACAAGTAATCGCACTATCACTGATAAACTAAAATATAATACATTTCATATAAGCAAGTGTTTCAAAATTTAAGCATAAGTAGTGATTCATAAGAAGTGGTTATGTCTATTTAACTGATGAAGTGACTCATAAAATCTCAAAGTAATCCAAAACATATGTGATATTTTTCTTTTCTTCGTGATTTTTAACTGATAAGTCACAATAAAAATTATTTTTGCATGTGTGAAGTAATCATTTTCGATGATCTTTCTTAATTTTTAGTTACTAAATTACGGGCTTTAATGGCCCAATGGTTAGTGTCGCGTGTTAAAAATGAGAAGTATGATCAGATGTTTGTGGTTTCGAAACCTGCGAGTAAAATTACCAAGAAAATGTTGTTATGTTAATACATCTTACCTGCAAATAACGCTTATCATCGAACTGTGTTAACGTGTGCAGACGTTGTGCATCATAATTTTTCAAACTGTCGAAAAACTTCGGTTATAATATTGTGTTAATGAAAATTCAAATTATATACATCATAAACAGCTTCTCTATGCTCTTCAGTGATGTGATTGTGATCATGTGTGCGTTTCGAATATAAAGAATGCTTTCAAATATGACACAACTTTGTTTCTTGAAATGCCAATTGTTGCACGGGTATAAACTTTAAAGACTCTATATTTAATAACTTCTGTCCTAATATATCCTTCTCTCACACCATTTAAGTTAAAAACCGTTCAACACAAACTTTTCATCAATATACTAAGTAATGATTGTTCAGAATAACCACCTATTTGATAAACACTAGTATATATAAAACATTGAAAATGAGAAGTTTGAATTGTATTGTGATTCATTTAATGAAATCATGTGGTATACATTACATATTTCTCGATAAAGTTATGAAGAGAAAGCTTAATATTCAACTGTGATAGTCTTTCATTGAAAAAAAAATTTAAGAAGAAATGCTTAAAAATAATTACATTTGGTTACTAAGTACATTGTAAGATGTGAGTGTAAAAAGTGCATGTCCATTATTTGATATTTAATACTCAATTTTCTTTGTTAATTTGCAAACGCTTATAATCTTTTTGAACACTTTAGTTTAATATTTTTACTAACATACATGGGGATGTTCAAGGGAAGAATTTTTATGAATGATTAAGTATTTCTTTTTATTATTGTGTGATTCATATATTTATATATTTATTCATCTCTTAATTACAAGTTTGTTGTTGTTGTTTAATATTTTTAAATGGTGTTTTAATTTTTTACATAGTATAAATTTTATTTTCTTCAATATTTTTAATAAAATTATACCTATTACAATTAAATGTTAGTATATTATATAAATAACTTTAAAATGTGAAGTTTAAATCATTGGTAAATGAATAATTTTAACGAGATTAGTAAAGAAGGATCCAACACACAATGAAATATATCAATAAATTTAGGTACTTAAACTTGTTTTTATAACACATGAGAAGAAAAGATCATACTCATCATGATTAAAGTTTGTAGTTATTCAAAATATTACTTAATAATAACTTGTGTTTCTTGAAAAGAATTCCTTTTTTATTTGATATATTTATTTTAATTATGAAAATTTTAATTAAACACTAATTAATTAGAAAAAATCATTTAAAAATTGTTAATTACACATTCATTACGAAAAATATTCTATTAAGTATTCAATAACACGTGTGTTTCTTGAAAATGTTGAAAAGAATTTCTATTCTATTCTATTAATAAGATTTTAAAAAATTATATTCAGGATTTAATTAAATTCTTAATTATGACGTATTAAATAAATTAAGTCTCTTTTTAATTGTATGTTATATTAATTATATTCGATATGAATAAACTCTTAATTTCAGATCTGAACCTGTCATTTTTACTTATGTAGTGAGTCAACTTTCGGGAAAACCGTCAAAGATAAGAATATCTGGTTATCAGACAGTACCCACCAGGCGAGCAACGATGCAGGTTGACGGTGGATAGCAGTTGGAATAAGCATATAACAGTCACTTTTAAGGTAAGAATATTTTTCAATGTGTCTCTCATTAATAGTTTTCATTTAATTTTTAATTACATAAGACATACATATTTTTCATTAATTGTTAATGAATATTTTTTACTTAATTTAAATTCATATATTTTTTAATTACATAAGATATTTATATTTTTTACTTAATGTAAATTTATTTATTTTTTTTATTCATATTTTTTTTTATTTACATAAGACATTCATATTTTTCATTTATTGTTAATGAATATTTTTTATTTACACAAGACACTCCGAGTTATCATTTATTGTTAATGAATATTTTTTAATTTTAAATTCATATTTTTCATTTAATTTTTATTTCATATATTATACACAAAACAATATGAATTTGAAGAATCATAAAAATGTGCTTTCACTTCATCACATTTAAATGTTTCCCCCTGCTAAATTTTGTGACATAAGTCAAAAGTTAGTTTTTACCAACACAAATCGTTCAATTAAAGCGCAAGGTAGAACATGCCGTCAAATTGAATGTTTTGAACCATATTTCATCACGGAAATAGACACACAAATAGATATAATGGGTTTAAAAACATGCATTTTCTAAAACTTAATGTTATATGACACGAAATCATCTCATGTGAATCCCAAACACTTATATTTTAGAAATGATAAATTTAGAATTCGCATTTTAGAATGCTTATTTTTATAATCACTTAAATTCATTTTAATTATACGACAGTTATAATAGTTTAATCCTATATGAATATGACACATTAATTATTTGGCTGATAAAATATAGAAAAATAGTCTAGTTTTATTGAAAATAAATCTATGTGAAAAAGCCTCTTATTTGATTTAAATTATTTTATCCTAAATTTTTAAAAGAAATGACTTTATTGTAAGACAATTTAATTAGACATCGTAATTAATAAGATTATTATTAACTCTTATTAGATTAAACTTACACTAGGTTCCTATCACAAAAGCTATGATTCACAGATAAGATGGCCCCTTTTTCTCGAAATCAGATAAGAATGAATCATACTTATCGCTTGTGAGGTAATGAAATCAGATGTGATTATTCTTCTTGCTGGAACAATTTCAAGGCTGTGCGATATTTGCATTAAACTGTTAAAGTAAGTTTATTACCTGAATGAAAATTTTAAATATTAATTAAATAGTAAAATCAGGTAATGAAAATTAATAGCTTGATGTTAATTGATATTTTTCATTTATTGTTAATTCATATTTTTCATTTAATATTTAATATATATACATAATATTATACACCAAAACATAAATGTTTAAAGTTTTATACGGATGTGTATTCCTATATTAATATTAAGTTTTAAATCAATGCTATGTTTAATTAATATTTTATTAATGTTAATGTTTTTCATTTATTGTTATTGATATTTTTCATTTAATATTTAAAACATACATTATATTATACACAAAAGCGTAAGAATTTAAAGTTTTATATGAATACGTGTTCCGTTTTTAACTAGATCACATACTCTACCTTATGTAATCATTTTAATCATAGGTTAGTTTAAATTTTCAAATAGTTAAATCCGAAATGAATGTATTACACTCTTTATTTTGCTAACAAAGTACAGAAAAAAATAAATATTTTAGTTTTATTTAAAACAAATCGATGAGAAAAAAAAAGCCTCTAATTTGATTTAAATAATTATATCTTAAATTTTCAAAAGATATTGCTCAAAAGACCTTATTTTATTTCAAGTCAAATAATTTTAATTAGACATAGTACTCATTAAGATTAATTAAGATAACATATGAACCCCAGTTCCTTATCAGCTATGATTCAGAGATTCAACCCTTTCCGGAAAACGCTATCAGATAAGCAGATAAGAATGATTCATCGAGGTTTACACACACATATACTGCAATGAATTTAGTATCCTCTCTTTGAGAAAATAATTATTAAACTCTACATCGATTCGTATTTCATTCATGTTAAGGTATGCAAAATATTATTTTCAATACAGTTTTAAAAATATTTAAAAGCATTTTTCACAAATTATTTTGATTTGAAGATAAAATACAATGTTAAATAAAATCTCATTAACAGGGTTTGAAAAAGTTCCGCGTTACTGGTTATAAATATTATATATTTTTAAATTAATGAAGATGAATTCATTTCGATAATAAATATAGTTTAAAATTTTTTTTAACCGACAAGTATTAAAACATTAAAAATAAGTTCCTTTTTTTTTTCTTCGGAAAGTCAAAAATTCTATTAATATTAAAATTTATTTATTTGAAAATTGTTCTGCCAGGGAAAAATTACACATGTTAAAAGATATTTATGTTAAAAATCGCTTACACTTTCAGAAAGGAAAGGACACACAAAAATTACTTATATTAAACACATTGTTATGTTAAAAAATATGCACGAATTTTGAAAAAGGGGTGTCTGGTGAGGTACACTTTATTCTTTTTATTATTAAATTTCATTAATTGGAATAGAAATAGTTTTCATCAACATTTATACAATCTCACACGAAAGAAATGCGAATACAGATTGCAAACTTCAACAATTAAAAATTAGTTCCCAAAAAATCACAAGATTTTTTCAAGTTTCCCAAGAAAAATTATTACCGCTCAAAAGTTCTACAAATTGTTTTCGAAGTCACCTCATTAAAATGAATATTTAAAATAATTAAGTTCAAATTCCCGTTACAGACATGCGTTATTTATGATGGTTGAAGCTTATTCAGGGCTTTCTAAAGAAATCTAACAGTTATTCACACATGATTCGAGGAAAATCACAGATTCCGAACGGTTAGGTCAACGAGCGCAAATAAATGTTAGTACGTAAAATCCCATTTTGAAACATATTTTCTCATTCAAATTTTAAAGTTATTTTTTAACTAATCTAAAATATCAAGTGTATAACATAGTTGACTAAAAATAGTATTCGAAATAATTTTAAAATTCCTTCATTCAATTAATATTAAAAGTTATTATTCTCAAATTCCCGTTACAGACATGTGTTATTTATGACGACAGACAGGGTTTAAGGTTATTCAGATCTTTCTAAGATATTCTAAGCCAATATGCACCCATAATTCGAAGAAAATTACAAACTCCGTACGGTTAGGTCGACTAGTGCACGTCAATCTCATTGCAAAAAAATTAAAGTCCCCCTATTAAACATTTATCTCCGCAAAATATCCTTCGTGAATGATTAGTCTAAAATAATAATTTCCTCCAAAATACCCGCTTAACTCATCATGTAAGAGCACAGTGGAAAAAAAAATCAATCTCTCCAAAATTTCAGCTTAAAATCAAAAAATAAACTCTAAAATTACACCAAACTGAAAATTTTTAAGTCGTCACATTAAAATTAAAAACCACTCGTACAATAGTACAGAAAAAAATATTCTCTATCTTTGAAAAATCCGCTTAACCCCTAATCTAAAATTCGGTGAAAAAAAAAAAAAAATCAATCTTCCCAAAATTTCTGCTTAAAATCAAAAAATAAACTTTTAAATTACACCAAACTGAAAATTTTTAAGTCGCCACATTAAAATTGAAAACCACTCGTACAATAGTACAGAAAAAACATTCTGTGTCCCTAAAATATCCGCTTAACCCCTTATTAAAAACACGGTGAAAAAAAAAAAAAAAATCAATCTCCCCAAAATTTCCGCTTCAAATCAAAAAATAAATCCTTAAACTAAAGTTCACCGAAAAATTCCCTTCGAAAAATAATATCTCATACTGGAGTATGTTGAAAAAATTTCACTCATAATTTTTAATTACCTTTTTAAATGAACAACAGCATAAGTCAATCGAAAAACATACCCCACGTACTGTAACACGCCGAAAATTTTAAAGTCCCCACATTAAAAAACACCCCCATACTACAGCATGGTTTAAAAATTCTAACTCCCTGAAATTCCTGCTTAAAATTAAAAAAAAATCCTTTTAACCCCCTTCTCTTATAAGACAACCTTGAGGAATGAAGAGGAGTGTTGAGGAGGAGGAGGAGTGAGGAGGAGGAGGGTTGTGGAGGAGGATTGAGGAGGAGGAGGAGTGAGGAGGAGGCTTGAGGAGGAGGCTTGAGGAGGAGGAGCCCTCCTCCCTCCTCAGCTCCTCAGCTCCTCCTCCCGGGGCCGGACTGTCATTTTTCCCCTACTTATTTTAAAATAATTTTCAAGCCTATAGTCTTTATATTTCTATATATGTTTTGGGCAGCCCAATTATGAAAGATTAAACGCGTTTAGTTTATAACAATGAAAAAAAAGTAGCATATACATCCGTCTATTATTCCATAAAAATATTTTCAAGAATAATTGAATTAAATAAAATAGTTGACATACAATCAAATTATGCGCTTTTAACACTGAAATGATTATTTTAACAACAAAAATAATAAAACAGAGATAAATAGCAAAGTCTTCGGCGTTCTTTTCAGCTACTATTAACTACTGGAATGCAACAAATACCAAAGTTTTACTTTTAGAAAATTTCAAAGATTTACTTAAGTACATTATCGTTATTTATATATATATATATATTGTTATTTATTATTGTAGTTAGATAATATAAATTATACATTACATACAAAAAAATCTGTAACCGTTAAAAAGAAATATATATATATATATATATATATATATATATATATATATATATATATATATATATATATATATATATATATATATATATATAGTATTTTGTGAAATCTGACTTGAAAAATCTAATCATAAAGGGGGAAAAAAGGTAAATTATGTATACGTAATAACTTAATGAACTCACGCATTTTATCCTACTTTAATTAATGCATTTTTAAAAAAAAGCACCAAATGCTCTATGTTAATTTAATGACTCCAGACCTTTTAAAATATATATCTAATTTTTCTGAAGGACTATTTTATATGCACTTCGTTACTTCAAGAAATCTCTCATTCATTGATCTATACAAACATTTTAGTTGCATGATATGAATAATAATCAACAAATAGAAATGAAGAAATTCGTACATATTTATGCATAAGGAGTTGAAGGAACCAGGTTTAAATAATTAATTTATAATTAACTTTCTTGTAATGAATGGTAATAAATTACTTTTAAAATCTTTTTAAAAAATCATATGTTGGAGAAATTAAAAATTTAAATAGGTATAGGCAGATAGACTGCGTAATTTAAAATATGTTTTTAAATAAAAATAACAAATAAGCAGTATACGTTTAAGAATAACATATTTCGAGGATTTTCATCTTCTTATCAATTTTACCGAAATGGAAACACTTTCAAGAAAAGGTAGAATAATTTACTATGCAATTAAATCATTAGATATTGTAAACTATTACAGTTAAATCCAGATTAAGCATTTTTCAAGGGACTTTAAGGAAATGACGTTATATGCAGCAACGCGTTAAATCTGGACAGGGAAAAAATAAAATACTTCGCTTCTAAGTCTACATTTTTTAAAAAGAGTGTTTTTACTGTTTTAAAAACTCGAAGGATTTCTTCCAAACGAGTAATTCTTTACATTTTTTAATCTTCTTCATTATGTGAGTGCATTCAATCTGAGTGTATTTAATCAATTAACATAGGAATTTTAGATGCAACAACGCGACATCTGAATCACAAATTAGATAATCCACACGATCTCTTACTGAGCCGGAAAAGAACTAATCCATTTTATTTAAATGTTAGTAGTATTTCTTTTCTTATTTCTTCAAATTCATAATTTCCTTTCCTTGGAAAACTTCTTTTTTCAAAAGAACATGAAATACATTATTTCAGCAGTTCTCCTCTCTCATACTGAACAAATTATGTGAAGATCTTGAAGTCATTCTCCAATTATTTTCTTCCCTCCACACTTGTTACTAAGAACAAATTTTACAATTTATCGTGAACAACCTTAAGAGTCTGAAATGACAAGGCTGAAATTTTCTTGTACCCCAGATATTGAAAATTCCCGGTAGCAGATTTTGTTATTTTGAATGCAAAGCAAACAAAAGAACAAAAGAAATTTAAGTTTCTCTAAGGATATTTACCTGTTCATTTTGAGAAGAATTTTTTTAGTAATTGCTTTTTATGATTCTGAATATTTTGTTCTATTCAGTTCTTTAAATTCATTAAACACATTTTACAATAATGGTATTTCCACTTCAGCTGGATTTTTTCATAGAAAAAGTAATTCGCATTAGGGATGGTTTCACACAATAGCAGTGTTCAGGCTTTAAGGCGCAACACTAGGCACAGAAAAAGACCCGGGTGATATTGTAAAGTCTATGGGATCGTTCTTTTCAAATATTTTGCACAATTTTTTATATTTTTACATGATGTTTTTGCACAAGATAGCTAAGGACGATCCACAGTTGGCCTAGTTTTTACTTTTTCAGTTTTGGTTTAAGATTAAAAAAAATTACTTTAACTTTCAAAACAGGTTTAAACCGGTTCTGAAATTGAAACTACAGTAATATAAAAATATATAAACAAAATCGAAAAAAATAAAAACTAGGCCGGTTGTAGATCGTCCTCAAAAAAAAAAAAAAAAAAAAAAAAAAAAATATTATAATTTGAGCGAGATATTTGAAAAGAACGCTGACATAGACTTTGCATTATCATCCGGGTCTTTTTCTGTGCCTAGTGTGCGGCCTTAATGCAAACTCTTACTATGAAGCATATTACAAAATATCTTTACTAGAATAGTCTTGTGCAAAGACTAGAGTCCAAGAGATGTCATAAAGAGAAATTTATGATAAATTAAGCCTCTTTTTAGATCAATATGGTTTACAATTACATGCTTTAACTCTTTGAATTCCGAATTTAAAAAAAAAATTAGTAGATTTCGTATGAAATACTACCAAACGGTCTCTCCCATTTGCAATTTCAGAAAAATTATTGCACATCTACAGCGATCACGATCCCTAGCAACCGAAACTACCATCAGTAAAAAAACTTTATCTATCTGTTTATCTATCTATCTATCAATCTATATCACTTTTTTATGGACACAATAACTTGTCTATTTATTGTTAATGGGAGAAATTGGATCAAGGGGATGGAAATAGGGAAGCATTTTGTGAAAACCGAAAAAAACCCGTAGATATCGAATGGGTTTAAAGTTTAAATTATTTCAAAAATTTGGACCAAAAGTTTATGCATGACATATTTTTGTTAAAGTTAAAAATGGGGTTAAGAGGGGGAAAGGGGGTTTTGAAGACAAAAAAAAAAATCATAATTTTGCCAATTCCCAAGATACCAATCCAATTAAATTTATTATAATTTTTTTAATATTTTCCATAACTTTTGTATTCATAATTTTTTGATAGGATCAATACTTATAGCAAAAACAAATTAAACAAAAATAGTAGTTGAAGAAAAAATCGGTGTACTTAAATCCAAACTTCGTATATTCTGATTCATTTTCATCACTCAAATCTGTGTTATCCGCTCAAACAGTGAAGTAAGACTGTTTTTAGATACTGTTTCATATGCCTTTTAAAAGAAAAAATCTGTAATTTTACATATGTAAATCGCAGAAATTTATATGCTTACTTAAATTTTATATGTTCACTGAATAATAAAGATTTAAATCTATAAAACTAGTTTTTGTAAAGCTTCCGAAATCTGTAACTTTACAAAACAAACTACTAAAATTAGTAAAATATTATTAAAATGTTAATTGTTGCCCAAGTAGCTGTTACATAAAAAACTCCTAAGAACCCCAGTTACCTTAAAAAAAGTTTTTGACGCATCACAAATTTTTTTTTTCCAAGTTCAAACGTGTATCTGTTAAAAGAATTTTTGTTGCGGCCTTTTAAATTCTTAAAATCCCAGTTTTCTAGAAAAAAAAAATAATAACTGTTTTCTTTTTTTCAGTGTATGGCATATTTTTACTGACTTGGTACCCTGCGGGGTGAATAAAACAGACCATCTATACGACTATGGCATTTTTTTCTAGCTTAAAAGTATAATGAAAATGCAACATGTAATGCCAGATAATAGTAAAAACCCTTCTAAATGATACCGCAATCATCGTTGTAGGATGCTTATGAAGAATATGTGATATTGACAACAGAATTAATATATATGACGTAATACGAAACAATTATCTTCATACTTACAATTTATACATTTCATTATCAAGAAAAGAATAAAAGCTAAAGCATGTTTTGTTCATTTAGGAAGTTACCAAGAAAATAAATATTTTTTCTACTTAGCTTAAGCAAAAAACTTGGATTTATTGTGCATGTGTATAAAAGTACTTACATAAATTTAGTTTGAAAAATGTCAATATGCGGCGCAGAAAGAAATTTCTACAAAAAATTTTAAAAAAATATTTATTTCTCCCAAAAATATATAAACTGTCGAATATTATCTTCCGGTCTGTCGAAACAGTTGGCTTTCGAGCTTTCGAAAACGGACATAAAAACTATTTGGTATAGATATTTTCTAATTATATCAAATTAAAAAAATATATATGTCAAATTAAGTTAAAGTAAGAAATTTAAGATTTTACTTCGAAATTTTATCTTTTTTATAGAAGATATATTTATTTTGTTTAAATGTATGACCTAAATTCCGCGGAGCAAACAAACTTACAAAAGGAACTTAGGAAATTGGATAAATTGAGTTCCAAGAAAGAATTTTCGGAACGTAGATTCCGTTTTTCCTTATCGCTAAATAAATGATGACCATTTATTACATACATACATATACACACACGCATATATATATATTACTTCACAATGATAGTTTTGCTTTTAATATTGTCGCAATAAATATGTATAATATTTGAATATCTTCTTTTCAGTACTATAATCACTATTGTTTATTATTAATACATCTATATGAAGTATTCAGTAGCTCGCAGGGAAATAAAAATATAATTGAATAACGTTATTAGAGGAATTATTATTGTTATTATTTTTATAGACCAGTACAATTTTACTCATTGTTCCAATTTTTTTCAGTTGCCTGTCTGTCTAAGGGAACTCAGTACCTCAATACCTGTTAAACTAATTTTTCAATTTTTAATGACAGTACATTATGTATTGTGACATTATAATTAAGACTAAAAAGCAAAAATTTTAAAAATAATATGTAGATCATCCTGTTTATATATATAGATACATATTTATTTATTAATTAATTTTAAACATCTTTTTTTAATCCCTGCTATTATTTATGAATATATTTGTTCCCTATTTTACCACATTCCTCAGAAAAGGTTACATAAAACTGTGCATGAATTTTTTTAGGTATAGGATATTACACTTACTATATTTTCTTTTCTTTCGTACATAGTAAAAAATGCAAAAAATTCCACAAACTCTTAAATTGAATAATTGAAACATAATAACTGGAAAGTTGAATATTAAATACATGCATCCAAATATTATGTACTCGATAGAAAAAAATGTCTAAAAAATCATATTTTTATTGGATTTTGCAATAATGCCTTAGCATTTATCCAAGGATTTTACCCATATATGAAATTACGAATGATAGGAATTTTTTTTAATATTCATTTGCAAAAATAATATTTAAATTTATATCGCGTGTGTTCCTAGTGTATATAAAATATTTGTACTCGATGATTGCTGTGGAAAAACAATACTTATTGTCTTAGATACCAATATAATCAATTTCAGAAAGCTAGCTGCAAGATTTATATTTATTTTTTATTATATTTTATTTTATTATCCTTTGTGGCTGAGGGGCAGTTTTTAAGAACCTATTTTGGGGGGATTTTAAAGGGGGTGAAGAGGAAAAGCTGCGATATGTCGCTTCTGGGATCAGATTGGTATCCGTGGATGTGGCATAACTATATCACTATGGTCCTGAGTTCAAACAATAATAGTTACATCTCATCCAATTTCAAAAATCTAACCCTATGAGTTTCAAATAAGCTTTCCCCCCCCCCCCACTTTCACTTCTCCCTCTAAAAATAGGCAAATATAGAAACCATCGTTCTGAAATTGAAAATGTAGGAATCCAAGAAGTTAATTTTCAATATTCCACATCAACTATCGAATTACAAATATCTTACATACACCAGGGACAGTAATTGTTGATCAACCCACGAAAATCTGAACTCAATAAAAAATATCGGTTAACTGTATTAATTATATTATTGAAAATTTTGCGTGTAATGCATGTAAGTAAAATTAGTTTGTTAAAATGTATTCAAATTTTAAGATAAATTAAAACAGTTTATCTTTATATAGACCCTTTTTTAAACATTCACTATGATAATATATATTTCTTGGTGCATGTTTAAGATTGCACATTTGAATGTTTATTAAATGTCAAATTCCTGCAATACACATTACTAGCCCTTTTCACAATTAAGTTGCTAGTTTAAAAAGCTCTTGATCCAGAAAAACTAACAAATATTAAAGGGGCCTTCACTTATTTTTAATATTTGCTCATATACCATTTAAAAAAATAAATCATTCATAATATAGTGACTAACATGCAAACTTCAATTTTTGCTGAGCTAAATAAAACATATCTTTAGTTAAATACAATAAAGGCAGATATGACAATAAATTCACATATTTATATTGATGTGTATACAATATATCCATGATAAAAAATGACATCTTTATTTTTAATTACATTCTTAAATATTATTCTTGAAAATGAAATTGTTCGAAAAATATGTCGAACATATGCAAATCTAAAAAACAATACATAGATTTTAAGATAATAAATGGAAATCTTTTAGGAAAAATTAATTTCTAAAATTGAGAGATTTAAGCAACATTTGTAAGCCTTCAACTTGTAAAATAAGTATTTCAGATATTCTGACATCAAATAAAAAAGATAACTGTTTAACGTCAAACACAAATGTTTCGCTCCTTGTTCTATCTCACTTAAAGAATAGATTTTTCTCTGTTAAATTTTTGGTTTGTTGTTTGAGAATAGAAATCGAATGTTGAGTTTTCTTTTTTATTTAAAAAGCATATTGCTGCTTTTCGTTATTTCTTTTAAAATTTCACTTTTAAAACTTAATTAGCTATGACTATTTAATATTAGCTCAGTAAAAAAAAAAAAAAAAGAATGCCGTCGTCCCTAAAACATACGTACAGTATATGGTTTTATTAGAATGGAATTATTAAACATTTCTTTTGCATTGGCTAGATCAGATCAACATGTACAAGGACTCTTTTTGTTACATTTTTGATTTCGTTAATATATATATAAATATATACACATATACACTAAATTGCGATAGATTATGGGACACTTGCGATTTTAGACATTTTACTAAATATCTAGAAAAATACATGAGGAATCATCTCGAAACTCTTAGTGTATAAATATAATAGTATACTTCATACATCTCCGTGAAGATTTTTTACCGAAACGCCATAGGGGACCGTCAACAAATTAAAAAAGAATGAATATCTTTTGAATAACCCTGTCAACACTATCGCAGCAAAAGCGCTCAAACTCTAGATTATGATTGAATGCCTTATTGTAATACACTGTATTTATTTTTATGCAAATAGAATGCACACTCGCAGAGTAATTAAGGTTTTTATAAAAATGGTCCAAATTTGTCCAAGTTTTTCCATTATAATTTTCAGAGTTCTTAATATAAAATAATATTTTTTTCAGAAAATATGACAAACAACATTGCACACAGTACCCTGTAATCAGAATTAAAAAATAATAAAAATTGTATGAAAAATGAGTAGGTTTACTATATAATTTTTTACTGCACATGCGTCAAAGATATCAAAATTTCATTTGCATATTATGTTAGCTAAATGTATAGAGCAACTTTTGTAAAAGTCTCAAAATCATAGCTTGAAAATTCTGAAAGTAATCGTCTATAGAAAAAGGACAAAATCCGTTGTTTCCAAAATGAAGCAAAAAAATGAGGGATTTTATCCAAATGCAGTAGTACATCTCATATTGTGTATTCTATATTGACACTAATCAATGAATATATGAATACAACCGCTCTTGTTTTTGATTCATTTTGAGAATAACGGATTTTCGACTTATTCAATTGACGATTATTGTCAGAATTTTCAAGTTATGATTTTGTGACTTTAACAAGAGTTGCTTTATACATTTAGCTAACATAATATGCAAATGAAATTTTGATATCGTTGACGCATGCGCAGTAAAAAAAATATTTAGTAAACCAACTCATTTTTTATACAATTTTCATTATTTTTTAATTCTGATTACAGGGTACTGTGTGCAATGTTGTTTGTCATATTTTCTGAAAAAAATAATATTTTATATTAAGAACTCTGAAAATTATAAGGAAAAAACTTGGAAAAATTTCGGATCATTTTCATAAAAACCTTAATTACTCTGCGAGTATGCATGCTATTTGCATAAAAGTGAACAAGGCTTATTACAATAAGGCATTCAATTACAATCTAGAGTTTGAGCTCTTTTGCTACATTAGTTTTGACAGGGTTATTCAAAAGATATTCATTTTTTTTAATTTGTTGACGGCCCCCTTTGGAGTTTCGGGAAAAAATCTTCACGGAGATGTATGACTTATACTATTATATTTATACACTAAGAGTTTCGAGATGATTCCTCATATATTTTTCTAGATATTTAGTAAAATGTCTAAAATTGCAAGTGTCCCATAATCAATGGCAATATAGTGTATATCTGATATATATTCTTATATATATATATATATATATATATATATATATATATATATATATATATATATATATATATATAGTATGTATATATATATAGAAAACAGAGTACATCGAAAAATTAAAAAACAGCCATTGTTAATATTAACATCGTATACTAGATGCAAGAAAAGTTTTAAAAATATTGAAACGCAAGCGAGCTATCTTTAACAATATCTTCCATAAAGTTAAAATTAGCGAAATGTATTTTTTTTTTCAAATGAATTAGCCCTTTAACCCTTTCAGGCGCAATGTGTTCGGTCTGGGCACACCTAATTTTATTTCAAAACTTGCAATTGGCACCAATAATATTTTAACAGAATCTTGCTTTTATAATAAAAGCTTAAATTAAGGAGTTCTTGATTTCTTAAAAAGTCGTTTGTAAATTCCTGTGTCAATCGATAATTTCTCGTTTTACAAGCAGAATTCGTCTGCGCCGGAAAGGGTTAAAGCCTGGGTCGGACACTTAGGAACTATATATACGTAGAACTTTACAGTTTTTTATTTTTATTTAAGTAAATAAATCTTCACAAATTTAATGTATCACTAATATATATATATATATATATATATATATAAACTTATAGACATATCTAAATCTTCACATTTTACTTCATTTAATGTCCAAAACAGTTGCTTTATCTAAGGAAAATCTTATCCTCTACTCCCATTAAAAAATGCTGGAATAACATTTTATATGATGATTTAAGTAGTCAATCTTACTGCTAAATCGGCTATTAAACGAGATTTTTACTCGGAGGACAAAAAGGAGAAAATTAAGGAGCAGACGGATGACATACTGCTAGAACATGATCCTAAAACTAGAAAAGTAGTAGGTATATTTCTCTCCATTTCTATTCCTCAATACTCGCTTAAAATATTTTTAAATAAACACAATGTGAAAAATATCGGGTGCTTTTACTGGTGGATAAATTATTTTTCAATTTCATACTTTTTATCATAAGGAAGTGAAAATTTAAATTTATTAGTTGGTTCTATTTTTCACTACTAATGTGAAAACGATACTTTTTTTTTACAAGGATTTTTTTTTTTTTTAATTTTGGTACAAGGATTTTTTTTTTTTAATTTTGGGTTTTTTATATTTTAATTATAAATACAATAATTTAAAATAGCTAAAAACAGAATATAAAAAGAAAGTTAAAATATTCAAAAGCGTAAATATGTCTTTAAATAAAAGTCACATGAAAAAGAATTTTATTGTAAAATCCTGTTCATAATTTTTATACCTTAATGATTAAAAAATTGTATGTTTTGTATCAGGGTATTTAAAAAATTAACGAGTGAATTCTTGATCAAAGTTGTTTTTAGTTATTACTTGTTATTTTCAAACAAAGTAAAATTTTATACGCAATTTTGTTTTTATTTTATTACGTGACATAAAAATTTATAATAAATCAAAAACAGATAAAGCATTTTTTTCTTAAAATATTTTGTTTTTCATACTCGTTTAATTTGTTTAAAAATGTTACATTTAAATTTCCGTTTTTTCACATTTATATTTTCATTTAAAAATTCATATATTTTATTCTAAAAAATCGTAAATATTACGCCACTTTATAAATACACATATAAACGTACCTAAAACCACAAATTATGCTGCATTTAATATCTAAAAGATTTGTTTTACATCAGGAAATTTATTTTCTCCAATTCCTATTACAATGATTAAATAATATTTTATATGATGACTTAAGGAGTCACCCATACTACTAAATCAGTCATTAAAGTAAGATTTTTATTTGGAGGATAAAAAGGAAAAAATAAAGGAACAGTCAGATGAAAAATTGCCAGAACATGATCCTAAAAGAAGTAAAGTAGTAGGTATATTTCTCTTTGTTTCTATTATCGGCAACTCTCTTAAAATATTTCTTAAATTAAGACAAATGAAGAATATTGTGTGATTTTACTGGTGGATAAATTATTTTACAATTTAATATTTATTATCCTAAAGAAGTGAAATTTTAAATTTATTTTCTGGTTCTTTTTTTTCACTATTAATGAAAAAACGATCATTTCTTTAGAAGGATTTTTTTTTTTTTTTTTTTTTTTTTTTTTTTTTTTTTTTTGTAATTCTATATATATCATTTATAAATACAATAATTTTGAATAGCTTAAAAGTGGAATAAAAAATGAAGTTAAAAATCTTGAGAACTACTTCGTAAAAAGTTGTAACGAGAAAAATAACTTTATTGCAAATTCCTGTACAATATTTTTATACCTTCCATATTAAAAAAATGTATGTTCCATATCAGGATATTTAAACAAATGATCGGTTATTGATCAAAGTGAATTTTAGTTATTACTTTCTATTTTCAAAATAATAAAATTTTATGTGTATTTACATTTTTAGTATTCTATGTAATATAAAAAATTTTAATTAAATGAAAAACGGATAAAATATTTATTGTTAAAATATTTTGTATTTCTTATTCGTTTAATGTTTCATTGAAATTTTCCTTTTCTAATTTTTTTTACATTTCTAATTCCTTTAAAATTTCATATTTTTCACTCTAAAAGAGACATAAATATTAGGTCACTTTATAAATTCACTTAAATTATTTAATCTACAAATTTTGCTGTATTTAATGCCTGAAATAGTTGCTTCATCTGAGGAAACTGTTATCTTCTACTCCCATTACAATGATGGAATATAATTTCATATGATGACTTAAGTAGTCAGCCATACTACTTAATCGGCCATTAACCGACAATTTTTACTTGGAAGATAACTAGGAGAAAATAAGAGAACATACAGATGACAAACTACCAGAACATAATCCTAAAAGAAGTAAAGTAATAGGTGTATTTCTTCACATTTTTTTTTTTTGGGAACTCTTTGATAATAATTCTAAAATAAAGACTATGTAAGAATATTTGAAGGTTTTACTGGTGGACAAATTATTTTTCAATTTAATACTTTTTATAATTAGGAAGTGAAAATTTATATTTATTATCTAGTTCCTTTTGCAATATTCATGTAAAAGCAATATTTTCTTTATAAGGATTTTTTAATTTTATTTACTTTATATTTCATTATAAATGCAATAATTTTAAAAAGCTTCAAAAATAGAAAAAAAATGAAGTTTTAATTCTTCAAAAGTAGACGTCTTTCGTAAATATAGTAACGAGAAAAGGAATTTTATTTTAAATTCCTGTACAATAATTTTATAACTTATTGATTAAAGAATTGAATAATCTATATCAAGATGCATAAAAAATGATCAGTTTTTGATCAAAATGTTTTTTAGTTATTACTTGTTATTTTCAAATTAAGTATAATTTAATGTTTATTTTTATTGTTATTACTTTATGTAATATAAAAATTTGTAATTGAATCAAAAACAGATAAAACATATTTTGTTAAAATATTTTTCCTTTCATATTTGTTAAGTTTCGTGAAAAATGTTAAATTTATATATTTTCTATATATTTCCCCCTTTTTTTACACTTATATTTTCCTTTATAAGTTCACATTTTTCATTCTAAAAGAGCCATAAATATTTGGCAATTTTATAAATATTCTTATACACGTATCTAAATCTACAAAATTTTATGCATTTAATATCTCAAACAGTTTCTTTATCAGAGGAAAATCTTATCTTTTACTCCTATTATTATGATGCAACAATATTTTATATGATGACTTAAATAGTCAGCCATACCACCAAATCGGCCATTAAACGAATATTCTCACTTGGCGGACAAAAATGAGAAAATAAAAGAACAGTCAGATGACAAACTGCCAGAACGTGATCCTTAAAGGATGAATGTGCAAGGAGTAATGTGTAAATGTGCATTTCTCTGCATTTCTATTCTTCGAAACTCTCTTATAATATTTCTTAAATAAAGATAATATGTCATACCACACGAAATGAGCAAATCAGGTTTGGTTGACATGCCACAGATTTTATTGAAAATCATAATATAAGTAGATCACAATCATTTATAGGAAACACTAAGTAGTAGAGTTCAGACTAGCTTATTTCAGTATAAAAATTTACATTAAAGTTGATACGAAATCGAGGTCTTGTGTACATGCTTGAAATTTCAATTTGATTATTAACCTTAGGAATGGAAAGACTGTAATAAAAAATATTTACACTTAAAAATGAACTAAAAGTAAAAGATTAGCATAATTTAGTAATTGTATTTTTATTTCATAATTTAAAAATAAATAAATAATTTAAAAAAATCGCGAAAGAAATAAAATATTTCAGTTATATGTTTTAAAATGAAGGACACTTTTTCCAAATTCAAAAATTTTTTTTGCCATTATAGCTAATTGAATATATTAATACATCTATATTTTAATTCTTGCCTTTTTCATCCCTTTATGAGAAAAAAAATAGTGAAAACTGTTGATTAAAAATTCAACATTTTTATCATTTGTTTGAAGACGAATAAAAGCTTCCAAAAGCATTAAACTCTTTGATATTACGGATAAAAGTGTACATTTTAAATATACGAAGTTTTATACTTGCTTTCAGTTTATTTTTTCCACAAGAATATTTTAAATTTCTATAGAAGAAAAAAGATTCGCTTGATAAAATAACTGTATTTTAATCTTAAAATCAAGTAGAAAACATAGATGGCAGCAAATATCTTTTTTTAGCAACAAATTTGCAAAAAAGCGCGTGTTTTCAAAGAAAGATTGTCCTTAGAATGCCTCAAATATTAGTTTTTTGAACCCACTTTTGTTATGTTAGAAATCAAAAAGGCAGTATTGAAACTTTTTTAGTGTGTCATGGACTTATTGATTTTTATATATGTGCAATATTGTGGATGTAGAAGCTTTCCTTTATTTTTTTTAGCTTACGTAAGAGGAATAATTATGATTTTGTCATTTTTTTAAAATTTGAAAAGTTTTTTTGAAGATGCAGGGAATAAATAACAACTTTGAAACTTTGAGAATTCGATCTTCATAAATAATACTACATCTTGCATCAATTTCATAGATGTTTTTTAAATCCTTTAATTTTTTGTAACGTTTCAATTTTTTTTTTAATTTACAAAATTTCAATATTTACAACCATTTTATGATTAATCATGATATTACCAGATTATTATTACTCAATAAATATAAAGATTGATAACCAGAGATTTCAATATTATAAAAAAATGTTAAATAGTTTTCACAATACAGAACTTGAAACTTGCAACTTTCGACGATTATCCGCAAGCCATTCTATATTACAAGATTTTTAAATGTCCAAAACAGATAAAATACTTTATTTTTCTTCAAAGTATTGTGCATATATGCATTTGAATATGAAATGAACACGTATCTCAAATTTGATTAAAATCAGCTTCTATGCAGCAACGGCTTTTTTTACATTTTTTTTTCCTCATTTTACATGGAATGACCCCTATGTGAAGATCATTGTGTGTATTTACTGGTGGACAAATTTTTTTATAATTTAATACTTTTTATCATAAGGAAGATATCTTTTTTCACTATTAATGTAAAAACGATATTTTCTTTACAAGGATTTTTTTTAAATCTTTATATTTTAATTATAAATATAATAATTTAAAATAGCTAAAAATAGAATAAAAAAAGGAAAATTAAAATATTCAAAAGTGTAAATATGTCTTTAAAAATAGTAACCAGAAAAGAAATTTTATTGTATATTCCTATATATTATTTTTATACGTGAAGAGCCATTATTTTGAAATTCCGACAAAAATGTGATGTTTTGATAGATGTATTTTTTTATTTGCTCTATTTTTATTTTTTAAGTAGATCATATTTAACAAATAATGTGAAATTTTGAAGTCCTGAAAAAATCTCCTCTTCCCTGTAAAAAATGTCAAATTTCAATGTTGTGAATGCCATCTTTCATGAAAAATTAAATGTGAGTATGTTTGGAGGGCTATATCTCTGGCAAGCAACAAGATTCTGAAATTCTTTTGGCATACATATTTAGTATAACACTATAAGTTTATTAAAGTTTTTTTGTTTCCATTCGACTTTCTCAAGATACATTGTTACTTTGCTATAAAGTATAGTCAAAATGACTTTTTTGTAAATGTTCCGCATTTAATATCTTATTTGAGCAACTCAAACTTTTTCTCATAGAATATGAAAGTGTACTACTAGGAGAAGAAAAGTAATATAACACTGCACCGAGATATTATTGCTGTTTGCAGATACTGTTAAATATACAGGTACAGATCCTGTTAAATATTCAAAATTTTTAAAATGTGCAACATTTAAATTAGCGTTATCTAAAATAAGCGCCACTGTTGAATAAAAGAAAATGTATCACACAAAAGTTGAACATATGTACAAAAACATTTAAAAGAAAAAATGTGGGATCTCTTGATTTTTTAGGAAAAAATGAGAAAAGGTACAAAAAGAGCAATGTCAATGACCATATTTATCCCCTCTCAGAATATGACATATTCCATTTCCGTTTCGGAAATCTACGTAAAAAAGGGATATTCCGTTTTCTCATAGGGGAAGAACATCGAAAGAAGAAAGGGAAATGGGATTTTTCATTTTATAAAAGGGAAGATGTTTGATCATCGACATTGTTAGTTTCAAAAGTTTCTCTTTTTAAAAAATATATATATCAAGAGACCACACTTTTTTCTTTTCCATATTTTTGCACACATGTTCAACTGTTGTGTGATAAAATTTGTTTTATTCAACAGTTGCTCTTATTCTAGAGAACGCTAATTTAAATGTTGCACATTATATCTGTGACGGCGTTGCTGTCACATATTATCTTGTCTTCTCCCCTTTTTAGAAAATGAACATGTAAAATCGAAACTTCAAAATTTTAACTGAAAATTAACCCCCTTAAATAAATACTTAAAGTTAATATTCTTGCATTTAAGGTTATAATGCAGTACTTTGTTATTTTCCCTTTTATAACTTTATATGTGAAATTAACTCCTTTACAAACCCTCTTTCATATGATAAAAAAACACCATTTCATTCCCACTCTTTGTTTTGGATTTTCATCACTTTGAGAAAGATCTGTTAATTCTTTTCTCGTCACAATAAAAGTTAACCGAATGTCAGTCTTCCTTAGATCTGCACATTTCTGCATTCTTTCCCATATTAAATAGAAGCGGCTGTGGTTTATAATACGTTTATCCGTTAACATTCTCATGCACTCAGCTAATCTTTAAAATCTCCCAGATGTCATGAATCATTCGGCATGTAATTCTTTCAGTATCTGAAAACACACGTGCGTATGCAATCAACACTCCTTAAAAACCACAGGACTTCAGTATTACACCAACGATAGCATTTTCTGTTACTAAGCATTAACGGATTCGCATAACCTTGACGCTGTAAAAAGTATAGCGCTGTACATCTTCCCTTCCTCAGTCACTCACTTCTACTCAGACCATTGGTCATGTAACATCACGCAAAAAGGGGCGCTGTGCCCCTCTCCGGCTAATGCCGTGCCTTCGGGCAAAATGATGTGATTTCCCGTAATGCTAGCGTCTTAGTATTGTAAACCTTCCATCGTTCATCTAAATAAACACCTTATTCTGTCTACAATTATGTTGGAGTTTACTTCTCTGCGCTCTCGATCTCTCTCTCTGGGTTTGCTTGTACGACTTTTTCTACCGGGAAGAGAAAATTTTTTCAGGGCTTCAAAATTGCACATTATTCATTAAATATAATCTACTTCAACATTAAAAAAAAAATCAAGCAATTCCAAAAAATAAAACCATCGCCCTTTGTCTGATTTTCAAAATAAGGGTTCTTAATGATTAATGAATTGTATGTTCTGTATCAGGATACTTAAAAAAAGAACGGTTCTTGATCAAAGTGTTTTTTATTTCTTACTTGTTATTTTGTAACAAAGTAAAATTTTATTTGTATTTTTGTTTTTTTTTTATGTAATATAAAAATTTGCGATTAAATCAAAAACAGATTTTTTCTTAAATTATTTTGGATTTTATATTGTTTAATTTGTTTAAAAATGTTATATTTGAATTTCCATTTTTTTCACATTTTCTTTAAAAATTCATATTGTATATTATAAAAAGCCATAAATATTAGGTCATTTAATAAATACACATATAAACGTTCCTAAACAACAAAGTATGCTGCATTAATGTCTAAAAGTGTTGCTTCATCTGAGGAAAACGGTATCTTCTACTCCTATTACAATGATGGAATATAATTTCATATGATGACTTAAGTAGTCAGCCATACTACTAAATCGGCCATTAAGCAAATATTTTCACTTGGAAGACAAAAAGTAGAAAATAAAGGAACATACAGATGAGAAACTACCAGAACATTATCCTAAAAGGAGAAAGTTGGTGTATTTCTTTCCATTTCATTTTTAGGAACTCTGTTGTAGCATATCTAAAATAAAGACTATGTAATGAATATTGGGAGATTTTACTGATAGACAAAATATTTTACAATTTAAAACTTTTGTCATTAGGAAATGAAAATTTAAATTTATTATCTGATTCTTTTTTTACGATTTATGTAAAAACGATATTTTCAATATGGATTTTGTTTTTGATTTTTTTTTATTTATATTATAACTACAAAAAATTTTAATAACTTAAAAAATGAAAAAAAACTTTATAATCTTCAGAAATAGAAATATGTCGCAAAAAATAGTAATCAGAAAAGTAAATTGTAAATTTCTGTACAATCTTTTTTACTTTACTAGTTAAAGAATTGTATGTTCTATATCATTATACTAAAAAAAACCGATCGGTTCTTGGTCAAAGTGTATTTTAATTGTTACTTGTTATTATTAAACTGATAAAATTGTATGTGTATTTTTCATTATTTTATGTATTATAAAAATTTGTAATTAAATGAAAAACAGATAAAGTACTTTTGTTAAAATATTTTGTGTTCAATACTTGTTTAGTTTGTTTAAAACTGTTGCATTTAATTTTTCCTTTTTTTCCTTTTTTACATTTACATTTTTTAAATTTAATATTTATCATTCTAAAAGCGACATAAATATTAGGTCACTTTATAAATGTACTTATAGAAATATCTAAATCTACAAATTTTGCTTCATTTAATGCCTGAAAGAGCTGCTTCATCTGAGGAAAATGTTATCTTCTACTCCCATTACAATGATGGAACATAATTTTATATGATGATTTAAGTAGTCAGCCATACTAAATGGACCGTTAAACGAAGATTTTCACTTGGAGAGCAAAAAGGCACAAATAAGAGATAACAAACTGCCAGAACATGATCCTTAAAGAAGTAAAGTAGTAGGTATATTTCCCTCCATTTCTATTCTTGGGAACTCCCTTATAATATTTCTTAACTAAAGACTATGTGAAGAACATTGGGTGATTTTACTGATAGATAAATTATTTTTCAAATTAAATTTTTTATTATAGGAACAGAATATTTATTTCTTAGTTTCTTTTTTGCACTATTAATGAAAAATGATATTTTCTTAATAAAGATAGTTATTTTTATTAATTTTGAGTTCTTTATATTTTATTATGAATGTAAAAATTTTAAGTAGCTTAAAAATGGAATAAAAAATGACGTATAAATTATTCAAATGTAAATATGTGTCGTACAAAAAGATAACCAAAAAAGGAATTTTATTGTAAATTCCTGTACAATAATTTTATATCTTACTTTTTAAAGAATAGTACATTTGATGTCAGGATACTTTAAAAATGATCGGTTCCTATTTGAAGTATTCTTTAGTTATTACTTGTTAAGTTCAAATTAGCGTATTTACTCGTGTATACCACGCACGTGTGTATAACGCGCACCCCTAGCTTTATAAGAAAAAAAAGGTGATTTTTTAAAAAATCTCGTATATAACACGCACCACAAATTTGGTATTCAAGTAAATGACTCGCCAAAGAATTTAAGTAAAGACATTCTAAACAATCATTGAGTTAGACCAGGAAACAAGGCTAAAATACAATTTTAGAGTTCGGATAGTGAATAAAATGATGGGGGATAGTAGTGAGTGACTGCAATGAGAATTGCTAATTAGCATTTAAATAATGATACTAATGTTTTTTTATAAAAAAAATGCAAGGGGTGCAATAAAGATGCAACAATACTTCTATAAAGTAAGATTTTCCTATTTTTAATGCTTTATTTGAATATATTTCTTAATTCATATGTATATCGTGTGATTACTTCAAGCAGTAAAAAAATATTCCGTGCATAACGCGCATTTACCACCTTTGCCTTATTTTTTTTTTTTTTTTTTTTAAGTGTGCGTTATACACAAGTGAATACGGTAAGTAATATTTAATGTGTATTTTTCTTTTTCTTTCATTATAAAATATAAGAAATTGTATTTAAATCACAAACATCTAAGAGATTTTTTTTTGTTAAAATATTTTGTATTTCATATTCGTGTAGTTTTGTTTAAAAATGTTAAATTTAAAATTTCAATTTTTCCTTTTTAATATTTATAGTTTTCTTAAAAAGTTGATATTTTTTCACTCTAAAATAGACATAAATATTAGGTCACTTTATCAGTACACATCTAGACTTACCTAAATCTACAAATTTTGCTGCATTTAATATCGAAAAGAGTTATTTTATCCAAGAAAAAACGTTATCTTCTACTCCCATTATTATGATGGAATAATATTTTATATGATAAGAAGTCACCATACTGTTAAATCGGCCATTAAACGAATATTTTCACTTGGAAATTTAAAAACTTAAAAGAACAAACATATATGAGAGACTGCTAGAACATGATCCTAGAAAGTGTAAAGTAATAGGTGTATTTCTCTCCCTTTCTATTTTTGGGAACGCTTTTATATTTCTTAAATAAAGACTAATATAAGAATATTGGATTTATTTTACTGGCAGACAAGTTATTTTTCAGTTGAATATTTTTTATTGCTAGGAAGTGATAATTGAAATTTTATACGTGGTTCTTTTTTCACTATTAATGTTAAAAAGATATTTTCTTTATGAGGATTTTTCTTTTAATATAGACATTTTTATGTTTTAATTATAAATTACAATAATGTTAAATAGCTGTAACATGGAATAAAAAAAAGAAATTCAAAATCTTCAAAAACGGAACTATGTCGTAAAAATTTAGTTACCAGAATAGGAATTTGCTTGAAAATTCCTGTACAATATTTTTAAACCTTACTGATTAAAGACTTGTATTTTCTATATCAAGATACTTAAAGGAATAATCAGATCATGATCAAAGTGTTTTTTAGTTATGACGTGTCATTTTCAAAGAAAGTAAAATTTTATGTATATTTTTATTATTTTATGAAAGCTAAAAATTTTTAATAAAATCAAAAACAGTTCAAACATTTCTGGTTAAAATATTATGCGTTTTATATTCGTTTATTTTATTTAAAAATGTTAAATTAAAATTTTCATTTTTTCATTTATTACAATTATATTTGACTTTAAAAATCCATGCTAAAATAGACATAAATATTAGATCACTTTATAAATACACTTATAGACACACCTAAATTTACAATTTTTTCTGCATTTAATGTGTAAAAAAGCTGCTTTATCTAAGAAAAATCTTATTCTCTACTCCCATTACATTGATGGAAGTTTATTTTATACGATGACTTAAGTAATCAGCCATACTACTAAATCAGCCATTAAACAGATATTTTCACTTGGAGTAAAATAAGGAGAAAATGAAAGAGCAGACAGATGACAAACTGCCTGAACATGATCCTAAAAGAGGTAAAGTAGAAAGTATATTTCTCTCCATTTCTATTATTGTGAGCTCACTTATAATATTCTTTAAATAGAGACTATGTGAAGAACATTGGGTGTTTTATTGGTAGACAAATTATTTTGCAATTTAATACTTCTTATCGTAAAGAAATGAAAATGTCAAAACTATTGCATGATTGTTTTGTAATATTAATTTAGTAACAATATTTTTTATAAGTGGATTTTTTATATACAATTCTGAAAACTTTATCAAGTGTCTTAGAATTATTACGTCTAGTTAAGTTTCTTCCTATTTTCAGGGATTAATTTTACTTTTTTTTTTCAAATTTAGGATGTAATACAACAACTTATTGATTATGTATTAGAGAAATAATATTTTAGTAGATATTTATTCAGAAAATGTAATAGCTTGTTTTCTTGGCCATTGCTATTAGGTATTGTCATCCACTTGTGCGGGTTGTAACACACGTTCATGAATTAATGTATATTATTCAAAAACTTTTCTGAATATTTTTATAGTGCGTGATCTATTTTCTTATTTTGATATATATTTCTTTTTCCGGTACTTTAAATTTTTGGGTATTTTTTTTTTCTTTTTTTGACAAATTAACAAAATAACAGCATAATCTTTAACATTTTTTTGTTACTATCGCATGTACAGAATTAGTTATGCACGTAAAATTTTTGAAATGATTAAAATGATGCATTTTTATTGCTAAATTCCCATTGAATAATAACAAACCTGTTAGCACTGATGGTAACTTTGTTTGTAGTATTTTTTTAACGATAGGTTAAACTGAAAACTGAAGGAGACACCCCAGTTTTACTGTATTGATTAATGCTCTATAAAAAAATATATAGAAGTTCTTTCGAAAATCAGTCGTAGCAAAATAAACCTGGTTGTTTAAACGATTCTTTATTCATTTAATATACATTATGTCATTAACAATCTTCCTTATAACTGTTTTTCTAAAAGTAAGTAATCTGAAGAGAAGAGAATGTCTAAAACGGAAAATACATGGAAATAAGTGAAGTGATGACTCCCCGATGGAATTTGAATGGAATTGAACAGAGGAGTACTAGTTCAGTATTGGTAATTTTCTGTAATCCGTAGGTTGTGGAAATGCTTCCGAATAAATATGTTTTTTCGTTCTGGACGTTATGTATAGTTTAATGGAACGATTTTGGTTTTCAAATAAAAGTAACATTATATAAAGTTCTCTCTTAGGATAAATATGATAAATATCGCATTTTGTGTTTAGAAAACTTCATACCATATTAAACTTCGCGCTAAACTGAACTTCAAGCCATGTTGGTTCATTTATTGGTCCTCATGACATTACACATTGCATTTTGAAGTTTCTAATGATAAAAAATCATGGCTAACTTATGGAAAACTTTTGTATATTTTTATACTTATTATATTATGTTTCCATTTGCTCAGGATCACATGACTTTCTTTGAAATGAACACATAGAAAATCATTAAAATTCTTTCCCTCGCCATTTCCTGTTTGTCTGCAAAATAAATTATGTAATGAGGTGCTTTACCTATTTTCCTTATTTTTAGAAGACCCTTTTATGAGTTATGCTTTTTACTGCTGAAAATGAATCGTTTTCAGTTGAATCTCCCATGTTTTTAATTATCAAATGTTTACGTAGTTCAAAACGCACCATAATAAAACCAAGGTAGCTAATGCTGCGCAAATTAATGAGCATTACTCATAATAAATAAAGTATAATAAATTGGAAAAAAGTTATTGATATAGCGATTATTGTAGCAAGGTAAATTTAAGCCAGATTGGTTCTGTTATCTGTCACTGATACATCGCACATTAGTTTTTGAAGTATATTGATGAAGAACTTTTTCGGAATTGTGGGCAACCCGTTAAAAAATTTTGTATATTTCCATACCAGTTATAAAAAAAGTTGCATTTGCGAAGAATCATATGATTTTCCTTAAAATAGTCATTTATAAAATCATTACGATACATTATATCTCTCTTTTGTCAGCAAAATAAATTATGTAATTGTATGCTTTATCTACATTCCGTATTCTTAAAAGGCCATTTAATTAGTTTCGCTTTATAGTGCTGAAAATGCATCGTTTTCAATTTAATCTTCCATGTTTTTAATTATTGAATGTTTACGTGGATGAAAACGCAGCTTCATAAAATTAGAATGGATAGTGCTGCGCAAATTAATAAGCATTATTCATAATGAATGAAGTACAATAAATTGGAAAATTGTGATTGTTGTAGCGATTATTTTGATACTTTCAATTTAAAAGGTAGAAGAGTGATATTTCAGTTTGTTTAAAATTAGAGAAAATATTAACAAGTTCAGAAACATTAAAATTCATTTTATTTGTATAACAAGAGTTCAAAATTGCTTATTTCTAAAATTTCAAACTAATTAGTTTGCTTAATTTGAATTCTGATTAAAGATACAGCGTCTATATACCAGAATTTAAACTTTAAAATTGAAAATAAGAACATATTTAAAGACTTAAATATGCAATATATTAGACTTCCTATATATATTATTAAAAATAATACGATGCATGTAGAAATAGTTTTGTATAGTTTTCAATAACTTAATTTTTGAAAATTGGAAATATATATATATATATATATATATATATATATATATATATATATTGGGTTGGAAACTAAGTTCCCGCAGTTTTTTTAAATAGAAGTTTTCTACCAGAATCTATATTTTGTTTTTTGGATACTAGAGCTAATTTGTGTTGAAACTCAGATCTATAAAATGGAGTGTCAAGTTGAGAAAAAGGAACATTTTCGACACCCCCTTCTCTTTGTTTTCAATCAAGGTTGTAAGGCCGCAAAAGCTGCTCGTGACATTTGTGCTGTGAATGGCGAGGGTGCGATAGCTGAAAGAACCGCCCATGATTGGTATGCCAAGTTCAAAAATGGAAATTTTGACATCAAAGACGCACCTCGTTCTGGCCGTCCAGTTGAGTTCGATGAGGAGCGATTAAACCAACATTTGCACGAAAATTCGCGTCAAACGACAAGAGAACTGGCAAAGAAAATGAAATTCTCCCACACTGCTATAGTGAAGCATCTTCACTCGATGGGAAAAGTTCAGAAGTTTGGAGCATGGGTTCCGCATGTTTTAAGAGACAACAAGAATCAACGAGCCGCAATCTCCGCTGGTTTGCTTGCTCGTCACCGCTCAGTTCATGGAAACAAGCAACGATTTCTTTACCGAATCGTTACTGGCGATGAAAAATGGTGCCTGTACATTAATATGAAGCAACGCAAGGAATGGCTCAGCCCTGGTAAATTATCAACACCGCGTGTAAAACAAGATCTTCACCCACGTAAAACGATGTTGTGCGTATGGTGGGACTGGGAAGGCATTATCCATTACGAACTGCTTGAACGGAACCAAACAGTCAACGCGGAACTCTATGTTCGACAAATGGAACGACTCAACGTAGCTATTCGAGAGAAAAGACCTAATCGGCAGCATGGAGTCCTTTTGCTGCAAGACAACGCCCGCCCTCATATCGCCAATATGACCAAGGAAGCCATTCAAACGCATGGCTGGGAAGTACTGCCGCACCCGACGTACTCTCCTGATTTGGCACCAACGGATTTCCATCTTTTTCGATCTCTATCAAACGCTATGCGCGGAGTTTCGTTCAATACTGATGCAGACTTGAAAGCTCTGTTGGATGAATTTTTCGAGTCGAAACCAGGGGATTTCTACCAACGAGGTATTGAAAATCTTGTTGAACGTTGGGAAGACGTTGTAAACAACAAGGGAGAATACATTAATGATTAATTATTTGTTATTTTTTATTGAAAAATAAACTTTGAAATAATTTTTAAAAAACGGCGGAAACTTAGTTGCCAACCCAGTTGGCATTCCATAGTTGACATTCCATTTAAACCCTTTCGACTCGGGTGTCACTTACACAAATTTTATTTGGTTTACACCACTTTTTAAAAAAAGTTTCCTTCAAGTACACAATTTCAAAAATGCCTTAATTAAATAAGGCAAATTTTATTTTCCTTTATTACTGGTGCCAAAAACAAATTTTGCAAAGAAAGATGATGTCGAGTCAGACTGGATATACGAATGCAAAGAGTTAATGATCTGAAATTTAACATAAATTAACTCGATCAAAAAAAAATGTAAATTTGGCAGAACAAAAACGTATTTAAAAACACGGCGGGAACTTCGTTGCCAACCCACTTGCTACTTTATCACTGACATTACATTTTAACAATCAGCATTTTAACATGAATTAGGTCAATCAAAAAAACAGAGTATAGATTCCGGTAGAAAAATTGTCTTTAAACAAACGGCGGGAACTTAGTTTCCAACCCAATATATATACTAGAAGTTTATTTTTTTTCTTCGCCAAAATTAACCTTATACTATATTAATTTCCTTTTAACAGTATTCCGTACTTAGTTCAACTTATTAAATTAAAATCTTAGTTGCTAGATCTAATCTATTAATCTTTATAGAAACGAAACTAATTCTTAATTCGCCTTAAAAAAAACATTTATTCCACTATGCGTAAATTTAAAAAAATGGCTCTGAATTAAGAATATTTTTAAATAAACTTTATTTCTTGATATTCTAAATAAAATTCCCTTTTCAATGTTTTAATCAACCCTTTTTTAGAAAGTATTATTAAATTTATTCCAAAACCACACATTAAAAAATATCATTTTTTTTAATTTTTTTTATTTATTTTTCCTTAAACGTTTGATATTTGCTGCGTATCAATAAATTCATTTCTTTTCTTTTTTGTTTTAAAATATCGGCTGCAGGATATTTGAATTCCGAGTTCGAGTATAAATTAGTTAAATAACACCTTTTTATAATAAAAATTATCGTCTGAATGAAATGTTTAATCTCGACGCTGGGCATGAACTCTGTTTAAATGGGAAAATGATGGTTAGAGAATATAGATTTTCTGGAAGTTTTTGATTTTATATTTAAGAATGAAGCTGAGAGGTTATGAGAGATATTCTTTCCTTTTTCTCCGATGATTTTGTTAAGACGAATTACGGAACAATGTTTTTATGATGGAATGTTCTTATTAGAGAGAGCACTTTATTTTACGCTCTATATGCCTGAATTTTAATAAACTTTTTTGATCAGCCAATGTATAGTACAATGAAGTGTTTACATTTATTTAATTATTTTTTTTCTCCTTCGCTTGCCATGACTCTGTGCTTTAGAAACGGGAATCCCGTGATGATGCTTCTAGCTTTTAATTTAAAAATTTCATATATATATATATATATATACATACATATATACGTATATATATATATATATTTAAAATTATATTATATTAAATTATTATTTTAAAATTATATATATATATATATATATATATATGTATGTAAAATTTTTTCGCCATTTTGCCAGCCCTGAGTTTATTTTAACGTTTTATGGGAACATACTCTTATTATCGGTTTCCGTAATGTATTAATATTTTTAACGGCTAAAGTTCTTTTTATTTTATTTTATTTAGCTTAGCGTAATCTATTCATTATTTCCTTAAAAGAGCTAGAGCGTTTCTTGAATGTCAATATCTTATTGCGAAATCTTAAATTTATTGCACAAATCCATTTTCCTTTTTTGAATTAAAAAACATTTATCGAAACTTTAATTTTGTTTTATTATTTAATTAATCGTCTGCTAGGAATTCATACGCTTTTCGCGTGGGCAAATTACTCTATTACGCGGTTCGTTAAAGAATCCGTGCCTCTAGTCACGCCTATCTGCCAATGATAGAGAGCGGGTTGGATTATGTTTACGTTGAAAGCAATCCTAATGGATCTTTAAAAGCCTTACGTAAAAAGGGGAGGGGTTAGGTTAGCTTAGAAATTGGAGAAAGTCATTTTGGCTTTGAGGAGTGTTAGAATGCTTTTGACCTTTCAAGTGCCGGGCTTCCCGTGTCATCTTTGGAATAATTTGGAATGTTTGATGTGATATAGGCTTATAACAAGTTGTATATTATGAATTTGGGGAGACTGGAGAGACGTGGAATAACCGCGGAAAGTGCTAAAAAAAATAAAGGACTAAAAACTGATTTCTTGCATTTTTTCTGAAGAAACTCCCATAGATGACATTCCAATTGCTTTTAACTACGGCAGCTAAATCAACATTGATAAAAAGACAGGTGTTATTCAACGATAATCGATTTATTATTACATATGTATATATTTCTCGTTTAAATATAGCATTTAAAATATTTTTAGAAGTTGAATTAGTTCAATTAATAGTAATTTTGAAGAAAAAAAATAACTGATTATATATACCTTGTTATTTCATCCACTATCGTCATAAGGATGTTATGGTATCAGAGTTAAAACTACAGATTGCATATGGCTTTCCTAGGGAAGAAACACTTGTCCCCTCAGCGATACCCAAAGGGAAGCAACAATCACATCACTAGGGGTGCCCTGAGGCAACCCATGGCACCACATGGCACCAACATGGCACCGTAAGAGGTGCCATGGGGTGCGTTAGGGCACCCCTATGAGCGCAATTCTGGCTCCCTTAGGGGGGTCACTCTCGGGACAAGCGTTTCACCCCTAGGATTGTCTAATGCAAGCTTTAGTTTTAACTTTGATTCTGCATCAAAATCAAAGTGACTTAATTTGTAAATTGAATATAAAAAATAATATCAATAACTTTTTTAACTCTTTTAGCTAATAATATTTAACTAGTGATATATTCATGTATTTTTATACTATTTATCTAAGTGGTTAAATATTTACCTACGCATGCGAGACACCAAACGTATACAGTCAATATTACATAGAGAATTTAATTTAAAATAAAAATTAGATAACACATAAAGACGCATTTAAAAGCCGCATTTAAATAATTTAATATTCATGAAGCAGATATTGAATCATTCATCACTGGTATTCAAAAAATATTTTTTGCTGTGCAATATATTTTAAATTTACTTGAAATTCCTTCTAATTAAATCAGTAATATATTACAGAAATTCAACGTCTTTAACAAGAAATCACATATATTTAATTATCGAAACATATTAGTGAATGTTAGGAAAGATTTGTGAAATTAGTAATGATAGCAATATGCTAAGGTATGCATGTTATTCATAAACATTGAGACTAGATACATTGGACGTCTTAAAAATAATTCCTTCATTTTTAAAATGAATTTTACTAAGTAACAGCCAGTTTTCTGAAGTTATAATTCATGTGAAGTTATTTGCAAATATTCTAACAGGTTGAGAAATTCTAATTTTTCGTAACATAAAATGTAACACACACAAACACACACACGCATATATATATATATATATATATATATATATATACTATTATTATTTTTTTTATTTTTCTTTCATTTTATTTTTTAATTTTTATTATCCTATATTAAGATAATGAGTTTTCACCATGTAAAGTCACAATAAATGTTACTGATTAAAGTAACAATAATGTATTTTAAGTTATATGTTAATATGAATGTTATCTCTTAATTCTAATTTTAATCATTTTATTAATTTAATTTTATGTTAATATCGATTATTAATTATTTTTCCGGTTCAAATATATTTCCATTCAGCTTTATCTTTTTTGTTTCTTATGGATAACTATTATTTTTACTTACTTTCAACTCCTTTTTGTAAAATATCTTTGTTCCTTGTTTAATAATTTGGTTTTTGTGTGATGGTAGTCCCAAATTCGTATTGTTTTGCTTTTTCATGGCAAATACGAAGATGAAACCACACACTCCATTTGTAGTTCCAAAGTATTTGGGACCTGAAGATTCTGCTTTGGTTCAACAAATTTCATTTGTATTCATATTATTCTTTTTTCCTTCCATGTTCAATGTGCTATAAGTTATTAATTTCAATAGTTAATTTCAAATGGTTAATAATGTTTACTATAATTCAATTTAATTCTTCGTTTTGGTTTATTGTTTTGTTGATAAAATCCATTGGTGAATCTTGTCTACTTTTAATGGTATTATATATATATATAGTATTTTACTTGACAACAATCATAAAATAATTGTACTTTTAATAGTGATAAAAATAGATGATAGGGAAATAAGTATTAGCACAAGAATCTTTAAGATTCAAATAGTGATTTGGTAAAATTATAGAATCATTCGGAATTAATCTAAAGGCATTTAGAAAATCCCGTTTCTAGTAAGGTAAAAGGGTTTAATTATTTGGAGAACCTGAGAAATAAAAGTATAGTTAATTTGGAATCATATTGTAAAATATTTTTAGCTTTTAGAGATTTTAAAATAGTAAATGGAGAAATAAATGTAAGTTCATGCAATTTCAAGATGTATTTTAAAGTATATATTATGTATTTAAGAAATGTATGAAGTAATTTGTAAAAACGTTAGTGTTTAGTAAAACATCTAATCTTTAGGAACATAAAAATAACATATTTTTTTTAGTTCTAATAGTTAGATTGAACCATAAAAATAAAAATTTCACCTTTAAATATAATTAAAATAATAATAATAATGCAGGAATAAATATAAAATCATGTTTTTTGGATTGTATAACATAGAAAAAAAAAATCATATTTACATTCATTTTCAAGGTTATTTGTAAGAAACTATTATTATCTGTTTTGAAGCACGTCATGATGACATGTAAGACCGAAATCAGATAGATATTAAGACACAATTTAGAAATATTAATATAGCAGTATTATAATATCTAATCTAATAATTTTTTAATGTTTCATTAAATGTTTTATTATTATTCTATAAAAAATATAATTATTGATTAAATGATTTTCGGCTCTCTAGTGCTATCCGAGGTATTGATTTAGTAACTGGTATACATTATTTCTTTTTTTTTATGTAATACAATGGTCTCCAGAAGTTACAATATTTTCCATCCAACTTTTATCGGGTTTTTTCCCAACTAATTTAGAATTAATTGAATGCAGAAATAAGAAATTTGGAACGAAATGTACATTAAACAATTATTTATTTAATGTGACTCAAAAATTTCCACAAATTACGTAAAGATGACTTAGGAAACACTCTTTGTGGAAAAATCTATTTTTGAAGAAATCAGTACATCATACTATTAAGTGGTAAAATATGGTTGAAACCTTTTATAAATGTGTTAAAATAAGGAATGTGTCTACTCCGTACTTGAATGTTATTGTGTCCATATTTTTTCATGCTGTAAATTGAGCTGTCGGACACAAAAGTCAGAAGCGAGGACCAAATACGGAGCAAGCCTTGTTCAAGCTCATGTAACAACCTTGGAGCAGCTTTAAAGCAGGAAAAAAGGCTGCTTTAAATGATTTAAAACAACAACTTGTCAAGATTATACAAATCTATTATATGGGATTCAGGTCTGGAAAGTGAGTTGGTCATTTCTTTCGCTGAAAGCCATGACCCTCAAAATAATCCTCAAAAAACAGAGCTTGGTTAGGTCATGCATTAACATTCATCAGAATGAAATTGTTAGCAATAGTCCCGGCATATAGGCGGGAATATAGTTCAAGGATATAATCATCTCACACCTGTCAGAGTTCCTCCACGAAACACATGCAGATCAGTATGAATAACAAGTGAGATTCCTGCCCAAATAACGATTACATCATAAAGGAGTAATTTGAATGAAAATATAATAACAAATTTATTCGATCGGATTGAAATTTGGAAAGTGAGTTGGTCATTTCATTGACTCAAAATCATAACGCTAAAGGCTAATAACGCTATTTTGTACCTCAACAAAAATAGTTTGGTGAATTCATGTATTAACTTCCATCAGAACTCTTTAGAAATAGAACCGTAATATGAGTGAGAATATGGGAATATATGCCTTCTCATACCAATATCTCAAAACAACTCGAAGTTTCTCCATAGAACACATTCAAATCAGTATGAACAACAAGTGAGATCCCTGCCCAAACCACGACTACATTATGGTATGTGGCGCTTGTTCACTCCAAATCAACATATGTCCTGAATCACTCTCCAGCGGGGATTTTGGACTCCTCTCTGGCAGAACCTCATTGTTGTCTGTTCCTGAAAACATGGTCTCATTACCAACATAATCCGACCCTTCTCTGTCGTCTGGGCGCACTCAGGTGGCCACCTTGCACAGAGTCCGGTTTTGTAAATTAACCTTCTCACTGCAATAGTGAAGAAGATTCATCTCCCTGATGTTACAAAATGGTCTGCAACGAGCTCCGGCATAAAAGTAAGTTTCTTCTTCGGGCCGAAAGTATTAGAAAACGGTCTTCTGCAGGTGTAATAAATTTTTTATTACGTGATTGGGACACTATGTGTCAAAATAACCATACAACTTAAAAAATGAAATATATACCGCTGTGTTATACTATGATTTTTTTAAAATATAAATATTTTGATTTTAGTCATTGATATTTTAGAAAATATATAAAAAAATATTTTTTTCCATAAAATGTCGTAGGATTGAACAGAAATTTAGCCGACAGTCTTGCATATAATCAAGACATTAATAGTTAGATTCCTTATAAAATTAATTGCTTAAAAAATAAATAAATAGCAAATAAAAAATCTTGGAATTTACAATAAACTCAGTAATTTTTTTGTTTAAATGCTATTTTTTTAAATAAAGTAATATCTATATCCCTGTGAATCAAACTATTTGTTTCAAAAATGCACCCGAAAGGTATGATGCTTAAAACAGAGCTTAAATAGAAACATTTTTGGTGAAATTTTATCAATTGAAACGGATGAATGTATCTTGAGAATAAATGCAAAAAATATGTTATAGAGTGCAACTCTAAATGAGTCTCTGTAGAGATTTTAGACTGCATAAAACATAGACTTGATTTTATTATAGTCAAAGAGAGATTTATTACCTGAGCAATTCTTGTCGGCGACTTTCATAAGCAATTGTACATAACTTGAATTCCAGTCTTCGAATTTACGATTTCTTCATATCTTGAAAATAGTTATTTATGAATTTTGCCTACTGGCAATATTATACCTTTTACGTATGGTTCTTCACACAAAAAAAAAAAAAAAAAAAAAAAAAAAAAAAAATTATGATTTAGAGGGATTTTAAGAGGTTTAATAGACTTAGCAAAACGTAAACATTCTTTTGAATCAGAACATTCTAAAACAGTTCCGCAGTCAACTGCAGAATAAAGAATACAATCTAAAAAGATGGATTAGAGATGAATAAATACAAATTATATCTATGAAAAAACATATTATGAATTTTAAAGTACAAATGAATGAAAATTAATGAAATATAATATTAATTAAAGTCAAAATAGTCTCGTTTTTATCAAGATCAAAAGTTTTGGTGCTGCCATCTACAGTCATATTTCCGAAATAATTAATGTCTTTTTACTGCAGATTTCTTTTTAGTTCTTTTTAGGATTTAACATCCTCCCCCCCCCGGCAGTAGAGGAGATACCTTTGTAATAGGACGTTTGATGTCACCGTCTGCTGTTTTAATTAAGACGACACGAACTCGATTGTCCTGTCCTGGGAAAGTTTGTAGAATGCGGCCCATTTTCCATCTCATGGGCACGGATCGTTCATGAATTATTACCAAGTCTCCTTCTCGTAGATTAACACTTGGAGTAGTCCATTTAGGACGCTGTTGTAGATGTTGGAGATATTCTCTTGACCATCTATACCAAAATTGGTTCTTGGCCCTTTCAATAAGGCGCCAACGAGCATTTAATGATAGAGCTCGCGAATTAGAAGCTTCTGGAATATCAAGGAGCGGTGCTCCGATTAGAAAATGACCTGGCGTTAATGCGCGCGGATCTGATGGATCTGATGACATCGGCGTTAGAGGTCTGGAATTTATGCAACTTTCTATTTGACACAGTAAAGTATATAATTCTTCAAAATTTAAAATACTTGATTTACATGCCTTTAACAGATGATTTTTTGTAAGCTTTACAGCTGCCTCCCATAGCCCACCAAAGTGCGGCTTATATGGAGGAATGAAATGCCAATTGATTTTTTGGCTTGAAAGAAAATCTTGAATTTCTCTGTCCCTCAAATATTGGAATAACTGCTTCAGTTGATTTGCTAGACCTACGAAATTTTTCCCATTATCTGAATAAATATCAGACGGCAGGCCTCTACGTGCAATAAATCTCTTTAGGGCTGCTAGCAAGGCTTGCACAGACAAGTCTGATACCACTTCCAGATGCACTGCCTTAGTGCACATGCAGACGAATACACATATGTAAGTTTTTATTTTTATCTTACTTCTAAGCAAATTTGGCTTGGTTATGCAGGGGCCGGCAAAATCTATGCCAACTTTGGAAAAAGGACGAATTGGGGTGATTCTGTCAACGGGAAGATCTCCCATCATTTGTTGACAAGCTTGTGTTTTTAGGCGTTTGCAAAGTACACATTTGTTGAGTTTTTGTCGCACAGTAGAACGACCATTAACAAACCAAAATTGTTGACGTATAATAGAAAGTACTAGCTGCGTACCTGCGTGCATATGTTTCTCATGTACATGCTTTATTAATAGTTTAGTGACAAAGTTATTTTTTGGGAGTAGCATAGGATATTTTTTATCGAAGGTTAAAGACTGATGTTGTGACAAACGACCACCTACTCGAATGATATCACTTGAATCTAAAAATACATTTAGTGGTAATAGTTTACTATTGCTTGGTAAGGGTTTTCTTTCTTTTAACAAATTAAGCTCTGTGTTGAATTCAGAACTTTGAATTAATTTTACAATGCATTGAATTGAATTAGAGATTTCTTCTGAACTTAGATTTCCAAATTTTTTCGATGTACTATGTCTAGCATTATGAATAAATCTAAGACAATAGGCTGTGACTCTTGACAGCTTAGAGAATTTCGAAAACTTAAGAAGAAAGTCAGGAGGTGCACTTACTTGTGTTACATTACTAACAGAGTCAATTACTTAATTTAACTCATCTATTGGAGCAGTGAATTTAGGTGTTGGGATTTGCTCATTTGACAGTAGCCATGGAGGCCCATGCCACCACAGAGAATGATTAAGAAGCTTTCGTGGAGGAATTCCCCTAGAAGCTACATCTGCAGGATTTAAAGCACCTGGAATATGATTCCATTCATGGGAAGGCATTAATGCCTGTATTTGACATACTCGATTGAGTACGAATTGATTTCCCTTTAAAGGTGGTGCTTTTAGCCAACTGAGAACAATTTGGGAATCCGACCACAAATAAATATTGTCAAATTTTACCTTTAATGTGTCAATAATTACAGAACATAACTTAGCTAGCAAAAGAGCCGAACAAAGCTCGATTCTAGGCAATGTTTGAGGTTTAATAGGATTCACTTTAGTTTTTGCAGCAATCAAATTAACAAATACCCTTTCAGGTGTAACCACACGTAAATATGTAACAGCAGCATAGGCTTTATTCGAACCATCGCAAAAACCGTGCAGTTGAATTTGAACAACTGCTTCATTGAATAAATTTATGTATCTAGGAACTTCTAACGATTTCAATAAATGCATTTCAGATGAAAATTCATTCCAAACATGTTGTATGGCAGGTGGGATTTTCTCATCCCAAGAAATCTTATCCTTCCAAAGATCTTGCATCATAATTTTTAACTTTATTGTTGTAGGAGCTAGGAAACCCAGAGGGTCAAAGATTGTAGCCACTACAGATAACAAATCTCGTTTTGTTTGTACATCCTTTAAATCAGCGAACCTAATTTGTAAAATATCTTTGGAAGAGTCCCAAAATAAACCAAGCACTTTAACAGTATCATCTTCCTGAATGACCTTTTTTGAGGAAGCCTTCATTTCATCAGGTAAGTGAGCTATTACATCAGGATCGTTACAGGCCCACTTTCGTAGATTAAAACCTCCACTTTTCATAATACTTATTAGTTGTGTAACTGAATTCTGAGCGTTTTCTTTGGAGTCGGATCCAGAAAGGAGATCATCAACGTAAATTTCATCTTGAATAATTTGGCAGGCTTATTTGATTAGATTGTTCATTATCAATGGCCAATTGGCGTAATGTCCTAATGGCCAAAAAGGGTGCACAGGTAAAACCGTATGTAACGGTCAACAGCCTGTATGATTTGATAGTGTCTTCTAAATTAAATCTCCAAAGAATGCGTTGATAATCAATATGATTCTGATTAACGAGGATCTGCCGAAACATTTTTTCGATATCAGCACTAAAAGCAATTGGATTCATTCTAAACTTTAATAATAAAGGAAATATTTCCGGCTGCAATTTTGGACCTATCTCTAGATAATCGTTTTAAGAGCGGCCTGATGAACCAACTGCAGATGCGTCAAATACTACTCTAAGTCGTGTAGTTGAACTATCTTCCTTTAGTACCCCATGATGCGGAAGATAAAAATGATCCGGATTTGAGATTTCTGAATTTGGTACAAGTTCCATGTGCCCCAAATCGATATATTCTTGCATGAATGCTAAATATTGCTCTCTGAGCAAAGGGTTTTGATGGAGTTTCTTCTCCAATAAATAAAACCGCTTTAGAGCTTGAGATTTTGAATCACCGAGGATTGGCTTAGATTTAAACGGCAAGTTTACAACATATCGTCCTGATTCTGTGCGTGAAACGGTTTTAGAATAATTGTCTTCAACAAGAGAAATTGGATCAGAACTGGGAACCGACTCAAGTTCCCAGAACTTTTGCAGCTGAGAAGTAATCTGCGTAGTAACATGACAACTAACAGATGAATTTTGGTTTGATTCATTCGAATAAATAATTCCCGATAGTATCCAACCCAGTTTAGAATTAATAGCACTCGGTGATCCTTTAGGTCCTAAAATAGACTCTCCTATTATGATATTAGCAAACAAATCTGCACCTATAAGAAGATCAATGGGACTGGACACATGGAAGTTTGGATCCGCAAGATTCAAGCCTTCAATATGAGGACAAAACGTAGTCGTAATCAGAAAATTTGGTAAATTTGTTGTTATCTGGTTAACAACTAACGCGTCTAACTGAAAGATTTCATCATTAAAATGGGGGGAGAATGTCAAAGAACCTTCCTGAAGAGATGTTTCTGCAACTAAATTATTTATACCTGAGATTTTATGATTTGTAGGCCTTGATGGAAGACCTAATTTTTCACAACAACTTTTAGAAAGTAGGCTCTTTGGAGAACCACTATCGATCATCGCCCTGCAAGGAATGAATTTGCCTGATTTGGACTTTACACGTATAATGGCAGTAGCCAACAATGTTTGAGAATTTCTACTAAACGATTGATTAGTAAAACAATTTGATTCATTTAAATTACCTACAGCATTTGGGGTTGTTACATGATCTTGTTGTCCAATAATTTGTTGTTGTGCAGGGGCAGATTGATCACGATGGAGGAGTGTATGATGTTTCGAATTACAATGTTTACATGTGGTATTTATCAAACAATTAGCAACAAAATGGTTAGAACGCAAACAGTTCGTACATAACTTTTTAGATTTTACTAAATGCCAGCGTTGCTCAACAGATAAATTCTGAATTAATGGGCATCTATGAAGTTGGTGCGGTTCATTACATTTTGGACAAATAATTTTTTGTGATTTATTCACATTATCCGTTACGACAGTATTCGATACCGATCTTTTTGGAAAATGCTGAGATATGGGATCAAATTTATTATTAAACTTAGATTCAGTTTTAATAAATTCAACATTACAATTCTGCAGACTACGTGCTTGTTTTTCAAGAAAACTAATTACCATTTCATAAGTTGAAAAACAATCATTATTTAATGATAACTCCCACTGTTTTCTTAAATTATCATCAAATTTTGTTTGAATTAAATAAACTAAAATCAAATCAACAAATTCATTAAATTCAAATTTTAAAGATTTCAAATTCCGAATAACTTCATTACAAGTGTCCAATAGCTCTAGAATTGATTTTTGCGTAGGTGATTTTAATGATTTAGCATTAATGAATTTTGACAGTAATGAATATGCCAAATTCTTACGATTATCATAGCGATTAACCAAAGTTTCCCACGCTTCTTTATAATTATCACCGGAAATTGAAAATCCCGAAATTAATTTAGCAGGATAATTTTTACACTCGCTATTAGATAAGAAAATTTTAACTGATCTGATAAATTTTCATTATTATGTATTGCAGTCAGAAATGTTTCCTTAAAAGTAATCCAATTGTTGATATCTCCATAAAATATCGGCAACTCAAATTTAGGTAACTTTAAAGCGTTATCCTTAACAGAAATTGAATTATTACTGGTTTCACTCGTAATTTCTTGTATTTTTACAACCAAAAATTCCTCGATTTTTACTAAATCGTCAACAACAATGTCCTTCGCTTTTGTAAATGAATCATATAAAGTATTAAGACTTTCTTCTGCGATTCCAAAATAAGATTTCTTTAAATCAGCTTCTAAGCTAATTAATTCTGTTTTAAGCTTCTCAGTTAATTTAACATTTTTATTTTCTATTGCTTCAGCTACTTGAATGTTATATCTATTAATTTCCTTTATAGTGAAATTAAATTTCTGTTCATTTTGTATTTCTACTTTCGTTTTCATTCTGAAGTAATTAACTTTTATAATTAAACTTTAAAAATATTATTTCACTGAACGCTCCTGCTAACGACGGACCAGAAAATTTATTTATGTAGAGATTTTAGACTGCATAAAACATAGACTTGATTTTATTATAGTCAAAGAGAGATTTATTACCTGAGCAATTCTTGTCGGCGACTTTCATAAGCAATTGTATGTTTCATAACTTGAATTCCAGTCTTCGAATTTACGATTTCTTCATATCTTGAAAATAGTTATTTATGAATTTTGCCTACTGGCAATATTATACCTTTTACGTATGGTTCTTCACACACAAAAAAAAAAAAAAAAAAAAAAAAAAAAAATTATGATTTAGAGGGATTTTAAGAGGTTTAATAGACTTAGCAAAACGTAAACATTCTTTTGAATCAGAACATTCTAAAACAGTTCCGCAGTCAACTGCAGAATAAAGAATACAATCTAAAAAGATGGATTAGAGATGAATAAATACAAATTATATCTATGAAAAAACATATTATGAATTTTAAAGTACAAATGAATGAGAATTAATGAAATATAATATTAATTAAAGTCAAAATAGTCTCGTTTTTATCAAGATCAAAAGTTTTGGTGCTGCCATCTACAGTCATATTTCCGAAATAATTAATGTCTTTTTACTGCAGATTTCTTTTTAGTTCTTTTTAGGATTTAACAGTCTCTATGAGTGTTCTCTTAATAATTCGTATTTTTTTTCACTTTTACAAAGAAAAAAATACATTTTATTAAAAATCAAGTACTTAAAGTAAAGTAAGATAAAGCCATTTAGCAATTTATTTCGCTATGTTCATTTTATATTCAAACATAATTAATGTAAAGTAATACATCATCTGAATTCCATTTTCTTGGAATGCCACCTAATTATTTCCGTTACATATATTGTAGAAAATTCATCGTCTTCATTTAAACCTCTCGTGTTTTAATAATTGAAAAATTTTAGAGAAAGATAGAAAAGATCTAAGTAATTACTTTATTAAATAATATTCGATTCCATGCTTCTAATTCATATAGAATAAAATAGAATAATTTGGCTGATTAGAATTATTCTTATGTCGTTGGATTTTTACAAATTAAGATTTTCACGAACAGAAATAAATTCAGCTATAAAATTATAAAACTATTTAAATTGTTTACTGTGCATTGAAAGTTGTTTGTAATGTATAGTTTTAAAGCTTAAACTTTCAACTTTTATATGATTTAAGAATTTAACTTATCTTCCCTCTGATATATCTCAATTTCGGTAATTACAGATATTTCAAGGATATTTTTTTTATTGTATAAAAGTCAAATAACGAACCCTTTTATTTTATATTATTTTTTCAAATTAGTTATTTTCTAAGCTAAAAAATATTATAAAATATATATTATAAAATTATTAATAATGACTACACTACTTCTTACAGAAGCATCTTTAAAAACGTTAATCGTAGACTATTAAATTAAACTGAAAATGGCAATTTATTTCGCCATGTTCATTTTACTTTGAAAAATAATTTATGTAACATAATACATTTTCTGCATTCTATTTTCTTAAAATGCCATCTAATTACTTCCGTTATATATTGTAGAAAATTCATCGTCTTCATTTAAATCTGTCGTGTTTTTAAAATTGAATTTCTTTTTACAGAATGTTAGCAAAGATCTAAGTAATTATTTTATTAAATAATATTCGATTCCATTCTTAAAATTCCGATACAGCGAAACAGAACAATTTGACTGATTAATAATAATGTTATGTCGCTATGATTTCTACAAATTAAGATATCCGTCCAGAGAAATAAATTTAGTTGTAAAATATATAACTACTTAAATTGTTTAAGGTGCATTAAATGTTTGCGATATTTAGTTTGAAAGCTCAAAATTTTCGTCCTTAAGGGTGTATTCGAAAAAACACTTTTTCACCTTCAACAACTCGAAATTTTCCGATACAATTTCAGACACATTTTTAAAAGTAGAAACATGAAGCTTGCTGAGGGGATTCTTGAAGAGGCGCATAAGGTGCCGTGTAATGTTTTTTATGCTCCATTCATTAGAATTTCATTTGTAAACATTTACCTTCTCGGCATGACCCTTTTCAGGTAGATTTCGTATGAAATACTACCTATTGCATTCTCTCCCATGTTGGAATTTCTGAAAAATTTTTGCGGATCTACACGAATCATGACTCCTAGATCCTAAAACTACCATCAATAAAAAAGTTTATATATATATATATATATATATATATATATATATATATCTGTCTATCTATCTATCTATCTATCTATCTATCGGTGTATATCACTTTCTTCTAGACACGATAACTTTCATAATTATGCTCAGATCTTCTTCAAACTTTTACATAAAATCAAGGAGCTTAAAATCTCGGTCGAGTTCACTAATGGGCAAAATCGGACCAAGGGGGTGGAAGTTAGGAGGGGTTTTGTGAAAACAGAGAAAACGCGATAACTTCTAAATTAAAATAGATATAGAATCAGTTTAAAGTTTATATTACTTCTAAAGAATTGACCATAAGTTTATGCATGACAGATTTTTGACAAAGTTAAAAATGGGCTCAAGGGGCGAAAAAAACATGGTTTTTGGGAGAAAAAAATTCATAACTTCGTCAATTCTCAAGATATCAAATCTAACTAAATTTTATATAAATGTACTCAAAATTATCTAAAACTTTTGTATTTACAAGTTTTTGATAGGACCAGTTTTTATTGATGAAAAAAATTAAAAACGAAAAGAAAAAGGGGAGAGAAAAAAGAAAAAAAACCCATAACTTACTCAATTCTTAAGCAATCAAATCTAATTAAGTTTATTTTACATCTTCACAATAATATCTACAACTTTTATATTGACAAGTTTTTCATAGAACCAATTTTTATAGCAAAAATAAATTAAACAAAAATAGGAGTTGGAGAAAAAACCTCAAATCCAAACTGCTTATATTCTGACTCATTTTAAAATTCATTTTTGATTTTAAACGCATCTAAATGACAGATCCTCTTTTTTAGGAACTATATAATGCAACGTATTGGCCAATTTTTTGATAAAGGCAAAATATATTTTTAAAAAGGCTGCCAAAAAAGGTATTTTGAACAGATTTCCCGAAGTTATCGTCATTAAAATATTGATTAAGTATAACAAATTGCGTTTTTTCTGAGTCATTTTTAAATTCCTTTTTTTTCTCAAACCCATCCAATTTACAGGTCCTATTATTTAGGAACTATATAACTTGACGTATTGGCCAGTTTTTTGATAAAGGCAGAATATATTTTTAAAAAGGCTGCCAAAAAGGGTATTTTCAACAGAATTTCACGGAGTTATAGTGATTGAAATTTGAGGAAATTTAAGAAATTGCGTTTTTACCGAGTCATTTTTAAATCTTTTTTTTGTTCTCAAACGCATCCAATTTACAGGTTCTCTTATTTAGGTACTATGTAATGTGACGGAGTGGCCAGTTTTTTGATAAAGGCAGAATATATTTGAAAAAAGGCTGCCAAAATGGGCACTTCGCACAAAATTTCCCAAAGCGATCATGATTAATGAACTGTGGGTATTCAAATAACAAATTGGTTATTTTATGACTCATTTTTAAATCCAATTTTGCTCTGAAACGCATTCAATTGACAGTTTTTTGTTACTTAGGAACTATATAATGTGCGTATTCGTCGATTTTTTGATAAAGGGTGAATACATATTTTTTAAAAGCTGTCAAAGTAAGCACTTCGCAAAAAAAAAAAAAAAAAAAAAATCCCAAAGCGATCATGATAAAAGGATTGAGGTTGTATTCAAATAACAAATAGTTTATTTTATGACTCATTTCAATTTTGCTCTTTAACGCATTCAATTGACAGTTATTTGTTATTTAGGAACTGTGTAATGTGCCGTATTGGTCAGATTTTTGATAAAGGCTAAATATATATTTAAAAAAAATCTGTCAAAGTGGGCACTTCACATAAAATTTCTCAAAGCGATCTTGATTAAAGAATTGTGGATGTATTAAAATAATAAATTGGTAATTTTATGACTTATGACTCATTTTTAAATTCAATTTTGCTGTCAAACGAATTTAATTAACAGTTTTTTGTTATTTAGGAACTATATAATGAGCATATTGGTCAATTTTTTAAATAAAGTAAGAATATAATTCAAAATATGTTGCCAAAATGGGCATTTGAGTAGAATTTCGTTTAAGACGATTTTGATGAAACCAGTTCTTACAGAAAAATGAAATTAAATTTTTTTTAAAAGCGGCTGAATAAAGTAGTTAAACGAGGTTTATCTCTAATAATTTTTTTTTCTTTTTTGTTGAGATGAAAACTTTTCGAAATCTACCTCCGCCTATAGGCCATGCCGAAAGGGATTTTTTCGTTCTCAGATCTCTCGCTTCGGGAAAATCTGTTCAAGATGACGTTTTTGATGGCTTTTTTTACAATGTTTTTTACATTTATCAAAGAATTGACAATCACGGCACCTTGTGCACTTTGTAAATAAGAGAATCTGCAAGTTTGATGCATTTGAGAGCAAAAGTGCATCCAAAAATAAATCGGAAAATAAGCAGTTTGAATCGAAATACACACTTAATTTATGATAAAACTTTTCTCCCACTGATATATCTCAATTTCTTTAAAGAGTAAATTTTCTTACGGTATAACATTCAAATAAAGAACACTTTTATTTTATCATATTGTTTAAAATAGTTATTTTCTAAACTAAAAAAGACATAATATTTATATTACAAAATCGCTAATAATGAATACATTACTTCTTATGAAAGCCACTATATAAAAAGTCAATTGAAGAGTATTAAAGGAAACTGAAATAGGCAATTTATTTCGGCATGTTCATTTTAGTTGAAAATTTAGTTTATGTAGCGTAATACATCTTCTGCATTCCATTTTTTTGAAATGCTACCTAATTAGTTCAGTTACATATTTTAGAAAATCATCGTGTTCGTTTAAATCTATCGTGTTTTAATAATTTAATTTTTTTAGAGAAAGACAATAAAGATCTAAATAATTATTTTATTAAATAAAATTCAATTCCATGCTTATAATTCACATAGAGCGAAGTAGAGTATTTCGTGTGATTAGAAATACTATTATGTCCTTGATATTTCTATAAATTAAGATATACATAGAAAGAAATACATTTAATTGTAAAATTAGATAATTACTTCGATATTATTCTTTAATAATTAAAAATACATAATATGTATTGGAAAATCGTTAATACTGACTAAATTACTTCTTATGAAATACACTTAAAAAGTTAATCTCAGACTATTAAAATAAACTTGAAGTACACATTTATTTCGCCCTGTTTATTTTTCTCTGAAAAATAATTTATGTAACTTAATACACCTTTTGCATTCAATTTTCATAAAATGCCACCTAATTGTTTCCGTTAGATATTGTAGAAGATTCGTCGTCTTCGTTTAAATCTGTCGCGTTTTAATAATTGAAATTTTTTAGAGAATGACAGCAAAAATCTAAGTAATTATTTTGTAAAATAATAATACCGTTATTGTAATTCATACAGAGCGAAATAGTATAATTTGGTTTATTAGAATTATTGTTATATCATTGGGATTATCATTGGGATTTTTTTATAGTACAATTAAAAATAGTTATTTTCTAAATTAAAAAATACATAATTCATATTAAAAAATCGCTAATAATGTCTACATTACTTTTTATGAAAGCCTCTTTATAAAAAGTTAATTGAAGAGTATTAAAGTAAACTGAAATAGACATTTTTTTTTTGCCATGTTCATTTTAGTTGGAAAAATAGTTCATTTTTTTTAAATGTCACCTAATTAGTTCCTTTATATATTTTAGGAAATTCATCGTCTTCGTTTAAATCTCTCGTGTTTTAATAATTGAAAATTTTTAGAGAATGGCAGCAAAGATCTAAGTAATTACATTATGAAATAATATTCTATTCCATGATTATAATTCATGTAGAATGAAGTAAAATAATTTGACTGATTAGAATTATTGTTATAATGTTGTAATTTCTGCAAATTAAGATATTCATCAAGGGAATAATTTTTTTTTTGTAAAATTGGATAACTATTTAGATTGTATACTGTGCAATAAAAGTTGTTATTAATATTTAGTTTTAAAGCTAAAAATTTTCGTCTTTAATTAATGATAAATTTTGTTTCCCACCGATACATTTCGTTAAATACAGATATTTAAAGAGAAAATTTACTTACATAATAGAATTCAAATAATGAACACTATTATTTTGTATTGCTCTTCACAATAGTTATTTTATATTCTAAAAAATAGAATATACACTAAAATTGATTTATAATACTACATTAGCGATTATGAAAGCCTCTTTATAAAAGTAAATCACAGATTATTAAAGTAAACTGAAGGTAGCAATTTATTTCTCCATTTGAATTTGAGTTTGTAAAATAATTTATGCAACGTAATATATCTTTCACATTCCATTTTCTTCGAATGCCACTAAATTAGTTACGTTACGTATTGTAGAAAGTTCATCGTCTTCGTTTAAATATCTCGTGTTTTAATAACTGAAAACTTTTAGAGAATGAGAGCAAAGATCTCAATATTACTTTATTAAATAATATTCGATTCCATGCTTATAATTCTTATAGAATAAAATAGAATAATTTGGTTGATTTGAATTAGTCGTTGGCTATCTACAAATTAAAATATTCATGAATAAATTTAGTTGCAAAATTAGATAAATACTTTAATTGTTTAGTGCGCATTAAAAGTTGCTTGTGATATTTAGTTTGAACGCTCGTAATTTTCATTTTTAACACTTTCATTTTTCATATTTTTCGAGTAATGTATATAATTTTTATTTAATTGCACATAGTTTAATTAGTAAATATTATATTTTTTTAAGAAAAATATTACTCTTTTATATTAAAAATAAACTACAGCAAACTTTATTTTTAACAGACTCTTAAGTTGAAATTAAAAGGAAAAAAAAAATCAATAAAATGTTTTTGGAGAAATATACAAAGCAACAAAATATACATTAAAAATCGTTAAAAAAGACTACAATACTTCCTATAAACTCTTTTTTAAAAGGTAAATCACAGAGTATTAAAGTAAAGTGAAAGTGACAATTCTTTTCGCCTTGTTCATTTTAGTTTTAAAAATAACTTATGTAACGTCATACATCTCCTACATTCCATCTTCATGCATTGCCACCTAATTATTTCCGTTACATATTGTGAAAAGTTCATCGTCTTCATATAAATCTCTCGTGTTTTAGTAATAGAAAAATTTTAGAGAAAGTCAACAAAAATCTAAGAAATCACTTTATTTAATAATATTCGATTCCATGCTTTTAATTTACATAGAGGGAGATAGAATACTTAGGTTGATCAGTTATATTGTTATGACGTTGTGATTACCGTAAATTAAGATATTCATAGACCGAAATAAAATTAATTGTAAAATTAAATAACTACTTAAATTGTTTACTGTAAAGTAAAAGTTGTTTGCGATATTTAGTTTAAAAGCTAGAAATTTTCGTCTTTAATTAATAGTAAATCTTGTTTGCCACTGATGCATCTCAATTTCATTAATTACATATATGTAAGCGTAAATTTTCATATAGTATAACATTCAGTTAATGAACACTTTTATTTTATAATATTATTCAAAATAGTTATTTTCTAAGCTAAAAAATACACAAAATGTTAGAAAATTACTAATAATGACTGCACGTCTTCTTATGAAAGCCTCTTTAAAAATGTAAATCGAAGGAGTATTAAAGCTAAGTGAAAGTAGCAAATTATTTAGTAATGTTGCTTTTAGTTTGAAAAATAATTTATGTAACAGAATACATCTTCTGCATTTTCTTTTCTTGAAATGCCAACTAATTAGTTCCATTATATATTGTAGAGAATTTATTGTCTTTATTTAAATCTCTCACGTTTTAAGAATTGATTTTTTTAGAGAATAACAGCAAAAATCTAATTAATTACTTTATTAAATAATATTCTATTTCATGCTTAGAATTCATATTGATAGAAATAGAATAATTTAACGAATTAGTATTGTTGTTATGTCGTTGTGATTCCTACAAATAAAGATATTCATCGATAGAAATAAAATTATTTGTAAACTAGACAACAACTTAAATTGTTTACACTGTATTAAAAATTGTTTGGGATATTTAGTTTGAAAGTTTGTCTATAATTATTAAAAAATCTTATTTCCCACAGATATATCTCAATTTCGTTAATTACAGATATTTAAAAAGTAAATTTTCTCACAATATAACATTCGAATTAACATCATTTTATTTTATAAAAAATACATATCTATTTCAAAATCGTTAATAATGACAACATTAAGTCTTATGAAACCCTCTTACGAAATAAATCGCAGAGGATTGAAGTAAACTGTAAGTGACGATTTATTTCGCCCCTTTATTTTTAGTTTCGAATCTAATTTATGTAACGTAATACATGTTATGCATTCCTTTTTCTTGGAATGCCACCTAATTACTTCCGTTACATATTGTATAACATTCACCAATTTCTTTTAAATATCTCGTGTTTCGATAATTAAATTTTTCTGGAGAATGACAGCAAAGATCTAAGTAATTACTTTATTAAATAATAATCGATCCCATGCTTGTAATTTATATAGAGTGAAATAGAATAATTTGGCTGATTAGAATTATTGATTTGTCGTTGTGATTTCTGAAAAATCACATCTACATTAAACCAAAAACTCTACGTTAAAACAAAGAACATTTTAACAATAAAACTTGGATACATTTTAAGAGCATAAATAAGAAAAATATTTTTAAAGTTTGCATACACTAAATCAGACAGAAAGAAATTAATGTGTATTTAAAATATTTTATGTGTCTCTTTTTATTTTTATGAATTATGAAGTTTTACCACGTTCTATAACAGTAATGGTTACTTAAATTAAATTTAAGCAAGAAATTGAAATATTCATATATTTTTGTAATTTTTTGTAAAATAATTTGTGTCAAATCCTTACAATTTAATGATTTTCATTCAGATAAATATATTTATAAATATTATATTTTTACTTTTAGAAAAACATTACTCTTTTATTAAAAATAAAATAAAACAAACTTTATATTATTATACAGATTCTTAAAATTAAATAAATAAGCATCAATAAAAAGCTTTTGAAGAAAAATACACAACAACATAATATATATTACAAGAAGGTTCATAATGATTACATTACTTTTTATGAAAGCCTCTAATGTGAAATGGGGAATATTAAAGTAAAGTGAAAATTGCAATTTATTTCGCCATGTTCATTTTAGTTTCAAAAATAATTTATATAGCGTAATATATTTTCAGCATTTCATTTTCTTGGAATGCCACCAAATTAGTTCCGTTAGGTATTGTAGAAAGTTCATCGTCTTCGTTTAAATATCTCTTTTTTAATAATTGAAAATTTTTAGAGAATGAGAGCGAAGATCTATGTAATAACTTTATTAAATAATATTCGATTCCGTTCTTATAAATCATATTGATTGAAATCGAATAATTTGGCTGATTACTATTATTTTTATGTCGTTGTGAATTCTACGAATTAAAATATTCATAGAAAGGAATACATTTAGTTGTAAAGTTACATAATTACTTAAATTATTTACTTTGCATTAAAAGTTGTTTGTGTTATTTAGTTTAGAAGCTCAAAATTTTCGTTAATAACTAATGATAAATCTTATTTCTCACTGATCTTACAGTAGAGCATTACAATAATGGACGTTTTTATTTTATAATTTTAATTAACACTGGAACCGCCATTAGGGGCCATAATGACCCCTGTCAGATGGATAATAGTCGATTCGAACCAGAACTTTCTTCGCAAGGTATGATAAATCTATGCAGAACAAAAAGAGACTAATTAAATAAGTCACATAGATTAAAATTAAAATTCTGGTGAGAAACCCTTTTTGTAAAACCTGAGTAAAATACCCGGCGATTCTAGTGTTAAAATAGCTACGCTAAAAAATAATATATACTATAGAATCTTTATTAATGATTACATTACTTCTAATAAAAGCCTCTTTAAAAAAGATAACAGTAGACTATTAAAGTAAACTCAAAGTGGTAATTTATTTCGTCTGTTCATTTTAGTTTGAAAAATAATTTATGTAACATAATATCTCTTCTGCATTCCATTTTTTAAAATGCCACCACTTTAGTTCCGTTACATATTGTACAAATTTCATAGTCTTAGTTTAAATGTCTCGCGTTTTAATAAATGAAAATTTTTAGAGAATGACAACAAAGATCTAAGTAATTACTTTACTTACAATACTCGATTCCATGCTTATAATTCATATAAAGCGTAATAGAATAATTTGCCTGATTAGAATTATTCTTGTGAAGTTGGAATTTATAAAATTTAAGATATTTATAGAGAGAAATAAGTTTAATTTTAAAATCAGATAACTTCTTAAATTGTTTGCTGTGCATTAAAAGTTGTTTGTAATACATTGTTTAAGAACTCGAAATGTTCGTCTCTAATTAATGATAAATCATGTTTTCTACTGATATATTTTAATTTCCTTAATTACAGATATTTAAAGAATAAATATTCTTACAATATAACATTCAAATAACAACACTTTTATTTTATATTATTATTCAAAATAGTTATTTTGTAAGCTAAAAGAAATACATAATATATTGTTACATAATCATTATTAATGACTACATCACTGCTTATGAAAGCCTCTTTAAAAAATAAATCGCAGAGTATTAATGTAAACTAAAAGTACCAATTTATTTCGCCATGTTCATTTCAGTTTCAAAAATAATCTATCTTCAAAAATAATTTATCTGTTTAATAGATGTTCTGCATTTCATTTTCTTGGAATGCCATCTAATTAGTTCCGTTACATATTGTAGAAAATCCATCGTCTTCGTTTAAATATGTCGTGTTTTAATAATTGAAAAATTTTAGAGAATGACAGCAGAGATCTAGGTTCGATTCAATGCTTATAACTCACATAGAACAAAATAGAATAATTTGGCTGATCAGAATTATTCTTATGTTGTTGGATTTCTATAAATTAAGATATTCACGAAAAGAAATATTATTAGTTGCTAAATTAGGTAACAACATAAATTATTTGCTGTGCATTAAACGTTTTTTGTGATATATAATTTTAAAGCTTAAATTTTCGTCTTTATTTAACGATGTAACTTCTCTCTCATATATCTAAATTTTGTTAATGTCAAATATTTCAAGGGTAATCTTTCTTACTCTATAAAAGTCAAATAATGAACACTTATATTTATAATATTATTCAGAATATTTATTTCCTAAGCTGAAAAATATTATAAAATATATATTTTAAAATCGTTAATATTGACTGCATTACTTCTTATGAAATAATCTTTAAAAAAGTTAATCATAGACTATTAAAATAAACTGAAAGTGGCAATTTATTTCGCCATGTTCATTTTAGTTTGAAAAATACTTTATGTAACATAATACATCTTCTGCATTGCATTTTCTTGAAATGCCACCTAATTACTTTCGTTACATATTGTAGTAAATTCGTCGTCTTAGTCTTTATCTGTTGCGTTTTAATAATTGAACATTTTTAAAGAATGACAGCAAATATCTAAGTAATTACTTTATTAAATAATATTCCATCCCATGCATATAATTCACATAGAGCGAAATGGAATAATTTGGCTTATAGCATTATTGTTATATCGTTGTGATTTTTACAAATTATGACATTCATCGAGAGGAATAAATTTAGTTGTAAAATTAGGTAAATATTTAGATTGTTTATTATACATTTAATGTTGTTTGTGATATTTAGTATTAAATCTCGAAATTTTTTCTTTTAATTAATGATAAACCTTGTTTCCCACCGATATATCTCAATTTCGTTAATTACAGATATTTTAAGGGTAATTTTTGTTGCAGTATAACATTCAAATAATAAGCACAATTATTTTATAATGTTATTAAATATAATAATTTACTAAACTACCAGATGTCTTTTATGTTATTGCTGTATCAAAAAAGTTATTATAAATAACATTTGCATATTTCATTTAATGAGAAATTAATAGAATAAAATTAAGCTTTTACTATGATGTATGGCTGAGGAAGATTTATAAGTAAATATAAATTATATATGTTTTTTCAAATATGTTTGTTTTATAAAACAATAAAATATAAATTCATTTAAATATATAATATAAATTCTCTATTTCAAATACTTTAAATAATATTCAAATGGTCTGTTACAGATATTCAGTTTGATTTTTTTATATATATAACACAAATACACTATAATATACAACAAAAATACGTAGATATAGCATGCACATGCACACATTATGAGTTAAAAATCAACGTTCATTAATTTGAACTTAAAAATACTATTAGATTACGAAAACAATCTTGAACGAAAATATGGGAGTAAAAAAAACACGAAATTATAAAGTTTCTAAAATCTTAATTATAATGTTTTCAAAAAGAAATAAACACAAATATGTAGTAAATCAATAAATTTATTTTAAATGTTTTAAAAACTACATGACCTTCTTTATAAAAAAAATATTTACTAAAATTCTGTTACTGTAAATTGTGATTTTTTTTAATCGAATAACTTTTTTCGACCACTGATACTCCATATTGATTCAAAAATGCTGTTTAATTTTCGCCTCAAGTGCTTTCGTTGATGGGAAGAAGAAATGCATGCGCGGCATGTAACTAAAACTACGAATTTATTGTAATTATTAACTTAAAAGTAAGAAACAAAAATTGACAAAATATTGATATTGATTTTAAAGTTAACCCAAACTTGAAATAATGATAAAAACGTATGTTTTTAAAATATGTGATGAAATGTAATTTTACGATTTTCTTTTCTATATTATAAAAATTGTTAATTTACATGTTTTAGTTCATTTATCATGTTTTGTTAATTTAAAGGCAGAATGAAAAATTTTCCGTTACATTACGTCCAATGGGGAAAAATAGTTTCAAGCGCATTTTAATGATGTTAAAACCTTTCGAACATAATAAATTTGAAGTGTATCTTTTAAGTATATAATAAAAATACATACAATACAATCTGTGATGAAATTATTATTTATAATTAATTTACAGGATCACACAAATGTATTCCATTACCTAATGATGTATGGGGAAACATTGCATGAGGAGCGTTTTAATTATATCAAAATGTTTCATATTTTGCATAATTTATATACTTTGTTGAAGTATACTCCAAGTTACAGGTTGTTTAATAAAAAACAGATTTTTATTAAAACAGTTTATTTGCAAGGACACATAAAAGATTTCACCTACTACACTGTATCCGGAGTACCGTATACTATTATTTCAAGTTGTAAACATTTTTAAAACTTCGTTATAGCCCGGAAGCTCTACATTTACCCCACTTGATATACAGTTTCAGATTTGTTTGATTTTGCTGTCGATAATATCAAAATCATTTAATTACCAGTTTTAGTACAACTGAAATTATGATTAAAAAAACAAAATTAATAAATTAATAAAAAATATATTTTTTTAAATATTTAAAAAATATATCGAATTTAAATCAGTAATCGATAATGCATAAATTACTAGAAAAAATATACAAATTTTACATTTATTATTATTATTATTATTATTTTACGTTGAAACCATCCGTAATAAAGTAAATAAATAAACTCAAAAGCATTTCCTTTTTCGTGTGATAAAAAAAAAATATTTCTTTTAAAGTAAAGTGATTTTAAAAGCTAGAAAAATATCGCAGGTTAGATCGTGAAAATAGCTATTTGTTTTTTTGTTCCCATTGTTTTTTTTTTTTTTTTTTTTTTTTTTTTTTTTTTTTTTTACTTTTTTAAATACATTTACATTTCTCGGCAAATTTGTAAAAATTCCATGCACGCATAAACTAAAACCTAAAGCTATTTCATAAAGAAATTTTAAAATATATATTTTTTATGCCATATGTTATGTACATTTAAAATGAGTCTTCTCGTCACTTTAAATATTTTTTAGTGTGAATATCTTATAAATTCAACTTTAAAAAATAATAATAATAAATAAATAAATAAATAAATAAATAAATAAATAAATAATATGGTTTATAGTAACACAAACACATGGGCAAAGGGTTCTTTGTGAAAAGGCATTGTAATGAGTAAATAAATATTTTAAATAATGTAATTATTTAATGCTTCTACCAGTAGTAGTACAAAATTTATAAATAGCTAAATATAAATAAATTTAAATTTTATTTGAAATAATAGAATACTAGGTGTTTGTAAAAACATAATTATTCGGATGATGTACTCAATTCGCCAGAAACGTTTAAATTTAATTATAAATTTTTCGTAATCTATTTATGGGTAATGGAATGTCTGTTAATAATATAAAAATAATAAACATCAAATTTATTCGCTGAAAGAATTAATAATAATAATAATAATAATAATAATAATAATAATAATAATAATAATAATAATAATAATAATAATAATAATAATAATAATATCAGAATGAAGAATATACGGCCAGCACCACTCTCGGAACGCCAAGCCACCCATATATATCAATAAAAACAGTGAATAAGTATAAAAAAATGCGACCTTAAAGCTTGATTTGAAACGTTGCTTAAACACTGTATTCGTCTCGAAAACAGAATGTTAATCACGTAATTAGTTTTCAATTCGTACTTTTTTTTTTCAAATGAGCGGAGCATTTAGTAAACCGTCAATATTTTAAAAGTAAAATAGTATCGGGTTTTAGGATGAATGTGCAACAGTAATATAAAATGTACCAAGTTGTTTAAAAAATCATTCAAAATAACACACTATAGTTGAGTACTTCTTCAGTAATAAATCCCAAAATTGCTTTTTGCATAAATTCATACTTATTATTTAAATGTAATAAAGTGTCCTTAAACTCTTTTGCATGAATGCGTATTGTGATGTACGTACGTATAAACTTTTAATATTTTCTAGTAATATATACAAAAAAAAGTTAGTTTAAATAAAAGAAAATAAATAATGAATTAAGTAAAATAAATAATGTACTAAAAATATTAGAGATATTTAAAATGCCATCAGAACATTTAACGAGTATATATTTTTTATGCATTGTAAGATTAAAATTTAAAGAAGTTTTTTGCTTAGTGTTAATGTTTTTTGAGTTGGAGAAGAAAGTCATCATATAACTAATATTTAATCTTAAATAATAATAATAATAATAATAAAAATGCATACGCTTCATAATAATAATAAAAAAGTACACATGCTCCAAACTCTATACTCAAGGACATTTAATAACAATTTGAATATTAAATTTGTTTGATTAAATGATGCGTAAAAGCGTAAAGTTTACAATATTAATTTGGGGAAATTACTTTATTTAATTCGAATTAATTTAACAACAATATCTGTAAAATCATAAACACACCGCAGCGAACTGCATACGCTAAAGCGTTTTTAATTTCAAATATTCATTTTTGGCCATAGTGAAATGTCTAATAATAACAATATAAGAAAAAGGATTTAATTTTTACATAAAATTAATTTAAACAAGTTGGAATTTAAAAATCAGACGTAGCAAAAAATATGTGTTTTTACAATAACGAAGTTTTAAAAATATACAACATTTCGTTTACAAAGCATTATCCGAAAACTTTTCTGCGCTCCTGTAAATACTAAATGTTTTCTAATATCCATGAATTTATTTGTAATAAATCTCAGCGAAGTATAGCAATTTCATTAAATGTGAAATAGTTTAATATAAATTAAACGTACTTCAAACAATGTTTCTCCCTAAACCATTATGTAATGGAATATTTTTGTGTGGCCCTGTATATTAGTAAAAAATATTCTTTGCACATCAGATTGTACAGAATGTACATTTTAGTATTTATTTCATAGATGCGTATGAATTTTATTATTTTGGGGAGAGTGTAATATCATCAAAATGTACTTAAATCAAAATGTACTAAAAATATTTTTTCCCCTTTGACCGTGATGTAACGGAATAGTTTCTGTAACTAAACTATACATGCGATTTTCATAAAATTTGAAAGGAGACTTGACAAAATTTTGTAATACATATATTATATGCATATAATATATTTTAAATTGAAGACTATTCATGTGGGTAGTTTTGTGTTGCTATATGTGGATAGAGAGGCGGACGGATTGAACGTCGACCATTGATGCTATATATTTACATAATTACCAACGCACCTAAAAAGAAAGAATATAGAGTGAATAATATAAATATTCTAGCAGCATTGTTCTCACTGCATCGCCCTATTGGTAATTTACCAATAAAAATTAATAAAAAATTTTAAAAAAAGATAATAATATAATTTAAAATATTCCAAAAACACTGAAGTAAAATTTGAAATAGTGTTAATGAGTTGCGAGCATTAATCACGTAATTACTTTGCTGCTCGCAGCTTTTTTTCCCTCTGAGTGTCGTGCTTATTACGCCGTCATTCTTTTTAAAGAGTAATCGTATAGTGGTTTAGGATTATTGCGTCACATGAATATAAATCATAACGATATTTTGGAAAATATACGAAAAATAAAAGAGATTTGTAAAACTTTCTTTAAAAAATATCTAGAAATTATTTTCAATAATATTTATAATTGTTCAATAGTTATAACGTATCAATAAAAATTGCGCATGAATGCATAATTGGAACTACGTAATGGAAATTACAAACTTTTTGGTGTAAGTTATAGAAAAAATAAACTTAACAAAAAAATGTCCAATATAGAAAAAGATATATATATAAAATAATAATAATAACAAACAAAAAATATGTAAAATATGTATAATATAATATAAATAGATATAAAATATGTATAACAATTTTTGGAACTAAATTTTTGGAATATCTGAAATTCAAAAATTTAAATACTAAAATCGTTAATGCATAGCACTTTACGCCTAAAAAAATTCGTTCTCTTCAAGCAACCTAAAACAAGAAAAATGTCAAATCAAATATTCTTTGCACTCAGAAAACAACCTTTACAAAATATTCACCGTTCGAAACTTCCATGTGATATTTTTACAGCTTATCTAAAAATCAAATCATTTACCCCATAATTCTATCGATCTTTCTGTGTGAGAAATTTAATTTTGAAATCATAGTTTTATTTGCTGGTCATCCTGCAATTTTTATTCATTTTCTTAAATATTTACTATTTCATGCTAATAATTAAAAATATATGTATATTTATTATAATTGCTTAATATTGTTTCCATTTTTATAATAGTTGTATGCAGTTATATATAGTTATATGTGTTTATGTATAATTATATACAGTTATATGTATTTATATATAATTACATATATTTATACATTAGTAAATATTGATATGAAATTCCAATTAAATATTTCAAATCTAACAAATAATAATAATAATAATGTATTCAAAGTTAGCTTGAATCGAACAAAATCTACTAATTTTTCTAGCTATTTCGTATTTTATACATACTTATAAATATTTATATATTCTAGTATTTATGCATTGTTATAGTTATTATAAAGTAGTATATTTTTTCATTTTTTATAATATTTGTGTATATATACATATATGTTTAGTTATATATATTTATTTGTAATTATATATGTATAGTCACATATAGCAATATATAGATTAATTTAAGAAGTTTCTGTTTATTTGTACGCTATTATGAATAAAACCATATTAACTAAATTAGATGGATAATAATGAGTACTCACCAAAAGCAAACACTGGGAAGAATAAAATAATCCACATTGAGAAATTTTCAAAAAATTCTTGAGTAAAGAGAAATTTCGTATCGGAGATAATTCCAACTGATTTCTTTAGTCAGAAGAAATATAAAATGGAGCTTTCATCAATAACCTCATAAATTTGTATATATACTAAATTTCATAAATTTAACATCGAATAATTATATTTCATATCTTCACACATCACTTGTATAACTGATAACAGTTTTTTATTATTTTTGAAAAATGGATAAAACTATGACAATTGAAATTAACAGTAATTTGAAAATATTTTCTTCTGTCTCAGAAAATTTAACATTCATATTTGATTTTAATGTAATTAAAGAGTTTCGTTTGGTCACTGCTCGTCAATTTTTCTGTTTTGATAAAGTTTAAAGTTACAGTTGCTGTTGTCTATTGTGAATTGACGGAAGTTCCGGTGATTATAGTATTACAACATTTATATATTTTTATTTACTTTTACGAAGAAATTAAGTAAACATTTTTGTCTATTAGCTGAAATGATGTCATTTTTTAATGATTGTTCACATTTATTTTTAAAAGAGTGTCAAATACTTTTCTCTTTTCAATAATTTTATCTTTTAAAATTAAATTTTTAAGCACACTTCAGTATATTTATGTTTCTAAATAAATGGAAATTTAATAGATATGTAATGGTGAGCTGAAATATGAAATCTTTCACTCTCTAGATTTATATAAAGTTTACACATTCAGTCATTTACCTCACAAAGTTATAATACGATTGTAGGTCCGGTGCATCTGTTCGAATTTCTTTTATACTTATGTTATGCTGCTGCCAAAAAAATTATAAGCATGGTATACTTTTAAGTTCTAGTTTCAGAATGCCTTCAAATAATATTTTTCCTAATTACAATTTGCATCTCCTGTTTTTCTTTTATGAAATTTATTTGTTCATTAAAAAATCCATCTGATATCAATGATGCAAAGAGCAGAAAGATAAAGCACACATCTTCCATTCAGTTATAGCAAAATATGTATCGTCCCACATCCAGTTACAGCAAATGCTTTTAACGTCCCGGATTCAGATAAAGTTTACTTCTTCTAATCACATACTCCACATGCACAGCGTGCGTTTGTTGATGCACTGCATCGTTTCGAAATTCCGACTGACCTCAAGCAACAGCACCAGTCGTGTGAATAACTTCCAGGTTCCTCGCTTGGTTCGATATTATAAAAGGAGTGACGTCATAAGTATGACATGCGCCCTAAAGATGCTTTCACGAAGATGCTTTCAGGAAACTCACGAGGCTACTCTTAAAGTTTCGATTTCCTTTCGTAGATCGAGGGTTGTCAAACTAAATATTGTGGAGGGAAATTGATTTATGGGGTGAGAATTTTGAGATTACTGATAGTTGAAAGAGAGTGGCTGTGGCTGAAAATTTAAAGATCGATTATCGAATGGGGAAAGTTTTGTACTTGTCAATTAAAGGGTTGTTATGACGTTTTCAGATATATGTGTTTGTGATATATCCAATAATTCGCATTTTGAAGAAGAAATGATAATTCAAGAGATAAATATGTTATTGTAACGTAAATATAAATGTTTCTGAGAATTCCGGTTATGAAAATGAAAAAAAAATTCGCAATATAATTATATAATAGGGTATTATGAAATGTAGTAATTTGTTGCAAAGAAATAATTGTTTAATAATAATCTAATGCTATTCAATGTGATTCAAATTTATTTATTGAAGTATAATTACTAAACAAATTATGACATATTTTTATAGGTAGCACAAAATCTTACAATACAACAAAAATATATTTTTCAAAAACATACAAAGAACATTCTTACTTCGTTAAAACTACAATAGTTAAACAGGGAAACGCAATGGGTTACCAATGCTTTAAACATGAGTAAATAAAGCGTGCAAAAAGATATCTATGACATGAGAATTTAGAGATTACTGATAGTTGAAAAATAGTGCTGTGGCTGAAGATTTAATGATCGATTATCGAATAGGGAAAATTTCGTACTTTTCAATTTAAGGATTGTTATGACGTTTTCGGATGTATGCGTTCATGATATATCCAATAATTCACGTTTTGAAGAATAAATGATAATTCAAGATATAAAAATATCATTTAAAAATAAATATAAATGTATAAAATAATTCCGATTTTGAAATATAGACATAGTTTTCAGATGCAATTATGGAAAAGAATATGATGGAATGTATTAATTTGTTGTAATATAGAACAAATATTTGCTTGATCTAAATTATTTAATATTATTTAATACGTAGTGAGTGAAATATATGTATTAGGGTATCATTTGTAAAAAAAAAAAAATAAAAAAAATATTAAGGTATTTGTGCCCAATATGGACAGTGCTTTCAATATGGACACCCGTAATATTTTTAAAAGTAACAATTTTTATATAGAGATCGCTCTACATGTCCGTGAAAAAAAAACAGTTGAAAAGATAATTAAGCCAGCAAAGTACAAAAAAGCGCGATGTTCGCCATTTAGAATGAAACTTGTTGTTTTGTTGTGCTGATAGTAATTAGACTTAGTTTAAATTCTTATTAAATATGGTAAAATTACTTTAAATATTAAAAGTGGGGCGTTTTAAAAGCTTTTAAAACATATTTTCGATTGCTATTGCATATATTGCTTAAAACATTTTCTTTAATTATTTATTACAAGATTTAATAAAGCTACTCCCGATTCCCACTATGGACACCTTATGTCCACATTGGAAGCACAGCAGGTGAATCTTCAGATTCCCAAAAATAGAAAGATAAGCGAAACCAACTACATTATTTCATAATATTTTGCAGTAACTGAGGTGCTTTGCATCGGTCTTCGATCAGCCACAACCGAAAATACCCCCCGTTCTAAAGTGCATGTTCTGAAGATACTTAATGTGCCCTACTCTCCCGCAACACTTTAAGACATATTTTATATCCCCTCTCACCTAAAATTCCATAGAAGAGTGGCTCATTCATACCCCTTGTGCAGTAGGTAAATAAGATGCCGCCTGTCCATAATAGGGACTAGTGGTTCCTTATATGGACATTTGCAAACATTTTTTGTTTTTATCATTTAAATAAAAACCATAATAGTTAGAAGGTCGCAAATTTTTATAATGATAGTCAACAGTTCAGGGATCATGGTATATATATTTGGAGTTCTATCACGTGTACATGGGGGTGAAAAAAATACATTTTCCTTTGGATATCCATATTAGACACAGGTACCTTACATATATTTATAAATAACAAAAAATCATTGGGATGCAGTACGACAAAATACCTTTTCCAAAAACATACAATGCTTATTAATTCTTTGTTATAATTATTATAGTTAAATAGAGAAATGCATTGTTTTTAAATGTAAATGTTTTTTAAATGTAAATATTAAAACAAATAACGCGCAGAGAAAATAATTATTGGGTTAAAATTTTGAGTTCACTGATAGTTGAAAGAGAGTGCTCTGGCTGAAAATGTAAAGATCAATTATCGAATGGGGAAAGTTTTGTACTTGCCAATTAAAGGATTGTTATGACGTGTTTAGATTTATGTGCTTGCGATATGTGTGATAGTTCATATTTTGTAGAATAAATCATAATGCAAAGGATAAAAATTCTATTTAAACTTAAATATAAATGTTTAATAGAATTACGGTTTTTTAAAAGAACAATAGTTTTGAAACACAATTATATAACAGAATATGACGGAATATACTAATTTGTTTCAATATATATATATTTGTTGCTCAATTAATAGTCTAATTTTATTCAATACGTAGTGATTCAAATCTATTTATGAAAGTGTTATTTGCAACGAAATTATGACATATATTTATAGGTAGCACAAAATCTTTATGATTCAGAACAACAAAAGTATATTTTTCATAAAAATACAAAGAACATTCATTCTTTGTTAAAACTATAATAGTTAAATGGAGAAACTCAATACTTTACTAATACTTTACTAATACTTTAAATATAAGAATGAAAGTAAATGAAGTATGAGAAAAGATATATATAGGGTGAGAATTTAGAGATTATTTGATAGTTGAGAGGAGAGTGCTGCGGCTGAAAATTTAAAGATCGATTATCGAACAGAGAAAGTTTTGTACTTGTTAATTAAAAGGTTGTTATGACGTTTTCAGATATAGGTGATTGTGATACATGAAATTATTGACATTTAAGAGAAAAAATATTAATTCAAGGAGTAAAAATATCATTTAAAAATAAATATAAATATTTAATATAATACTGGTTTTGAAAAAGAAAACCAATTTTTAGATACATTTGTAGAGGAGAATAGGATGAAATATAGTACTTTGATGTAATACAAAACAAATATTTATTTAAACAATTGCCTAATGTTATTTCCCATGTAATGATTCAAGTATATGTATTAAAGTATCATTTGTAAACTAATTTTAACATATACTTATAAAAAACACAAAATCTTCGGGATGCAGTAAAATAAAATATTTTTGTCAAAAACACATAATGTTTATTAATTTTTTGTTATAATGGTAATAGTTAAATAGAAAAAAAACATTGGATTTTCGATAGTTTAAATGTAAGTACTAAGCAAAATAACGTGTAGAAAAATACATTTATGGGGTGAGAATTTTGAGATTATTGATAGTTAAAGACAGTGCTGTGGCTGAAAATTTAACGATTGATTATCGAACAGAGAAAGTTTGGTACTTGTTAATTAAAAGGTTGTTGTGACATTTTCAGATATACGTGTTAGTGATATATTCAAAAACTCATGTTTTTAAGAAGAAATAATTATTTAAGACACAAAAATGTTCTATAAAAATAAATATAAATGTTTAATAGAATTCCAGTTTTAAGTGAGAAAGACGAGTTGGAAGTACCGTTATATAGCAGAATATGATGTAATGTGGTAATTTGTTGTAGTATAATAGAAATATTTAATAAATGAATATTTTAATGTTATTCAATACAAAGTGATACAATTTTTTATATTAAAGTATCGGTAGCAATGAATTATAATACATATTTCTAATAAAAACTAAATTTTTAGTCTGCAGTACGACAAACGTATCTCTTTCAAAGACATAAGTCAAATATTCACTATTTTTTAATCCATTAAATCCAAACTTAGTTTACTCTTTAAAAGACAAAAATGCATTTTACACTTCGAAATATCGTTATAGGGTGTAACATGATGAAATACAGTAATTTATGTTACTAAACACACATTTAATTAGTTATTGTTCTAATGTTATCTAATACATGTTACTTAAATATGTGTATTAAAACATTTCTTGTAAATATATTATAAATTATAATGCATATTTATGATTAACATAAATCTTTGGAATGCAGTACGACAATAATGACCTTCTCAAAAACATGTAATGTATATTCATTTTTTGTTATATAGTTACAATATATTATCTCAATAAATTACCAACAGTTTAAATATGCATAATTAACTATATTATGTGTAGTAAATTGATTGAATGGCTGATAATTTTTACATTACTGATAAAGATAGCTGTTGCTTAAAATTTAAATATCGATTATCGAATTATCGAATGCGGTTCTGTACTTGTCAATTAAAGAGTTGTTATGACATTTTCAGATATATGAGTTTGTGATACATTAAATAATTCACAGTTTTTAAGAGAAAATAATAATTCAGGGCATAAAATTATCATTCAAAGATAAATACAGAAATTTAATATAATTTCATTATGAGAATAGAAACCAAATATTTTTATACAGCACAATATAATAATAAAAAGAATGATGCCCAGTTAAACTAATGGCATAGAGCTCACAGGCTATGTAGACGAATTGTATATTACAGCCTTATATAATAATGCCCTTCCATAAATAATAAGGAAGGAAGTACTCTCCCCCAATTTTGTTTCTTTATACTTGTCATTGAAGCCCCAAAACTAATCAGGTATACTCCTTATCATATAATAAACCTGTATCCAAAATTCGAAGCCAGTCGAATAATTCAGCATAAAAACAAATTTAGGTAATTTAAGAAACCTTTCCCCCCCCTTCCTTCCTTTAAAATTAATCATTAAACCTCCTAAACTGTTCAAAAATTCATCTTATCAGAAAAAACCTACATCCAAAACTTTAAAGCAAATCGGATAACTCTGCATAAAACTCTTTTTAGCTAACTTAAGGGGGGTGGAATAATTGCCCATACTCTCATTTATAATTAACAAAAGAAATACCACAACGAATGAGCGAAGCTTCTTACTACTATGAACCTCTATACAAAAATTGAAACAAATCGGTTAAATATGTATGAAAAACCATTTACATAAATTATGAGGTGTAGTTTCCCTTATCCTCCTTTTATACTTATCCAGTGAATTCCAAAAACAAATCAGGGAAGCGCCCTTTCAGAATAAACTTTTATACTAAATTTCAAGCAAATAGATAAATTTTGCGTGAAAAGCCTAAATTAAGACGGGGTATTACCCCCCCCCCCACATTTCTCCTCTTTAAACTTATCCAATGAACACCCAATACTAATCATGAAGGCACCTCATTAGAATGATCCTACATCTAAGATTTGAATGAAATTTACTAACTTTGTAAGAAAAAATATTTATATAAATTAAGGGGAGGGGCAATAGCCCCCGTTCCCCTTCTTATACTTATCGATTGAACTCTCAAAACTAATCAGGGAAGCGTCTCATCATTATAAGACTAAATCCAAAATTTCATGTAAATCGGATAATTTTATCATGCGTTATCGCGTTACGTACGTACGTACGCACGTACATACATACGTACAGAACGGGCGGGCACATAAGCTCTCGGGCTCTGATAACCTGTGAGCTAAAAAATAGTAATTAATTTTTATGTAAAACTAAGATTTGCTTAATAATACTCTGATATTAATGTTATTAATACAAAGTGTTTCAAATTCTTGTTCTACAGAACATTTGTAGACTAGTTATAAAATATTTAATAATTAACTTGAAACATCCGCGGTGCAGTACAGCAAAAATGAAATGTATATTGTGCTTGTGTGGTTATTGTTAAATACAGTAACGCACTGAGATATGAATATTAAAAATTTTTGTTTTAATCTTGCTATTGAGTAAGGAAATCGATTTAATAGGGTGTGAATTTTGCGATTATTGATAGTCGAAAGTGAGTTTTATGTCTCAAAAATTAAAAATTGATTATGGAATAGGAAAAGTTTTGTATTTGTCCCTTAAAGTTTTGTATGACGTTTTCAGATGTATGAATTTTTTGATTAGTCAAATAATTAACATTTTCAAGAATAAATGATAATTCAAGAGTAAAAATAACATTAAATACGAGGGTGGTTCAATAAGTACCCGTGTTTGAAGACAAAGGATATTTCTCAGGGAAGTTGCTGTTATCATCGTGTGCTGCCATCTATAAAACGACATCTATAAAAATTTCAGACTGATTGATATGTTAGTTTGGATTTGGCAGCCATTCGAGTAAGACGTGTTTCGTGATTTTCGCTAGGATGGATATCGTTCGGTAATCCGCTTTTTGTTTTTGGATGGGAAAAAAATGCGAGGAGATAAAAGCAAAGTTGGATGCTGTTTATGGGGACACGTCGTTATCTATGACCATAGTTAGATATTGGTTCAACGAATTTAAACGTGGGCGAACTTCCGTTTTCGATGATGAACGACCAGATGTGGTTACCGAGGAAATCATTGAAAAAGTCCATTACATGATTCTCGCTGATCGACGAACGAAGGTGCACGAAGTAGCAGAGGCCGTAGGCATGTCAACTGGAACGGCAATTCATATTTTGCATGACAAATTGGGGATGAAAAAATTTTCGGCCCGATGGGTGCCGGGTTAACGATAACGCACCAGCACATTCATCTGGAGTTGTCGCCGCAGAACTGCATGAATTGCTTTATGAATTGCTGCTGCACCCCCTTATTCACCCGATCTGGCACCCTGCGACTTTTTCTTGTTCCCTAACATGCAGAAATGGCTCACGGGAAAAAAAATTAGCTCAAACGAGGAAGTCAGAGACGTATTTTGCAGAGTTCGACAAATCCTATTTTTTGGAGGGGTTAGAAAAATGGCCGGAACGTTGGGAGAAGTGTATCTTTCTAAAAGGGGACTATGTTGAAAAATAAAAAAAAAATTGAAAAAAAACGGTGTCTTCATTTCTAACACGGGTACTTATTGAACCGCCCTCGTATATAGATACATTGTTAAAAATGTCGTCCTAGTTTGAACGAAATTTTGGTGCCCAATATCTGCCTCTGAAAGATGAACTTATACTTAGAACTACTGTTAAAGCATGATTTAAATAATTGGCACAAGGTTGAAATTAGACCAAGATTTTTAATAAAGTATAAATTTAATATAATTTTAGTTTAAGTTTTTTAGAGTTTAGAAATATACACTTGTAGAAAATAATATAATTCAAAGAAGTATTAATGTATAGAACATTTAAAATCTTTAATTTTTTTCTAATTTACTGCTTTAAAATAGTACCAACATTTTATTTATTAATATCGTGTTAGCTATTTTAATTACCTAATTAATACATAGTATTTCAAATGGATTCATTTCAAGGTTATATTTAAATTGAATATAGTGAATACTTATGGTAATGTTTTAATCTTAAATATATAAATATATATATATATATATATATATATATATATATGTGTGTGTGTGTGTGTGTGTGTGTGTGTGTGTGTGTGTGTGTTTGCATAAGGTGTCAATCGGGGACTTCAATATGTATACACACCTTCAAACCTCGGACACACACTCAACCGGGGACGTCCTCGGTTGGAAAAATTTAAAATTTCTGTTTTATATTGTTAAGTGATGTATTTTTAGTATCAAGACATTAAGATGAGCAATATTTTTATAGGTCCTCATTTGCCGGTATTTTAAAGTAATGTGTATAGCACACATGTGTGTCGCAGATAGGAGTGTGTATAAAGGAAATGTTATGTCCCCATTTGTGCGGTGAAAATACATGTTTCACGGATTATGAAGAAAAGGGGTTAAACTGGTTTCAAGGGGCGGGGGGAAAAATACTATTTACTATGCCATAGTAATTTGTATCTTTTTTTTCCACGCGTTGACTCAAACAGTTTTTTAAACGCACATACTTTGGGGCTATGTTTTCCAGTTTCTTTATTTATTTTTTTATTCTTTGCAAAGAGGAATCTCACCATATACTGGTTAGTTTAATGTAATGGAAAGTATTCAAATAATTTTTTGAATACAATATAAATGTATTATATTTACATTACTTATATTTATTATACATATTTATTTATTTATATTTAAATTTTTAAATTAGTATTTTAATATTATTTATAATTTTAACTATATGCAATAATCCATGGATTATTTCCTATTATAAAGTTATTTATTAATATTTTATTACATTAAAAATATATTTATACTTACATTATATATATATATATTATAATATATATAAATAATAGTAATAATATAATATAGTAATTAATATATTAACATAATTTAATAATTAATTTAAAATAATAAAAATATGTAATACTATATAATAACAATAAATAAATTATAATAAACCATAATAATTATGTAATTATTTTTCATTAGAAATTATCTTTTCTCATATTATAAATCGATTAAAAGCATTTGTAACATTTTTGTTATTTAAGCTATTATTTATTTAAGACATTACTGTTATGCAGTTTCTGCAGACCTGAAACGGTTTTTTGCACGAGTCAGACAGCGACGGATAAATTGTTTCATACAGAGTTGTGACCGAGCAAAAAATTTTCGGTCGATGCAGACTTCGTAATATTTGAACAAACCTTTTCGTATTTTATAAAAATACAGAGATTGAAAAGACTTGCATTGAATAATCATAGAGACGAATATTAAAAAATAAATAAATAAATAAATAAAAATAAAATAATGTAATAATTTCTCTAAATTTCAAATTCAGCACTCCGACGAGGGAGAAGAGGGGGTAATCCAATTTTTTTACATTTTTCATTACATTTAAATTAAGGAAAAATATTCATAAAATTAATGTTTTAAAATATAGCCAGAGAATTACCTGAATTTCATATCTTATAATTTTCAATATTCTTAGTCCTAGGGAAGGAACAGGGAACAAAATTTTAACATGTCATTTAGTTTTAATTTTTTTTTTCTTTTTTTTCAAACAGAAATTTTAAAAATTATTGCATTAAATCACTATAAACACAGATAGTTAAAAAACAATTTCATGATTTTCCAAAATTTTTGCACTTTTTTTAAAGTGGGGGTCAAAAATGAGATTTTCATATTTGAAAGAAAGTATAGTTGTTCATAATATTCTTGCTTTATTTGGAGACAATTGTTCATAAAAGTTAAAATTGTGGTAGAGAGCCTCTATTACGTCCTGGCTCCGGCATGTATTCCGTACTGATTCTCCGGTGGGTATTTCGTCTTCACTTGCTGGTGTGTTTTACGTCTTCATTTAACGGTGTGTATACGTCCTAACTCTCCGGTGTGTATACGTCCTGATTCTCCGGTGTGTATACGTCCTAATTCTACGGTGTGTATACGTCCTGATTCTCCGGTGTGTAAACGTCCTGATTCTCCGGTGTGTATACGTGCTGATTCTCCGGTGTGTATACGTCCTGATTCTCCGGTGTGTAAACGTCCTGATTCTCCGGTGTGTAAACGTCCTGATTCTCCGGTGTGTAAACGTCCTGATTCTCCGGTGTGTATACGTCCTGATTCTCCGCTGTGTATATGTCCTGATTCTCCGCTGTGTATATGTCCTGATTCTCCGCTGTGTATACGTCCTTGGTTGCCGTTGTGTTTCACGTCCTGACTTCCTGGTGTATATTTAGTCCTCTTTTGCTGGTGTGTTTTAGGTCCTATCTTACCGGTGTGTATACTTCGTTGGTTGTTGATGTGTGTTACGTCTTCAATTGTCGTTGTGTGTTGCGTCTCTGTTTGTCGGTGTGCATTCGCTATTCTTTTTCGGTGCGTAATATGTTCTCGCTTGTCAGTTGTATTACCATCTGACTTGCTAATAATACATTATAACATGGGCTTTCGTTTTCAAAAATGTAATGATTGTTTTTACTTGGGCCCACTCAATTCTCCGCTGTAAAATACAATCTATAACAGCTTTTCTGGCACAATTTTAGAAGGTGCACATTTTTAGTAAGTAACATCACCTGAGCAGGATTTTTAATTTACTTCGGCATTCTTCGTACTCTTCGGAGAAGAGAGGGGATCATGGTTCCTGGGTTTGTCACAATCTCAGCAATGAAATCTTATTAAATGTAAGGCTATGGGCGGGGGGGGGGGGGGAGAATTAATCGGGACGAGTCACACCTTTGTATCTCTATAAAGATTTTTTTTTTATGAATAATGATGATGTGGCTAATGTTGAACTTTGTATGCATTTTTTATAAAAGTACGCATAAATTTTGTACCCAGTACTGCTTACATCTGTGTAAAGGATATAAAAAGTTTTAACTGAAGAAATAATAATATGATAATAGTAGATAAAGTAGAAGACAGGTTAACACGAGTATTCCTTTGACAGCTTTTACTTTGCTTATCTATGTCATTATAAAATGTGTAAAAGAAAATGCCCTAAATTGGTCATAATTACTGTTTTTACTTGCTATATTACGAGGGGAATGTTAAAAAAGAATTTCTTTTGAAAACAATAGAACACTAAGTTGTGATAACAAAATTTTTATCATTATTTTGCTAATGATAATTTGTTTTTTGTGTGGGTTGAGAGGGATACTGGAAACAGAGATGGAAAGGGGGAGGGGGGTGCACACTCCTTCCATACATTGTTGAAAACATATGAGTTTGGGTCACTTTTGGATTCGAAAAATAATTTTTCACCCGCAACATCTCAAAATTTTCTGATTCATTTTCAGACTTATTTTCAAATATAAAGACAAGCAAATTGTTGAGGAGATTTTTAAAGAGACGTAAAAAATGTCATCTGAGGAGATTTTTCGCTCATTTCATTAGAGTTTGATTTATAAACAATTATTTTCTCAGCATGACCTTTTTTTTTTCATTCACATATCTCACACTTCGGACAATTTAAGTGAAAACGCCGTTTTTCATAGCATTTTTTTCCCAATATTTTCTATATTTATTTAAAAATCCACAATCACAGCACATTGTGTAGTTTCTAAATAAAAGATTTTGACATTTTGATGCATTTGAGAGTAAAAATGAATTTAAAAATAACCTAGAAAATAATCAGTTTGGATTAGAACACTCCCTTGAAAATACAGATCCATAGGGCCCTCTAAAAGGTTTCACCGGGGCAGCTGCCTGGCATGTCCCTGAATAAGTCGGTCTCTGAAAGTAAAAACTCCAGATAAGAATAACTTTTTTTGCAACTCAGCCACCTCTATCGCCCTGGGTAATCGAGTGCAATCATACGACTCAAAAGTTAAAATTTATCTTTAACTATGTTCCAAAATATTAAAATTATAAGTAAACTGAGATCAGTTTTATTATTACCATTTGATTATCAAGTTCTATCTTTTTCACTTCCTCGTTCAATAACGAAAAAGCTTTTAACAACGTTACAAAAAATCTTTCATTCTTACATTTAAAAGGAATCTCATAATTCTGTATCAGTTTTCAAATATTGGATCAAAAAATTTTTATTAGAAAAATTTTAATAAATTTTTCTTTTGGATTTTGAGTTACAGTTTTAATGTGAACGTTTTTTTTTTTTTTTTTTTTTTTTTTTTTCTTTTACTTTTTTGATTTTGAATGCACATTTTTTATGAAGGCACTTTCACTTTCGAAACCCGTTCTGAAAAAGAAAGTGTTAAAAATACCTACAAATAAAATAAAACAAGTTAGAAATTGCACGTCAGATGTAGCAAATGAGGTGCGTTTCTACTATAACGAAGTTTTAAAAATGTTCAGACCTTGGTTTAATATACAGCTAGTGTGCTATACAGTATTTCGGATACACAAATACTGTATTTGCTTTCTATTATACAGGAATTAACTTGTCAAAAATCACAACAACCTCTATAAATTTAATAATATGCATAATGGTTTTAATATAATTAAAACACACCTCAAAGACTCTTCCCCGAATACCATTATGTAATGGAATGCTTTTATGCGGTGGGGATTTTGTCCATAGAGTTTTGTCCTCGACTCATGGTCAGGGGGGGGGGGGAGGAATCTAGCTAATATTTTTTGTGAGGGGGCCCAGGGGGCCTTGGGCTCTTTAAAATTTTCATCGGCTCTGCTTATAGCTAACTAATCCTTTTGAATTGGTGTATTTAAATACTTTAAGATTAAAATTCTACTTACAATACCTCTGTAATAATGATAAATGAAAGAATTTGAAGGCACTTGTTAAAATACAGTTTGAGATAACACAATTATTTTTCACTTCGAATTCGAAGATGTAGCTAGTGTTTATAAAAAGAAAAGTATATGATCAAAGGAAACAGATAAGCAACAGAGGTAGATGCGCTTTTTTCCGAATCTGCTTTTTTTTTTCGAGTGTGTTTTTTTCGAATCTAGGGAAAAAAGTGACCGGAAAAAAATTATCGGAAAAAAGTAACCTAAACTACAAAAGCGGAAAAAAGTGACAAGAAAAAAGTGACACGGAAAAAAAGTGACAAGGATTGATTTTGGGGATTCATTAGTTAAGTATGAAAGCGTGATCGGGGGGGGGGGGGGGCTCATACTTTAGGTAAATGGGTTTTTCATGCTGAATTAACAGTTTTTGGTTCAATTTTTGGATATACGTTCATACTGAAAAGACGCTTGCCTGATTAGTTTTGGGAAGGGACGATTACTCCCCCCCCCCATCCGTCCTCAATTAGATGAATGGGTTTTTAAGCAGAATTATCCAGCGTGTGTCAAATTTGCATATAGGATCTTTTCGATAAGGCTTATGTATAGTATAAAATGCCTGAAGAGATTCTAGGAGTTTAAAGGAAGTATGGAGGGGGAACGGGGGATAACCTTTTTTAAATTAAATTCATGGCTTTTTACGCATAATTATCCGATTTGCTTAGAATTTTGGACATAAGTTTATTATGATAAGACGTATCTCTGATTAGTTATGGGGTTTTTTTGCTTATTATAAAGGGGGGGGCGAGAAATTATCTCCCCCTTAAACTAGATAAATAGGTTTTTATGCAGAATTATCCCATGTATTTCAAATTTTAAATATAGGTTCTTACTGATAAGGTAGATCCCTGAATAGTTTTAAGGATTTTATATCTAAGTATTGAAGGAGAATAGAATATAACCTACCTTAAATTAAATTACTTTTTACACAGAATTATAGGATTTGCTACAAATTTTGGATTATAGATTCATTATGTTAAGGCGTATCCCTGATTACATATGGGGTTATTTTTCTAATTAAAAATTAAGGCGGGTGATTATCCCCCCCCCCCCTTAAATTACATAAATTGTTTTTTATATTCACTTATCCGATATATTTCATATTTTGGATATATGTTCTTTCTCATAAAGTGAATCTCAGAATAATTTTAAGGGTTTAATGATTAAGTATACAGTGGGGGAACGGAGGATAACCCCCCTTAAATTAATCAATGGCTTTTTACGCAGAATTATCTTATTTGATTCAAATTTTGAATGTGCGTCCATTATGATAAGGCGAATTCCTGATTAATTGTGGGTTACCCCCCGTTCATACCGCTATACTTAGCCATTAAACTCTTAAAACTATTCAGGGATTCACTTTATCAGGAAAAACCTATATCCAAAATTTGAAATACGTTGGATAATTGTGAAAAAAAAAATTATTTAAAGGGTGGGGGATTAATCGCCCCCTTCCCCTATTTAATTAGCAAAAACACCCCATAATTAATCAGAGATACGCCTTCTTATAATGAATATACATGGAAAATTTGAAGCAAATAGGATAATTCTGCGTAAAAAGCCATTTATTTAATTTAAGGGGGTTTATCCCCCGTTCTCCCTCTATACACAGCCATTAAACCCTTAAAACTATTCAGGAATTTACTTTAATGAGAAAGATCCTACATCCAAAATTTGAAATACATCGCTTAAGTGTGCATAATTTTTTTAAAACTAATTTAAGGCGGGGGTAGTAATCATCCCCCCCTCTTTTTAATTAGCAAAAGAACCCCATAACTAATCAGAAATGCGTCTTATCATAACTAACCCATGTCCAAAATTCGAAGCAAATCGGGTAATTCTGCATAAAAAGTCATTTATTTAATTTAAGAGGTGTTTTCTTCATCTCCGCTTTATAATTAGCCATTAAATCTTTAAAACTATTCCGGAATTCCCCTTATCAGAAAGAACCTATATTTAAAAATTGAAATGCATCAGATGATTCTGCATACAAATCTATTTATCTAATTTGAGGGAGAGATAATTGCTCGTCTTCCCTTTATAATAAGCAAAAGAACCCCATAACTAATCAGAGATACGTCTTATCATAATGAACCCATGTCCAAAATTCGAAGCAAATCGGATAATTATCCGTAAAAAGCCATTAATTTAATTTAAGGAAGGTTATCCCCCGTCCCCCTTCTATACTTAACCATTAAACTCCTAAAACTCTTCAAGCATTTTATATTATATATAAGCCTTATCGAAAAGAACCTATATGCAAATTTGACACAAGTTGGATAATTCTGCATAAAAACCCATTCATCTAATTGAGGACGGATGGGGGGGGGGTAATTGTTCCTTCCCAAAACTAATCAGGCAAGCGTCTTTACAGTAAGAACGTATATCCAAAAATTTAACCAAAACAGTTAATTCAGCATGAAAAACCCATTTACCTAAATTATGCCCCCCCCCCCGATCCCCCTTTCATACTTCACCAATGAATCCCCAAAATCAATAATAATTTCCCAAAATCAATCCTTGTCACTTTTTTTCCGTGTCACTTTTTTTCCTTGTAACTTTTTTTCATTGTCACTTTTTTTCCGCTTTTGTAGTTTAGGTCACTTTTTTCCGATAACTTTTTTTCCGGTCACTTTTTTTCCGCTTGCCGTTTTTTTCCGAATACAATTTTTTCCGGTGTGTTTTTTTCCGTGATTCGGAATTGGCAAGGGAATTTATTAAGAAACTATAAAATCGAACAATGTTTTTCATTTTTCAATAAATGTTGGCAGCCCTTTTGAAGATGCTGAAAAAAAATAATGTTTCCGACAGAATTTTTGCACGTAACAGCGTGATAAAGATAGAACCCACTGTTATAGTTAAAAATGCTATTAACTTGGCGAAAAAACAGAAGAATACGTATATATACACAATATATTCATTTCTTCTTCTTATTATTATTTTTAATAGATCAGCCATAAGAAATTTTGCTACACTTTTATTTATTTATTTATTTTTTAAATGGTTTATGTTCATATTGTCAACATTAAGTTTTCTTGTGCCAAATCTCAAAATTTTGACTCTTTTCCTGATACTTCCTTAACACTTCTACATTCTAAATATTAAGATAAGATTTTTTTTTGTCACTTTTTCCATCTCATTAAAATATCTGTACCCCTTCTTTCTTTCTTTTTTTCTTTTTTGCTCCAAAGAATATCTTTGGCCAAAGTTTACATTAGGATATAAAAGTCGCGATCTTTATACTTATGCTATTCATCAATCGAGTTGAAATAACCGATACACGTGTTTAGCATTTACTTACTTGAAACTTAGAATCGGTTCTTTGTAACTGAATTATATCCCTTAATAACTAATTTATCTCAACTTTAGATTTATATAAGAACTGGCATTTATTACTATCATTTTTACCTATTGACGTTTTCTCCGTTGACCTTTTTTCCTAAATTCAATAAGAATATAGCACTCAAATGTCCTGATTACACAGTCAGAGTTAGCCGTAGCCTTGTGACTACAGCGGATGTGAACACTGAAATTAGTAAAATGATAAAGAAAAAAAAAAAAGCTTAAAGCTTAAAAGAAAAAGTTGCTGTAATATCTAAATATCAGAAGTTATTGCCGTCTAAAGTTAACGGTCTTTTAAAAAATAAATAAAGTACATCTTTATTTAGAAGCCAACTTTCCAAATTTCCGTGTGTATAGCTCACAATAGCACGTATTTTCTAGAAATTTATAGTTTTATTTTATTTTATTATTTTTGTTGTTGTTGTTGTTGTTGTTTGTGAATACGTAAATAAAAAGGTAATTTGAAAAAATAAAATAAAATAATTCGAGAAAAAAACTGTAATACAAATCACATTAAATCTGAATATTACATTAAAAAAATATTTAGAAAAAAAATAGATTTAAAAAATATATAAATCTATCGAATCGAAAAATGAAATTCTCAAAAAATAGCTTTGGGAGTGATTAAATTCTTCATTGTTTTATGCTGCGAAAAGTGAGTAAATATCCATGCAGAAATTCTCCTTTTAAATGCATGAAGGGCTTTTTAAGTCAGTCATTTTATTATGTGTTAAAATAGAAATCGTTTAAGTTCACCTAAATTTTAACATCTGTTGTGTATGAATGGAGTTCAACGCATGAAGGTCATTAAAGGATAACCCCAAAGGAAGTGCAATTATTCAAGAAAAAAATGCAATGTCAAGTTTAGAGATTGAGTGCTTCATGTACGGAATCAGTACGGGGAGCAGATAAACACCTGAAAATCACCTGACAAAAATTAATATTCAAAATATGTTTAGTAATTTAACAAAATAAATAAATTATAATTTTTCTTGCTTATCGTGCAAATTATTTAAAATATGTTTAGTAATTAGAAACCGAAATAAACAATGATTTTACGTGATTCATATGCAAATGATTAATAATATGCGATTTAAGAGTTATTTTGAAAAAAAAAAAAAAAAAAAAAATTCCACACTCAGTAACAGAACATTTTGTGGCCTTTCACAAAGCAATTTTTACCGTTAAGCAATTCAAGCATAATAATTCAGTGAGTTAAAAGTTGGATATAGTTGTTTTATGTAACCATTTTTTTTATTTATTTATTTTTTTTTTTTAATATCATGAATGATACATAATGACTATTATAACGTCATCACTGCATCTCAAAAGTATGTCAGAAATTGCACCTTCCACGGCATTTTTTGAAAGATTGATTTTTGCGATTTTTACTATTTCTCGGAAAACGAAAAATGCTTTTTGATTTCTTTTTATGTAAACAATAGTACCTGCAATTTTCATGTAATATATAAAAAAGTTTTATTCTATTTATTAATTTAATAATTTTTTACGTTTACGAATTGAAATAATTGCGATTTGAGAGCAACTTCAAAAGATATGATAGCCACCAAATCAAAGGCTAAATTTTAATATGTCATATTCTTCTCAAACTATGCTACATATTTGCAAAATTCATAAATTTGAGAATACATTAGAAAATTCAAAATCTAGTACCTTTCAAACCTTTTAAAAACCAGGGTTAAATTTTATTAAAACGTCTATAAAAAATATTAAAATCATTCTTTTTGAATTTTGGGGAAGGCCTAAAGCATGTACAACAAACATTAAAAAAAAAAAAAAAAAAAAAAAAAAAATCTTGTTTTTTACGCATTTTGTAATATTGCATCTCTTTCAATTATTTTCTCAAAAACCAAAAACGACTTTGGTTAATTTGGCAACCGTATAGTAATGTAATGATATTTTTCTAATACTCCCGTGTGCGTGTGTCTAGTATATGAACGGTTTAATAGGACACAGAACAACTTTAAAATATATTTGCTATTGAAACTATGCCTCTAGAGCTGATGGTTTAGGAAATGAGTCATTGGGAAAGAATTCGAGTATACTTAAAAAATATTTATCATAATTTTTAAAATTTTATAATCAAAATTCATTGGTTTTCATAATTTTTCCCGTGAACTAATACCAAATCTGTCAGTAGCAGGTTTAATTTATTATTAATATAAGTTTATTAATAAAGCAGAATGGAGAAAGGTTCAATTTAACGTTGTTTTAAAAATCATTCAGGCTTATTCTCAACTTCAATAGAAAATCGTGTGGTTGAAAGTTTTAAGATTTAAGTTTGTTGTAAGAGTTTTCCTTAAAATTTAGAAATTTACGTACTCACTTTTAAACGCAAAAGCAGGTTACTTACAGACATGATTTTGAATTTACTTAAAATTTAATAACCTTTCATTTTTATATAGACTGAATTACATGTTGAATTATAAGCGATTGTCATTTAATGAAAACTTTTTAGCATTTTAACATCTGAAAATTCAGTTTAGAGCGTTTTATTGAAATTCAGTTCAAATTCTAAATACTTTTTAACAGCATTTTGAGAAATATTGCTTTTAATGAAAATTGAAAATACCGTTTGATTTCATACTTTCGAAATAACATTATCTGTGACTCTCATGTAAGTTCAAACAAATATGAATTAAAGAATGTAACCAGTTTGGGTTTGAAAACAATCTTAAGGCTGTTCTCAAATTTAAAGAAGCTATTTTCTGGTACATTTCTGAATCCATTTTTCCTCGAAATCGCATTAAATTAGATGGTATTCTAATTCAGAATTTAATCGAATCACTTTTTCATTTCATGGTAAACGCAAATGATTTTACAGAACATACAGTATAATGGAGTTTTGAACCAAATTCTCAATATAGCAGTGAAAAAAAGAAGAAGAAATTGTTGTCACGTAACAAGAATGACTTATAACTCTAAGTAATTTATTTATCTGAAAAGGGAAAACACTAATTAAAAATCGCTTTAATATGTAGCAAAACAAGCTCTCACTTCGTGCCCATAAGTACAAGAGACGGGGGTGACAACTGTATCCGGTCACTTTGACGAAGAGCGCACTTCATGCAGGGGAAGGAGAAAAAGGGTCGGTATCGGCGCACTAAACCGGTCTCCCAGAAAAGCAAAGGCAAGAAAGGAAGTCTTGAACATGTTAATAAATTAAATCATGTTCATCGTAAAACATGTTTTTTAAAGATATTGCCTACATTCGAGGCACTTTTATTTGAAAAACGTGAAATTTTTATCAAATACATGTGTTTTTAGTTAAAAATGGGAATAAAACTATGAATGTATTAAAATTTTTAAAGCAATTTTAATTAACTTTTCAAAGTTAGTCATTATTTAGTCAAATCTTAGAAAAGAATTTCATTTATGCCAAACATTGTATAATGAAACTATTTAATACATTTCACTTTATTTTACAATGATATATTAGTAAACCACTTACCTGTGTTTTGCAGCAAAAGATTTGCAATACCTTTTAAATTTACTAACATATACCAAATTATGTATGTAAAACCTGATTTTTTATATGTATTTTTCAATAAAAGAAGCTCTTAAATTAATGTATAAACAAACTTACAAGCTATATTTTGCCTCATAGCATATGAGTAAATGAATAGAATCTTTTCATCAAATTTTATTTTAATATCTTAAAAACTTTTGAAGAAATTTTGTTTCTAGTAAACGTACACAAAGAAAAACACAGTTTTGCAGAAAGCACAAATTAAAATTTTGATATAGCATTAAAAAAAAATTATGCGTAAAGCTTATAATTTTAAAATAAACTATTTTTGTATGTGTTTATATATTTTTATATACATTATACATTATATAAAGGCATATTGAAATGTGTGTTTACCATTCTGTGGATCATTAAACAATCACTTCCGGTATCAGAATGTTTAATTCCAGTTTAGATTTAGAGCTATAACTTTGCTTCGAATTATCGCTGAACCAAAACTAAGGCATTTTTGGAATTCTAAATGTTTGAATTTTAATTTAAAATAATATTAAAAAAAATGAAAATTGTCACGAAAACATTTATTTGGGGATATGCACATGAGGACTCTCTACCCGTTGCGAAAAACATGTACAAAAAATTTGGCTCAATTCTATACGCAACTTTATACAGTTTTCGAGATCGGAGTGATTAATAAAATTTATTTTCTTTCAGTATGCATAAGAATAATTTCATTTAAAATTCTATTTTTATTTATTTATTTTGTAATACTTTTTTTCTTTCAAAAGCTTCGTTAAAATAATTTATTTCTTGAGTAAATGATTATCGTATGCTTTTTTCTATCACTGTGTGTCACACGAAAGGAATACGTATACTAATAAAACAGTAAAGATGCATATTTTTTGCATTTTTGCATTTCAAGCTCATAATTTCGCTGTAGAAAGGTCAACGGAAGAAAGCTTAGTTCCGTTTTGTGTTTAGAGAAAAAGGCTCAGTATAAAAATTGCAATAGAGTCTTTGTTTAGATTCCAATTACACTAATTACGATTTAGCGGAAAAGATATTTAAATCAGAGTAATTTATTCTTAAAATCATTTATACTTGTACAAAGCTGCAGTCAAAGTTTGTTTTATATATTTCTATTAAGTTTCTTTTTCTTTTTTCTAACCTATGTATTATTTACTTGTACATGTCCTTATACATGCATAAAGATTTTATTTTAAACAATAGTATAAAAATGGGACATTATAACACATTTGACAGTGGAACTTACTTTAACGGGAGGGGAGGAGGGATCTCGGGTTTATTGGTTATTCTACCATATAGTATACGGAGAACAGTGTTTGAATAAGAAGAAAAAAGGGGAAAAAAAAAAAAAAAAAAAGATGTTACCGTTACGTTTTTTGAAAATAATTTTTTTCTGTATTTTTTTTTTCGTCTTTTTTCTAGCTTTTTACATTAGACTCTTATATGTGACTCAGAAAAAAAAAATACTGAATTTCATGTCTTTAAGGTTTAATGAATTATTGTTTTTTTTTTCCGGTATTTTCATAAAATAGAAACATTAATAACATATCCAAAAACAGAATAATTTATTTAAGATAACATTATAAAATCCAAAACAAATTTGCATGCTCTTTTCAGAGAGAAATGTATTCTAGATGTTTATTTGTAGAATTAAAAAATAACCTAAGTGTTTCATTTTTATTTTGTTTTTGAGAAGTTTGATGTATCAGTTACCTGTTACACGTTTATTATTGAATTTTGTATAAGCATTTAATGTTTAATTACTCTCATTTGACAGCTGAATAGATATTAATATAATAAGTTTGGCTAATAAGAATAGCAAGGCTTATAATAAGTTTTAGAGATAAGACTTCATAAAAATAATAGACCACTTTATCTAAAACTGTTTCTTAAGAAAAAAGAATTAAATTTGAGCACTAAGAAAGTTTATTGGAAAAAAAAAATTCACATTTTCAGTTTATATATATATATTTCTTATCAAACACTTTTATACTTTTCTTCAATAAAAGTATTGGAAAACAACGCAATATTTTGAAAATTAATTAAAGTATTATTCATAAACTTAAAATAAGATATTCGTATGATAAGATATTCGTACTTCCATTTAAAAATACAGTCAAAATGCATATAGAAAGTATTAGTCTTAAAGAATTTGAATTAATCCAATATTGAAAAAAAGAATAAGTCGGTTAGATTGTGTATTTTATAAAAGAATATAGCACTCAAAAGTCCCAGTTATACAGTCAGCGATAGCTGCAGCCTCGTGATTAAAGCAGATGCAAACACACTAAAACTAGTAAAAAAAAAAAAAAAAAAAAAAAAAAATCTTAAAGTTTTTACGCAAAAAGTTGCTGCAATGTCTAAATAACAGTAACTAAAGTTATTACCGTCTAAAGTTAAGAGTCTCTTAAAAAAATAAATTTTATGTTTATTTTGATGCCAACTTTCGAAATTTAAGTCTGCATATACAGTAGACAGTCTGCATATACAGTAGACAGTCTGCATATAGAGTAGACAGTCTGCATCTACTGCACAGTAGAACGTATTTTCGAGAAATGTATGGTCTTATTTATTATTATTATTGTTATTATTATTATTATTATTATTATTATTATTTGTGAATACCTAAATAAAGAGGTAATTATAAAAAATAAAATAAAATAATTAGAGAAAAAATAAAGACCCTTTCACAGAAAACGCATTAAATTTGAATATTACATGAAAAGAAATATTTAGAAGCAAAGAAAAAAAAAATCAGTTTTGCACTTTAAATATATATATATATGTATATTATATCGAAAAACAGCCTTGAGATTGATTAAATTCTATATTGTTTTATGCAGTGAAATGTGAATAAATATCCATTCAGAAATTCTCCTTTTAAATGTATGAAGTGCTTTTGAAGTCAGTCACTTTACTATTTGTTAAAATATAAATAGTTAAAGTTCACCAACATCTGTAGCGTATAGTTGTATGAATGCATTTCGGAGAAAAAACACGGTGTCAAGTTTGAAGATTGAGTGCTCTATGTTTAATGAATCGGTAGGGAGGGGATAAACACCTGACTCACTGCTCGCAGCAAGTCAGGTAAAAATAAATCCCTTCTTTGAATTTACAAAAATAAGTATGCTAAAAAGAAAAAAAATCCAACTATTATTTGTTAATGATGCCTTTGAAAACATCGGACTCAAACGATAAAGGTTGAAATATGGCCGAAAATTCTGACTGGTAACGTTAAACGTATGGTACGATTAAGAGAAATACTGATACACTTTATGTTGTGAAACAAATTTTTATTTTATAGAAATTCTAATTTAAATTTCATGCTTTTCAAAGCTATCCAATTTTTATTTTATTAGTTTATTTATCTATATTTAGTTCTATATAAAAATTATAGATTCTATAATGTTGCATAACACTAAATAACGCAGGCGAAAATATATTTTAATTGGGAAAAGTCAACTGTGACAATTTTAAGCTGTAAATAAAGAATATTTCAAGCGATTAGCGACACTAGATAGTTACGTTTTTTAAGGGGCTACTTCAGTCAAATGAAAAGACCCGTTTGCTAATGCTAAACCTATGGAAGAAATATATAAAGATATCTCGGCTTCATTTCAATATTTTCAAAATTATTTTTTACATTTAATAGCTGAAATTGATCTGAATGTATGTCGTTTTATACTTTTTCAATTTCGGTTGCAGATATTTTTTATGAAAGTGCTTTCGTTTTCCAAATCGGTTCCGAAAATGAAAGAGTCCTCTTTAAAAATATCTGAAAACAAAATCAAAAAGTAGAAAACGGCCTGCTCACAGATCGATCTCAGCTATTCAACGCGAAAAATAAATAAATAAATAAATAATTCCTCTAAAAATATTGAAATGCAACTGAGATACCTTTATCAAAATGCTTTAATTAACGTGAAATTCGGATGTGCTATATTTTATCAAATAACAGTACTATTTTTTAAATACTTTTTCATTTTTCCAGTGAAAAATTTTAGAAGCCTGCAAATATTCAAAATATGTTACAAACTAAATAAATTTTATTTTACGTGATTCATATGCAAATGATTAATAACATGCAATTTAAGAGTAATTAAAAAAAAAAATATTCCACTCAGTAACAGGAATATTTCTGGCCATTTCGCGAATCAGTATTTACGTTTAAGCATTTCAGGCATGCGAACGTTGTTTTTTCTCGGAAAATGAAAAACGCTGTTCGATTTCTTTATATAACATTTTCTCCAAATTTTAAATCATATTTAAGAAAGTTTTATTTTACTTATTAATTTAATAATTTCTTAAGTTTACGAGTTAAAATAATTGCGATTTGAGGACAATTTCAAAAGGTATGATATCCACCAAATCAAAGGCTGAAATTTTACTATGTCATATTATCATCAAACTATGCTATATATTTGCAAAATTAATAAGTTTTGGGAATACATTAAAAAATTCAAAATCTGGTAGTTTTCAAATCTTTGTAAAAAACAAGGTTAAATTTTATTAAAATGTTCATAAAAATATTAAAAACCATACTTAAAAAAAATAAAAATTAAGTATTTCTTTTTAAATTTATTTGTCTCTGTGTATGTGCGCTTAGGACACTACTTTTTTTTTTCGATTTAAGATTACTCTGAAAATGCACCCCCCCCCCCCGACTTCACTCTCTTTGACAAACTTATAGATTAAATATTAAACGTAAAATCATAATCCTGACAGGTATACTCATTGAAATGATTTGGATTAGAATACTTATTTTAGTTTTCCATAAATGGATTACACCTTGAATTATGATTAATTTTTTTCTCATGACAACTGTTACCCACGTCTGCCACTTCCGGAAATATAGTTGAAAATGCAAGGTAAAGTTATCTGGAAGTTCCTTTGACCTTTTTCGAAATAATCGAAAAAAAAAAAAAAAAAATTATTACAGTTTTCGTGTAAAAAACTGAAAATTTCGAATTATGTGATAATTTCAGATTAAATGTCTTTGCGGAGTGTTTATTGAGAGTTGAAAAAATTATTAAGAAATTTTAGCGTGAAGTTATCATGCTCATAAAAAAGTGATATATATATATATATAGAGAGAGAGAGCGGAAGATTTTTACTGGTGGTTGTTTTGGGGTCTAGGTCATGGGATGATAATCGACGTGGATCTAAAAAAAAAAAAAAAAAAAAAAAAAAAAAAGCTAATCAGAAATTCCAAAATAAGGAGAACGCGATAGGTATTATTTCATACGAAACCTACAGGGTCATTCCACGTCAATTCAACCAATTTTTCCCCCATTTGTAACCCGACCCCCAGGGATTTGGATGAAACTTTGTGTGTACATTAATTCTATCATGAAATGATTCCATCAGAAATTTTTCCTTCCCAGACCTCATAGTTTGAGAGATATGGGGGGTCCAATTCTTAGGTTTTTCTCAAATCGCACATTTCTGAGTGTATATTCTGAGATTGCATTCCATCTTCAAAAAATTGTTTCTCTGGATCTAAAACATGAATCATCCTAAAAATATCACTATAAAAAGGTAAAAAGATGCAGATTTTAATAAAAAATATTTTAAAAATGTACTTTTAATATTTAGGATAAAAAAAGTCAGCCAAAGTTGAGAATTATGGTTATTTTTCCAAATTTTTGTGACTTCACGAAAAAGGCTGTACACAAAAAGGCAAATTAAATTTCCAATTTCTTTTTGTTTTAAATAAAAGTTTATACTTTGGGCTTTCTATCTATGAAATAAAAATGATGTGTTTCGCATGGCTTATGCAAAAATTTTGGGTACTTTCCAGTTACCCGGATGAGTGCTTTATTTTTATATATTACATATGCACACAAAAAAGCAAATGAAATTTCCCATTTCTTTTTGTTTTAAATAAAAGTTTATACTTTGGGCTTTCTATCTATGAAATAAAAATGATGTCTTTCGCATGGCTTATGCAAAAATTTTGGGTACTTTCCAATTAGCCAGATAAGTGCTTTATTTTTACATATTACATATGCACACAAAAAAGCAAATGAAATTTCCAATTTCTTTTTGTTTAAAATAAAAGTTTACACTTTGGGCTTTCTATCTGTGAAATAAAAATTATGTCTTTCACATGGTTTATACAAAAATTTTGGGTACTTTCCAATTAGCCGGATGCTTGTTTATTTTTACATATGCACATATGTATACATCTATATAAATGCAGATGTATTATACATGTACATATGTATGTATATAGACAGTATATTGATATATATAACACTGGTGCCCGTCTAACCGAAAAGTACCAAATTTTGCCTCGTTTTGAAAATCTGCACTAATTAAGGGGGAAAAAAATCTGACTAAGTTTAGCTGTGGTACTTAAATAATTACTGGAGTTTCTATGAGTTATTGAATTTAATGTTATTTGATGCAAAAACAAATTGGAAATTTCATTTTCCTTTTCATGTAGAGACTTTTTCATAAAGTCACAAAATTTTGGAAAAATAATCATGACTTTCAACTTTGGTTTACTTTTTCGTCCGTATATAAATCTCTATTAATTGCCCTAATTGCTTTTTTCACTTGCTTTTTATGCCGCTTAAATGGATCTCCACATTTATATAATTCATATTTCATTAAGAGCGAAATTCTGTGATGCTCACATATATTAATCAAACGGTTAATTTTTGTTTTATTAATGCAATAGTCCTAACTAATAAAAGTTCTTTTTCTGAATCACAGAGATTATCAATGTAGTCTATTTCTCTGTTATTTGTATAGCTAGTTTTGTGACATTCTAAACCAGTTAATATTACAATACTGCAAGCCTGAAGACTAGTAGAAGGTTTAATATCAGGCTCCATATTAAAACAATAAAGCAAAAAAAAATATTTATACATATCATAAACTATAAAATATGTAACGATCAGAATGTATTTTTTGTAGCACAGTAAAAGTTAAATCATTCTTCTATGATAAGAAACAACAGAATGGCAATAATTTGATTAACTTGATTTCAAAACATCTGCTTTCATACTAACGAGCATTACCCTGCCTTTATCAGAAGGTGTTTATACAAGGCAGGTGCAATTAAATATAGAAACAAATATAGAATACAACTATAGAAACAAATTCAAGTTCTGTTAAACATTTGTGTATTTAAACTTGCCAATATAAATATTTAAACTGATTAAAATTAACGAAGGAAAGGAAATACAAGGTTATGAACATTTTTTTAAACACAAATAATTAATATATAAGCATTCGAAAAAAAGAATGGAAATATGAGAAGAAAAAAATTTCTATTTTATACTGTACAAAAAATATCTGTTTTGAGTTTAATTATTGAAAATAAAAGTAAGAGATTCTTTAGATTGTCAAAACATGCCCATTATTAAATAACTAAATGAAATAAATGGACCATTCACTAAATTTAATGGGGAAACATATTACAGTCAGATTTTTTTTTAATCAGAAAAAACAAAGCCTAAACTTTACTTTGAAAATTAAAAAAAAACATGCATCAAATAACATTAAATTCAATAACTCATAGAAATTCCAGTAATTATTTAAGTACCACAGCTAAACTTAGTCAGATTTTTTTTCCTCTTAATTGGTGCAGATTCTCAAAACAAGGCAAAATTTGGTACTTTTCGGTTAGACGGGCACCAGTTTTATACATATATATATATATCAATATACTGTATATATACATATATATGTACATGTATAATACATCTGCATTTATATAGATCTATACATGTGTACATATGTAAAAATAAAACACGCATCCGGCTAATTGGAAAGTACCCAAAATTTTTGTATAAGCCATGCGAAAAACATCATTTTTATTTCATAGATAGAAAGCCCAAAGTGTAAACTTTTATTTAAAACAAAAAGAAATGGGAAATTTCATTTGCTTTTTTGTGTGCATATGTAATATATAAAAATAAAGCACTCATCTGGCTAATTGGAAAGTACCCAAATTTTTTGCATAAGCCATGCGAAACACATAATTTTTATTTCATAGATAGAAAGCCCAAAGTGTAAACTTTTATTTAAAACAAAAAGAAATGGGAAATTTCATTTGCTTTTTTGTGTGCATATGTAATATATAAAAATAAAGCACTCATCCGGATAATTGGAAAGTACCCAAAATTTTTGCATAAGCCATGCGAAACACATCTTTTTTATTTCATAGATAGAAAGCCCAAAGTGTAAACTTTTATTTAAAACAAAAAGAAATTTGAAATTTAATTTGCCTTTTTGTGTACAACCTTTTTTGTCAAGTCACAAAAATTTGGAAAAATAACCATAACTCTCAACTTTGGCTAATTTTTTTATCCTAAATATTACAAGTAAATTTTTTAAATATTTTTTTTATTAAAATCTGCATCGATTTATATTTTTGCAGTGAAATTTTTAAGATGATTCATATTTTAGATCTAGAGAAACAATTTTTTGAAGATGGAACTGCAATCTCAAAATACAGACTCAGAAATGTGCGATTTGAGAAAACCCCAAGGATTGGACCCCCCATATCTCACAAACTATGAGTTCTAGGAAGGAAAAATTTCTGATGGAATCATTTCATGATAGAATTAGTGTGTACACAAAGTTTCATCAAAATCCCTGGGGGTCGGGTTACAAGGTCTGGTTGAATTGACATGGAATGACCTTACAGTCAAAGATCTATAATCCGCAGACCCATAATTCAATGTTTCCTCATTGTTTTTTCATTTTTTTTTTTCTAAAAAAAGTTTTTGGATCACTAATTTGTAAATTTTTTAACTGTTTATTTCATTGTTTACATTCGTAAAATAACGTGAATTATAGAAAACAGTGGATTATGGGTGTGCGGATTATAGATCTTTGATTGTACCTAATAAATTTTGTTTCTTACGAAATCTACCTAAAATATAATTAGATTGATTTTGATTTATATTGAAATTCAGAAAAAACCTGTTACAAATGGGTTATTATAACCATGGTAGTATAAAAATTTAAAATGTTTTGTTATTTTTAATGCATAGTTTATATTTTAACAACATATAAGATTTTACTATAAATATAGGTATTATGTAAGTGTCGCACACAGATCTTTTTTTCAGTTTTTTATGGAAAGGCCCTAAAAAGGACAGATTACATAGGTCTAAGATTTAAAATTTAGAGATTTTTATTAACTATTATTATTCTTTATATTATTATTTATCATTAAAAGCGGCAGCCAACAAAAATATACGATTTAAATTGTGTGGATTCTCCAACTTATTAAAGAGCTACTCCATACCGTGTATGGAACAACTTCTCTGCATGTTGCTGCTGTTTTAGTAATGTTACTGTATCTTCCAGTTAAAACAACTCTGCTAATATAAAAATACAATTTTTTGTTGTCGATTTTACATAATATTTTATCTTAACAATATATAAACTAACAAATACATAGCATATATCTAAGCGTCACATGTAGAACATTTTGTCCGATTCTCATGGAATTGGGCCCTTGAAGTAAGTTATATTCGAAATTATCAATTTATACGTCTTATCCCACCAGCCTTATGTATTTATTGCAGTATTATATAGTTAGATTTTTTCTAGTTTTTCTGATAACAATAAGCACAACTTATAAAAAATCTCTGGATTTTTACGTGTTTATTAACATTTAAAATCATTAGGTAATCTTTTTGGGAGGTTCTCTTTTTTTTATTATCGTTGCGGTTGTACTCTTAAAAGATAGTACATAATTTATTTAGAGCATCTTTTAAAAAATGCTGGTTTCCATATTGCTACCAGAGAAAGCTGACAGGATGTTTGCAAAGTTCAGTTTAAAAAAAAAAACATATGTTGTCAATCGCTTTCAAACGGTCCTCAAAGCCCTCCCCCCCCCCTCCTATTTTGGATAAAAGGTTGATTGTTCTTTACGTTATGCAGAGACCGCATATTTAGATATTTACTACTACATCAAAGGTTTACTAGTGCATAAACTATTTATGCAAAACTGATAGTCTCTTGCTTGTTTGTATTTATCACGGCCAGTTATCTACACTTGGGATATAGGGTCTAATGGGGGGAAAGGCGGTGTCCTTTGTGGTGGTTTTCTAAGGGAACCTAACCCGTATATATGCAAGGAAATCCAAAGTTCGAAGAAAACCACGGAAAACGTCGAACGGTTAGGCAGACCGCGATTGGGCTCGAACCCAGTACTTGCCGGCTACCAGTATTGGAGGCTGAACTTCTCGGCAACTAATGATGGGGATATTAGTCTCTTACAAAAGTTAGACTTTAAAGGAACATCCCAGAGTTTTATAACAATGTTAAAGTTTTCCATTTTTTTTAAAGAAAAAAAAGAAAGAAAACGTATAAATTAAAAGCTAAATAGCGAAAAATTTGTTTTATTTAATTTTAATGTTGAAAATTGGGACACCTTTCATAAAAATTATCAAATTGTAGATTTTTTTTTTTTTTTTTTTTTTTTTTTTTTTTTTTGTAAATTGAATTTTTAGAAAGATTTTTTAGAAAGATTAGACACTGTCGAGCTTCATTTCTCTTTTTATTTACTGTATTTCTTTTAATAAAAAATAATCAACCAAATAATGTAAAAATTTAACTTCTTGCTCATTTTTAAGTTGAACTTCATTATAGTCAGATATTTGAAAATTATTAAAACAGTTTCAGCGATTCATGGGGAAACTATATGGGTTTTATAGCCATCTTCTAAGTTTAGAAATATTCCTAAAATTTACAGATTGGAGTAAAAATGATAAATTTTGTGTAAAAGTATAATAAAAATAAAAGAAGTTTAGCTGTATAAAGTGAAAAACTTTTCATTGATGTACAGTAAGCCAGTATTATATAGTTAGTATCGCATTAGTAATAGAAATTAAAAGTACTAAAGTAACTAAATTAGGGACCGCTATAATATTTCCGTACCATCAAATCCACAGCGAAATTGGGGACCAAAGGTTTTTTCAGAATTTTGATATGGCCTGCCACACGTTACCTGAAACTCAGGGATTTTCTACTAATATAAGATATTTTGTTTATTTAGCCCAATTCCGCTTTCAGAAATAATTAAATAGGTTTATGCAGCTTCATATTGTTTCAATAATTGTAGATTTAGAAATAACTAGCTCAAGTTAACAGGGTCCGCATTATTACTTTTGTATATTAAAACTAGTTGATATGTTTTAAAAGTACTCAAAATATCGTTTTAATACTTGATTATTTTTTTAAACTACAGCGAGTTTTCAGATTAATTGTACGAGTTATATTTTAATTTTGAATAAAATTACTTAATATTTCAAAACATACAGATTCCAAATTCTCTATTTTCTTATTATCCTTTACACGTGAGATTTTAAACAATTTTATGAAAAAAAATAAAAATAAATAAAAATAAAAATAAAAATAAATAAAAACTCGACAACTCTTCTTTTTAGCACTTTCCAACAAAGTTGAAAAGTGCTTATGCATTCGGTTTGTCTGTCCGTCTGTCCGTCTGGCCGTCTGTCCACGCTCTAACTCCCGTAAATATACTCGGATTGCTATGAAATTTTTATACGTTATTGAGGTTTACCCTAGCACGAACCCTATTGAAAATGAAGTATCTACCATGATTAGTTTATCTACAGAGAGAATCAAAAGTTTCCCATTACATTATGGCCTAAGGGGAAAAATCTTTAATATACTCAAATTGCCATGAAATTTTAGGACGTTATAGATGTTTACCCTAGCACGAACTCTACTTAAAATGAAGTTTCTACCATGATTAGTTTGTCTACAGGGCGAATCAAAAGTTTTCCATTGCATTACGGCCTATGGGGAAAAATCGTTAATATACTCGGATTGCCATGAAATTTTAGGACGTTATTAACGTTTACCCTAGCACAAGTCCTATCGAAAATGAAGTTTCTACCATGATTAGTTTATCTACAGGGCGAATCAAAAGTTTCCTATTACATTACGGCCTATGGAAAAAAATCGTTTCAAAGGAATTTTAAAGATGTTATACCCTGTCAAACATATTAAAATATGCATTCTATAAAATATAAGGTGAAAATGTAGCTATTATTCTTTTACAGGGCCACACAAAAGAATTCCATTAGATAATGGTAAAAGGGGGAATTGTGTGACATTTTTTAAAGATTTTAAGCTTTTTCATGTATAATAAAATTGATATATGTCACTGAAGCTTAATATAAATTATACACTACTGTCTTGCATAATATGAAGTACATAGCATTTACAGGGCCATACAAAAGATTTCAAATAGTATATTCTTTCCAAAGTACCGTATATGTGTCTGATGATGGCTGATGGAGGGATGAAATGCATTTTAATTATTATATTCGCGTTTATATTTCGTTAAAGATATGCACATTATATGGTGTATATAAATGTTATAGTTAATATACAGGGCTACCCAAAAGAGCTAACCAACGTTACTGAATATGAGCGTAAATTATTTAAAGGTGGTTCTTAAATAAGCTATGCATTTTTACGCTGAGCTGCATTCAATTTACTGAAAAATGTTTGCAGAATATAGATAAAGGGATATACAGGGCCACGCAAAGAATTCGGTACATGGACGCCTATGAATGATGATTTATGAGAATGTGATTTCAGTTGTTTTAAAAGTGTTTTAGTTTATAATAAATTTTAGCCTAATGCTGACTTGTAATAAAGGTACAATGTAAACTACAGGGCTGAACAAAAGTATTCAAGTATGTTTCCATCTAATAGTAAGAATTGCTGAAAAAGAAATTTCAAGCTACTGGGTATTTTCTTGCTAAGCTAAATTTTCCCATTATATGAACTGACATATGAAATACTGGGCTGTTCTAATGTACTGGAATACATATTTGGGTATATTTGGCTATACACAATGATTTCCCTAAATAACAAAGTTTTGTTAAAGATTTCATTAAGTGTTGGGAAGTGCTTCATAATCTATGCTTAACGTATGATTTTTCTTACTTGTTTCAATTTTCAATGACTAACTACTGCCGATAAATTTTTTTGATTGGTAATTTTTTTTTTCTATTTTATCGATAAACTGAATTATTTTACTTAATGTTTAAAAACATACAAATCATAAATTATATCATATTATATCATTCTTAGCATAAAAGATTTTGAATAATTTTAGGAAATCAAATAATAACAAATATTTGTGTTAAAAAGTCTTCTTATTATAATTATGTATCATTAATTATTACAGACTCTTGAAACTCGTAGAACACTTGGAAACAAAATGTATTTTTGTTCTTAGGTGAACTATGATATTTTGCAACAATATGAAGCTGCAGATTAAGAAACAATACGAAGCTGAATATTATTGAAACAACATGAAGCTGCATAAACCTGTTTAATTATTTCTGAAACCTTCCATTTCGGTATTATTTTAAAAATATCAGATCTACTATCAAAAGAAAAATAATCACTGAAAGAAAATCAAATGTAAAATTATATATAAGATTTATCAGATTCACAACGACGTAATCTGTACTCAAGTTATTCAGCAGAATTTATTTGTTATATTTTGATTTACAAAATTTTAAATTTTATTAACTTTTTCTTAAAGTTTTTATTATTTTTATTTTTTTAGAGATACTATTTGCAGTTACCATGGCTGTAAATAAATAACTTCCCACTATTAGCTTAAAAAATTGAAACGGACCACCATAATCTATTATTATTGTATTATTAATAGTATTATTATTATTGTTGTTGTTGTATGCTTAAGCTAATCACAATATTCAGATTTTAAAAGATTCTGTTTTGGAAAACCACATGTTTCAAAAAATTTTGTCTGCTTCAAAACTTTAGCTGATGAGTGGTAACGTAGTTAGGAAATCTTTTCAAGAATTTTACACAGTGGGTGATAAGAGAGGACAGTTCGCTGCCTCGTTTCTCTTTGAAAAGGTAGTCAAACAAGGTAGTGATTAGAGAACGATGATCTTTCAAAAGGGGACCGCAGGAACTTTCAGTAAAATCTATTTCGGCAAAGTAATGTCGAATGGGTATGGTCAAAGTCTGTGGGTCAATTTTAGTGTAGGGAATAATCTGTTGGTTCCCATAAGGATTTGGTTAGATTATTTTTCTTTAAAGTTTTTTACGTTACAGAAAATACGATCCTTAAGTATGTTTAATATATGTTACTATAAAAATATGTAATAATATACAAAATTAAGTGTGTGTGTGTGAGGGGCGGGATAAGATTAATATATATAATTAATTATATTAATTATATTATATTATATTAATTATAATTAATATATCTACATTATGAAGGGCAAACGTATCTGTGCGTAACGCATACGGGATTTTGCGAATGGCATCACTTTCAAATTTTAAATGAAAATTCGTTATTACAATTTTGGCTATTGCAAATTTACAAACTTCTAACCATCGACCATTTTCAATTTTTACACCATCGTATACGGAAAAAAATGTACTTTTAAATACAATTTATTTGAAATCTGTATCTTAGTTACTTTTGAAATATTATCTTTTTTGTAGTCTTTAATGCCACTTTTCTTAGTGTGGCAACAGCCATACCCCATTTCTATTAAATGCAAAGGAAAAAAGGGGAAAAATTGATTATCTTTATGTTGCCATTTTCTCATTAAATGGGAAAAAAAAAGGAATTTAAGTAAGCTCCCGGAGAATTTCGATTTCATTTAGAAAATTTGATTTACACTTAAAAGAAAACGAACAGTTTAATATTTGCTTCAGCTAGCCATCGAGATTTCAAGTTTTGAATCAAAATGAGCAAGTTAAAATACAATTTTTTGAAATGATGAATATAAATATGAAATGTGCATTTGTAAATTTTGATATTGTGAAAATGATGTCGGGTTTAGATTTCATCGTGAAAAAATTCGTTGACTAAGTCAAAGTTGAATAAATTATGCTTTTTTTCATTTTGGAACACTAGCATAAGAGCCTTAATTGATAATTTTATCACAATAACATAACTTTATTATTTTTTATTGCTTACATGTACGATTAAATTTTAATTTTATCAATTTCTACAACTGAGTTTAATAGAAATAGTATTTTGTTAACTTTAAGTCAAATACGATTTGTTTAAGGCCCCTGTATTCGCTCGAGGAAACGCTCGCGAGCTAATGCTATTCCTATGAAGAAGCATTTTTTTAAATAACTCTCGCATTTTGATTTTTTTTTTTTTTTTTTTTTTTTTTTTTTGCATTGGATAGCTGAGGTGCATGCCGACCGCACTTTTTTTACTTTTTCGATTTGGGTTGCAGATATATTTTTAAAAAGCACTTTCAGTTTCGAAACCGGTTTTGAAAGTGAAACTAACTTAGTAAAAAATATCTGCAAGCAAAATCGAAAAAGTAAAAAAGGTGCGCTATCGGCATGCACTTCAGCTATCCAATGCAAAAAAAAAAAAATTAATAATAATAATAATTAAAAAATGTCAAAATGCGAAAGAGTTATTAGAAAAATGCTTCCCCATAGAAATAGCATTAGCTCGCGAGCGTTTCCTCGAGCGAGGACAGGGACCTTAAGAGTTAGACCTACTAATATAAGGCGCATTTTTACTATAACTAATTTTGTTGGTTTGTTATAAATCAATGAAACAAATCCTTCTTAAACATTTTCTTCCGTCAAAATTTGGCGGGTTCTACCTTGCAAGATTAATAGTAAACGTTCTATTTTTTTTTTTTTTTTTTTTTTTTTTTTTTCAAATTAAAAATTCAAATTTATGTTTTTGATTTTTAAAGTCATTTTTATCTGTAACTGATTTCATAATAATGAAACTTTTTTTTCTTTTTTTTTTATGTGATTAATAATAATAACAATATAAACATGTTTCAAATGCCGTATTCACACAATTGTATCATCATTATTACTATTAACATTATTATTATTATTATTATTAGATAAAATCTCTTTAATTTTGTTAAATTTTACATAAAATTTGCATCCGAAAAATAGAGAAAGAATTAAAATCAATATATTTTTACTTTTACTAAAATTCGGTTTTGTTACCGAATAGTTTAAATTCCTGGGTGACTGAAGAACAATATTTCGGAACACTTTTCGAATCTACATTAATTATTGTGTAAACATAAAATAAAATTTTAAATGTGCATTTTACTATAATTAAAAAAATTGAGAACAAATGTCTTATATTTACAAGATTAGTCCTATTTTTTCTGTGAAAATATTTTTTCACTTTTCAGGATATTTACCGTCTTGTCACCTCTGGACACCATCTTCACAAATAACATGTTGCGTATTTTTGACAATAATAATAATAAAAAGATCGATTAACCTCCGCAAAATTTTATCATTCTGTTTTTTCTAATTATTAATTATTATAATTACTATTTTTATTTGAACAAGGTAAAATCTCTCGGTAATTTAATTTTGTCTATTTCTTTCTGAAACTTCAAATTTACCTGCTATATTTCGGAAACTGAGAATTGTTACAATGCAGCTCAGTGAAATTTGACTATGGGGATCGACACATTATTTCGACACCCCAAATTTCATCAAAACCGGTGATACCACCGTCAAGCGTCCCCTTGTTACGAAAAAAAAAAAAAAAAAAAAAAAAAAAAAAAAAAAACTAAGTTTATCTACAATTTGTCGGAGAGTGAAAATTGCTATTTCTTTATTACTCTTTACAAAAATATTGAAATTTAATTTTTTGGCTCATTTTATCCGAATTTCATACTTTTATTTTTACTAATAAGCAAAAAAAATCTTAAAAAACATTAATTTCTTACAGTATGTATCTGTATGTATAAAATAACTTTTCCTGATTTACTGACTCACATACGCCGTAACAGCCAGCCCAAACTAATCCATATACATATACGAGTACCAAATGATATGAAATTATACCTTATATGCGCCGAAAGTTCATTTAAGAAGTGAGTTTTTCAAATTTTACGTCCTAGGGAAGGAGGGATAATTTGGGACATGTCTCTCCATATCTAAAGGGGGAAAAAAAAGATATATTTAAAAAATATTTTTGCTTCAGAATATTACAAAAAATATTTAAAACCAGGTTATGGTGATATTAATTTTTGGCTTACAATTTCTGAAAATCATCGCTAACTTTTAAATGCATCCAGACACTGATCTAGGATACATTTAAAAACTTCCTTGCTAAATGAAATCGAGTGTAACAATTATTCTTGCTGAACTGTCATTATTTGGGTAAATTGCATTACTTATTTACTTTTATTTTAGTCTCTTTTTTGACAAACAGTTACATTACCCTGTGAAGTTTTTCGTCCATTTTTTCACTATTTCTTTTAGATTTTAAATTATTTGTTTTAATTCATAGAAAAAAGTAGGAAATTAAAAATTTTATTGCTTAAAAAAATTTCTTATAATTATACTTCTTAAATAACTCAAAGTAAATGCCCCCCCCCCCCTAAAAGAAAGTTCTTGTTTACCTAGATGTAAGTTTTTTTAGTTAAATATTATGTAAAATTGTTTTAACCCGGGAGGACGCGCGCAGGGCCTAAAAGACCCGGAGTGCGTGTGGTTTTTACAATTGTAACTACTAATTTTTTTAAAGTAATATTCAACTTATTTAATCACAAAATTTGTAAGAATTGTCTCCGTATTAATAAAGTGACTGTTATAATTTGATTTTATAGATGGTAAAATTAAAACCATTCATACCCTGGGTAAGCGCGCGTTCTCCCGGGTTAAAAGGAAACATTTTAATTGCTTTAAACTTTGAAATAGAAAAAGTATTCGGCCGAATAGTTACTATTCGTTTTAATAGTAACTATTCAGGTAGCAGAATATTCGGTATTCGGTTCATGTGGGCCGAATATCCAGAATTCTGTATTCGGCCAATACCACTACGATGTGTCACAAATTTAAACAATCGGTGTATCCAAATTTAAACAAACTTAAAATTGGACACTCCTATTGCGTCCATCAATGTTCTCAGTCAAATTTGTATGATTTATATATTAAAGGGAAATAGAATTGAGCATTATTTTGTCTGTGTAAACCTGGAATTCGTATCGATTTATATATATATTTTTAAAAAATCTATCCAAATAAGCCGAGAGTCGAAGACCCATTACTTACGGCACCTTATACTAGAGGTCTGCGCGGGTCGAAATTTCCAAGCCCGATCCTGGCACGAAAGTTAAAATTTCGGCCCGAGCCCGACCCGTCCCGAACGAAAAAAATATTGGCCCGACCCGGCCCGGCTCGAGTAAATTTCTACAGAACATTGATCTTTACTTTTACGGAAGAGTTCAGACCAAAAGAGCTTATTTTAGTCTTTTTTTTTTCCATGTTTATAATCTCCATTTATGCAGAAGTGCCGTATACTACGATATTTATGCTTTTAATGAGCCTTTGCTTGTTGTATGTAAATGTTTCAGTTGTCATTAGTATTATTAATCCATATTCCCTGTAATAAAGACAAAAAAATCTAAAAAATGGTATATGGTAAAAATAAAATCTTCTAAGACAAAATCGCTTTAGGGGAAAAAAGAGAAGAATTTTTTTTTTTTTTTTTTTTTTTTTCAGATGTAAATGTTTAATATATTTTTTCTCGCGTATTGTTATATTCATTTTGCATGAATGAACAGTTTAAAAGTTTTCAGTTTTAAAGAAAATTCCGTCATAATCATGTTTTTTTTATGTGTTTAATTCTATTTTAAAACGCCTAATAATTTACGATTCTTTAAAAAAAAAATAAATTCTAATGTTTAATTGTAGAATAATGACGACTTTAAAGTATATGCCTCTATGTAAAAATTTTTGGACCAAGCGAATTTTACTGATTTATGAACAGACTTGGCCACGTCGTGAAAAGGATTTTCATACGGGATGGTTATTACAGGAACTGACTATTTTGGTCCGTGAAGATTAGAAAGAATAAAATCAGACTCGGCTTTGTAACGGAAAAAAATACGTTAGGTCCGGCCCGGTACTCCATGAAAAAAATTAAGGCCCGAGCCCGGCCCGAATGCCGTTAATGGAAATCGGAACGTGCAGATCTCTACCTTATACCACCGAATATCTTTTGCTAAACGATCCTAAAATTAGAACTGGGGGAGGGAGGGTTATAGGTTAGCACACGCCGGAATTTCGAGGGAAGGGCCGGTCCGGCTGGTTTGCATCTTCACACTTCACGCCTCTACCCGGTCCCCAAAGAAACCAGTGTAAACAGGGCCGGCCCGGTCCGATGGCCCAACTGAATTTCTACAAAAAATTCAAAATTTTCTTAACACATAATTAAGATTCTTTTGAAGAATATTGCATACGTATTTATCGGAAAATTTTATAATACATGTATTTTAAAATTAAATTTTTCAGAAAATACTGTCAAATTTAACGTTTTAAATCTAATTTTAGGCAGCAACAGCACGGAATTTGAGAAAATCTACAGCCACGTGACAAGAATAACTTATATCTCGAAAATTAATTTATTTATCAAAAATGAAAACCGTTATTCGATTTCAAACCTTCTTTCTTTAATATTCAAGCTTATCAATTCTATGCCTTTATAGTTAAAATTTAGTAAGAAAATGTGTTTCTTGTTTCAAGTTTTACGTTGTTGAGAAGTGAATTTGAGGATCACCTTAAGGTATATTTCAAAAGATTACGTTAACACAAATTCTTTATTGCTATTAATATTTTTTACAAAAACAAAATATACTGCCATCCATACATATCTTGAGAAAAATTAAATCCATTTATGGCCCGTCTCGAATATGTCGAAAAAAAAAAAATTACAAGTATGATCTCGGCCCAGCACGAATGTGTTGTTAAAAAAAATTTAACCCGTCTGAGACCCTGCAACTGCCCGATGCCGATCTCAATAATGCACATGTTACATTTCTGTACTGATGTTGTCAAACTAGCTTCGGCTCGTGACGCACATTTACACTTATTCTCGAGAGTCATATTCATTGAAAATATCTCATATGCTATAAATTTCGTTGATTTTTTTTACATTAGGCCGGTAGGCCTGCTATTTTTTTTTTTTTTTTTTTTTTTTTTTTTTTTTTTTTTTTTTTTTTTTTGGCTCTAAGATCGGCAGGCCCCTTCAATTTTATTCCGACTCTGCCTGGCTAGTTTAAAAAATTGTCCTAATTCTGCCAAACAGTCGAAAATTCACATTCATTTCGCTAATCCGACCCCAGCCTGGATCTGGCCAGGTAATGGCTTCAGCAGAGATCCTATTGTCTTTTGCAGAGTATATATTTTTATAATTTTTTTATGTATTACAGAATACCTCAAATTTCTAATTTTAAACAAGCCAAAATTGGTGTGAATAAGAGAGGGGCGACCACTTCCTTCGTTAGTGTTTACTCTTGAATTTGTAAGATTTTATAATACACACAAACATATATATATATATATATATATATATATATATCGAGCTTAGAGTCATAGGTCCATTGCCTTCGGCTACGTACACCCTCAAATTCCCAAATTTCTAAAAACTGATTGTTTTCATTTCAGTATACACTCTCGAATTTGTATGGTTTTGTGTTTTAAAATGAAAGTTAATTCAGTTGAACCTAATACAAGGGACTCAGTGAATTCAGCAGCGTAACTCTCGAAATTATAAGATTTTATTCTTTTATACGAACCTAACTCAATCGCATACACCGTTGAATTCGTATGATTTTGCATTTTTAAACTAATCTAGAAAGGACACGTTCCACTCTCATCCTCACTCCACCCCGCCTCAACGTGTTTTTAACGCTTCATTAGTAGTTTTAATATTTTTATTGTTGTGATACAACAAATTTATTTTCACAGTACTCGCTCTAAAATATAAAAAGGCATAAATATACAAGAATTAAAAATTACAATCATTTGGTAAGTTTACTATGAACATTCCGTAAACTCAATGTGCAACCCCCCCCCCCCCCTCGACTCCTAAACAGAATGCATTTGCTAAGCTACCGTTAGTGCTACTGTTATTGATCATAGAATTACTATTATTGTTGTATCTGACCGTCTTTTAAGAATTGACCACATTACCTTATTCTCATGTCAAAAGATTAATTTTTGGAAGCACATCTGCATACATGTTTCAAAGAATATTGTCAGAAATCCCCTAAGCTAATGAATGGTGGTTTAGAAAGTATTTGAAGATTTTTACACAGTGGGTGGGAAAAGGGGTCGACCGACAACTCGTTTTTCTTTCAAAAGGAAGTTTGAAAATTCATCGCAGACACTTGTAATAAACCTGTTCGGTTGCTTTTTGTGACAAAATAATTTGGTTACGGACAATTGTTGAGTAGGAAATAATATGTTGTTTCACAATTATTTGCATTAAAGAAAATGCGATCCTTTAAGTTTGTTGAATATGTTACTTTAAAAATATATATACAATTGAGAAAAAAAAAAAAAAAAAAAAAAAAAAACTAGTAAGATTTAAATATTTATAGTGAATATTCTAATTTTTTACAACTTAAAAACTTAAATTTCTGTTACATTAATATTTTTATGTGTAATTAATTTTATACTAATAAGACTTTTTTTTTTTTTTTTTTTTTTTTTTTGCACGTGAATAATAATAGTAATAATATAAATCTATTTAAAATCCCGTGTTCACACAAATATATTAGTATTATTAATGTTATTATTATATGATGAAATTTCTTTCTTTCTTTTTTTTTAATTTTACATAAAATTTGCATCTGAAACTATACAAAGAATTAACATCAATATATTTTTAGTTTTATAAAAGTTCATTTTTCTTAGCGAATAGTTTAAACTTCTAAGTAGCTCTGAAATAATATTTTGGAATGCAACCCGAAACTGTATTAGTTTGTAAACATGAAATAAAACTTTAAATGTGTGTTTTATGGGGAAAAAAATCTGAACAAACGTCTTATATTTAAAATATTGGTACTATTTTTTCTGTTAAACTACTTTTTGATCATCCAGGGCATCCATTATCTTGTCACCTGTGCACATCATCTTCACAAATAATATGTTGAGTATGTTTAATAATAATGATAAAAAACCTTATTAACATTTGCAAAATTTTATCATTCTGTTTTTTTTTTTCTAATTAATTAATTATTAATATACTTTTGAACAAAGTAGAATCTCTCCATAATTTAATTTTGTTTATGAATTTCTTCAAACTACAAATTTTAAAATCCACCTGCTATATTTTGGAAATTAAGGATGTTCTTATGAATCCGATGAAACTCCATGGAATTTGACTATGGAGATCTCTACCTGCACCCCAAATTTCATTAAAATCGGCGATACCACTGTCGGGTGTCCCTTTGTCAGTGAAATACTGCGAAATTTGAATGTAACCAGGATCTGACTTATGCAGTGTCTTTATGGAAATTGCCCTTTCCCCCTCTTTGGAGCCCTCCCCCCATGAGAGTAATTAGGATTTTCACTAAAAAGTGCTCTTTTAGTGAAAGAGCTCTTTAGGATTTTTATTATTATGATCAAAATCCAAATATTTTCAAAGAATTAAGATGGTAAAAGGGGTGCTTCTTCCTTTCTTTGCTTCCAGTACTCCATTTATTTATGCTAAAAACAAATTAAATTAGAAAATTAATAACCGAAGTAAATTTTCCATTTTTAGGTAGATTTTTTATGAAATACTACCTATTGCGGTCGCTCCCATGTTGGAATTTCTTAAATTTTTTTGCAGATCTACGCCGATCGTGACCTCTAGACCCCAAAACTACCATTAGTAAAAAAAGTTTATATACATAAATACTTACCAATTGTTGTATATATATATATATAACTTCTACAGTTCTGTTCCAGTCTCTTTCAAACTGATACATAAAATCAAGGGGTATAAAATAACGGCTAAGTTCGTTAATGGGCAAAATCGGTTCAAGGGGGCGGAAATAGGGAGGGTTTTTGTGGAAACAGAAAAATCGCCATAACTTCTTAATTAAAATAGATATCAGATGGGTTTAAAGTTTATATTACTTCTTAAAAATTGGCCAAAATTTTATGTATGACAGATTTTTGATAAATTTAGAAATGGGCTCAAGGGGCGAAAAAAACAGGTTTATTGAGAGAAAAAAATCATAGCTTCGTCAATTCTCAAAATGTCAAATCCAACAAAATTTTGTGTAAATGTTCTCAACATTATCTAAATCTTTTGTATTTACAAGTTTTTGATAAGACTAGTTTTTACCGATAAAAGAAAATTAAAAACGAAAACAAAAAAAAGGAGTGAAAAAAGACAAAAATCCTTGCATAAATGCAGGTTAGGATACCTTAAAAAGAACCCCACGGAATGTACCTGTCCTTGGACCTATATTCCTAGTGCAGAAAATCGGCCGCCATAAATAATGCATCTTATCTGGCATAAAATATCGAAGATTAAATAAAATGAAGATTGCAATTAAAATATGGTAACAGAAAGCACAAAAGTTGACATTTTACCACTATCATATCTAATTTACCAAAGTATTTCTCTATGTTAAAGTTATAATGCATATAAACTTAAGACATTCAACATTTAAATTACCATTTATTAATTTGCGAATAATCAATTATAGGAATGGGTTAAAATTTTATTAATGGCCCTGTTACAGACAAAACAATAGATTTATCTTCAAATATTTCAATGTAAACTGTAAGGAAAAATCTGTACAGTAACTAAAATAGTACATTTGTATTCCAAGATTTTTTTCATATCTATCTATATTATAAAGGTCAAACGTATCTGTGCGTAACGCATACGTCATTTTGCGAATGGCAACACTTTCCCTTGCAATTTCGGTTTTTCCATTTTTGTTACTGCAAGTATGATACTTCTAAACATGACATATTTTAAATTTTTACACCGTCGTATAGAGAAAAAAATATACTTTTAAATGCAATTTGTTTCAAAGCTGTATTTCAATTTATTTTTGAGATATTAATTTTTTTTTTTTTTTATAGTTTGTAGTACCAATTTTGTAACAGTGGCAACAGCTCATTTTCTCCTAAAATTGAAAGAAGAAATGAATAAAAACAAATTAAAATGCGTATAATGAGTGAAATGTATCGTCTGTGATCGTGTTAATTTGGAATATATATATATATATATATATATATTACATTTGTATTTATATAAAACATAAGAGCGTCAATTGATAACATCATCACAATAACTTATCTTTATTATTATTTACTGATTACGTATAGAAATAGTATTTTGTTACTTTTAGCTTAAAATAATATTTGTTTGAAAGTTAGACTGACCAATATAAGATGTATTTTTTTTTTACTGTAACTAATTTTGTAGATTTATTATAAATGAATGAAACAGTTCCTTCTGAAACATTTTATTTCGTCGAATTTCGACGGGTTCCACCTCGTAACGATAACAGCAAAACTTCATGTAACCGAGGAAGGTTACATGAGATTTTCTGTTACCGAACATGAAAAGTTATTGGAATCAACTAAAAAACCTTAATAACAATACTTTTTTTTTTTTTTTTTTTTTTTTTTTTTTTACAGAGTACTTCTAGATTTTTTGGTTTCTTATTTTCTGGTAAATAATTTATTATGAAGAACTTGGATTAGTACTGTACTGTATCGCAATTTTCAATTCTTTATCTAACCATGCCATTTTAATTATTTTATTTGTTTGTTTTTTGGCCTGTGGGGGAAAAGGGGATTTCCATGCCACCCCCACCCACCCTTTTTATTTTATTGAATTCCGAAATTTGGAGTCGTTTTCCATGTCAAAGTACCAATACCACTAAGGGAAGAAAGCATGCGTGTTTATTATTTCTATTATTTCTCTTTTATTGACCTGGATACTAATGAATAGGTTCATTTTTTATAAATCCTTGAACTTGAAATATGTGAAATATTGGCTGAAATTGCTGTTTTTGCTGTTGATTTTTACAAGCCAGAAATTTAATAAAAACTACATTGTAGAAATATAGAACAATGAAGATCATTCCAGCTCCATGGGTTTTTGCAATAAAGTTTATCGAAACTATAGATGTTAAGTAAACATGTATAACCATTGAAAAATCAGAAAATATCATAACCTTTGTTGTTCATAAAAAGAGAAGAAAAATGTGGGAAATAATTATCAAATCCTTACCATTTCTGTTATATTACCCATGATTGCCACAAAAAGCCACATATTCAGTTTGATTTTGAAAAATTATATTTGACATATTAAAATAATTTGATATTGAGTTAAAACAGCATTAGTTAATCTTTAATAAATCTGGTCGAAATTTTCAACAAAAATCTTCGAGAAAAAGCTAATGAAATAGCAAATTTGCTCATTTCTTTTCTTGCGTATCATTTAATTTATATTCATTAAAAAAAACTTTATTTTCTGACAGCGCGGTTTGATGCTTTCTAAATTTTAGTTAAAAACAAATAAATAAATATGTAATATTGAGAATAATACTCATCCTTTAATAACATATGTGACCACAACTGTTAGTAGAAATGCAAAATCAGAAAAGTTGTAATGACAACATAACTTTTCTATTTGAAAAGCCTGATTTATTTAAAACAATTACACGAATTGTTTTAGCAATCATGTCTGCGTACAAAGAAATGATCGAAATACTACTTTGTCTATGTTTTCTTAAATAAATTTACAAAAAGAAAGGGCTGTAATTTATAGATGTAAAATATCAAGAGCACCAGACCTTTTTTTTCTTTTAATTGTGATATTTTTTTTTAATTATGTTCAGCTTGACATAAAACCCTGATTTCTCGAAAACAACGCGAAACGAAATAAAACCACCGTCATGCATTAGGAGTGCTAGTTTTAGTACTTTACTAAGCTTCTCAGGTGAAATAGACAAGTTTTACTCTTATCTTGAAATTGGAGAACGGAAACATGCTGTTGTCTATTATCTTCCGGAACGGGTTTCCGGACCTGCAAATCATTAATACCCTGTTACATGGGGAAAAAATGCATATTTGAAATACTTGGATACTTGAAAATTATCACAGCATCTACCGAAAGAATCCTTTATAGTTTAAGATTTTAAGGGTGTATCTTGATTCAAACTGCTTATTTTCCGATTTATTTTTGAATTCCTTTTTTGCTCTCAAATGCACCAAACTTTCAAAATCTCTTATTTGGAAAGTACACAAGGTGCCGTGATTGTCGATTCTTTGATAAATTCAGAAAATATTGCAAAAAAGTAATCAAAAACGGCATTTCGAGCCGATTTTTCCGAAGCGGGAGATATGGGAGCGAAAAAAAGGTTCATACTGATAAGGTACTTGTTTATAAATCGCATTCTAATGAATTGAGCGTAAAATGATATCACACGGCACCTCATACGTCCCTTCAAGAATCCCCTCAGTAAGTTTCATGTTTCTACTTTTAAAAATGCGTCTGAAATTGTATTGGAAAATTTCGAGCTGTTGAAGGTGTAAAAGCGTTCTTTCGAATACACCCTTAAAAGCATTCTTGCTTTACTTCAAAGAAATACAATAATATTTGAAGCGTATCTCATAGAATCAATGATTTAACTAATAATTCCAATCCGTGTTTTTCTTCTATGATCTTTTTTTTTTTTTTTTTTTTTCCCTGTGACATTTTAATTTTCTTATAATTATCTCTAAAGACTTACTTAGAGGCGGATTACCCATTAGGCTGAGTAGGCTGAAACCTAGGGGTACGGAAGAAAAAGGGGCCCCGATACTATGATTTTTTTTTTTTTCAGATTTTTTTCTTCATATCAGTTCTAGAACGGCCGTTTTAAACTTTTTCCCCCCTATTTTGTTTGCAGTTTTTTTAATAAAGTTACTTTTACTTTCGAAACCGATTCAGAAAGTAGAAGTATCCTAATGAAAATAATGATAATAATAATAACAAAACCTTCAACAATACTAAAAAAAGTTCAAAACGCATTTGTAGAGAAGATATCATCTATCCAATGCAAAAACTGCTTAAAAATATTGAAATGCAAACGAGATGTTTAAAAAAATTTCTACCATAGGATTAACATTAGATTTGGTTTGGTTTATTTTATGTCGGCCGATTATCTACATGTGGGATATAGGCCCCAAAGGGGGGGGGGGGTGTCCTCCGTGGGGGGGGGGGGATCTCTCTAAAGGTACCTAATCCCTTTTCAAACAAGGATTAACATTAGAGAGTGGGTGTTTTTGCTTGAAGTAGCTGCTTAAGAGGCTACACCAGGACTATAGAATAACATCAGTGAATCAAATCAGATAATTCTGCGCAAAAAGCCATTTATTAATTTAAGGGGGGATATCATCCGTTCCCCCAGTGTTTACTTAGCCATTAAACCTTTAAAATTATTCCGGGATTCACTTTATAAGAAAGAACATATATCCAAAATATGAAATATATCGGATAAGTGAGCATAATAACAATTTATCTAATTTAAGGGGGGGGGGAATAGTCACCCGCCCAAATTTTTAATTTTTATTTTTAATATTTTTAATATTTTATTTATTTATTTATTTTGAAAAAGATAATTGTCTGCATGATTTAATTTTGTCTTTGTATTTCTCCAAATAACAAATAACAATCTTTTCTGCTATACATCGGTGACACTCGTTAAGGTGAATCTCCGTCTGGTTTAACTATGAATGTCGACCTCTACCTGCACCCCAAATTTCCTTAAATTCGATTATATTACTGCTGGATGTTGTCTTTGTTAAACACATACCATGGGCTTTAAGTATAACTGGTGGAAAGGGCTTTTAGAGGAATAATTGAAAGAAAAAAATATTATTTCTTTATTACTCTTTTTAATTTAAATTTAACTGTTTGGTTGAATATAACTAAAAGTCATGCACTTGTTATTTACTAATAAAAATGAAAATAAATAAATAAATAACATTGATTTTTTAATAGTGTATAATTATATACACAAAGAAACATCTCGCGGTTAATTCGTGCTCTCAAGTCATCAATGAGCAGTCAAAACTAATATTGTTACATAAATGAGGGGCTCATAACCATAGTATATCAATACCATTTCGGAAAAAAAGAAAGAGATTGTGCAGTTAGAAGGTGCTTATAATATCTATTTTATCTATTCCAACAGTGAACCCAACTTGTTTTCATATGCTTTCTCATATATGACATCTGTTTAACAGCTTAGTCCAGTGTTAGTCATGCTCTCACGCACAGAAAAAAATAAAAAGAATGATGTCCAGTTAAACTGCTGGCATAGAGCTCACAGATTATGCAGACTAATTGTATATTACAGTCTTATATAGAAATGCCTTTCGAACAAAAATATGGAAGAAAGCATCCCCCTATTTTCTTTCTTTATACTTAATCATTGAAGCTCCAAAACTAATAAGGGATACGCCTTATCATATAAAAAACCTGTATCCAAAATTCGAAGCAAGTCAAATATTTCTGCATAAAAACTCATTTATGTAATTTAAGAAACGTTGTCCCCCGTTTCCTCCTTTATAATTAACCATTAAAACTCCAAAACTGTTCAGAAATTCAACTTATCAGAAAGAACCTACATCCAAAATTTAAAGCAAATCTGATAACTCTGCATAAAACTCTATTTAGCTAACTTCGTTGCTAGATGATCGCCCGTATCCCTTTTATAATTAACAAAAGAACAACACAATTTGCGGGGGGGGGGGGCGATCGCCCCCCCCCTAAACCAGTGTTGAATTCAGACTTTTTTCCGGAAGGGATTTCTGCGACTCCGTCAGAGACATTCTATTGTTCCGAAAAAAACGCGAATTTCATTAAAATGTCGCTAAAAAGCCCTAATTTTGTCAAAGTGTCGCGGAAAAAGAGCGAATTTCGACAAAAGATCGCGGAAAAAGCACGAATTTTGTCAAAGATTGCGCAAAAAAAAAGAAGAAAAGAATTTTGACAAAGGATCGCTAAAAAAAGCGAATCTTGACACAAGAACGCTGAAAGCGCGAGTTTTGTCAAAGTGTCGCGGAAAAAATGTTTGCAAAAAAAAAAAAATTAATTCAAAGTATCGTGGAAAAAGAGCAAATTTTGTCAAAAGGTCGTGGAAAAAGCGCTAATTTTGTCAAAGGGTTGGAAAAAAGGAAGGCAAAGTATTGCAGAAAAAGTATTAATTTCGACAAAGAATCGCTGAAAAAGCGCTAATTTTGTCAAAGTATCGCGAAAAAAACGCGAATTTCGTGAAATTATTACGGAAAAAGCACGAATTTCATCATAGAGTCGCAGAAAAAAGCGAATTTCGACAGAAGTTCGCGTAAAAAACGCAAACTTTGACATAGGATCGCTGAAAAAGAGCTAATTTCGTCAAATTATCAATGAAGAAGCGCGAATTTAATCACAGGGTCGCGAAAAAAACGCGAATTTTGACAGTGGATCGTGTAAAAAACGCGAACTTCGACAAAGGATCGCTGAAAAGGCGCGATTTTTGTCAAAGTGTTGCGCAAAAAGTTTGAATTTCGTCAAAAGTTCGAGGAAAGATCGCTATTTTTTTCAAAGGCTTGCAAAAACTGCTAATTTTGTCAAAGTACTGCGGAAAAGTGCGAATTTCGTCAAAGGGTCGCGGAAAAAAGCGAATTTTGAGAGAGAATCGCTTAAAAAACGAGAACTTCGACATACGATCCCTGAAAAGGCGCGATTTTTGTTAAAATGTTGTGTAAAAAACTCAAATTTCGTCAAAAGTTCTCGGAAAGAGCGCTATTTTTTCAAAAGGTTGCGAAAAGGGAAGGCAAAGGAACTCGGAAAAAGTGCGAATTTCGACATAGGATCGTTGAAAAACCTTGAACTTCGACATAGGATTGCTGAAAAAGCGCTAATTTTTTAAAGTATCGCGAATTTCGTCAAATGATCACAGAATAAAGGCGAATTTCGTCAAAGGGTCGAGGAAAAAAACGCAAATTTTGACAGTGGATCATGAAAAAAACGCGAACTTTGACGTAGGATCGCTGAAAAAGCGGGATTTTTGTCAAAGGGCTGCAAAAGAAGCGCTAATTTTCTCAAAGTATCCCGAAAAAAGAGCGAATTTCATCAAACGATAGCAAAAAAAGCATAAGTCTCAGAATCGCCCCTCCCAAAAGATTCTCTGGATCCGCCCCTGACATAAATTGAAACAAATCGGTTAATTCTGCATGAAAGACCATTTACATGAATTATGAGGGGTAGTTTCCTCTATCCCCCCTTTGTGCTTATGCATTGAATTTCAAAAACAAACTAGGGAAGCACCATTTAGAATAAATCTGTATACAAAATTTGAAGCAAATCGGTAAATTTTCCGTGAAAAACCTAAATTACCACGGGGATCATCCCCCCCCCATTCCCCCTCTTTAAACTTATCCAATGAACAACAAATACTAGTAACATAGACACCTCATTAGAATGATCCAACATCTAAGACTTGAACGAAATCTACTAATTCTACATGAAAAACCCATTTACGTAAATTAAGGGGAGGGGCAATAGCTGCCATTCCCCTTCTTATACTGAACGAAAGAACTCTCAAAAGTAATCAGGGGAGCGTCTTATCATAAGCCTATATCCAAAATTTCATGTAAAATTGTAAAAAAATTATCACGAGTTATCCAGTTGGGTACATATGTACGCACGTACATACATATATACAGAACGGATGAGCACATAAGCTCTCTGGCTTTGATAACCTGTGAGCTAAAAAATAATTTAAATTTGAACTCAATTTTTCAAAAATGAGTTAAGTTCAAACTTAACATCAAAAGGATTTCAAAGGAACAATATATATATATATATTTCAATATATATATATATATTTATCTATCTATCTATCTATATATATATATTAGACTTTTATCGACTAAATTTTCAAAATTTTGTGAACAATTCTTTTGGGTATTCGATATAAGGTCTCCATTTCCATTTTCCTTGTCGACTCTGTGTGCGAGTTTGGTTCAGGAAATTACTTTTTTCTATAGTTCAGACCAAGATGGGCGACTGGATTTATTTTCCGGGGCAAGTTACAAGTAGTTACTAGTAGGAATGTGCTATATTATTGTTGAAATCTGAATAGGCAAAAATTTTCAGTCCCAGTTCCAATCCCCCACCAGTGGCCAAGAGGTTCTGAGCTCTAAACTGGTAGACGGCAGGTGCTGGGTTCGAACCCAATCGCGGCCGTCGGCTTAATCGTTCGAAGTTTTCCGTGGTTTTCTTCGAACCTTGGATTTACTTGCGTGAATACGGATTAGGTTCCGTTAGAAAGACCCCCACGGAGGGCATCCCACCCCATCAAGGTCCTATATCCCTTGCGTAGATAATCGGACGTCATAAAATAAACCTAAACCAAACCCAGTTCCAATCCAGCACATTTGAATAAAAAAGTAATAGAAAATAATTATTCAAACTTTCGGGGAAATTTCCGAAATTTCTTGAGACGGTATATATAAAAAGAAAAATATCCATGCTCAAATACTCAAAATTTTAGGACACATTTTCAGACTTTTTTTAAGGATAAAAACAGGAAACTTGCTGACGTGATTTTTGAAAATATCTATAAACGGCCGTGTATTTTCATTTTTCACTCAGTTTATTGCAACTTGATTTAAAAATAGTTATCTTCCCAGTATGACCCTTTTTCCGTTTTCAAAACTATCGCTTCAGGAAATTCGGTTTAAAATGCCAACTTTGACTGCAGTTTTGGCAATAGACTCTCCTTTATCAATAAATCGACAAACCACCTCACAATATATAGTTTCTCAATAAGAAAACCTGCGAATTTGATGTTTTCAAAACAAAAATGAATTTAAAAATAAATAAAAAAATGAACAACTTGAATTTGAACACACCTTAATGATACTTATTATAAATGACGCATAAAATGCACCGTATAGTGTTGATGTGTGCGGTTATTTTTATTTTTACATCGAGATATTGAAAGTTTTGTTTTATGCGAGGAGTTCTGATAAGAAAAAAAAACAAGTAAGAAAAATCATGCGTTGAGCCTAGATTATGAAATACGTTCCAACACTTCCTGAAATTTTTAACAAAACTTCACTAATGCTACTGTCTATAGGCAAATATGTATTCTAATACTTTTGAAAAGCCTTGTTTGATCTGTGAATTGATGTAGATACTATAAAAAGGGAAAATTTGTTTAACAAGAAAACGCGGAACAGTTTGAAATTTTCTTTCAGCAATTAATTCTAATAGATGGAGGCATACTTATATACTTCTGTTCAGCCCTGTAGTTAACCTAGGACCATTATTATATGCCAGTATTTAACTTTAATTTAGTTTGAACTGAAACACCCTTTAAACTACTGAAATCACATTTCCAGAAATTATATATCCTTTCGCGACTCATATATGCAATTCTTTGAGTGGCCCTGTATATCATTTTAACTATATTCTACAAAAATTTCTTAGTAAACAGGATGCAGTTCAGCTTATTTAAAAAAAAACAACCTTTAAGTAAATTATGCTTATTTTCAGTAGCCTCGAGCTCCTTTGTATAACTCTGTATATCAACTATATCATTTATACATACCATATAATATGTATAAATTTAGTGAAACTTAAAAGCGCATATCATAATCAAAACGACAGTTTATGCTTCCATTAGCCATCATCAATAATATACAGTACTTCTGATAGAACATACTATTTTAAATCTTCGGTGAGTCCCTGTAAATCTGTGCACTTCGTAATATGCATGAAATATCTTATATTAGGCCTCAGCAACGTATATCAGTTTTACTATACTTGAAACAATTCAATATAATTAAAATATGTCGCAAATTATTTCTTCTTTACTATTCTATAATGAAATTCTTTTGTGTGGCGCTGCAAATAATTTCTATACTTTTCATTTTATATTTTAGTGCAATTTGTAGATGAATATAGGCTTTAATATGTTTGACAGTGCGTAACATCATTAAAATTCATTTAAAACGATTTTTTTCCCATAGAACGTAATGTAACGAACAAATTTTGATTGTCCATATAAATAAACTAATCATGCTGAGAATTTCATTTGGAATAGTGTTCGTGCTAGGATATACATCAATAAAACCCAAAAATTTCGACAATCCGACTAAATTTTCGAGAGTTATTGTGCAAACAAGCGGCCAGATAGACAGATAAACCGAAATCATAAAGACTACTTAACTTTGTTGGAAAGTGTTAAAAAATATTAGTCTCTCTCTCTCTCTCTCTCTCTCTCTCTCTTTTTTTTTTACATTATTTATTTTAACTAAATGTGCAATTAACTGCATAGTACTCCGTTCAAAATATACTGTTTCTACTATATTTCTTTCTATATATTCTTTTGTAAACTATATTGAATGTTTAACTGTTTGTCGTTAAATTTACTCTAGAAATATCTGAATTATTACTAAACTCATTAATAGATTTATACGGTTTGGAGACTTAAAATTTTGAAAAATCCTGTATCGAAAAACCTTTTAAGACGGAATCATTTACGAGTAAAAAAATTTCAATCTAGATTCCAGGTGACAATCCAGCTTTTTACATTTTTCATTATATTTCATTTAAGGAAAGTTATTCATAAAATTAATGTTTTAAAATATAGTCAGAGGATTACCTAAATTTCATATCCTACAATTTTAAATATTCTTAGTCAAAGGGACAGAAAAGGGAACAAGATTTTAACATGACATTTATACATTTATTTTATTTATTTATTTATTTATTTATTTATTTTTAAATAGAGATTTAAAAAACTTGCATTAATCACTATAAACATAGATAGCTAAAAAACAATTTCAGGATTTTTCAAAAATTTTGCTCTTTTTCTAAAGTGGGACCAAAAATGAGATTTTCATATTTTGTTTTTAATTTGAAAAAAAATATAATTGCTTATAAGATTCTTGCTTTATTTGGAGACAATTCTTCATAAAAGTTAAACGTGTGGTACACTGTAAAAAAAAAAAAAAAAATCTGCAAATGTACTAAACTTTTTCTAGGAAACTGGGATTCCTAGAACTTTTCCTGTAAAGGTAACAGTAAAAATTCAAGTTTCAGAGTCGGTTACATGAATTTTTCTTGTTATCATTACATGAAAAGTTCTTGGAATCCCAGTTTCCTAGAAAAAGTTTAGCACCTTTGTAGATTTTTTTTACAGTGTAGAGAGCCTCTATTAAGTCCTCGCCTGTCGACATGTATTACGTACTGATTCTCCGATGGGTATTTCGTCCTCACTTGCTGGTGTGTTTTATGTCTTAGCTTTCCGGTGTGTTTATGTCCTGACTTTACGGTGTGTATACGTCCTGACTCTACGGTGTGTATACGTCCTGACTCTACGGTGTGTATACGTCCTGACTCTACGGTGTGTATATGTCCTGATTCTCGGGTGTGTATACGTCCTGATTCTCCGGTGTGTATATGTCTTGATTCTCCGGTGTGTATATGTCCTGATTCTCCGGTGTGTATACGTCCTGATTTTCTGGTGTGTATACGTCCTGATTCTCCGGTGTGTATACGTCCTTGGTTGCCGTTGTATTTCACGTCCTGACTTTCTGGTATGTATTTTGTCCTCTTTTGCTGGTGTGTTTTAGGTCCTTGCTTACCGGTGTGTGTACTTCGTGGGTTGTTGATGTGTATTACGTTTTAAATTGTCGGTGCGTATTGCGTCTCTGTCGGTGTGGAAGAAAAATATTATTTTTATTCTTTTTGAATCATCAGTTTATTTTGTTGTTGTTTTTTCTCTTCTAATTGTTGCAACGCAAGTTTAAATAGATATAAAAATAATTTTTTTTACCCTTTACTTCTAAAAGTGATGGAGTACCCCTGTTGCCAAAATTACAAAATTGGTATTACAAACTACGATAAAAATAATATCTCAAAAATAAATTGAGATACAGCTTTTCAACAAAATGCATTTAAAAATACATTTTTTCCCTTTGTTATGGTGTAAAAATTGAAAATGTGCGGTATTTAGAAGCTTAAAAATTTGCAGTAGCGTAAATTTCAAAATTGAAAATTCATTTCTTTTAATTGTTGCACGCAAGTTTAAATAAAATTATTACGTATATAACTAAAATTAATGGATTAAATAGATCACGTAAAAAATGTGCCTATTTGTTTTTATTTCATCATACTAAATCATATTTATCATTTATTTTGACACTCGAAATGAAATATTTTTTACATTTATTAAATTATTATTCATTTAAATTAAGAGCTGCCTCTATTGACCATTTTGGTCTCCTTAAATTTATGCTAAGCTTTGCTGTATTTTACTTTTATTCATAATTTTATTTACTTGCGTACCTTCACTAAATCTGCAGATTCAGATACAGGAATACAATTAATTAATTAATTAATTAATTAATTAATTAATTAATTAATTAATTAATAATAATAATAATAATAATAATAATAATAATAATAATCAAAGTTAATTGAGATTTACAGAAAATAGACACTCTTTTTATTGAAAATTTTCGCGATTAAAATACTTTCTTCTTGTGTACATAAAAGATAAAAAAAACACTAAAATGAATTTTAAGATTAAAAACTGAAGATTATTATTTATACTTATAAAGAAACAACATGTAAATTGTATCGTAGCACGAATTTTTTTCACAATGTCCGGGGTTGTTTGTGTGTATCAACATAGTAAATGTCCTCAGTTGATTGTAAAATAATGAAGTCCCCAATTGATTGTGTGTATCAAGTTCACTGTGTGTGTAAGTGTGTATCAATGTCCCCATTTATATAGCAAAAATACATGTTGTGAAATTTTGTGAAATTCTGCAAATTTGACAAAAATCAAAGTTAATTCATATTTAATACAGTATAAGTAACAATTATGCACCGGAAATAAACTTCTAAATCCGTTATTTTCGAAGTCCCCAATTGGCGGTGTATACACCAAGTCCTGAGTTTGCACGTCTTGCCAACCTGTGTGTGTATGTGTATGTATGTTTTTATGTATGAAAACGTCAGAAGCCAAGGGGTTCAAGTGAGAAAATTTGATTTGAAGTATATTGAGTTTAAGATAATATACGTTAAATTCGAACATCAATATAAATTCACTGAATTGAAATAGAAAACTGCCGGTGGTTTCATTGTGGTCTCTGCACTCTTATTAAATAACTGTTAAAAAAAATTACAGCACAATTTTCTTTAAATTTATAATAAATCAATGTTAATTGGTTTATTGGCAAAAGTGGAAGATTTCTAGAACGCAGAACGTAATTAGAAAATTACTTATATTTCTTTACCTGTAAAAAAAAGCATATTTCAATGTCGTAGCGCACTTAGCTCATTTATTTTCATTTTGTCAGCTATAACGCATGGTTTTTGAGGTCCTCATATACATATACACTATATTGCCATTGATTATTGAACACTTGCGATTTTAGATATTTTACTAAATATCTAGAAAAATACATGAGGAATCATCTCGAAACTCTTAGAGTATAAATATAATTGTATACGCCATACATCGCCGTGAAGAGTTTTTACCGAAACTCCATAGGGGACCGTCAACAAATTAAAAAAGAATGAATATCTTTTGAATAACCTTGTCAAAACTAATGTAGCAAAAGTGCTCAAACTCTAGATTATGATTGAATGTCTTATTGTAATACACTGTGTTAATTTTTATGAAAATAGCATGCATACTCGCAGAGTAATTAAGGTTTTTATAAAAATGGTTCCAAATTTTTCCAAGTTTTTTCCTTATAATTTACAGAGTTCTTGATATAAAATAATATTTTTTTCAGAAAATAAGACAAACAACATTGCAGACAGTACCCAGTAATCAGAATTAAAAAACAATAAAAATTGTATGAAAAATGAGTAGGTTTACTAAATAATTTTTTACTGCGCATGCGTCAAAGATATCAAAATGTTATTTGCATATTATGTTAGCTAAATGTATAGAGCAACTTTTGTGAAAGTCTCAAAATCATAGCTTGAAAATTCTGAAAGTAATCGTCTATAGAAAAAGGACAAAATCCGTTGTTTTCAAAATGAAGCAAAAAAAATGAGGGATTTTGTCCAAATGTAGTAGTACATCCCGTATTGTATATTCTATATTGACACTAATCAATGAATATATGGATACAACCCCTCTTGTTTTTGCTTCATTTTGAGAATAACGGATTTTCAACTAATTCAATTGACAATTATTTTCAGAATTTTCAAGTTATGATTTTGTGACTTTCAGAAAAGTTGCTCTATACATTTAACTAACATAATATGAAATGAAATTTTGATATCGTTGACGCATGCGCAGTAAAAAATTATTTAGTAAACCTACTCATTTTGTACAAAATTTTCATTATTTTTTAATTCTGATTACTAGGTACTGTATGCAATGTTGTTTGTCATATGTTCTGAAATAAATATTATTTTATATTAAGAACTCTGAAAATTATAAGGAAAAAACTTGGAAAAATTTGGGACCATTTTTATAAAAACCTTAATTACTCTGCGAGTATGCATGCTATTTGCATAAAAATGAACAAGGCGTATTACAATAAGGCATTCAATCATAATCTAGAGTTTGAGCGCTTTTGCTACATTAGTTTTGACAGGGTTATTCAAAAGATATTCATTCTTATTTAATTTGTTGACGGTCCCCTATGGAGTTTCGGTAAAAAATATTCACGGCGATGTATGGCGTATACTATTATATTTATACACTAAGAGTTTCGAGATGATTCCTCATGTATTTTTCTAGATATTTAGTAAAATGTCTAAAATCGCAAGTGTCCAATAATCAATGGCAATATAGTGTATGGGTCAATCCATTTCAAGTGGTCCAGCACTGGTCGCTCGACTATTTTTAAAAAATCTGAAATTTTTTGTACAACAACTCTAAAATGAAGGAAGTTCAAAATGACCGTTATTTTAATTTTACTATTTTTTGTTTGTGCATGGCGGCCATCTTTGTTTCATCGTGTGCAGCGATTTTCTCAGATACTAGTATACACAAAATTGTAAATATCTTGTTTTCTATTTTCCCAATTGAAGTGGGGTTTGCAGCATTTTGTTCAGAATGAAATACGCTGGAAGAAAAATTTCGAAAAATAAATTTTTACAGGTGAAAATTTAGCACAAATTTTATGATTTTTTACAAAATCTATCCGTTTGCAAGAGGAAAATTTTCATGCAAGGGAAACTGTCAACCTTACACAATTTTTTCTACAAATAAGTCAAAAGTGCGTATACTCATACACCAAGTCCCAGATCTGGGAGTTAATTTCTCTTTGCAAAAAAAATTCCAAAATTCGTCAAAAATTTCAAAAATCGCACTTTTTAAGCTTTGATATCTCTGGTGGGGCACGAGATAAAAATCTGAAATTCTGGCCTATGATTGTATCGTGTAGTAGCGTTATGTACAAAAAATTTCAATAAGGAGATTTGACTACAAGCTGATATATGACATGGAAAATATGTGAAAACAATACTGCCAAACTATTGTAAACCTACTATGTAATTGTTCAACAAGACTGTCAACTTTGCACAATTTTTTCTACAAATAGGTCAAAAGTGCGTGTACTCATACACCAAGTCCCAGATCTGGGAAATGATTTCTCTTTGCGGAAAATTTCCGAAATTCGTCGCAAATTTCAAAAATCGCACTTTTTAGGCTTTGATATCTCTGGTGGAGCACGAGATTAAAATCTGAAATTCTGGCCTTTGATATATTGTGTAATAGTGTTATGTACAAAAAATTTCAAGAAGGAGATTTGACTACAAGCTGAGATATGACATGGACAATATGTTAAAACAATACTGACAAACTATTGATGCCTACTATGTAATTGTTCATATCCCCAAAATTTTAAATTATTTATGGTACGAAGTTAAATGTTAATTACAAATATCTTTTTCAAATGCTTCTGTGTGATTTAAACAATTCAGAATGTATGATAAGCCAATACAAGCACAAATGAACAAATCTGCTATAAATGCTATTGTAACAATTTTACTCGGAACACATTTCAGGAAAAGTAAATTATAGACAATGGATTGCAACTGATCGAGTTGACATGGCTTCAATTATTAAACCTAAAGAATTTCCTTCAAGTTAACAAGGGATGACAAGACTTGGGGGGCTTCAAATAAAATTTTTAGAAAGAACAGCCTGATGGACTGATAACAGTAACTGGTCGAACTCATAACATCTCACGTAAATATTGTTAAGCTCTTTGTTGAGCATACATAGTATTTTGTAAATTATATGTTTATTATTTAACTGTTTTCAACAAACGATATTTTCTGTGTAAATATTGTAATAAAAGAGACAAATCTCATTTCTCCTAATGTACTCGTAATAGCATTTCTTAACATTTTTTTAAAATCACCGTATCTCAGCTTGTAGTCAAATCTCCTTCTTGAAATTTTTTGTACATAACACTACTGCACAATACTATCAAAGTCCAGAATTTCAGATTTTTATCTCTTGCTCCACCAGATATATCAAAGCCTAAAAAGTGCGATTTTTGAAATTTTCGACGAATTTCGGATTTTTTTTCGGAAAGAGAAATCATTTCCCAGATATGGGACTTGTATGAGTACATGGTGTATGAGTACACACACTTCTGACCTATTTGTAGAAAAAATTGTGCAAGGTTGACAGTCTTGTTGAACAATTACATAGTAGGTTTACGATAGTTTGACAGTATTGTTTTCACATATTTTCCATGTCATATCTCAGCTTGTAGTCAAATCTCCTTCTTGAAATATTTTGTACATAACGCTACTACACAATACTATCATAGGCCAAAATTTCAGATTTTTATCTCGTGCCCCACCAGAGATATCAAAGCCTAAAAAGTGCGATTTTTGAAATTTTTGACGAATTTCGGAATTTTTTTCGCAAAGAGAAATTAACTCCCAGATCTGGGACTTGGTGCATGCGTACACGTACTTTTGGCCTATTTGTAGAAAAAAATGTGTAAGGTTGACAATTTCCCTTGCATGAAAATTTTCCTCTTGCAAACGGATAGATTTTGGAAAAAATCGTACATTTTGGGCTAAAATTTCACCTGTAAAAATTTATTTTTCAAAATTTTTCTATCACTGTATATTTAGCCTATTTTATTCTGAACAAAATGCTGCAAACCTCATTTCAATTGGGAAAGTAGAAGACGAGATATTTACAATTTTGTGTATCCTAGTATCAGAGAAAATCGCTGCACACGATGAAACAAAGATGGCCGCCATGCACAAAAAAATAGTAAAATTAAAAGAACGGTCATTTTGAACTTCCGTCATGTTAGGGATGTTGTACAAAAAATTTCAGATTTTTTAAAAATGGTCGAGCGACCAAAAAAATATTTTCTGGACCACTTGAAATGGATTGACCGGTATATATTAATTCTTTTAAGTATAAACACACAATTCAGTAGTAAATTTTAGAATACAATAATATCAAAACTTTTAACTAATTTATCAAATATTTTAAAAATTGCCATATTCTCTCAAATTCGTTTTAAAAATGTTTTTTTGAAAGACCATATTGAGAATAAATGGAAGTAATGCATTTTGATAAAAATGAAATTTGCTTTTATGTGACATGTTAATTGTAGATGCATTAACTATTAAAATATATTGTTGAATGATGTTAATGGAATACATATTTTACGATTACGGGTAGTTGAAGAGTAGCTGAAAATTTAAAGTATCTATAATAAATTAACGAAAGTTTTTGACTTGTCATTTAAAGTACTCATTTAAAGTGTCATGACATTTCACAAATGTTTTTCTGGGAACAATCACATTATGCAACGTTTCATTATTAAACAACATTTCTTGCAATATAAATACATTTTAGTGATTATTGAGAATTATTATTTTATAATTAGTTTTAGAACAAAACATATATATTAAATGAAAAATTATAAAGCATCAAAAGACCAAAGAATGTTAAGAGTTTATATAAAATAAAAATTTATTCTATATATATATTTAATTATGCATGAAAAAATATAAAATTAATGTATAAAATAATGTATTAAAAACTCGTATCTAAAACACTTATAAATAAACGAATTCAATCATTTATAAAAAAAAAAAAACACAAATCATTTTCGATAATTTACAAACATATATAAATATACAGGGTGCTTCATAATTATCGAAACAAGAAACCTTAAATATTGCTCCTCCCCTTATCCTTAAATATTGCTCCTAGTTCCTTATTTCTAATTTCAAAAAATCATTAAAAATGGTGCAAAATATGATGCAATATGTTTCAACTCCATGGATGGTCTATATGGAAAAATACGAAAATTTAAACTTAATACAGTTCTCGTAGGGTAAAAATTCCAATTCGGAAAACTTTCTTCATAAATTTCTGAATTAAACACACACAACAAAAAATGCATCTTCATTCCGCAAAACTCACAAATTTATTCCCGTTTAAATAATTCGTAAGCTTTTAAGGGATTAGGTCGAAATGCGAGCAAGTAAAGAAAATTGTTGCATCAACAGGTCTAGGGAAAGGTTCAAAAACTATACTTATTGAGTTTTTTTTTTTTTTTTTTTTTTTTTTTTTTGTGATGGTTAACTATATAATTTGCAAACAAAGCACATCTTAAAATTTCTAAGAATTTCACTCATTAATATTTTTTTTTAGGTACAGTAGTTTAAAATCTTTTGACTCGAAATATTATCCATTTGATTTCATTTTTTCATTTAATTAAAAAGGAAAAATAATTTCAGCTTTGTTTCAGGATTTTCTTTAATATTAATTTTAAAAACATCAACAATATTGATTTTCAAAAGTATATTACTTTTTTTTCAAAAATCATACGTTAAAAAAAAATTTTTTTTTTTCAATTTGCCGAAACAAAATTAATGTAAAAAAAGAGAAAAAGACAAGTTCCGAATTTGCACCTTATTTCTTTAATCATTCTTGAGTTAATAACTTCAAAAACAAGGAATGACAAGGAAAAAAAAGGAAAGGAGAAAGAAAATTGACATTATGATGAAATCTCATTACAAGATTTAAACAAAGATTGATTCCTAATAAAGTGTTTAAGTGTTTTTAAAAAATGCATGTGAAAAAATAACTTCTTTCTGTAGCTTAAACTCCCGATTCAGTTTCTCTATTGTTGTTTCCACCTCCTTTTTGCACTATTTAAATGTCCGCCAGCTATTAAAACAATGCCTTTTTCTAACATGCCGATTAGGAGTTTTTGAATAAGTTTAGCTCTCGTAATTCCGTCTTTTATCATCACAGCGAGACCGATCAAAATAGTCTGTATTCTGGGCCAGGCGAGCTAGACAAGGGCGCTTGCTTTTTTTCTGAAGACTCGATTAGGCGTAACATGTTTTTTTTTTTTTTTTTTTTTTTTTTTTTTTTTTTTTTTTTTTTTTTTTATTCTGAAGGGACTGACTACGTTTATCCTATATCTGCAAGGGGTAAATTTTCAGTCCCGGTCTCGAGAAAAATCGTGTTGAAATCATTTTTTAAAATCCTTATTAAAATCATCAGACGTATTCCGTATAAAAATAAGTAAAATTTGATTAGTCCAAAAACTTTTACAAAAGTGCACATATTTTTAAATCGACATTATTTTGTAATGAAAATAAAATTCATTTTTTTAGTGGATTTAAAGGGGAAAAAATAAAGTAAAACCAGTGAAAACGAAATTGACTATAACGCAATCCTATCTTAAAAGGAAAAGATCCATGCAAATTGAAAATAACACCTGATAAAAGTAGATTACATACATACATCATATAAAAAATTAACTTTTCTATAATGTTTCTTTTTCTTTCCCACGAGATTCCATCTTAAAAGATTTAACTGTATAGCAAACGATATTAAAATAAAATGTGAAACAATTACGTAAAAAGAGAGATTCATTAATAAAAGAAATATACCGCAGCTTTTTTACCGCTTTAAATGTAAAAAAATTCAAACATGAAAAAAGAAAAAAAAAACTGTAATATGCACTTTTGGTCAGAATTCACTCATACGAAACAATTTTTTTACCATATCAATATAAAAAAAACTGTGAAGAAATTCAATTTAACTTTTTTCAATTTGGGCCAACTTTTCTTCTATGGGTCAATTCGGGACCGGACATAGATATCTCAATCCATGCAGACTTCTAGTGCAAACTATCTGCTTATTTTGAAAGCAGATTTAGCGTAAAGTCTCTGCGTTACTTTTTTATGTCTAAATGACAGGCACTGTCTTATATCGACATTTAATATCGTATAATTTGTGAATGATCCCTAGCTTCTTTTTTAAAATGAGTCAAAAACTCGTTGCTTTGAAGCATGGTCAAGTGGTGTAAGCCACGAATTTTGGATAATTTTGGCTTTTATTACCTGTGTGAGGATTTTAGATATGGAAATCATTTTTCTTCTTTAATACAGGAATAGATTCGGAATAATTCCGAAATTGAGAATTTTCACCTATTGGGCATATAAAAATTTAATTTTCGTTTTTTTTTTTTTTTTTTTTTTTTCAAATAAACCCTCTCCTTATGGATGAGCAGTTTATGCCATCATATTTTACCGCTTTTTTATGAAACTTTGCAATTGGAAAGGGCAATTGCTTAGGAGCAATATTTAAAGAGGTACCCTGTTGTTTGGCTAATTAGACTCACCCTGTATATAAATTAAGCGCAATGACATTGTTAATCCCTCCCAGTCTTAGTCAATAAAGTTTTATATTGTAGCACTGAATTGATTAACGGATTGAATACTTGCGATAATTGATTGTTAGAAAAGGATGCTTGGGGTAAGTGTTTAAAGAACGATATCAAATTTGAAAAGTTTTATTCCTTTTAAAGGTTAGTTAAGGTCATTCTTAATTACATGTGTGTAATGCATAAAACATACCAATTAAATATTCTTTTTCTTGCTTTCTTTAAATGGAAGTCTTTAAGATAGGAAACGTCTTTGGTCAGACAGTTAAATCGATGTCACAACATTTTGTAATGCTATATTTTTTGTAAACATTACACAGTGTATCTTTTGAATGTGGGACAACGTGTCTTAAAAAAAATGTATTTTAATGAACATTAGAAATTAATGTTTTTAAAGTAAAAATAATTTTCAAGAACAATTATAGCATACAAAATGAATAGAAGTAGCAAATAAAAAGAATATTGCACAGTTAAACTCATGGCATAGAGCCCCACAGGCTACGCATACTAATTATACATTTCAGCGTTATATTTTCAAGGTTTAATTCCGATTATCCGATAATCCGATCCATGAGTTAATTCTGATTGAAAAAAAAAATAAGGGAGGAAACAGCTCCCTCCATTTCCCCGTTTTATAGCTAATCATCGAAACCCTTAAACAAATCAGGGAAATACTTTATCATATAAAAAACCTATTAATAAAAATTAAGGGAAGGGGCATTATCACCGATATAATGTGGTCGATATAACTAATCAGGGCCCTTATCAGATTATACCTATATCCAAAATTTTAAGCGAATCGGATATTTTTATCATGAATTATCGCATTTCGTACACACATACATACAGAACGGACGGGCACATAACCCCTCAGTCTTTGATAGCCTGTGAGCTAATGATTATAAAATAATATATGTATATGTATATATACATAAATAAATAATTTGAAGTGTTAGTTAGTCGCTTGGGAAACTTGAGTGAGTACTTAGCTGCAATACTATACGACTCGGGAAAGGTAGTATTGACGCACAAATTTCATGACTCATATAGCAGCTTGTGTAAAAAGGTGTTATTTTGCTCTCGACAAATCCAATCAACTTTGCGAAATTGCTAGTTATCTGATGTCGGATAATTGCGCCTTTTTAGACTTCAAAATGGTTCAATTTTCGTGCACTACTGATTTATACGGGCATGAGTGTTACAAGGAATAGATTTAGTAATCTGATGATTTCTCCATTAATAAAAGGACCCAGTTATCATTCCAATATTTTTATTCACCACATATGAAAAATTTAAAGCAAGTCCCACATTATGAAAATATTCGTGATGTTCTGTGGCTTGTATCTGAATCCGTACATAATGCTAGATCTTAAAAATCATTACAATTCTGTAAAATTGTGGATACCAGATAACATATCTGAAGCACTTCTAAAAAAAGACCGAAAATTACCTCTTCTAATCTCATTCATGTCGATTTTTATAGCAATACGTAGGAAAACAAATTAGGATATAAACTTCATAAAGAACTAACCAGATTCAGGAATAAATCACACTGTGGAATATGCTCGGTTTCTCAACCAATGGATAATGAGCGAGGGGCTTAATAAGAAAAGAGTTCAATATCTGCTGACGGAATAATTTCTATGTAATGCTGTCAACTCCAAAACAAAGCGAGGGAAGTTGACTCGATGAATAAAAAGAAAATAGTAAAAAAGATTTTATAAATATTTGAAGATAAAAAAATAGCTTTTTTCAGAATATTATAGGTTTGAAAATTGATAAAAAATTATGAAGGAATTAAAGGTTTTACAAGAGGATTTTGAATTAACACGTTTATCAATATACACGTTTTAATTTTAAGAAATTAGGCAGAACTAAATAGCAGATATTAATGAAAAACAGCGAAAGATAATACACAGTAAATTTAAAATACCTTAAAGGAGTATTGCAAAGTATTTTTTTTATATTACACACACACAAACATATACATATATATTTATATGTACATATATGTATATATTACATACTTGTTCGTACTACGTTATGAGATGATATATGGAAAGAAGAAGAAAATGTATAATATTGTATATATATTTAAAATAATGCATGGCAAATTCCTTTTCCATACACTTTATAAAATCATTTATGAAAAATACGAATGAGTAAAAGAATGTTTCTGCAAAACTTGTAATCATATCAATCGTGGTTATAATAGCTATAGAACTACTTAGTGTAGTCAAAAATCAATTAATGAATTGAAAAGTTTGAGAATATGTGTTATAGAAAAATGGAGCTGCGTATAAAGGTATAAAAATCGATATCCAATCTGAAAAGATTTTATTCTCTCAATTATGTTTAATGTACACAATTTATGAGTTGCAACAGGGTGGTTCTTAAAACATATCAGTTACAAATCCTTGTTTTTACTTTTATTCGTTTTGTATAATAGATGAAACATAATGTATTTGTCTGGCAATAATATATATTATGACAATATTACATTTATGTACAGAAAAAAGAAAAACATATATTAAGTACTAATTATTCTAATAAATTGCGTACAATTTGATTATTAATTATGTCTAATAATAGATTTAACAATTTTGTACATATGTAAAAATGTGTGGAAACTGGTGTTCTGGTAGTCTTGATTTCAAAAAGAAATATTTAAAAACAATATTTTGTATTAGATACAATGTACGAACATTTTTTCATAAAAAGAGTACATTATATCTTGAAACATCATCGGACACTATGAATTGTAAGAGATTAACCAAATATCCAGAGAAATATTTTACGAATTGTTCTTTATTTTTATGAATACAAAAAGCGTTTCTTGCCTTTTTTTAAGAAAGCTTAGCATTAACTATGGGCGCAATTATAGGATAAACAAAATATATATATATATATATATCATTTTTCACCTCTGCAGCTGATACACTCGTTATTATTATTATTATTATTGTTGTTAATCGTGGTTCACACGAAAGTCATGATTTTACATTCATGTTCGAAGATACATTAAATTCTGCATGATAAAGAAACATTTTACTTTTTTTTTTTTTTTTTTTTTTTTTTTTATACAGTAATTTGGAAATACGTTTTGTAGTTTTAAGCAAATGTATTAAGAAACAAAATTACCCAGCAATCTCATGGTATCTTACAAAAAATACAGATTATTATCGTATTTTTCATTTAGAATTCTAAAAATGCCTGCAAATCTTTTAATTAATAAGATTTCTATATATTAATTTATCAGAACTATATTGCGTATTCGGATTTTTTCTATTGCCTCAAAACTTCAAATTAAAATAATCTCATTCACATTTTTCGTCAACAAAATTAATTTGTATTTATAAAGGAATAACAAAAGTTTTACTAAAGGGACTTAGAGAAAGACATATAAAAACTCCTTAGATTGAAAGCTTTCACATAGTAAAAACTGCTATTGGCTAATCTAAGTTGGCTTTGTTCTAGAAAATAAGCCGATACTTTGAAAGATATCCTTAGGATTGATCAATGAAACAAAGCCTAAAAAACTTTCTTTAGTATACAAAGAAATAAATGCTATTCCCTTTGTTCATTTTATTTGCCAAAGTTCACTGTAAAAAAATATATTAAACATTGTGTAATACATTTGCTTAATTTTTTTAACAATACCAGGGAAAGTTATTTTAATTCATTTTATAAATAATTTAAAGAAAAAATTGATTTGTAAAGAGGAAAATAGGAGTCTTACGAATATTTATATGATTTTGAAATTCTTTTTTACGATATTAATTGTATGTATTAATTGTCTTTAGCGAAAATTTTTTTTCAACTTTAATTCATTTTGTATTATTGTACAACTATATTGTGTAATAGAATTTCTACCCTATTTCTACCAGTATTTGACAGTGTCTTTTAAATATATACCTTACTTTTTTTTATCAAACAAATACTGTTGAATAATGGAAGGTCATTCAAATAAATATATGTTACCTAAAATTTCGCAAAAAAGTATACAATGAATTATTGTCCTTCCGGAATTGTAGAAATAATTTAGTTTAAGCAGCGATTTCAACTCGAGTCTCAATGTGAGGAAAAGCTGGATATGTCTAGAATACATACTAAAAATTGTAATCTTTTAAATGTGAAACGATGCTGAAGTTCAGAGAATTGATCCAAGCAATATCTGTGTATTTTTTTCGCATTTTAATGTACACGTCACATGCCTAGACAATCAATCGTCAATGAATAAATAGAAATATATAAATGATAGGCATGGTTTTGCGAGAAATTAGATGGGCAGTCCTAAAACCGGTTAAATTGTGTGATAATTCGACGCGAAGTCTACCCAGGTCAACATTTATGCTTGTACCAGCAACAAAAATATGCTAGTTATTGCTAGGTATTGCTATGTCTGCTAGATTTCCATGCTAGTATATGCTAGCTAGTATCACATGCTATATCGCTAGCTTGCACAACAAAAGCATGACAAGCTATATGCAAGCATTTCATGCTTATTTCCAGCAAAGTGGCCAATACACACCATGAATTGCTGGAAATTCTGCTGGATACAGCAATGTGTAATGCTAGTTTATGTTATTTTACTTGTCGGGTTATAGCACTTGGTGTTTGTCTAACAAACAAATACCAGCTTGAATTTCGACCTGGGTAGTAATTACAGAGAATCAGTATGAGACTCCTTTTGAAGAATCTCTCTATCCAACGATTTCAGGCCTGACTCCATGTGGTTGTATTGGTTGTGTTGAAGGAGGACATTTAAATTTTACATGTAAATTTATGCACACTGTCAACTATTTTGGCGCCTTACTTCAATCGCCTTATATCAGAAAGTTATAATTAATCCAATTGCAGTTTAAGAAAATGTCCAGCAGAAGTCATTGCGATCGATTGTATGGAATTTAGAAATTCAATATTTTATCATTTTTAGTATCACTGGGCTAGCAGTTACTCAATTCCAATTGTATGGAATTTAGAAATTCAATATTTTATCATTTTTAGTATCATTGGGCTAGCAGTAACTCAATACCATTTATTCTGCACACTATACTATATTTATTCATTATATTTTATTATCAATATCCTATCAAAATGGCAAACAAACCTGGTATTTAAGGAAGATTTAAGGCAAAAGCTGCTCTGACAGATGACTAATATTTAGAAAATTTAACCTTCATTAAAATAATAATAGCATAAGCAAAAATATGTCGCTGTTGCAAATATTGAGAGATATAAAGGTTATTTTTTTTATTAAAGGTTATTAAAGGTTAGTTATTTTTTCGTTAACTGGAAAAATGCACTTGTACTTCAGAAAAAAAAGTATTAAGTGATGTCATTTGAAATATAATTTTATTTAAATTCCGATTTTCAGAAAATTGTTCTGTATGTGGGATTTTACCCTGTAATACCATCAACGAAACTTTTGAATTTCAAACGGTTACAAAATAAGATATAAAATACATGTGTTAAAACTCTCTAATTATTATTACGTAGCCCTTTTCCATTACAGCTATTTTTCCGATTTTTAAGACTTTTTAAATTTTCTACAGACTTTTTGCACACCTAAGCTATATATATATATATGTATATTTATATATGTGTGTGCGTGTGTAAAATGGTAATAATTTTTGTGTGTTTATTGGAAGCATTCAGTCGAGCATTGCATCTTCTATAAATTCAGAACAGCAGATCAGTCGTGCGTTTAATTATTTTAATTCGCTTAGCAGAGAAAAATTTGCTGACGTTTGTCACACTTGAGAAGTGAATTCAAAGAAGCAGTGGAATCAATAAGCAAGGTATTTCTAGATGACGAAATAATGAATCATCCTATACCCTCATAATTTAATAAGCAGCACATCATCTAAAATCATTTCCATCGTTCATTGGAAAGCTCAGGACTTATGATATGACGAGTCATCATTTCTGCTAGAACAAATTGGAATAAACAAGCTATGATATTCAAAAAACTATCAGTCAGTAGGGATGTTGACTGGTTAAGAAATCGGAGAAATCTCTCTTTGACAGTTCTAGTATCTGCTTTTCACTGATCTCTCGCATTAACACAAATCATGACGTTATGCGAGTTCTGGGCAATGAAGGAAAAAAAAATCACCCTTGAAGGCTATGTCATTTCGAAAAATAGTAATTTTATAAAGAGTTCTTCCAATTTCGAAGTGTAAGGGTGTAAAGTAATACATATACGAGCGCGCAAAAGATCTCGTAATAAAATATGTAAAAAAAGGATTTTTAAATCATTGAAATTGGCACTAAACAAGAGAAATCATAAAAATGATTATACAATTTATCAAAAAACTAAAAGCTTTATATTTAAGAAAATTGTGTTTTAATGATAATTTAACAGGATTAATGATAGATTTTATTAAAGGTTAGGAAATTAATTAATATGCCGATAATTGAACATATTAAAAACGCGCCTTAATAATAACAACAATAATAATAATAATAATAATAATAATAGTAATAATAATAATAATAATAAAACTGCACAAACCTATCACAGTTCTTTGTACATCAAAAATACATTAAATCTGTCAATAGGTTTTTAAGGTATTTCATTAAAATTTCAATAAAAATGTCCTTGTTCCCTTTCTTCCGCTTATAATATAACGAGACTTAGCAATTATATGACCACTCGTTACAATAGATTAAAAGTTGACTGCATTCAGTAGAAGTAATTTCCCCTTTTCTGTAAATTAGTTGACAAATGAATTCAAATCAGACTACATTTTCTTCTTTCGTAACTTATAATGAAAATTTCAATGCTAACTTTTCTCTGGATTAACGTCAAACACAAGTAATCAGTAAAAGAATAAAATTCATTGATTTGAATGCGTTAATTGACTTTTTTATATTTTATTTTATTTATGTATAAACGTTTTAGATTGACAAAAAATGGCTAATTCCACTTACATGAATTTGTGAATTGCATATTGATATTTATACCGACACAGATTTTAACAAATATCTAAAAACTAGAATTAAAATGTAACATTTTATATGCAATAGTATGTTTCTGCTAAATCGTGTACATATCTCCACTCTTCAAAATAAGACAATCCACCCTTTTGGGAGAAAAATCTTACTTAACCCGTTGGTTTTTATTGTAAAAAAGATTTTACATATTCCAAAATATGATGTAAAGCTATTTTTTTTCAGATTGTTGTATTTTTTTCTGCGCAGGTTTACCGGCCGAATAGATATATAGATTTTTTTTTTTTAATTTTGGATATGGTGAGATTTGAAACACACGTCCTCAAATGGATTTATGATGGACATATCGTACATATCGTACAGACATTCCTCGAAATACAGGGGTTGAACAAAAATATGGAAACACCTTTTGAAATGCACGTTTGAAAAGAAAGATTGATTATAATGAACTATGTTGATGGCACTGGAGTTTTCGCCTACTGACGCCAACTATACAATTTCGTAAAATCACTGCACCGTTCAGTCATTGTTGGAGTACTGTTATGTGAGATTATCATTGCATTATGTCAGAGTTAACAGACTTCGAACGTGGACAAATTGTTGGCGCGCGTATGGTGGGTGCTTCCGTAAGCAAGGTAGCCGAGGTTTTTAGTGTTTCAAGAGGTACTGTGTCGAAGATTTATTCCGTATATTTGAAATGCGGAAAAAACATCATCCGCTAAATCACAGCGCGGACGAAAGTGTGTGCTGAGTGATCGTGACAGACGATCATTAGGAGGATTATCGCGAAAAATAAGCAGTCCACAGCTACAAAAAATACTGCTGAGATGAATGTCGTGTTACCAAATCCTGTGAGTACCAAAATAATTAGAAGGGAGCTTTATAAATAGGGAATTGCTGGCCGTATTGCAATTGAAAAGCCATCCATCAGTAATGCTAATGCCTGTAACAGGAGAAAGTGATGTTTAAGTCATAAAGCCTCGACTATAGAGCGTAATATAGTCTGATGAGTCTCCTTTCACATTGTTCCCCACTTCTGGCCGAGTTTACGTCTGAAGAATGCCATCTCAAGCCTATAATACAGACTGCTTGTTGCCAAGAGTGAAACATGGTGGGGGTTGGGTGATGGTTTGGGCAGCCATATCGTGGTTCTCTTCTGGCCCCATGATAACTCTGTAAGGGCATATTACTTTTGCCCTTACAGAAGTTGAATGCTCAGACTTATGTGAACATTTTGGCCGATCAAGTCCATCCAATGGTACAAGCTTTGTTCCCCAACGATGATGGTATCTTCCAAGACGACAACGTCCCCGTTCACACAGCTCACATTGTCCAGGACTGGTTTTCTGAGCACGAGGATGAATTTTCGCATCTCCCCAGGCCACCAAAGTCATCAGACTTGAATATTATTGAACCTTTGTGGGCTACATTGGAGCGGAAAGTGCGCTCTCGCTATCCACTGCCAACATCGTTATCTGAATTTGCCACCGTTTTGCAGGAATAATGGTACAATATCCCCTTGGCAAACATACAGAAACTGTATTTATCCATTCCGAGAAGACTGCAAGCTGTTTTGAATAACAACGGGTACCGTACACAATACTTCGCAAGGAAACGTGTTTTTTTAAGGTGTTTCCATATTTTTGTCCAACCCCTGTATCTGTCTTTAATACAAAAAGAGAATACATATCTAGTCTAAAAGGGAACTATTATTAAGAATCAAATGTAAAGAATAATTTCTTTAAAAATATTAACATACAGAAACGCGTCTGTGTTTTATACATAATAAAAAAAGAAGACTCGGAAATTAATAACAGAAAAAAATAGAATTTAAAACAATATAGAATTTTAAACTTTTAAAATAGCATGAAAACTTGATCAAGAGCTTTTAAACTCTTTGAGAATCTTCCTACTAGGTTTTTTTTTCTAAAAATACACTTAATATTTTCTGCAAATCATCATATATATATATATATATATATATATATATATATATATATATATATATATATAAACGGAAGTAATCCTGGCACTTAAAAAATTTCAGCTTTTATGAGTCCCTGAAAATAGTTATTAATTTATATATTTACAAAACATTACATGTATATGTAATTTCCGTATAAGTCAAATTTTATTTACTCATCCTGAACATATAGATTATTTAACTTAATGGTAATAAATGAATTAAAAACATTTTATTATTCTCTAGAGAAGATCAAGCACTTTTTAATTTAGTTAGCTCCACAATTTTAAATTATCTTTAAATGTACTTATGAAATTTCAAGAACAAATAAAATTGTTGTTATTTATTAATTTATACATAAAATAACTAAATATATCTCTTTTTTTACAATATTATAAGAATATGCTTGTGTAAGACCTTAGCTTATGTATATATTTAAATGCGAAAAATGAGATGCAGATTTTAATATAATCTTTAAATTCGGAATACATTTAATATTTGCCCAGTATAGTAAGTTAATATAAGATAAAAACATATTTTCAAAAGTTTAATATGTACGCACAATTACAGCACAAATTCACTGAATTCACAAAGATGATAAGGTGCAATTCATCGAACAATTATACTAATGAAAGATGAGCAGTTGTAGAATCAGCCTCTTTACATCTGTGCATCAACAATGGAAAATCATTAGGCACCAATGGAACTTAGACAGGAATTTTTATAAACTACCACAACGGAAAAAAACGCTTGGCTCAAAAACGGATTATTAATCTGTAACCCAGAAACAACAATTTACCTTTAAATTCTGCCATTTTGTGTATCTGGACTTCAAGAGAGTAAATAAAATTTTAATAGTCGCGTACGCGCTTGAACTGCTTGATATACTATTTGTTTATAATCTTGAACAAACATGAGGCAACGTTCAACTCGAACATTCTATTATGTGCAACTTATAAATATTTCTTGAAACATAAAACACATACAGAAAATGTATTTGAATTGTAAATAAAATCAAAATAAAACAAGATTATACAATTTTAAAATATTATCTTACAACATATTTGCTTTATTATAAGATATTCAGTATTTTCCATACATATATTTTGAAAAAGATGTTTTTAAAATAATAGACCGATTCAGGAAACATTTCGTTTTTGTCTAAGCAGAAAGTGGTTGGCTTTCCTTCATTACCCAGAGAATAGTATGTTATCTCTAAAAGGTTCTGAAACTTTAAAACAAATTCAGTTTATATACTACCATTTTAAGTGCTTTAAACAGAAATAAGTATTACATTTTCAAAATATTTTCTTCAAAATATCTAAATGTGTTCTTGTGAAATGTGCATTCTAAATGGAGTCGCTTGTGAAACGGATAAATTTAGAAACATTTCATTTTTACCTAAAGAGAAATTGATTCTTTTTCTAGAGTTATTTGCACAAGAGCATATTATGTTAAAATGCTTTCTAGGAATTCTATGCACATGCAGCAAACATACTGTTCTTTCATATTTATTTAATAAATTTAAGTTGTGTATAAGACAGTATTTTTAATTTTACATATATGTATGTTAAACAAGTAAGAAAAATCATGTGTTAACCATAGATTACAAAACACTTTCCAAAATTTCCTGAAATCTGTAACAAAACTTCGATATCCAGGGAAATACGGTATTACTGTTCATAGCCAAATATGCATTCCAATACTGTTGAACAGCATTGTAAGTTGTAATTGATCTTTTGATTGATATATAGACTATATACTTGTGGGATCTAATTTAGAAAGAAGTCGCCTAACTGGTTGAAAGTTTTCTTTCAGCAATATATACTAATAGATGGAAACATAATTGAATATTCAATTGTTCAATACTGTAGTTTACCTAGAATTTTAAGACACGAAAGTATTTTGCTAAATTTAGTTCAAACAAAAATACTCTTTAATCTACTTAAGTCACACTTCTAGAAATTATTATCCAAGGGCGACCATGTATCCATTTCTTTTTGTGACTCTGTATATCATTTTATCTATATTCTACAAACATTTTTTAGAAAACCGAATGCAGTTCAACGTAAAAATGCAAAAATTATTTAAAAACCACCTTTATGCAAATTACGCTCATATTCGTTAACTTTTTTGGCGATCTTTTTTGTAACCCTGTACATATAAATTGTGTAACTATTATCATTTCTACCTACCACAAAATGTGCATTAGTGAAACTTAAATATTGAGTGTGTGTTTGTAATTGCTATGCACTTTGTATTGTGCAAGAAATAACTCATATAAGCCTAGGCGACGTATATCAATCTGATTATACATGAAATCCTTTACCGTGTCGCAAACAATCCCCCCATTTATATTATGCAAAGGAATTCTTTTGTGTGGCCTTGTAAAGGAATAACTAGTCGTTGGGGGACCGCCGTAATACTTACATATCATGGACATGCATAATGTAAAATATGAACATAAAACACAAACATGAACATAACTATTTATAAAATGCATCGCAATTCCAAAATAGAATTTAAACGCGTATTTAAATGGTTTTAATATACATAGTAATGTTCTATCAATAAATTGCTGATAAGCCGATTTCGACAAATTATATAAAATGCTAAAATACTCAAGTAGTACCGGATTGCGTAAAAGAAACATCCTTATAACTCAAAAAATAATAATCGTATTAGCTAACAATTTACTGCGTCGGATTAAGCATCACATTTACAATTAAAATATATATTTGAATTGAAAATTGAATGAAATACATGGTCATGAAAAATCGAAGAATGTGAAAAACAGAGTTATACATATCTCGGCAACTAATAATCCGATCGACTTCGTTTTTTATGCACATATTATTTTATTGCCTTTTATGTCCTCTCCTTAAAATAAAACATTTCGAAAATTTTGTATACCTTTCATCAGAACGAATTTTCGAGAGTCCGAAAAAAATAGTTCCGGATAATCAAGGTTATTGATATTACATAGGCTTTGTCCCATTCTTACATACTAAGCACATACAAAGTTTCAAGTCTCTATCTCAAATTGTTCGGGAGATTTGTTCGGTTACAGTCAGACAGACACACAGACGGACGGTCGGCAAAATTTGTTTTCTAAAAATATGTTTTCGTAATCTCCAGTATCTGAAACGTGTAAATCCGTCAAAAAAATTTCGATTTTCAAAACCATTGCAATACTTACCCTATACTACATATGATGGATAAGTAATAACTATTATTTTTCATTGAGTACTTAACAAAATGAACAAAATACTTATTTTAATACCCTTTGTTGATGCATATAAATTTTAATATTTTTGACAGATTGTAACATCTTAAGTATTCATATGAAACGATTTTTCACCACATGCCGTAATGTAATAGAAAAGGTTTGACTATCTTTGTAAATAAACTAGTCGTAGTTGAATCTTCAATTTTCAATAGGGTTTGTGCTACGGTAAAAGTTAGTAACGTCTAAAAATTTCATGGCAATCTGAGCATATTTATGGGAGTTAGAGAGCGGAAAGTTTTCCAGATGGGCAGACGGAGAGACAAATCCAGAGCATAAACACTTTTCAACTTCATGGAAAGTATTAGAAATAACTTTTTTTTTTAATTTTAAGGCATTCCACGCGAAATTTAGTGCTTTCAAATACAAAATATATTATATTTAATTAAAGTATTAAACAAACTGGTGTGATACAATACAATTCAGTCGGTCATACTAAATACAGGTGTGTCCAGATTTTTCCAAACATATATATTACAAATTTTAAAATTTTTTCGCCAAAACTAACCTTTATACTATCTTATTTTTCTTATAATAATATTCCGTACTTACTTCAAATTATTAAATTAAAATCTTGTTTCTAGATCTAATCTGTTAATCTTTATGCTGACGATATAAATTCTTAATTCGCCTTAAAAAAAAACATTATTCCAGTATGCGTAAAATTAAAAAGATGGCTCTAAATTAAAAATATTCTTAATTAAACTTTATTTCTTAATATTCCAAATAAAACTCATTTCTTCTATGTTTTTATCAACCCTTTTTAAGAAAATCTTATTAAATTTATTCCAAAACCATACCTTTCAAAAAATATCATTATTTTATTTTATCTATTTATTTATTTTCCCTCCGTCAACCTTTGATAGTATGCATATCAATAAATTCATTTCTTTTCTTTTTGTCTTAAAATTAATCATCTATAAAAATCGTCTGCCTAAGAAATTCTGAGTCGATTATAAATTGGTTAAATAATATATATATTTTTTTAAATAAAATTATCGTCTGTGGAAAATAGTCTCGTAGCTGGACAAGAATTCTGTTTGCATAAAAGAATGATGGTTTGAGGTTAGAGAATGTTCTAGAATGTTCTTTTTAGATTTAAAAGAGGAAGCTCGAGAGGTGGTAAGAGAGATGAGAAGAAGGATTTTTCGGTGCGCTCTTGCATGAGTACGACTTGATGTAGTAAAGCATGGAATATTTTTTGGATTTTTCGGTAAAATATCGTCTGCAACAGGAGCTTTTCCCTCTATTATAGCTACAGTTTAATAAAATGAACTTGCAGCAGCCAAGGAGTGATTATTTTGACCTTCTACATTTATTTATTTTGTTTTTTTCTCGCTGGCCATGACTTCTGTGCGGAGCAAGGGAAACCTGGCGATGATGTTTCTGCCCCCCTAACTTCAAAACGTCACACACACACACACACACACACACACACACACACACACACACACACACATATATATATATATATATACATTCCGCAAATTTTTCTTAAAGGTAGAGATCTAATCTGGATATTAATCATGTATGTCAGGGTATTTTTTTCATTTCAAACAATACATTTTAATATCGTTCATTACATAAACAACATAAGTCAGTGACTTAAGAGCAAAAGCTGTTCAAAGTTGAAGCATATTTTTTGATGATATTTAGGGACCATTTAGAAATTTAGTTGAAATATACTTTTGTCATACATATATATAGATATATATATATATGTATATGTGTGTGTGTTTGTGTATGTGTATGTATAAGTACTAGAGAGTAAAATTAACATTCTAATCCAAAATTAAAATATTCAATTATTCTGACATATGAATGCAAAATATATAATTCGTAATAAACATGTAAGGGAATAAAAACAATTTTTGTCTGATAAAATGGTAAAAATTAACTGCCTATAAAACGATACATATTCAAAAAAGTTATTAGATAAGACTAGCCTGCAAAAGTTGGATTACATCATGTTCTTTAGCTTTTGATAATTGAATTTATGTATTCTGTACTACTGAATCCGAAATTCACCTTTATTCTTCACCATCACTTAATCATATTTTACAAATCATAATAGCCCAAGAATCGACCGCACAAAATCCTCGAGCACAAAAAAAAATCCTTTATTTTATGGAGGAGTGGTAATAGAGAAATCTGATGATCCATGTCTGCCGGAAGCGAAATGGTACATAAGTCAAAAATTGATATCACTCGTGGTTGATTCATATGATTAGGATTGTGTTTGTCGTAAAATCAAAAGTATGAAAACATGAAAAACTGGGTGCAGGAAAACACAATGCTAATCCTACTAGACAGCACCTAGTGGTATTAATTTTTGATTTATGCACCACTTCGCTTCCGTCTGGACACACCTCTTTTTAGTATGACCGACTGAATTGTATTGTATCACACCAGTTTGTTTAATACTTTAATTAAATATAATATAGTTTGTATTTGAAAGCACTAAATTTCACGTGGAATTCCTTAAAATTAAAAGAAAAAAGTTATTTCTAATACATGCATCATTAGATTTCTGTATTACTATTCTCCCGTAAAATAAAGGATTTTTTCTTGTGCTCGATGACTTGGGGTTTTGTGCAGTCGGCTCTTCGATTATAACTTTTAAAGTTAAAAAATTGAAGAAAAATAGCGAAAAGTTTCAGTCGTAAATAACATGTGTTTTTAAAGTTTATATTTACTTTTAATCTGTTATTTATTTATTTATTTTATTTTATTATTATTATTTTTTGCCACTGACACTGAAAATGACCTTCATTTTTAACTCTCACGTCGGAGTTTTTCGCAAATTGTAAATTTCAAAGTTAAAATTAAATCTCCACGACTACCCCACTCCACAGACCCCTTAGCTAATTTGGGAAAACATTTTAAACGGATGGTTAAAAATGAATGTCATTTTCATATTCAGTGCTAAAAATTATACAAGAATCAAATATTAGAAGTTAAAATCTCAGCCTTATACTCTTTTTTATAGTATCCATTTTTTTTTTTTTTTTTTTTTTTTTTTTTTTTAAACTTTGACAATTTATGATTTACGAAAAATCCTATCACGAGGGTTAAAATTTAAAGTATTTTTTGTTTTCAAAATGTACATTAAAGTTTAAAAAAATCATTGATAACTAATTTAATATAGTTTTCTTAATCTTCTTGAGGGTAATCTATCCGATTTTTTGTGCTATCCTGTAAAAAAATAATCAATGATAACCACCGAAAATATAATATTAGATTTAAATCAGTATGTAAAACTTAGTTCAATCGGATAAAAAAATTTGAAAGTAAGAACAAATTTTGAAATAAAAAAAAAATAATAAGATCGTTGAAGTTAAATAAATATTTATAAAAATAACATAATTTTTTAAAAGGAATTATGAAAAGAAACAGTGTGAGATCTTTACAAGGAGTAACACATTATTAAAATATTACTATTTTGGACGTCTGAAATTCAATGAAAGTGGATTCAACCGTACTTTTTGTACTATTTTTTTCAAAGCTTGATGCACATAAATGTACAGCTTCGAATATTGCGCACACTTGATGTATGATACCTCAAATCATGGTCGAACTCATTTCTTTTCAGACGCAGGAAATTAGTATAAGTAATTCATTTTTAATATTTCCTACTTCGGTCAATTTTAATGTTATGAACGGAACTTTCTTTTCCACCTGTTTAGTGTAATTTGAAAAGAAATATGAAATAAAATAGAAACACAAAATATAATTGAATATTTACAACTATAATAATACTAAAAATTACGGGAGACCGTATAAAACTTGAAATTTCATATTTTTAAGGAATATATTTTTTAACCCATTTTTAAATATTTCTTTACCTCATTTAAAACATCTTTGTAATTGGAATTATATGTATTTGACTAAATATTTACGAATTAGTGATTGGCAATATCATGACATGAAAGTTTGTAAAGCAATGCATAATAGTGCCGCAAATAGGATAAATTACTAACAGTAAGAGAAGTCATCATTGCGTCTTTTGCCACGTACATATGTTTGAAGTGACGTAAGCAAGTCACATGCTTGTCCGTCATAAATATCGGTGTAATTAAAGACATTAGTCGCTCAGGACTAATTATTATCGTATCATTGGGATTATGGTATCAATGCTGCAGTAATGCATGCTGCCGTCACAAATGAATGAGGGTGCATAGTTTGAGACATTTATATAACTGTGGACTTTAGTCCCTATATCCGCTACATTATTTAGACAAACCATTTGATGTTATCAGAAATATCTGGGTAGTGCTGTATCGCACACCCTGTCGGAGGGGCAGAAGTTTAAGGATCGGACTAGGGCACCTGGAACGGTAATACATTATTATGTAACGGTACATGGTTTTCGGTGCAGATAACGGTAACGCAGTATTCCTTTTCATAAGTCAGAGGAGCTGAAACTTGGTGTACCATTTTGTACGGAAAACCAATCGTTAGAGTCCACATTTAAAGCTAACTTATTTATCCCCCCTAGAAAATCCGTAGCCGAGCGGGCTTAATCAAGGAAATTCATAATGGCTTTTTTCTTTGATCGCAAATTTCGCTGCTCATTGAATTTATGTAATACGGTTTTGCAATCAGAGTTATGGGGTTTTCTGTGCAAAAAGTAGTTCGCAATCAAATAAAAACGACCAAGTATGTTGATGGATTCCCACTAACAAAAATCTGTAGCTAATTGGCCTAGAGAACTGTAGAAAATATGTAGGTAATTGGCGTATTCTGGAGATATTTTTAAGAATATCTTAAAAACCTATGTAGATAATTTTCGAATAAAGATAAATCTGCAATTTTTTTTCAGATTTCTGTAAAATTTCTGAAGAAAGTGGAGATTTCTTCATTTAATTTGAATAATGTTTTTAGTGTGGATGGCATCATCCTCTTGCACGATATTGCCTGCTTACATGTTGTTCAAGTAGTTTTGACTTCTCTACAGAAGTTTAACTGGTAAGCCCTTAAACAACTCATAAGCGATCATAAGCGAAATACATTCCAGGCTTTCAAATTGCTTCGGATGATAACACCTGGGTACAATCATGTGTCCATAGACCACCTCATTTGTTTCAATGAATGCATTAACCCTTTTTTTAAAGTGGAATAAATGTACAATTAGAGAAATTGCTTTTGAAATACTAAGCAGTTGACGTACTATTTTGCAACTTGCACTGCTTTCATTCAACTCATTATATATATACTATATGTGTGTGTGTGTGTGTGTTTGTGTGTGTGTGTGTGTTTGTGTTTGTGTACATATATGTTACAATAGTAAATGTTGTATATGTGAATTTAAAATTTTTCTAGAAAGTAGTTATGAAGCTTTTAGTTAAATTTTCTATTTTACCGTTTTGACGTATGAGAAGAAAACTCGGATAGGTCACATCTTCGAGAAAATTCGAGTGATGGGTAATTTGGTATAAGTAAGGGTCAATGCATTTCAGTGGGAATGAAGGTAGACGGATATCGGTTTTTTAAGAATTGACCGTAAATGAGGTTCCAAAGTTGCCAACATTTTGGATTAGCGATATTGGCGAGTTTTCACGTAACAATTAATTTCCAAGATTACTATTACCAAAACATATGATTTATAGTCATGAAATATGAAATCACTATGTGTCACTCATTCCGTTTGAAATAATTTCGCCAGAAGTTTCAAATTTCGGTGATATTTGAAAATAAAATAACTTTCAGAATATCGTGATATTTTCTAGAAATTACCAATAGGATCTCAAATACATGATTCACCAATCAGTCTCCAACTCAAAATGCAGTTTCAAGGGATGTCCTTTCGTTGTAAATATTTAAGTTTTTTTTTAATGTAGATAATTTTAACATTCATAATTTCTGAATATAATAATATTATAAAACGAAGCGCTTTATAGGAACTGTACAGATAGAATTTATTGTTATATCGAGTTCATCACAAAGTTAATTTTAACGGAAAACAGCTTAGCCTTCACTTGCTGATGTATACATTAAAGTGTAGCGGTCCTACTGATATTTCTTCTTCTGACATTTCTTCTAAGAGCCAAATTTTATTATTTTCTAATGTGAATTTTGAAAAAACATATTAAAAACGAATAAATTTAGGGCAACATTTTGCTTTTGCTTAATGTAAAAGTAGTTTTCTTTTAGCCATTTATGTGGAGATGCTTTTTGGAAACTCATTGCATATGCAGCATACATAATAGTACATTTGAAAAGACGAGATTTTATGCTTGGAAATATTTTCTTTCAAATTTATCTAAGTAGTCTGCTTGGAGCAATATGTTTTTTAATTCTTTTAGTGTGCATTTTTAGATGGTTTATTTTAGATATTACAAAATAAATAAATTAATAAATAAATATTTATTATCATGTGATGCTATATTTTGTAGTCATTCCTTGAGATTTCAAGGACATTAAGTATATCTATAATTATTTAAAGACCTATAAAATAAAATACTTTTGACAATACTTTTCGAATACTCTTTTTGTTACATGACATTTGTTATTTTTCACATGCGTATTTTAAAAGAATTCAATAAACTGGAGATTTTTTAGACTGAGCTAAAAAACAAAGCTGCTATAATTCAAAGTGCTTACCATTAAGTATATCTATAATTTTTTAAAGAAATATGAAAGAAAATACGATTGTATATACTGTATAAATATAATGTATTTTTTACAATACTTCTCAAATATTTCTTTTGTGATATGTCATTTCCTATTTTCCAGATGAGTATTTTAAAATGATTAGATTATTTGGGGATTTTCTTTTCCTGGAGTCTAAAAATAAAGGTGTTTCCATACTGCATGTTTATAGTACTGTAACAGTTCTGAATGTAATTTACAGAGTTTATTTAGTCGTGAATTTGATTATGGTACAAGTATTAATATATTTTTTAAATGTACCATATAAATTTAAATAATCCATTAGATATCAATTGAAACGATTTCTTATTATATACTAGAGATGGAAATGCCACCGCAATTCAATTTTAATATAGAGAATGTGACTAGAACCAAACATATATCAAAAACAATCTAGCAATAGTTGAAGCTTTTCTGATAAATTTCGCTGTTAGAGGTCTGAAAGCAAATCTTAGACAATCTCTGCTATATGTGCTTTTGGTGTCCAGGCAATGGATTGTAATCTAAATCAATGTATATGTTTGATCATTGAAACGTAGGTTAAAGACGAGAAAGGACATTTTCATCTTAATATTTGATAGAATTTGATGCACTGTATTTGTAATATACACTATATTGCCATTGATTATTGGACACTTGCGATTTTAGACATTTTACTAAATATGTAGAAAAATACATGAGGAATCATCTCGAAACTCTTAGTGTATAAATATAATAGTATACGCCATACATCGCCGTGAATATTTTTTACCGAAACTCCATAGAGGACCGTCAACAAATTAAAAAAGAATGAATATCTTTTGAATAACCCTGTCAAAATTAATGTAGCAAAAGCGCTCAAACTCTAGATTATGATTGAATGAAATTACTGTAATACGACTTGTTCATTTTTATGCAAATAGCATGCATACTCGCAGAGTAATTAAGGTTTTTATAAAAATGGTCCCAAATTTTTCCAAGTTTTTTCCTTATAATTTTCAGAGTTCTTAATATAAAATAATATTTTTTTTCAGAAAATATGACAAACAACACTGCACACAGTACCTTGTAATCAGAATTAAAAATAATGAAAATTTTGTACAAAATGAGTAGGTTTACTAAATAATTTTTTACTGCGCATGCGTCAACGATATCAAAATTTCATTTGCATATTATGTTAGGTAAATATATAGAGAAACTGTTGTGAAAGTCACAAAATCAAAACTTGAAAATTCTGAAAATAATCGTCAATTGAATTAGTTGAAAATCCGTTATTCTCAAAATGAAGCAAAAACAAGAGGGGTTGTATCCATATGTTCATTGATTAGTGTCAATATAGAATACACAATATGGGATGTACTACTACATTTGGTTAAAATCCCTCATTTTTTTGCTTCATTTTGGAAACAACGGATTTTGTCCTTTTTCTATAGACGATTACTTTCAGAATTTTCAAGCTATGATTTTGAGACTTTTACAAAAGTTGCTCTATACATTTAGCTAACATAATATGCAAATGAAATTTTGATATCTTTGACGCATGCGCAGTAAAAAAATATTTAGGAAACCTACTCATTTTTCATACAATTTTTATTATTTTTTAATTCTGATTACAGGGTACTGTCTGCAATGTTGTTTGTCCTATTTTCTGAAAAAAATATTATTTTATATTAAGAACTCTGAAAATTATAAGGTAAAAACTTGGAAAAATTTGAGACCATTTTTATGAAAACCTTAATTACTCTGCGAGTATGCATGCTATTTTCATAAAAATGAACACAGTGTATTACAATAAGGCATTCAATCATAATCTAGAGTTTGAGCACTTTTGCTACATTAGTTTTGACAGGGTTATTCTAAAGATATTCATTCTTTTTTAATTTGTTGACGGTCCCCTATGGAGTTTCGGTAAAAAATCTTCACGGCGATGTATGGCGTATACAATTATATTTATACACTAAGAGTTTCGAGATGATTCCTCATGTATTTTTCTAGATATTTAGTAAAATGTCTAAAATCGCAAGTGTCCAATAATCAATGGCAATATAGTGTATTTGAGCATTGGACATCTGAATCGGATTTGATTTTCAAAATATAAATTTCTTTATTACCCTTATGCTATTTTTTGAAGTTAAACACATGTTACATCATATGACTTAATTTTTATGTATGTATTTTACATAGTGTTCAGCAACAAATTTATTAATCTGTATCTCAAACTAACGAACGGTAACGCTTAGAATTAGTGCAATTAAAATTATAACTGGGCTGGGACATATTTTTGTGTACAACCTATGTAAAAATTATTTCTTGAAGAATAAAACACATGCATCATATGTATTTAAATTGTAAATAACATCAAAAGAAAATGAGATTTTAAAACTTTAAAATATTGTCTTAGAAAAAATTTGATTTATTATGAGATATTCATAATATCAAATTTTCACTTTCAATACTTCTCGAATATTTTTTGTGACATTTAATTTGTTATTTTCCTCATGTGTTCTTTCTTAAAAGTATCAGATAAACTGTGAGGGAGTGACCTTTTGTCATAAAGGCACTCTAGTGTTTCTGAGGTCGTGACGTCAATAATTTAACATTTTGTAGGCGTAAAAGCGACATCTATCCTCTCTTTTACTTTAACTTTCTAGAGTGTGTGTGCTCTTTCGAATTCCGCAGTTAGCTCGCGGTTATTAGTAATATGTTAATGTGAAGTATCTCAGTTTGCAGCATATAAAAGCTTGGGGGTGAGTTTGGGTGAGGGTGTGTCTCTGGCATTAGCCAGCAGCCAGCGAGTGCGGACCTCTGACATCAGACAACGAAGTGGATGATTGTTTAGCGAAGTGCTGACGAATAGAAAGTAGCAACGGCCTCCAGTAAAGTGGAAAGGAGTTTGGATAGTGGATTTAAGAGTCGGCCGTGGTAAGAAAGTTTAATAGTAGTTCCATTTTAATTATTGGTGAAATAAAGAATTATCCACAGCCACGGGCTGTTTAACTAAACTTTGTTCAGCAGCTCAGCCAGGAGACAGTGTCAAGTGTTAGGCGGTGCCACGACTGAGCTAGGTTGGGGCCTGTGAGTATGATTTTAGCTATTCATAGTGTTCTCAGTGTGTAAAATTTTAGACTTGCTCCACTTCCCTTCGGCCATTATCACTTGAATAAACTTTGTTGTTTTGACCTAAACTACTGAGTATGTCTGCATATAACGTTACAAATAGCGCCCACCGTGAGGTTGCCGTTACAAATGGCGCCCAACGGAACATCGGACATTATGAGATTGTGCCACGTGTGTATTTCACCGGTGAGGGTGATATTAGTGAATTTTTAGTTAAATTAGATGATTATATTTTGTTCAGTAATATATCTGAGAAAAACAGGTACGTAGTGCTTAAATGCTCGTTAAAGGGCGAAGCACTTTTGTGGTTGGAAAATATAGGAAAGTTTTTGATTAATGAAGAAGCGAAAAGATTTGATTAAACTGTGATCGAGTTAAAGAAGGCATTTCCTCCCGTTAAAGATAAAAGTATTTTGAGAAAAGAGTTCTATTGTAATAAGCAGAATATTTATGAGTCGGCGTCAAAATTTTATCTTCGTAAGCTTGAACTAAAAAATAAATTAGATTTAGATATCACATTTGAGGAATTGTTGGACATTGTTTTTCCTCTTTTTAATCCAAATATACAGGACTTTATTGAAGTTAGAGAACCGAAGAATTTTGCAAAAATGCATCAGATATTATCGAAGTACGAGACTCGGCATAGCTCGGATCAACGGGATTTGCGTAGCCCTCGGCAGAGACCTGTCACGGATAGTAATTTGAGAAATGAGGGGGAACGTAATTTTGTGAGAGGGGGACAGCGATTTCCGGATAATAATGTGCGTAATAGAAATGATGGATTTGGTCGTAATATGTCGAATACGAATAATGGTAATAGGAATGGTGGTGGTGCTAATAATTTTAGAAGTGGTGAGAGAAGTACGTATGGAAATAGGCAGAATAGTGGTTATAATCGTAGTGGGGGAGTACGGGACAGGAATGTTTCTTCGCAAGTAAGGAAATTGACTTCGGATGAGAATGTTGAAAATAGGTCGATGCAAAAGAGATGTGTTCAGAGGTCGGAAATATCTTCGGTGTGTTTGAATAAAATTACTATTAATCCGGTTGAGTTACCTGAAGTGTTAATTGTGTTAGATGGTATTGTCGTTAAAAGTGTCTTCGATACAGGGGCAGATAAGTCGTTCATTTCTTTTGATTGTTATCGGAAATATTTTTCGTATAAGAAGTTGAAAAGGTCAAGTCTTGTGGTTCAGTCAGCACGGGAGTAGCTTGCGATAATAAAGGTTCAGTAGAATTGGAAGTTGAAATTCGTTCGGTTAAGACATGTTGGGAGTTTTGTGTGTTAGATGGATTAACAGTGCATTGTATAGTTGGTGTGGATTATATGAAGGATAGAGGAATTAGTTTGGATTTCTTTAAAAAGTCGTTAATCGTGAATAATGATGAGAATGTGAGTAAGAAAGAGCCTGTTTCAGTGTCAGTTAATTTGGAGGAATCTAGTTTAAGTGAGGTTAAGAAGGTGGAGTTTAATAAGTCTTTAGTCGATTTTGGTAAAGTTTTTTCAGATAAACCGAGTTTAACGAATGAAGTTCATATTGGTTTTGACGCACTAGTTGCTAGTAAACCATTTCGTTATGATTTTATATCTAATATTTTTAAATCTTTTTGTGAAAAGTTGGAGACTGAGGTCGGTATGGAACTTCCTCAGTCTAATATGGCTGAACGTGTAAATCGTACATTAATTCAAATGATTTCTTCATATGTTGGTTCTCATCATGCAAATTGGGACCAGTTTCTTCAGCATTTTGCGTACGCACTTCGTACAGCAGTTCACGAGTCAACGGGGAAAACGCCTGCTGAATTGTTTTTGGGTAGAAAAGTCATTACTCCATTCCAAAGGTTAGTTATGGTGTCAGATGCGGAAAGTCAGTACATGTGTCAGGATATTGAGAGGTTGGTTAAGGAAGCTCAGGTTCAAATGGGAAAAGCGCAAGAAAAGCAAGCTCAGTATTATAATATGCGTAGGAGGGAGTTAGAAGTGAAAGTTGGAGATTTTGTGTTAGTAGAAAAGCATTGGTTAAGTTCAAGTCGTCAAAAGAGAGTAGCTAAGTTTGGTCCGAAGTTTGTAGGTCCGTTCGAGGTTTTAGAAGTTCGAAATAATAATTTGGTTGTTGATGTCAATGGTGAAAGAATGACGGTTAATTTGGATCAGGTTAGAGTTTATAAGTTTAGAGAAAATGGTAGTGAAGGTTCTCATGTGTCGAGTGGTGTTTCGCGAAATTCCCGATCGAATGAGTGTCCCGAGTCCAGCACTTCTTCATCTAATTCTTTTCATCGATATTCAAGAAGAAAATTTGGTCAAACAGCTCCAAAAACTGTTCTTGAAAGTAGAAAGCCTAGCAATCCGAGAGCAAAGTATGATAATAAAAATAAGAGAATTGTGTCAAATACATCGGACTCTGTGTGCCATAAAAGACAAAAAAATATAAACTGTCCAGTTCCTCCACTTATGAGACAGCAACCTCGCAAACATACATTATCTAATAGTTCACCATCTTCAGTGATTAATCCCCGGAAAAGATTTCGTATGGACACTCGACAAACTGTTAAAAGGACTTTAAAGTCGGAATTTTTGCCCAATAAGAAACAGCGTAGGTCTGGAAAGAAACGTGGTCTAGGATCTTCAGTAACTTCGGGTGCATCTAGAAAGAGGAGACAACGCTCAGATTACCGGCATCAACAGTGTGAATCTCGCCATGGAGTGACCCCAGCAAACCGGCCAGAGCAGAGTCGTCGAGCGGAACCTACAAGTATCCCGCGGCATCCATTCAGAACCAGGCTGCAGGCGCGACAGTCAACTGTGGCGTCACCATACAGTTCCGATGACGAAAGATCCTTCGTACAAGGTTTCTGGGACAAGAGGAGAAAACCATCCTGTAGTATGAAGCCAGCCAGCAGTGAATCATCTCTATGATTGGGTGATAATGTTCTTTATTAAATTTCTATTAGAGTGCATATATGTGGTAGCAATATGAAGGAATAGAAAGCAGAAAGACTGTTTGGTACTTTTTGGCCATTTTTGGAATTTTTTGACGGACTCACGATTAGTGCTTAATTGTGTTCAAAATTTGTTTGCAAAATTGTTAGTTTTATGTATGTTTGAGATTTTGGTCTTAACTGCTTTTAAAAATTCTGGATCTATTGTTAAATTGTTGTGTTATTTGTTAAGAATGTTACTATATTGTTATATTGTTCATGTGTTATAAAATGTATGTTTAAATTTTCAGAAAGTACAGATAGTAATTTGGGTTATTTTGTACACGCGCCGCGGTTCAGACGCGCACGTGTTTTGCGGTCAAGAAGTCCTTGACACGCGTTTCTATCTCTTATACTAACATTTAATGAATTAACTTTCTTCTTATCGTTCGTGTTTTATGAGTTGCGTTTTGTACTTTAGTTGGGAATGGTTTCCGCAAGTTGCGAAGTTTTAAGCCGCGTTTGAATTTGAAATTGTATTGTATTAAAAATTGAATGTTAATGTGATTTTCTTGCAGGGAAGTATACCTGTGTTATGTATTGATTCTGATATTTTTCTTTTAGTTAATACAGATGAAGAGCATGATGACGTCATTTTGTAAATTTTTGATATTTGATTGTTGCATAAGCACAGCGATAAGCCGCTGTACGTATGTGCCCCAATTATTGTTAAAGTGGAGTTAAGTTCTGAAGAATTTTGGGAGTTAGTTCATTGGCTAATGGGTTTGTAGGTATTACGTAGTAGCGGAGTTATTTTAGTATGAAGTAATTGCAATTCTAGATGAAGTCGGAATTTGGATGAGGAAAATTTTTGCTCATTGGGTTTTTTGGACTTGGTGCGAATTCTAGTATATTAAAAGTTGTGGAGAAATTTTTGGTAAAGCTATAGTTGTATTGCAATATTGAGGAAAATTTCGGAAGTTTAGTATTTTGAGAAATTTTAGCACTCCCAGTGGAGTAGGCTGTTTTGAAAGAAGTAATTAGTTTTGAAAATTTTACGAGTTTTTGGAAGTTTTACGGAGGCTATTTGTAAGATAGAAGAATGATTGGATTGAATATGTGAATATTTGAGGCAAACTGAGTTTTTTTTTGGTTGTGATGGGTTAAAGTTAATATTTTAAAAGTTATGTTTCGGCGCTAAATTTCACCCATCACTGTGTTTTATTACGGCTCGAAATTTATAACAAGAAAAAGTTCTGGGCATGCATTTGGCCCAGCCCTTTTTCTCTGCGGAATCCGAGGGGGGGTTGTGAGGGAGTGACCTTTTGTCATAAAGGCACTCTAGTGTTTCTGAGGTCGTGACGTCAATAATTTAACATTTTGTAGGCGTAAAAGCGACATCTATCCTCTCTTTTACTTTAACTTTCTAGAGTGTGTGTGCTCTTTCGAATTCCGCAGTTAGCTCGCGGTTATTAGTAATATGTTAATGTGAAGTATCTCAGTTTGCAGCATATAAAAGCTTGGGGGTGAGTTTGGGTGAGGGTGTGTCTCTGGCATTAGCCAGCAGCCAGCGAGTGCGGACCTCTGCCATCAGACAACGAAGTGGATGATTGTTTAGCGAAGTGCTGACGAATAGAAAGTAGCAACGGCCTCCAGTAAAGTGGAAAGGAGTTTGGATAGTGGATTTAAGAGTCGGCCGTGGTAAGAAAGTTTAATAGTAGTTCCATTTTAATTATTGGTGAAATAAAGAATTATCCACAGCCACGGGCTGTTTAACTAAACTTTGTTCAGCAGCTCAGCCAGGAGACAGTGTCAAGTGTTAGGCGGTGCCACGACTGAGCTAGGTTGGGGCCTGTGAGTATGATTTTAGCTATTCATAGTGTTCTCAGTGTGTAAAAATTTAGACTTGCTCCACTTCCCTTCGGCCATTATCACTTGAATAAACTTTGTTGTTTTAACCTAAACTACTGAGTATGTCTGCATATAACGTTACAAATAGCGCCCACCGTGAGGTTGCCGTTACAAAACGAGTGAATATTTTTTCATAGTGCCTAAAAATAAGTTTGCTACCATATAGTGTATTTACAGTACTGCAATTTTTAAATAGATATTTACTGTTTTATTTAGTCAGGAAATTATTAACGATGCAATTGTTACTTAATTTTTTTTTTCAAAACGTATCATATAAATTTAAATATGGTATATAATATTACTTCGAACGATTTCTTATTATATATTGGCGATATGAAATGCCATGGAAATTCAATTTTAATATATAGAATGTGATTAGAACCCAATATATGTCACACATAATCTAGCAACAGTTGCAGCACTGCTGATGAACTTCACTGTTAGAGGTCTGAAAGCAAATCTTAGACAATCTTTGCTATATGTGCTTTTGGTGTCCAGGCAATATATTGTAATTTAAATCAGTTTATATGTTTGATCATGGAAGAGTAGGTTAAAGACGAGAAAGTGCACTTTCATGTTAATATTTGATAGAATTTAATGCACTGTATTTGAAGTATATTTAGCTATTGTACATATGAATAGGATTTGATTTTCAAAATAAGGTACCTGTGCCCAATATGCCATCCTAAGGAAAATGTATTTCTTTCTCCCCCATTGTCAAGTCATAGGACTCCAAAAATATGCGACCACTATCCTTGGATTATATTCTATCATTATTAAAATTAGCAACCTTGTAATTATTCTGATTTAATGTAAGATAAAAACAAAAATATGTTTACAAGTGTCCATATAAGGAACTACCTGGCCCTATTATGGACAGGTGTTTCCTTATTGAATTTCTACACAGTGTGTGGAAGAGCAACTTTTCCAAGGGATTTTAGAGGGAAGGGAATAAAAAAAAATTAACTTAAAGTATTCGGAGGATGAGGGGGGACAGTAAATATCTTCAGAACATGCATTTCAGAAAGGAAGGGGGGGGGTGGTCATTTTCGGTTTTTACCCTTCGAAGACCCATGCAAAGCCTCTTAGTTACTAGTAATTATTATGAAATAGTGTTGTTGGTTTTGCTTAGCTTTATTGCATCTGTCTCCAAATTTACATCTGTTATTACTCAGTCCTCACAGTATGGACAAATAGAAACTTTTTCACCATGGACAGTCAGTCCCACATAATCCTTTTGAACATATCTGCGACATGTGATGCATGGCCGCATGTTTGAAAAAGCATCAATACTGCAAAAGGAGCAGTACCAGCTCTCCTTTGTTGAGGAAGTCATACCTTTGGTACCTACTGTTGTGTTAGAATAAAGGCCGACGATGTTAAAATAAAGTTATAATTGTTATGTCTTGGTTGGTTGGTTCTGCCTGTACCATCAACGTTAACTAAAAGTCAATGGGTAGACCCAATTTAAAAAATGTAAAACATGTGATCGTAAAATGCCAAAAATGGATGGCTGAGAAATTGCGTTGTGTTTAATAATTCAAATACTTTCCAAAAATGACTCAGGTATAAGCAAAGTTTTACTTCCGTGGGTTAAGATTAAAACTGTGGTCAAATATGAAGTGACTCAAGACATATAGTTCGTTCGAACATAAAAATTTATTTAAAACTTAATTGCAGTCCAAACTATATTTTAGGCACCGTGGTGGAATTAAATCAAAGGGAGGTAAATACTTGAATTGTTGTTTAACTAAGTTTGACGACATACGTTTCAGTCAGCAAAATAGAACACTTATGCAGCGGACATAAAATAACTTAGTACAATTTAGATAAGGTATAAAAACGTATTTAAGAAAAATCAAAATGTCACCCTTTTTTGTCACGGTAATCCCTATAAAGATAATCCCAATTCAGCGGCTTTCCAAGCACATTTTTGATAGGTGCAAGGCACTGGAAAAAGGCTCGCTATCCTGTAAAACTTGCCCTCACAAGAGCACCAAGGATTGGCTTTCTCTGTCTCTGCCCCCCGACACTAGCGAAACCCTCGGATTATATGCACGGAAGGGTTGCCACTCCAAAAAAGGCAAACTGCAACATCGTGCGCCAAAATATTGAAAAAAAACCCGGGAATCGCCAACATCCACAGGCTAGCATGCCAAATGTGGCAGGCAGACAACGGGAAGTAAAAGTTAAAGTAATTAAACTGGGGATTGCAAAAACTGCGAAGAAGGAATCGCATAGGTAACCGCTAACTAAGTGCGAGGGGGGAGGAATGGACAAAAAGCGAAGCCAAGCTTGAGTTCAGAGGAACTCAAGTCGGAAAACAAAGTAAAAGGGGGGATAAACCAAGGTACATAGGTCGTGAATACGACATACACCAGGACAACGGAGAAAAAAAAAAGGATGAATGAGTGAAGGAAATACCTACGCTCATAAAGACATTTTTTTTTTTTTTTTTTTTTTTTTTATAAAAGAGAAAAACACGGAATGGGGGTATTCCACCACAATGCCTTTACATTCACATAAATTTTTGTAACTTACAGTAACATATTTAGCTGAAGAGCAATGCATATTGACAATGCGAACAAAAATATTCTTTATACAGATTGTAAGTTGTATGGACTTAACCACACAACACCTGCACGCGAAGGGAAAAAAACTTCATTGGATCCAGACACAGTAGCGAGTCGGTACAACACTGGCCGACACTTGTACGTTAACACATAAAGGCTACTTATAATACTGTAAATAAAAAAAAGGATCATTAGCATTTACATATTTTTCCTTTTCCTTAAGGTAACAATAATCAAAATATATATAAGTGACATTATAAATGATCATTAAAAAAAACTGTAAATGTGCTAAAATACACAAATAGCAAAAAAAAAAGAATTTTTAATAGGTAAACAAAATAATGAGGTTATTCGGAATAAAACAAAGATATTTAACAAATTTTGAACTGGTGCACCATAAAGAGTAACTCTGCAGAGTAAAAATTTTAAACTTTATGAAGAATGCCAAAAAGTGCCTAGGACTTTAAATTTAGATAATCTAAACAGCATAAAATTTAAACTAAACAACCCCATTTATACCTGGTAAAAAAAACAAAATTTAACCTTATACAAAACTTTAAAAGTTATACCACAGTACGCAGTCGAGTCAATATGAATAACAGTTGCATGGTATGAAAAACATACCGTTTGTCAGAATGTACAACGATACAAATGCTTAAAATTACAATACGGAAATTAAAACTTTAGACAGCAATAGTTAATTACAAGCAAAACCGAAATGCTCGAACGAAATTTGAACTTTGTAACAGAGAGGTATCATTTTAGTAAAGGAGCCTGGTAAAACCCTACATTTAAAACAGTAAAGGGCTTTTTACAAAACAAAATTCCTACAGAACCTTGCAGGAGTGAGATAAATTACTACTTAGATTATATTCAATATTTACAGACAGATAAATCTTACACAAAACAGTCTCATTTTTCTATCATCGATGAAACAATGCAAAGAAGCCGCCTGGGACTTTTTTTTTTTTTTTTAACCAGCTAGGTAAGGGGACAGCTTTTAATTAAGTAAAAAAATCAAAACTCGGTTAGAAGCAAAACTATTTAAAGTATAAATGCAGCAGTAGAAACCTAAACATGCAACTTGCAAAAAAAAAAAAAAAATTTAACAGGTCTTAACTAACTTTAAATTAAAATTATAAATTTTAACCACTTAAATTTACAGAAATACAAATGAGACCCAAACTTAGAAATACTGTAAAGAAAACAATGGATTTAGATAACAGATTAAAAGAACAAAAATAAAAATTGATGATACTTATTAGAGAGAGTCCTACAGGAAAGGTGGAAACGACATCGCACAAAGCGCCTCCCGGGCCAGTGAGGAGCACCTGTATATATGTCACAGCAGCACAAGCATGAAGAAAGGTGGCCAGCCGATCCGCACACATGTGGAGACTGTAAGACAACTCTACAAAAAAATCCTTGATTAATAAAGAAAATCATTCTAAGGCTTGGATGTTTTACGTCTTTCTCGAAGTGCATATCTAGGCTGCGCATTTGTATTAGGGTTTAAAACACTAGAATTCTGGCATAAAGCGCTAGGTTGTACTTGAGGAGGAGCAGTGGGGGTAACTGGTTGACCCTGGTAAGGACCTGTAGACCTCAATTTCTGTTTACGCCTGTGCAACTTTTCAATCCGATCAGTATGTACAAGGAGCGATGAAGCATGGGCATCGTCTTGAGACGTAATTTGAAGTAGGGCTGGAGAGATTATTTTCTGTACAGTATAGGGACCTTGAATTTTCCTCTCAAACACACTTGGAAATTTCACATAAACTGTATCACCCACTTCAATTTTTGAAAACTTTCTGTTAAGACGGGATTTAGCATATAAGTCCTGACGGCCATTCTCATTGTTTGAGTATGCATGTGAGTAAACCTTTTCGAGACTCTTTGCAAAATTTGTAACTTCTTTATTACCACTAATTTTCCATGTCTGATTCCCTTTATAGTTATAATATATATCACTTATCTCTCGACCAAAATGTAAAAAATTCGGAGAGAATTTAGTTGCCGGATGAATGGTGGAATTATAGATCGACTGATGTATCTTTACAGCAGTGAAAATATCGAAACCCTGAGAAGCCATGGTTGTTATAGAAGATTTAATTTGAGTATTGACTCTTTCCGAAATTCCATTAGCCTGGGGGTGCGAAATAGACGTATGTCTGAGATAAATACCCAGCAATTTACTCAAAGAGTGCAACAATTCACTAGTAAATTGGCTACCTTGATCACTCAAAAAAATCTCGGGTCTTCCATGGGTGGCAATATAGTGTAACAAAGCTTTAGAAACAGCTTGAGCAGTAATATTATTCAGAAGATATATTTCAGTATACCTTGAGAAATGGTCGGTAACAGTAAGCAGATGTGAATTCTTAATGGGTCCAAGAATGTCCATAGAGACTTTCTGATTAGGGGCCGTAGGAACAGGAGCTGGCAGCAATGGCGCCTTGTTATTTTTATGATGTTTATGTAACATGCACGTCTCGCATGATTTAACAAAATTATACACATCAGAAACAAAATGCTGCCAAGTAAAGCGCTTTCGCAAGTTCTGCAAAGTCTTATGAATACCAGCATGTGAAATGTGAGCAATAGTAAGAGCTTTTCGCTGGAGAGAAGGTGGGAGTACCGCTCTATGCAAATCAGTATTCTCATAAGAATAGTTCTTGAAAAAGCAAAGAAAACCGCTCACAGGGTGGAGATAGTATCCTTTCAGTTTTTTGCCCTTCTTGCCCCTATGCAAATCCTGAATAATTTGCTTTAATTTGGTATCCGCCAACTGTTCTTTAAGAATAGTCTCGTTCAGGATTTCTAAAATAGGATCCTGAGTATTTGGTTGATCAATAGCGTTTACAAAGTGATCAGAGCCTTTCCTAAGATTTTGAAAGTTATCCCGTGATGCTAAGAATTGTGGTTGAATATCATTATGTAAATCATTTTTGCTATTAACAATTGGTAGAGGTTCTGAAGATGTAAGAAGGTCCGGATTAGTAGTGAGATCCTGAGTTAGTGGATCAGTCGGACAACGACTAAGATAGTCAGCCAATACATTTTGTTTGCCCGGAATATGTTCGAAATTGAATGTATACTGGGATAACTCCATAAGCCATCTAGTTGTCACATCAGCTGGTGAACTTGACTTTTTATATTGATTAAGAGGCTTAGCATCAGAAAGTACTGTAAATTGTTTATTAAACAAGTAATATTTAAATGACGTAACCCCTTTATAGATTGCATAAAGCTCTAATTTAATAGGTGGAAATTTCTTTTCAGATTCAGTAAGTAGTTTAGAATAATATGAAACAGGAAGTAGCAAGTCATTTCTTTTTTGCATAAGAATTGCCGAGATGGCCTGCTTAGATGCGTCAGTATTAAGGTAAAATTTTTCATCCCAATTTGGTAAATGTAACACAGGTTTCTGAAAAAAAATTTTCTGAAGAGACTGGAAAGCAGTCTGCTGCTGTTCATGCCATACAAACTTTATCTTTGGTTTAGTTACATGTATAAGTGGAGCGACGAGATCAGAAAAGGAAGGAATAAGAGCACGGTAGAACGAGCAGAGTCCCACAAAACCCTTAGTCTGTCTCTTCGTTTTTGGAGTTGGAAACTCAATTATTTTGGATATGTTACTTTCAATTGGGGAAACTTTATGATCTTTAATGTTAAATCCCAAAAAATTTATGTCAGTTTGAAAAAAGGAAGACTTTTCTGGAGAAAGTGTAACATTATTCTTGATGAAAACATCTAGTATTTTATTTAATTTTTCCAACATTTCCTGAAAAGAATTCGCACCGACAACCATATCATCCTGATATGAAAAGCAAGAGTCAACACCAGACTGTTGTATAAGAGTGTCAATCAATTCTTGAAACGTAGAAGCAGCTGTCTTTAAACCAAAAACGAGAACTTTAAATGTAAAAACTCCCCAAGGAGTTATAAATGATAGCTTATCCTGCAGTTCCTTCGGAACAGCTATTTGCCAATATGCCGACGGAAGGTCTAAGGTGGTAAAATACTTGTATTTAGATAACTGTAACAACAAACTGGAAATTTTAGGAAGGGGATACGAAGAGGGAATAATTATGGCGTTAAGTAATCTCAAATCCAAAGCAAGCCTATATTTCTGAGGCTGTGACGGATGATTTCTTTTCTTTTTAACTAACAACATGGGACATGCCCATGAAGAGTTTGACCGCCTTATAATGTTCGCTTTTAACATATCCTGAATTTGGTCAAAAGCTTCCTGTTCTAACGCTTGAGGAACTGGAAAGGGGAGTGCCTTAATAGGATGAGCGTTAAGCAAATCAATGTGCGGAGAAACCAAGTCAGTTCTCCCAATCGTATCCAACGACTTCGAAAATGCCTGGGCTTTATCACATAATAGTTTAACCAATTCCTCACGTTGTTCCTGAGTATGATGGTCTAGATTAAAGTCATTAGGTGAAAGTTCCTTAATTCTCTTTCTGATAACCTCATCAGAAGGGACAATTAAATTACATTGATGCTGTTCCTCGTTATCAAAAGAATAATTCTGAATATCCTCATCGGTTACATTACAAACAGTACCCAATTTAGCATTTTTATTCAGATGAATATCATTATCCGAAGTGTTTTCAAGGACAATAATAAAAGAATTTTTTTTAATATGAGACAAGGAGTGTAGCGATTCATGTCCTATAATTTTTGGATTCTTAACCGTTGGCATAAAAACAAAATATTCACTTGGCTCAACTGAGAATTTAGCACGAACATAGACACACGATTTCCTGGGAATCTTAACTTTTCTAAAGTTTTGAACAACTATTTCAGGTTCACGGTTAAACGATTCATTACCATCCGATTGACTGTTATCTTGGATGGATTCAGTGGCACTGTCCGTGACATCACTTGAAACAGAGGTGTCAATAATATGACAATTGTATTCCCCTTTTTGAGATTCGTTAATAAATGGAATAACTGAATCCTGCAACAGCGCAGAATTAAACGCGGGGGTGATAGACATACCTTGTTTCAGCATAAAATCATAACCCAAAATTATTTGAAAGTCATTATCAAAACTAGCAATATAAAAGTTATGTTTAAAAAAAAGGTTACCAATCTTAAACGACAACATAATACATCCCTTAAATTCCACCGTGGAATTAATTGTCGATATATTTACTCTATTAGACAGATAACGAAACTCAATTTTATCTTTTATGGCATAAAAATGTTTAGTATCAATCAACGACAAAGTTGATCCACTGTCCAGGAGGGTAGTAACCTCAATCTTATTTAACTTTAACTGAATGCATGGGAGTCGTGCTGTCGTATGAAATGTGCTACAAATTAGATGATCAGTATTCACTATAGTCTCACCATGATCCACAAATATGTCCTCAGTTTGAGATGAACTATTTGTAAAGGAGAGACTGTCAGTTTGAACCATCTCACTTAATACCGGCTTGTTAACATGATGAGAGACCGGAGCGCCAGTTACCTCCGTCTCTCTAAGTAGTTTAAATTATGATGACGTTTGTTCGGAGAGTTCCGTTTAGACTTCGGTGACTTATCTTTAACCCTATTACTATTTATACAGCTATTTTCTATCAAAGCCTGAAATTTAAAGCAATTTTTCATGACATGACCCTTGGTTGCACAAAATGAACACGTCTCAAATTTTGCACCACTCAATCTTTGCCTAGAATTGTTATTTCTTTTGTCAAAATTTCGCTGATGCCCCCGCTTTTTTTCCTGAAATACCTTACTAGGAGCAGGTTGAAATCCCTCATCCTGTGTATGACGCAAATGAAAGACCGGTTCAACCGGAGCACTGTCCGTTTCACAATCAAGTGAATAAATAACAATCAATTCCTCGGTTCTATCAATAGCGAGTTCGAGGGAGTCAACTTTTTCCTCTAATAGTCTAAATTTAACATTCTTAGGTAAATTCTTCAAAAAATAGTTAAAGGCTATTGAATCTAAAGCAATATTATCAAGTAATGGGTATGCAAATCTGCAAAGCTTGCGAATTCTACACGCAAATGCACGGGGGTTTCATTAACGAGCATTGAACACTTATCCAATTGATTAGAAGCTTTACACTTATCATATTTTCTTCCAAAAAACTTTATAAATTCATCTCTAACCTCAGATAGAGAGTCAAGTTTCAGGTTAACAATTGTATCCAGGTAAAAATTCAAAGCCTGATCCTGAATTTTAGATTTCAAAATTGCGAGAATTTCTCTATCAGAATAATTATTTAATTCCTTAACTTCTGTTAACTGATCAAAGAAAAATTCAACCGTTTCTGGAGATCCAGAATATGGCTGAATTGAAATTTTCGGTGGAATGGATTTAGGAGGCATAATTAAATTTACTATACTTTTTTTTATAAACTGAAAGTTTAACACTCGCTTTTAAAAATAAAAAGCCAAGAGAAAAGATCAATCTATCAGAGTTACAGCAAAGTCCAATCTTCTTAAACAAGTGTGCACATAATTCAATTTCTTAATAATATAACCAATAAAGTTAGCTTAAAACATGGACAAATTCTTGACAAGATATAACGAAAGCAATACCACAAATACAGTTTAAAATACCCAAAAATTGTACAGTCAACTTCTGAATTTTACTCAATTTCCCTACAAAACCTCATATATTTCTATATATAAGCTTAATCATATACTACAACGACTGTGTTTTAAAAAGAAAAAAAACTAATATAAGTAGACTATACAATTGACGAAATTTATAACTTCACCTAGTATCAACTTACACAATGTCCCGTTCCTCCACCTCTGCCTTATTTCGTTTATTTAAAGGTTATTGCGGTTGCGTATTTTTAAATTATATTGCTTTTCAACAAAATATTTGTCCATATTATCTTGACAATACACACTATGGAAATTTACAATACGAAGGAAACTTTGACAAATTATCATAATAAAATATATATGTTATTCATACCGTTTCAATTATGAATCCTAAAAGTTGAATAAAGCTTATAAATGACTTCAAACTTTCCACAAAATCCGGTACATCTGTCACAATCACTAAACACACTGTATAAAACTCAACAGTTCACGGAAGAAGGTCACGGCATCATCTGTTGTGTTAGAATAAAGGCCGACGATGTTAAAATAAAGTTATAATTGTTATGTCTTGGTTGGTTGGTTCTGCCTGTACCATCAACGTTAGCTAAAAGTCAATGGGTAGACCCAATTTAAAAAATGTAAAACATGTGATCGTAAAATATCAAAAATGGATGGCTGAGAAATTGCGTTGTGTTTAATAATTCAAATACTTTCCAAAAATGACTCAGGTATAAGCAAAGTTTTACTTCCGTGGGTTAAGATTAAAACTGTGGTCAAATATGAAGTGACTCAAGACATATAGTTCGTTCGAACATAAAAATTTATTTAAAACTTAATTGCAGTCCAAACTATATTTTAGGCACCGTGGTGGAATTAAATCAAAGGGAGGTAAATACTTGAATTGTTGTTTAACTAAGTTTGACGACATACGTTTCAGTCAGCAAAATAGAACACTTATGCAGCGGACATAAAATAACTTAGTACAATTTAGATAAGATATAAAAACGTATTTAAGAAAAATCAAAATGTCACCCTTTTTTGTCACGGTAATCCCTATAAAGATAATCCCAATTCAGCGGCTTCCAAGCACATTTTTGATAGGTGCAAGGCACTGGAAAAAGGCTCGCTATCCTGTAAAACTTGCCCTCACAAGAGCACCAAGGATTGGCTTTCTCTGTCTCTGCCCCCCGACACTAGCGAAACCCTCGGATTATATGCACGGAAGGGTTGCCACTCCAAAAAAGGCAAACTGCAACATCGTGCGCCAAAATATTGAAAAAAAACCCGGGAATCGCCAACATCCACAGGCTAGCATGCCAAATGTGGCAGGCAGACAACGGGAAGTAAAAGTTAAAGTAATTAAACTGGGGATTGCAAAAACTGCGAAGAAGGAATCTCATAGGTAACCGCTAACTAAGTGCGAGGGGGGAGGAATGGACAAAAAGCGAAGCCAAGCTTGAGTTCAGAGGAACTCAAGTCGGAAAACAAAGTAAAAGGGGGGATAAACCAAGGTACATAGGTCGTGAATACGACACCTACGATTTCGCCAACAGATATCCTACTGGGGGGGGGGTCTTTTTTATTTTCCTGCAAAGGTTTTTTGAAGGAAGGTTTTTGGGAGATTGTTCAAATGACATCTTGTTGAACAAAGATTTTACCAATTTGATACCTTTTCAATTTATTGCTTGGCAACGTTGAATTTTCTTCTTTCTTACAGTTGTAGTCGATGGGGACATAAGCTGTCCATATTGGAAACCGAGCGTAGTTTTACTAAATCTTGTAACAAATAATTAAGGAAAATAGTTTCAAGCAAAATATGCAATAGCAATCGGAAATATGTTTTATTAGCTTTGTAAAATACTCCACTTTTCAACATTTAATGTAATTTTACCATATCTAATAAGAATTTAAGCTTAAAAGTATTTAAGATCAGCACATTTCGAAACAACAAGTTTCCTCCTAAATGGCGAACAGCGCGCTTTTTTACACTTTCCAGCCTTAATTATCTTTTCAATTGCTTTTCTTCGCGAAAATGTTGAGCCATCTCTCGATCAAAATTATTACCTTTAAAAATATTAGGGGTGTCCATATTGAGAGCCCTGTCTATATAGGGTACAAATACCTTATAAATTTATTTATTACCTTTTTGCTATATTGTTTAGTTAAATTCATGTTGTATCATTTAACTTACTTTTTATGTATGCGTTTTACAGCGTGTTCAGCAACAAATTTATTAATCAGTATTTGAAACTAACGAACAGCAACGCTTAGAATTATTGCAATTAAAATTATAACTGGGACATACTATTTTGGGCAACCTATGTAAAAATTATTTCTTGAAGCATAAAACACATGCAGCGTATGTATTTGGATTTTAAATAAAATCAAAAGAAAACAAGATTTTAAGGCTTTAAAATATTGTCTTAGAAAAAATTGGCTTTATTATAACATATTCATAATGTCAAATTCACATTTTGATTTTCAGTACTTCTCAAATATTTTTTGTGACATTTAATTTGTTATTTTCAACATTTTTCTTTTCTTTTAAAGTATCAGATAAACTTGGGAATTTTTTTCATCTGGCCTAAAAATAAGTTCGCTACCATATAGTGTATTTACAGTACTATAACAGTTTTGAATAGAAATTTACTGTTTAATTCAGTCAGGAAATTATTTACGATGCAATTAATATTATTTACTTTTTTTTCAAAACATGTCATATAAAATTAAATCTTGTATATAATATTACTTCGAACGCTTTCTTATTATATATTAGAGATGTGACATGCCATCGAAATTCAAATTTAATATACAAAATGTGATTAAGACGCAATATATGTCACAAATAATCTAGCAATAGTTGAAGCACTTCTGATAATCTTCACTGTTAAAGGTCTGAAAGCAAATCTGAGACAATGTCTCCTATATGTGATTTTGGTGTGCAGGCAATGAATTGTAATCTAAATCAATGCATATGATTGATCATTGAAACGTAGGTTAAAGACGAGAAAGTCCATTTTCGGGGTTAATATTTGATAGAATTGGATACATTTTATCTGAATTGTATTAGGTTTATGTTCAACTAAATCCGGCTTTATTTCCAAGAAACATAAAACAAAAATTTCACTTGAATTATTTATTTAAATACAAGTAATAACTTCTCTGTTTCAAATATATATATCATATCATTTATAGTAATATACTTATTAATTATTATTCGATACAACATTTGTATTTCATATGCGTAAACATCTAACATTCTCTTACACAAAACGAAAATAAAAAATTCCCTTAGAAAAAGAAATAAATATTAAAATACAACCATCCATTCGTACAGAGCCATGCTTTATACATAAAATATTTTAAGCCAAGAGGGAGGGGGGATTGTAAAAGAAATTTATATTTAACCCTTCGTATCGCCGTGTTCCATATCTGCAACATACGGAAAAGTCAATAATACCTACACAGTAAGCTTGAAAACCCGATTTATTTTTTTTATTCCTGTTTCCCAAAACACCAGTTAATGCAAATTGATCATTGGAATTTTCAACAGACAATGATATTGGGTTAATTTCTCATTCAACATTTTTATTTATCATTTGAGATGCTTCAAGTCAATATTGCAAAAATTATCTTACAAGGAAAGTGTCCATACTAAACATGCTCAGATTTTTTTTTTTTTTTTTGAAAAAAAAAAATTACTAGTTAAACTACTCAAGTATGTAATAAAAGATAAGTGAAAATTAGATATTTTTGAAAAATTAAAATATTGTTTAAAAGAATAAAATATTTTCGAATATTTGTCGTGAAAATACAAAAGTGTCACACGATTTGGCGAGCAGCACTTTTCTCCGCCAAAAGGAAGCGATTTTAATGAAACTGAAAACTTTTGGGTTTTTAGCAGCCGTGTAGATGGTATTAAATTAATATAGACATAAACAATGAGAGAGTTAAATATATTATATACATATATTTATTAAATTGCATATATATATCATTTATTGCTGTGGTTATTTAATTTATTTTTCAGAAATAAAAATTCTTATTAAACAAATAATTTTCATACTTTTAAGCGTATTCAAAAATAAAATCCAAATGTTTCCTTAGCAACAAAATCGAATTGACAATGCTCAATTGGACAATTTTAATTAATTTAAATTTGAATTTAGTTTTAAATCTCAAATTTTGATGGTTAAATTTGAATAGAAATGCATATAAATATGAATGAAATAACGAAAATAACGAAAATGTAACGAAATTATATTTAAAACAAACTAAAGCTGACAAAAACAAATATTTAATTTATCTAAACACATTGAGCATGAAACTTTTTTCTTTTAAAATGCATTTGACATAAAATAATAATAATAATAATAATAATAATAATAATAATGAAATTGCTTTTTATCATCAACCGATGAAAAATCGCAAAATAACGAAAATTACATTATTTTTTTACGGACTGGGAACGGAGGTTCCGCCGAAATTTTCTTTATAAACGTATATATCTTCATAAGAAGAATAATCTTTAATTTGTTTTCAGATTTTTCGGAGTTTGCCCGCATGGAGACCTTCCTTGTTAGTAAAGTTTTTCAAATTAAAAAGATGGAGAAGTCCAAAAAAATTTTTAAAGATAATTTTGTATACTTTAAAATGTTGCACTCGAAAATTGATAATAGCTTTTAGAATGATGTCAATTTCTATTTATTTTAGACGTGAAAAAAGTACTTCTTAGTCCATATTTATTTTGGTTTTACGTTAATAATTAATAATGATATTATCATATTAATAATTACAATCAGATTAACATATTAATAATCATAATTATCATATTAATAATCATAATAATACTGATTTTTAATCATTAACCCATTAACGCCCAAATTATCAATTTTTGAAAATTTTCTTTGAAATTAACACATATGGGTAAAAATGCATAAATTAAGGATATTTCGAAAGCATTTTGAAAAAAAAATAATTGCAACCCTATTTTTCAAGCCGTCCTCATTTGATGACGCTGGGCGTTTGTATGAAAAAAATCTAAAATTTTAAAAAATGATTTTTTTTTTTTTATAAAAAGACATTTTTTTAATATATAAGCAAACTAATGGAGAAAATATTGTTTCAAATTAAATTTATTCTTAGATATGCAAGAAAACTCTTTTTTTTTACATTTTTAAGATTGACTCTTAGTGTGAAAAAGTGTAAAACATTCCATACATAGTGTTACATTGCATTTCATACAATAAGTTCTTGGCTTTGAAGAACATTTATCGTATTGGCAACGTCTTTGTTTCTCCCTTTTGCCAATAACATGCTGTATTTTGTCAAATTTTACGTCCGGAAGCACACTGGATCTGGATGTTATTTGCCTTTGTATTGGCCTTCCGGGAATTGCTCTTGAATCAGCACCTTTTTTTAAATAGGTTACTGCAATATATCTCCTAAAATCTTTGATTGTCATCGATTTCGACCCATGAATCTTCTTATAAATGGCATAGCCATTAACTACAGCCATGTCTATCATCCTAGTGACAAGGCAAAAATACCATTTCTTTCCACGTATAGCTATAGAATGTTTCTCAAGTAGCCAGTCATGCAGGTCAACGCCCCCCATGAATGAAGTATAGGAACTTATAGCATGAGGCTGATTCACCTTCACCTTTTCTTTTTTTTCTACATTCCATCTTTGTACCGATGTCAGTGGTAATATTGTATCAAAAGTAGTGGCTAAAGAAACACACTTATTGTCCTTCCACTTAACAACAAGAATTTCATTTGTTTTATCAAATTTACTATCGAAAAACCCTCTCTCTTTTTTACTCATTTTCTTGTCATCCATTATTGGACATTTCTCAGTACGATTTTCTCGTATTGTTCCACTAGCTCTGAATTGCATTTCTTTCAGTTTTTTTAGTAACATATGGCTGGTAAAGAAGTTATCAAAATAAACACAATGGCTGTTTGGATCTTGAACAGTAGATAATAAATTTAACACCACTTTTGTACCTAAAGGTAGTTTGTCGGATTCAGAAGAATTTGATTCTTTTCCACAATACAGTGTAAAGTTATAACAATAACCATCGCTGCCGCACAAAGCCCAGAGTTTATATCCAAATCATATAGGTTTAGATTTTATAAACTGTTTTAGTGTATGATGACCATAATATCGAACGATCATTTCATCGATAGACAAATTTTCATGGAAAATGCCCCATTTCTGAAAATTTTTGGAAAGCATTTCTATCAAGGGACGTATTTTGAACGATTTATCATGTTTGTTGCATTCATGTAATTTATTATCTTGGAAGTGTAATAATCTCTTGAGCTCTAAGTAAAAATTTCTAGTCATAGCATTCTTCACTATTGTAACTCCTAAATCTTCTCCTTCTGCCCAATAATCCCGTTCACTTGGTAAAGTATGATATCCTGAAAATATCAAAAATCCAATAAATGTTTTTATTTCGTCTTTAGTAACATTATAGTTCAATTTATTTTTCACTTCATGAGCATATCGATTTGTTTCTTCGACGATCATATCATAGACACTTCCAGTAAAAAATTCTTCAAACAATTCAACTGGACTCAGATTACTAGTTTTCGTAGTTAGTATATCCATATTTCTCTCTGAAGAATTCTCCAAAGTCCCAAATTTGTAAGCGGGGTTTTCATTTGTCCATACAACTGGTACTTCTCTTTTACGCTTGTGAGATTTTTTTTTCCTTTTTTTCATCCAAAATAATCGAGTTTTCCTTGTCATCTGGTATAGTAATTTCCAATGTACCTGCAACATCTGATACAACCGGTGTATCCAAATTATCATCATCAAATTGTTCTTCATCAGTTAGATCATCCACATCCGGAGGCATTAATATAATATATGCTTCTATTTCTTCAGAAAAAAGATAAGCAGTTGCCTCTTCCAAGCTTTTAAAAACTTTTTTTCGACTCATGTTTCAATTTTCTTTTATAGCTTATCTGCAATAAAAAAATTAAAACTTTTGAGAAAGAAATCTGAATATGAAAAAAAAGTATACCCAAACGCCCAGCGTCCTCAATTGATGACGGATAACTTTTCCTGTTTATTGCGGATATATTAACAACAATAAAAATTAAAAAACATGCTAATGGCATAATATGGACTATCTAGGTTATATTTATACTAAATTAAAAGAATTTACCTCATTAATCCAGTTCCATACAGTAGTATCAAAAATACATAACGTGATCACAAAAAAACCCGGGAAATTATACCATATCTTTCCCGCGTATTTTCACTTAATTAAAAATAATCGCATGTGTGATATTGTGTAGTGCTGCCATCTATAAGACCAATTTGTAAATAAAATAATATTTTTAATTTTAAGGCGGGGAATAAATTTTTTTTAAAGCGTCCTCAAACGAGGACGCTGGGCGTTAATGGGTTAATTTTTTTTATATGTTGGTGAATAATAATAATAATAAATCTTAATGATAGATAAAAATTAATCTAAATCTTACATATTTTTTCACGCAGTAAGAAAAGAAACACAAGGGAAAATACAAAAAGATTTCTTTTGAAAAAAATACCAATATCTCAGAAGTTATAACTTAGTCTGATCAATCAAACAAAATCTGGCGTAGGCAGATTTTTCTTTTATAAGAAAACAACAACAACGAAAAAGAAAAAGCTTATTATTTCATTTTGGAAGTAATTTTTTTTTTTTATGTTAAACTTAGGTTAACTTATTTTGTATAGATTTATCATTTTCAAAACCGAATACAGGACAGGTTCTTTACTGATAAACATCAGAAAATAACATCTTTTGATTATAAAATTATCTATAATAAATTTAATATATACTGAATATCACTATGTATTACAATATAGTTTTGTATGGTTTCGATAGAAATTTTCAATCTGAGCATAAAATTTCAACATAAATAACTATGTTATAATTTGTACTGTAAAAAGGGACAAAATTTTAAAAATGTGCTGCGCTTTATGTATATTTTCGAAGATCATAAAATAGAGAGAAAATTTTTTTGACATACTGTTTACTGTTTCATCATTTTTATATATGCGAAGTTTAAGGATTGTGTAATATAAATTCCACTTTATAATATCTTTACGATCACTCAGTCTTTCCACATTTTAAAACAGGAATTTCTGCATGTTGTATTTACTTACAGATGAAAAAACTTGGCGTTTTGTAAATAATTATACATTTATACCTGAAAAAAGGGTTGTCAAAATTCGGGCAATGTTGTATATATTCGTGTATCTAATTATTTATATGCGTTTATCTGTTGATATGAACACTATGAACAGTGAAATATAACGCTTTTGACATCGCTCATGTTTTATTAGACATTAATTAGATTATTAGGCGATATGATAATTTTAAAATATTTAAACCAATTTGCTAATCAATAATAAATATTGAGTTATAACTCATGAACATTGATTTATTATATGTTAGAATGTTATTTTTTAAGGAAAATATAAACTAAAAATGGCTTAATAATTAAGCACAGGGGAAAAAAAGAAAATAATATTTTTTATCAGTTTGATAGAAACAAGAATCGTGAACTATCATCTAATTCATTTAAATTTTTTGTTTAATTTTATTAAAAATAAAAACAACATAATTTTTAAAGAAACCCAGGATTTTCTATTTCGATCTCCTTTTTTTCTCTAAATATTACAAAAAATAAAATAACTTTGTAAGCTAATTCAAAAGTATTAATACATCATCATCGTATCCATGCCAAATTTATATATTTATATATAAGGTCAAACGGAAAGTTTTGTTGTATAATATTACTTAATGTTTTTTTTTCTCTTAAATTCAGATTTCTTTATGGGCATCATATTTTGGAAACAGTAAAATTCCGATTTTTTTTCCACATTAATTTAAGACATGCAAACTATGGGAATTTTACCATTTCAGAAATGTAGTGCCAATGAAGAAATATGAATTTTAAAAAAGTATTTGTGAAATAACATTATATGAGAGAGCATTCTGGTTGACATAATACTTATATCCAGTTTTTTAGTTTAAATATTCCACAATGTGTTGTGAAACTGTAGAAGCCAAAATCATGTTTTAATTTAGAGCGATGCTACAAACTTCGACGAAAGGTAGTGTACACCTAGGTGATTTCGCATCTCTTAAGAATTGCGGGGCGGATATGCTTTCCTGACCCAGTAAGTAAGGAGAATTTTAAGGACACTTATATGAAAAGTTTCGTAAAAGGATGAAAAGATTGACTGACACCAGAATTTAAATACGAACTTCTTCGAATATAAAAACTTGTGTATTTAAGATTTACTTTGAATGAAACGGTTATTTAAAATATTCTTGGTGTAGGTGTAAATTTTAAATTAAAATTAGGTGGCCCCGAAATGGGATCACTGTGATTGGAAGTATTAACATGTCTTTCCGCCTTGAACACTGCCCATCTTATCCTCTGGCACTAATATTGCATTACCAGGTTCAATATTTAAAAAATTTAATTCAAATTTCTTGATTTTTTTATGAAAAAATTCTCATTTTTTAAAGACATTTAATCAAGCGAAAAATATGGAAATTTTATTAGTTAAAATTGGTAAAAGTGCTAGCAGTCATCAAATCTTATTTTAAGAAAAAGTTGCCCACTGGCAACTCTGCCTTGGCCAAGCATCAGCTTTGTATGCTCCAGCTTTTTAAATACATGTACTGAGTCAGGAATACGTTTTTGCTCCCGCATTTTTTATGTTCGAATCATCTAGGTGTACCCTACCTCCTCTCGAGGTTTGTTACATCTTAACTGAAACACCCTGTATAATGGAAAAAATCGCTTTTACAAGCAAATATTTAAACATATACGTGTACATTTACCAAAACAAAATGCATTAAAAAATTGCCTTCCATGAAAACTTTAGTCTTTTTTTTCAGGAAAATATTAATAGCCTAAAAAAATTCGTTACTCTGTGTAGAGAAAAGTTTTATATTTTATGATGAAGAAAAAAGTATGTAAATTGCTTTTTACTTTTAGCTTACAATATAAAAAATAAAATAAATATGTTTTAAATATGTTTTCTAGAATGTTTTCTATTTTTAAATATGTTTTCTAGAAAGCGATTTTCTTTGAGTGAAACTGCTCTTAACACGGTCTTTAATAGCCATTAATAATTTTTAAATCATTTACACATAATCTATTATTTCCTGAACAAATTATTACCGAATTATATGTATATTAAAATTATTTTCTAATATTGAGGTTTGTACGTCATTATTTTCTACATATCAATCTCACTTATGAATGTATATGAATATGTTCTTATCAAGAAAGATTCATATATTGATTGTGATACTATAATAGCAATCAATAAATAAATCTTTTTTATCATCATCATTCTCTTGTCTTATGGAGTTCATAAAACATTATCTATATATATTTGGAGGCCAATTTAATAAGATCTAGCAGATTATCTTCATAATCTTTCGATACTAGTATCATTTGTTAATCATATGTTTAGTTATTGGTGAATTTTTTAGAGCACCAAACACATTAATGCCTCCAGAAGAGGTATGAATTTCAAATTTAATTTAAAAAACAAGAAAGAAAAATCTTGCATGAAGCACAGATTATGAAAAACTTTCCAACACATTCAGAACAATATATCAAAGCTGGTCTGTTTTACAAATTAAAATATTACGTCTTCTTTCACCATATGAAAATGTATAACGCATTTCAAAACAAAATTTAACTGTTCTCAGCTTCAATCAGAACATTATCCGAACTTATAACCAGCCCCATACATGATACAGAGAATTGTATCTAGTAAGAACGTGCATTCCAAAATTTAGTTCAGTTAAAATGTACATATAATTCAGTTTAAAATTAACCTTCACCAATATCCTGAAATAAATAGTCTAAGAGCCTGTGACTGGCAGACCTTCGTTATTTTATAAAAGCTGAAACTTTCTCAGCGCAGTCTCCCAACAAAGATAGGAACGATGGGTAATTATGAAAATTGGATCATGGTGGCTTTGGCAGTGACCAGGGAGCAAAGGTGTAAAAAATACCAACTTACTTTCGTCATTTTATAAAGCGTAATTTTTTTATATTTCCTTTGGAATGATGTTAGAAATCACGTCCTCCATTGGCAGACACTTCCTGTGGTTCCAACCCCCGGCCGACAACCACTAAACTTCAATAATAGGAAATTCTACTTTCGTCATTTTATAAAAGCTGAATTTTATATATGTTACTTGGGTAACTACCAGAAGATATTTCCTCAGTTGGCAGACAGTTTTGGTGGTTCCAACCCCCGGCCGACAGACATATACTGCGGCTTCTCAATACACTAGAGTCTCTGTGTAGCCCGGCCCGGAACATACATTTCCCCTCTTTTTCCCTTGGCTCTGAAATTGGCGACAGTTATTTAAGGTTGCTGCATTGAAGAGAAAGCGAAGGAGGAAACTCCCATACATTTCACTATTTTAAAAAATATATGTGCAGATATTTTTAGTTAAAACTGTGTACATCTGCATTTTGCTTTTTATAGTATTTCCTATATTAATTTTGGTACTGTAAAACATGATTTGCATCCTAGTCTGAATAAAAACTGACAGTTTTGGTGGTTCCAACCCCCGGCCGACAGACATATACGGCGCACTGTGGGGTATTTGAAGAATCTGGTCGGACAAAAGTCGATTTCATAAAGTACAACGCAGTAACAAATGGAGGGATATAAATTGAAGTTGACACTTTGGGGGATCACGTGGTACCGTTTTTATCTCGTTTAAGCGAACGATGACCTCCCGTTATCAGTTGAAATTTGAGTGTTGCGTTAAGCGGATCGGAGTCAAATAGTTGTGCTATGTGACTTTCTATTAGGTAGATTTCGTATGAAATACTACCTATTGCATTGTCTCCCATGTTGGAATTTCTGAAAAATTTTTGCGGATCTACACGAATCATGACTCCTAGACCCCAAAACTACCATCAGTAAAAAAGTTTATATATATATCTATCTATCTATCTATCTATCTATCTATCTATCTATCTATCTATCTATCGGTGTATATCACTTTCTTCTAGACACGATAACTTCCATAATTATGCTCAGATCTTCATCAAACTTTTACATAAAATCAAAGGGCATAAAATCTCGGTTAAGTTCGTTAATGGGCAAAATCGGACCAAGGAGGTGAAAGTTAGGAGGGTTTTTGTGAAAACAGAAAAAACGCGATAACTTTTTAATTAAAATAGATATCGAATCAGTTTAAAGTTTATATTACTTCTAAAAAATGAGGAAAAAGTTTATGCGTGAGAGATTTTTGATAAAGTTAAAAGTGGGCTCAAGGGGCGAAAAAAACATGGTTTTTGGGAGAAAAAAAATCATAACTTCGTCAATTCTCAAGATATCAAATCCAACTAAATTTTATATAAATGTACTCAATATTATCTAAAACTTTTGTATTTACAAGTTTTTGATAGGACCAATTTTTACCGATGAAAAAAATTAAAAACGAAAAGAAAAAGGGGGGAGGAAAAAGAAAAAAACCATAACTTACTCAATTCTTAAGCAATTAAATCTAATTAAATTTATTTTACATCTTCACAATAATATCTACAATTTTTATATTGACAAGTTTTTCATAGAACCAATTCTTATAGCAAAAATAAATTAAACAAAAATAGGAGTTGGAGAAAAAACCTCAAATCCAAACTGCTTATATTCTGACTCATTTTAAAATTCATTTTTGATTTTAAACGCATCCAAATGACAGATCCTATTATTTAGCAACTATATAAAGCGACGTATTGGCCAATTTTTTGATAAAGGCAGAATATATTTTTAAAAAGGCTGCCAAAAAAGGTATTTTGAACAGATTTCCCGAAGTTTTCATCATTAAAAAATTCATTAAGTATAACAAATTGCGTTTTTTATGCGTCATTTTTAAATTCATTTTTGTTCTCAAACCCATCCAATTTACAGGTCCTATTATTTAGGAACTATATAACTTGACGTATTGGGCGGTTTTTTGATAAAGGCAGAATATATATTTTAAAAGGCTGCCAAAAAGGGTATTTTGAACAGAATTTCACGAAGTTATCGTGATTAAAATTTGCGGAAATTTAAGAAATTGCGTTTTTACCGAGTCATTTTTAAATCTTTTTTTGTTCTCAAACGCATCCAATTTACAGGTTCTCTTATTTAGGAACTATATAATGTGACGGAGTGGCCAGTTTTTTGATAAAGGAAGAATATATTTAAAAAAAGGCTGCCAAAATGGGCACTTCGCACAAAATTTCCCAAAGCGACATGATTAATGAACTGTGGGTATTCAAATAACAAATTGGTTATTTTATGACTCATTTTTAAATCCAATTTTGCTCTGACACACATTCAATTGACAGTTTTTTGTTACTTAGGAACTATATAATGTGCGTATTCGTCGATTTTTTGATAAAGGGTGAATATATATATTTTAAAAGCTGTCAAAGTAAGCACTTCACAAAAAAATTTCCCAAAGCGATCATGATAAAAGAATTGAGGTTGTATTCAAATAACAAATTGTTTATTTTATGACTCATTTTTAAATTCAATTTTGCTCTCAAACGCATTCAATTGACAGTTATTTGTTATTTAGGAACTGTGTAATGTGCCGTATTGGTCAGAGTTTTGATAAAGGCTAAATATATATTTAAAAAAAATCTGTCAAAGTAGGCACTTCGCACAAAATTTCTCAAAGCGATCTTGATTAAAGAATTGTGGATGTATTAAAATAATAAATTGGTTATTTTATGACTCATTTTTAAATTCAATTTTGCTGTCAAACGAATTTAATTAACAGTTTTTTGTTATTTAGGAACTATATAATGAGCATATTGTTCAATTTTTTAAATAAAGTAAGAATATAATTCAAAATATATTGCCAAAATGGGCATTTGAGTAAAAATAGGCTTTTTTTTTTTTTTTTTTTTTTTTTTTTTTTTTTTTTTTGAGATGAAAACTTTTCGAAATCTACCTCCGCCTATAGGCCATGCCGAAAGGGATTTTTTTTTAATGTGAATAACTTTATTTATAGAAGTATTTAAAATATAATCATTATGGATAGTGAGGAGGTAGGTATGTATCATTTTTTTTTAATCTTTGAATAAAGAAAAAATAGTTTTAGTATTTGCAAAATTAATTTAAAAGAATGCATATTTTTCTGTTTTTTCCCACCTTTATTTATGACTTTAGGAAGGGTTTAGTTATATTCCCAAGCTTTTCCAAGCAGAGTTACTTGTTGTACCAATAAGTATTCTCCCTTCTTTTTTTGTTTAAAGTAGTTCCGCATTCGTCTGCTTTTAAAATTGAAGGCAATATAAATATTCTCTTCCAAAATTCTGAGTAAGCATCTGAAATCACTATATAGTGATTTTTAACTCATATTTATAATATAAATTTTAAAACGAAAAAAAAATGATCGAAAGTGATCATATTTATGCATTTTTCAATCAATCTGATTGAAATGAAAATTATAAAATTTTGAAAAAAAATTGCTATAAAATAATGTATTCATTCCTTTCTTTCTTTTTTAAGCACTTTTCAGAAATGGAAGGAATTTATTGCTTGTTGTTAACTTTTTTTTGTCTAAAAAATAAGTCGAATCAATTTTGCATAAATTTTTATCAAAAGTTAGTTAAAAATTTTGAGATTTTTTAAAAAGTAAGCGATAAAATAATGTTATCTATCTAAATTGCATACATTTTTTATGCATTCTCTTTTCTATATTTCGTATATTTTCATTTAGGGCCCTCGAATGTCAAAGTAATGACTAGAAATGAATTTTTTAACATTATGCAGCAGCAAAACCTACCAAATATAAATGATAGAATGGATTTTCTTGAAAATTATCTTCTTAATAGTGATACTTTTGATGATGAGGAATTTAAAAATCTCAAGCACATTCTTCCACAATTTAAGAGTCAATTCAAGAGCAAATGGATCGCAGCCCATTACAAATTATATAGATTTACGAAAAATAATAAGGAATGGCTTGAAGGTACAACAGAAATTTCAAGAAAAATAAATCGACCAGGGAGGCCAGTAAAAGCTTTCATTGAGTCAAGTGATAGGACAAAACGAAGAAAATCTGAAAGTTTGAGAAGATCAACGGATGTGGAAGTACTTACACATGCCGCTCAGGTAAAATTAGAAACCTCAGGGAAGAAAGATGCTGCCCATGTGTTAAAAGAATTAATATATTCACCAAAACGGGCAACAAAATAAAAAAGCATACTTGAGAACTCAACAGACAGAAAAGAAAGAAAACACAAATATCACCTCTTCAAGCATTATCATTATTTGTCGAAGCTAACCTTTCCAGGAATCAATATGAAATTATAAGACGATATCAAAAAAATGTGTACCCTTGCTGCAGTCTTCTACAAGAAGCTAAAAATGATTGCTATCCAGAAAAGCAGTTTTTTAACATTACAGAAACTTGCGCAGAAATAAGTATTCAAGAGTTACTTAATTTAACAGTGACACGATTATTTATTTATTTGAAAGAAGTTTTAGGAAATTTAAATGAAGAGGAAAAATGTGCATTGATTCTTATATGTAAATGGGGCTATGATGGATCGCAACAAACACAGTACAAACAGAAATTTGAAAGCGATTCCTCTTCCGATGCGTACATATTTCAGAACTCGTTTGTTCCAATACAATTAATTTGCAGTATAAACGACAAAATTATCTGGCAAAATCCACTACCTTCCTCACCACGTTACTGCCGACCCATGCGAATAAGATTTGTAAAAGAAACAGAAATTATTAATGATGAGATTAATTACATAAAAAATTCATTAAAATCTGTGCAGCCCTCAAAAATTACATTAGAGGAAAATACATTTATTGCAAAACATAAAATGGTCGATGGAAAAGTATGTAATGCAGTAACAAATACAAAATCGACAATGCGCTGCTACATTTGTGGACTGACATCCAAAGATTTTAATGATATTTCTAAAAAGAAAAATGTGAAGCCAGAAACATTAGAATTTGGACTAACGATTTTACATGCCAGAATTCGATTGTTCGAAAATTTGTTGCATTTAGCGTATGAACTGCCCATAAAAAAGTGGAGATTGAATACAGATTATGAATTTTCTCTCTATAATGAAACAAAATTGAGCATTCAAAAATACTTCAAAACCAAATTAGGTTTACTTGTAGATATTCCTAAGCCTGGATATGGTAATACAAATGATGGAAATACTAGCAGAAGATTCTTTTCTGACCCCTCTTTAGCAGCGGAAATAACCGGCATTGATGAAAATTTAATTTATCGATTTAAAATAATTCTTGAAACCATATCCAGTGTCCACAAAATTCACTCTCTTAAAACGAAAAAGCTGAAATAACTCAAGTTGAGCTGAAATCCACTCTTTTCCCATGTTGAAAGGAACCTTCTCAAGAAGAGCTGAAACAACTCAAGTGCATGAGTTGTTTTTAATCAACTCATGATTGAGCGATCTCTATTTTACTCATACTTGAGTGAAATCAAATCAATAAAGGTTAAATCCAGTAGTACTTGAGTGATTTGTAATCAAGTCATACTTGAGTGAAATGAAGTCATTTAAGACTGAATCTCGTAGCACTTGAGCGATTTGTAACCAAATCATACTTGAGTGAAATGAAGTCTTTAGGATTAAACCGAGTAGCATTTGAGTTAGCTGCAGCCAACTCGTATTTGAGTGAAGTGAAGAAATTTAAGGCAAATCCAGTAGCACTTGAGCGATTTGTTATCAATTCAAGTTGGAGTGAAATGTTGTCATTTTTGATTTAATCCAGTAGCACTTAGGCGATTTGTAACCAATTCATACATGAATGAAATCAACTCATTTAAGAGTTAATCCAAAACTCCTTGAATTTGTAGAATTGAATAAATTCACTCTTAAGAAAAGCAAAATTGCTTAAAATTACAAAAATCTTCAAGTGATTTCTAAATCGTCTAAATAAAATCACATCATTTAAAACTAAATTCAGTAATCCTCGATTAATTTTTATCAATGAAAATCAATATAACATGGAATTATTGCCACATTTTCAAGTGTTGCAATTAAATTCTCATTTCGGATTTAAATTTCTGTTTATTGGCATTACAAGGGTATATATATATATATATAGAGAGAGAGAGATTGGAAAACTGTAACATGGATTCTCCAATATTTCTTCCAAGTCTTTAATTAACAAGACTTAAAACATTCTAATTTACATGACTGAAAGTTCTCTAATGAATCATAAAAACATTTTTTTTTTCTTTCCAATTCAATGAAACTGTTTCCTATGTCAATTTAGGGGAAAAGGCAATTGAATCGTTATACAAAATTAAATAGAGCTTACATGATTTTTTATTATTCTGTCAAATCAGGAATTTTTAACATCAGTATTTTCTTTTGTTAAATTTAAAAGTACATATATTCATTGAATTAAAAATACTGGTGATCTCAAAATTGCAAATTTGAAAACACTTATTCATGCAAACTGCCTAAATTTGCATAACTGTACAACAGCACCCGAAAAACATTAAACAGAATATCAGCTTCTGATGCTGTGGTGCTAATGGGATTTTTCCTTTCTTTTCTTGGGCAGATTCGAGTTTACATATTTTCGAATGATACTTATAGCTTCAGATATGCTTATATACAATTTTAATTTTTTCATTAGCTTCTGATTTAATTGTAAATAACAATTATTTTTTTATTAAAAATTTACGATTTCAATCAAATAAACCAATCTTAGGCATCTTACTAAAAAAATATTGAAAAAATAAACTTTATATCAGCCCAACGACTCAAGTTCAGCACCACAATGTCAGAAGCTGATTGTTCCCCTTAAGAGTTTAGATAATCCTATGCAGAAGTTATTTTCAAATATGTTGTTGGGATTTTAAAATGATTACATTTTTTTTTCTTTTTTTTTTTGGGGGGGGGGGGCATAGAATATTTGAGGATGATCTGTAAGTGGGTTAATTTTTACTTTTGCAATTTTGGTTAGTTTTTTTTTTTTAATATTAATACGAGTTTCAGAACCAGTTTTGAAAAAGAAAGTATTAAAAAACATAAAACCTAAATTTAAAAAAGGATCCCCCCCCCACACACACATGGCTAGCGCAGGGTTTAAATAAATGAAATTTAAAATATTTTAAATGGATAAACATCAACCCATGATACCTAGTTGTAATTATTCCTCGATTTAAATCTCAATCAAAATCTTATATTTCTTAAACCGACTAAATTTAAAAAAAAATATTTTAATTGTTTAATTTGAAATCTGAAATGGCTTTGAAATATTAGATAAAATAATTGCTACCCATAGCATTTATATAAGCACATTGCACTTGGGAAATGTGGAAGAATGCCATTAAAAAACTTGTATAGCTAAAATTTTGATTATGGACAATTATTTTATTGTATGAAGAACCTTCCACTAAATATTGTAGTACAAAAATGCAGAAATAACTGAGAAATGGATTTATTGACCATGTGCAATTATTCTTTATATCATTTAAAACATTTGTTAAAACTTGAATTTATATTCGAGAATAACTTATTTCTTCTTAATTAATCTTTTAATTTTTGATTTTATTCAATGTTTCTTAAATCAACTAACTTTTAAATAAATATAAAAGCATAAGACTGCAGCATTTTATGTCAAAAGTTAGAGCCAAATGTGCAATTTAGAATGTTGCAAGAAAGAAAAAAACTAATTTTATTTAACAACAAAAACATTTTATTTAGCAAGAACAAAATAAACCTAACATTAATTGATAACAATTCTTTCCAACATCAGATAAACAAGTTTCAATAACATCTTTAACAGGACCTTTATAAATATAACAGTCCATTTGCATTAAACATTAAATACATAAAGAGCATATTGTAATCTGTCCACTGGTTTGTCCAACTTTTAAAATCTTAGGCAAAATAGACACTTTGTTGAAGATCCTTGAGATTAAATAAGATTGTTGAATTTGACTCCTCACAGTAGAATTTTACTCCTCAATGAAATCACCATTTCCTGTGTTAAAAGAAAATATTGAAATTAAGTTAAATAGCAATAAATATAATGTTAAGGAATGATTATGAACATATTAAAATATTTTGCAGCTTTCAGATTAAATGTTTTATAAAATTTCCCATCCATAGTCTAAACAAAAAATGAACCATACACTAAAAATTTTAGCTTTATAAATATTACACTACTGAAAATCTGCATATTTATAAAATACAAGATAGAACCTACAACAATTAGACCAGGGTTGGCACGGTTTAAACCAATTGGTTTTAACTATGGTTTAAGCAACTGTTTACTCCTTTTGGTTTAAACAACGGTTTAGTTTAAACCAACTGGTTTTTTTCTAAAAAAAAAAAAAAAAAAAGCTCAGAAGAAATCTAATGACATTTTCTCTTTTTGTTAATAATTTATGTATGTCAGATTATTGAATATAAATAACTTCTATTTTTAACACTTTATATCAGCAATAAGCATTGGATGTAGCAGGTTTAGATCATTTTTTGGGTATAGGATTAAAATCAGTCTGCATTGGTGAATATATTTATTTCTCTTTAGAAAAAGCTTCGAACGTGTGAATTGATCTAATATAAAATAGATTAAAAATATTCAATATTTAATAGAAAATATCTTAATTTTTTGAAAACTGCAGATTATTTAACGCAATAACATAACACAATCCATAAGATTTCAAGCTGTAAAAGAAATCCCCAATCTTAATTGGGGAGGTTATCTTAAGCATTAAAGTCAAAATATGAAGTCGAATAAGAGAGTTTTCAAAGGTTGGATGCTACTTATAGCATTTTAATAATAGTGATCCCCCCCCCCCCCGTTAGTTATATGCTGAATCTATGACCAAAAATGTTGACTTCAAATTGTCATTCAAGAAACAAAATCTCAAGAAGTATTTGAAATTCATTATTTAGGTAGCTATGGAGAAGAATATTTTATTTATCAGACTACTTTCAAATGTTTATTATTAGTAATTAAAAGATTAGTTATAAAGATTTTCAGAGTACCAATGCTTCACTGTATACAGCACTTTATTCTTAGAACATAAGACAGTTTGCTAATACTGTTTAAATTAAATTTTAATTTCTTTTATTTTTTACATAAATTCATTGTAAATATTTAATTTAAATCATTTTAAAATGAAGTTACAGTTTAAAATCCAATGTATTTTTATCAATAAATATGCATGTATATGTAATAAGAAAGGATGTTTAAAAAAAAAAAAAAAAAAAAAAAAAAAAAACGGTTTAAACAAAAAAAAGTTTTTTTCCAACTCTGCAATTAGACTAAAAAAAAAAAGTTTTAAAATGGCCTCATTAATATTCTTTCTTTCAAATTCCTTTCTTCTGAAACACATCTATTGTTAAGCTAATTTTTATGTAAAATGGAGAAAATGTTTTTCAATATTATGACAGTTTGCAGATGAAACTTTATTTGCAAATAAAAAAATACAATTTTATAAGATTTTGGAGATTAATTAGGAAATAAAATGAGATTTTTAACTCACGATGCAATACAGCTAGTTTTCTTTTCTTTGCTAAAGTGAAGTTTTATACAGAATGGTGTGTCTAAATAAGATATGCACCAGGGAACAAAAACCAACCTATTCAACGAGTGGGTAACAAAAGCAAACTTTAAAAGAAAGAATTTTCTTCTACGTATAGACACGGCATTGACTTATGCAGACTATGGGTCGAGTGATGATTCACTTCTGCGGTTTTTTTATGCAGAAGGACAAAAGGTAAATAAGGAATGGTAAGGTTATTTTTTATAAGAATATAGAATTGAGATTGAAAAAATATGACAGATTGGAAAGGAGGAGGAGGGGGGGGGGCTTGACACCTTTTACATCCGTCCCGGGATGTCACCCATCCTAGCTACACCAATGCACACCCACTTCATCTCTGACAAGTAAATAAATTTTCCTGCCTGAGAAAACCATACCAAACACAAACCATAAAATATTACTTGAAAAAATATTTATAAGAAAATATTGCATTAATCCTTATTATCTGTTAAATAAATGATCGGAAATAAAATACACAATTTTATAGTTTTAGTTTACATACTACATACTTTTTTATAAAATAGTAATTTTCCATTTTATTATGCCAAAAATTTTGTATAACTGCAAAGGAAGTTTGGTTTATTTTACATTCTAGTAGGAGTGTGTGTGTGAAGAAGGGGGGGAGGAACGGTTAAAAGTATTTTATAGAATTTTATGTAGCAGGCTACTGATGACTATTTCTGACCAGTAAACTCTCATGCGTACTGGCTTTGGGACCAATAACTTTTTTTTAAAATCAATTCTACCACTGGGCTATGCATAAAAAATGTTAAGGGAAAGGGAAAGCAAAGATATTACAAGGTATTTTCTAAAGAGAAAGAGGATTTGCTTTTTGGTATCGTTGCATAATATTTAGGAAATAATACTTGCATTTACCAGTATAGAAAGACAAACTTTTGTCCACTGTTTTCGTTTTATTTATAAATTCTCATTTAAAGCTACCTGGGAAGCAGGCACAAGAAAACTATTATTTCTGCATGCATTATGTAACAACTTATAAATATTAAGCATATTATTATAATACAGACCATGCATGCAATAATTTTGCCCAATAACAGTATGAAACATTGCCAAACAAAACAGTAACACAAGTTCAACATTAAGAATGAAAAAAAAAATCTTAGAAATGTGTACAAAAACTACCTATTATGCCATATACGTAGCCTCTATATATAAATATATACGTAATCCGGAGCACGTTTTTACTAAGACACTGCAAACAAGAAGTAAATACAATGTTTTGATAAATTTCTATGAATAAAGATATAATTACAAAACTTTACTACAAGGCAACTAAATAACGAGATATTTACATTGCATTAACAATTTTTACTCTGATTAAATATACTAATTTATTTTATTAAAGCACGAAAGTTTTGTAGCAGCACTGTAACACCAATTATCAATATAGAAATGCATTAAACACATCCTCAATATTACCGCGTGACACGACATTTTAATTTCAAGGTATGATACTGTTATGAATTTTAGTCTGTGAAAAAGAGAAGGGAAATTTATTAAACGAAAGCATAATTAAAATAAAATACTTATATAAAACTTACTTACTTCGTAAAAAAGGCATTTTCAGCAAATTGTTTAGCGAACGGCGGAAGCGAGGCGGAAGTCTCCATCTTATCTTGCAAGGTCACGTGACGAGTCAGCGGCGAAAATCCGCGAGGCAAAAGAGCTGTTTCATTATTCAGTTGAGTTGTTTAGTTTTAAAGCTGTATGAGTGGATTAGAAAGAGAAAAAATCAAACCAAGATGACTGAATCGGTTAAAAATCAACTCATTCACGATCCAATAAATTAGAACTCTTTCTTGAGCAGCCAAATCCACTCTTTCGTTTTAAGAGAGCACCTTGATAAATTTAAAGAATATACAGAAAAAACAGCAGAGCTCTATATCAAGTTATATAAATGATATCCGATGTCACCCACGATGCACAAAATATTAATACATGGGCCCATTGTGATAGAGAAGGCTATACTACCAATAGGCCAACTTTCTGAAGAAGCAGCCGAAGCACGAAACAAACATTTTCGATCATTTCGCGAAAATCTATCACGTAAATTTTCAAGAATTTCTTGTAACCGTGATGTACTAAACAGATTGCTTTTGAGCTCAGATCCAGTTTTAACTGGAATGAGACCCACGATAAGAAAAAAAAAATCAAAAATGCTCCTTAAAGAAACTTAAGAAATGTTATTGCCTATGGAATCTTCCGAAGCTCAAGATCCAGAGGATTCTGACTATGATGAGACGAATTATGACTCTGAACTATCATCTGATTAAAAAATCCCACCTTGGTGATTTACAAAATTACTGTTCATATTGTTAATAATCATTTTTTTATAATTTATTAAGTTATTCAATATAATATTCCTTTTTTTAATTATAATTATTACTTATTTTATAGTACTGTTTGTCATAATTATAATTTAATTTATAATACCAATTTTGTTCAATAAAAACCAGTATAAAATTGCAAAATATAAATGACTTTTTAAAATATTAAACAATTTTTACTATAAAAAGGTCCTTTACTTACTATTTAAAACGTTTAAATTAAAGAAATAATTTTGGCCGCCCAGATTTGTCAAATACCCCACTGTGCGGCGGCTTCTCAACACACTAGAGTCTCTGTATAGCCCGGCCCGAAACTAGAGATGGGAAATATAGTTATTTTTGGTTAACAGGTTACATCGTTCCACACATTCACGGGTAACAGGTTTCAACAACCTGTTATTTTTGTAACGTATAACTAATCGATGAGACTATGCTGTCAATAGACATTTTAATTAGAGAGCCGTTAATTAAGGTATCTTGAATAATTTTGATACATAAGTATAGACGCTGTTTTAGTTCAGATAAACCTGCGCCTTTATAATCAACATAGAGTTAAAATTTTAATTTTTGCAAGACAAAAACTTAGTTAGTCGTGATACTTTACATTTCACGTATTATTATCGTTTTCTTGCACTAAAAATGCATTTTTCTTCGTTGAAAATTTATACGTATCATAACTCAGTAAATTTTGCTCGTAGAACTTTTTTTTTCTTTTTTTTTTTTGCTGATTTACTTGTTAAAACACACAAAAACTTTTTCTAAATAAAAGTTATAGGAAACTTACTGAACACTGTATAAAATATGTAGTTTCTTAACAATTTAAAAAATAATTGTTTTAATGTAAATTAATATTTAAATGATGCAGAAGAAAGTTTAAAGCATTTTTGCAATTGTTACAATGACTCCAAAACTGACGGTTTAGAAATTATTTTTTTTCTAAACGATCAGAAATATCCTCAATAAAAACAACACCGTTTTAACAATGCGAGTTGTTAAAATAAATAAATAAATAAGTAAATAAATAAATAAAATTGATCTTTATTCTTTAACACCTTGATTTGAAGTTCGAATTTTGGCATCCCCGAATCAATATCTGTCAACGCATATTCAAAGCTTATCCCACAAGAGCACGAAACATTACTTGTATATTTTTAATCAAATGTCATTCATCCCACAAATTTCGTATGTGCAAGTACGTATTTAAAATCCCCTCCCCAAAACTTGTGACTTGCCAAAAAATGAGGTTGGTAGTATAAAATTGGCGACCTATAAATTTCCGCGTACGTCGGGACCGCCCCCCTTCGCCCCTCCCCCCATCCCTTTTCGAATGGCTCTGTCCTCACCAGGCTATTTTTCTTCTTTTTTTTTCCGGAAAGTACAATTACAAAAGTAATGTTTACCAGTTCGTATTTTCTAACGACGCAATATTGACAAAATAATAATGACAAAAAAAAAAAAAAAAAAAAAAAAAAAAAACAGTAATAAACATTTTATTAAATAAAAATCATAGCTCCAGAATACCCCCCCCCCTTCCCCAAATACCATGAGTACGTTTGTGGTTAAAAACTTTAATTTTGGAAAGCAAAAATTTATCTATTTATGATAGTATAAATCTCATACATTTTTAGTGTTTCTTTTTCTTTTTCTTTTATTATTATTATTTTTATTAAAAACACACTTTCCATTGCTGTGATTAAAACATTGAAAATTCATAAAACTGAAAGTATCATAACTCAGTAAATTTTGGTCATATAAAAATCAAATTTTTACTGTTTACTTGTTAGAACATGGAGGAACATTTTCTAAATGAAACTTATGATGGAACCGATACATTGTATAAAATTCGGAATTTCTTAACCTTTTAAAAATGCATTATTTTAATATAAATCGATTTTTAAAATAATGCATAGTAAAATGTAAAAGATTTTTGTAACTTAAACCACACCTCTAAAACTAATAGTTATTAACTATAGGTAAACAATAATAAGAGATATCCTCTATAACAATAGACACAGCCCGATTGTTAAAAAAAGGCAAAATTGCAATCATATCCATAAACGCATATTTAAATTGAATAGCAAGAATACGAAAATATTATCTATACACTTTTAATCAAATTCAATTCATGCAAATACATTTCTTACGCACAAATATGTTTTTCAAATTAATTACAATTGTATTAAAATTAATTGACCAGGAGGTGACAGAAAAGACAATCACCTCATCGAGCTCACGGATGAAATTCTAGGATTAGTTAAATTGCGATTCGTATATTAAAACTGTCTGCCAAGTCATATCTTGAAATCCCGATTTAAAAGGTTGACTCGTAGGTTTACCATTGTGTTTGCCTGGTCCCAGTCCTTCATGCTTTCATAACTTTGGTTGCAGAAAAACATAATGGTAAACTTAGGAATGAATCGCTAAAATCGGGTTTTCGGTATTTTCCACCAAGATATGACTTGGCAGACCGATTGCATTTTAATGTACGAATCGAGATTTAACTAATCATAGAATTTTATCCGAGAACTTGTTGAGATGAACGTCTTTGCTACCGCCTCCCGGTTTCGTATCCTCACAAATTTCAAAATGTTACTTTCTTTTTTCTTTCATTCTTTTCTTTTCTTTTCTTTTTTCAATAGATTAAAAACAAGAAAATAAAAAAAAGCTTTCATGTCACATTTTTTTAAGACGCAATAATGACAAAGGAAAAAAAAAAGGAATAAAAGGAAAGGGGAAAAATAATAAATCATTCGCCCCTCCCTCACTAGAAAAAAATCTAGTATCAGAAATCTCCTTTCGAAAATTCGAATATTTAAAACCAAATAAACTACCATCTGCCAAGCAATTGCTGAAACTAGTCTTTTTTTAGACCCGGGATAAATATGATTTTTGCCCCTACCCCCGCCTACGCAAATTAAATTTGCAGAAGTAATATTTATAAGTTTCAAATAAACTACCATCTGCCAAACAAGGCCTGAAACTAGTCTTTTTTTAGACCTGGGATAAATATGATTTTTGCCCCTACCCCCGCCTACGCAAATTAAATTTGCAGATGTAATATTTATAAGTTTCAAATAGCTGACATATAAAAAGCACAATCATTAAATATGTTGTACTGAACAACATAATCAGCTTTGTCAAATATGGATTCATTAAAATCCTGAAAATGGAATCGAAAAGAATAGAAAAAACATTCCGTATTAAACAGGCAGGAGTCTTATAATCCTATATCATTTGTAGATTCCAGACAGAACTATTTTAACAATATCGTGCAAAACATAAACTTGAAAAAAAATAGACAAACAAAATATTCATTTAGCGCCATCCCCTCCCTTTTGTCTGTTGCCCGGGGCACATGCCCCCTCTGACTGCCCTATGCACCTCCCCCCCTCCTTCACTCCGCCCTGGGCCAGCGAACGCATTCCAAAGAATCTGATTAAAACACACCTTTACACTACAAAAACCATTCCTCTACCCCCATATCCATTGTTCGTTCGAACCAATTTCATTTTCCTTCCGATTACAAAAAAAAAAAAAAAAAAAAAAAACGCCAGAGCTCTTTTTTAGTTTCGTAGCAAAATATTCTATACCACTCAATTTATTCCACAAAACTATTTATTCCACAACAAATAGGAATTATTTTAAGTTTTAACCGCAATACGTGATTTTATATCTCTGAAGAGTAAAACGATCTTTTGTTTCATACCGATACTTGGAATAAAATAACTGAAATGATAACAGAAAATCAGCAAAAAGGAATAATAAAATATGCGTTGCAAAGAACTTAGAGCGGAAGAAAGGAAGGCTTTAAAAACCGTACGCATAACTAATTGAAACACGGCTAAAAGCACAGCTGGAAAACACGCTCAAAGGGGGGATCGACTGGTTCATTGCATCCACTGATTCGCTATAAGCGTTTGAAATATGATTCTTTTTAAGCACAATTTTAAGCTCTTTTTACAAATACAGAAAACAAATTTCGGGAATTTTATTTTTATTATAATTTTAATGTATACTTCTAAAAAACGATTGTTTCAAATCTTTGTTTTTTAATACGTTGCTAGGATTGCGTTATAAATTTAACAGGGAGTTTCCGTTAATCTGTTATTAAATAATGAACTACATAACAATAACATTGTTATTTATCCTAATACGTTAAATAATGCCTATCTCTAACATACATTTCCCCTCTTTTCCCCTTGGCTCTGAAATTGGCGACAGTTATTTAAGGTTGCTGCATTGAAGAGAAAGCGAAGGAGGAAAATCCCATACATTTCGCAATTTTAAAAAATATATGTGCAGATATTTTTAGTTAAAACTGTGTACATCTGCATTTTGCTTTTTATAGTATTTCCTATATTAATTTTGGCACTGTAAAACATGATTTGCATCCTAGTCTGAATAAAAACTGACTTTTAAAATTCTCAAAAAAAGATGGAAGTTGTTTACACGCAAACGGATATTTATCACAGTACTTATTTTTTCGTTTGCTTAGCATATAAAGGGGGAGGAAGTAAGCTTTCATATTCGTTGTTTTTGTTAAATATAGCTTTTTTTACGACTCGATTAGATGAATTCATAAAAATTCTTTAATGCTTGATTTTTATCTTATTAATATTTTACTGAAATTTTAAGATAAAAAGCTACGAACCCTATAAAAGGAAATTTTGCAAATGCTGAATTTGAATGAGAATTGCGCCAAATTAGTAAACTATAGCCAAATCGGCAATATTTGTGATTTCTTAATTTTTGTCGTCAAATTTGGCGATATTTTTCCATATTTTGGCGATAAGTGTTTCCAAGCTTGGAGAGAATTCGAAGCTAACGTTCATTAATACTCGTAAATAAATAACTGATTTTTAGTTATTTGGAAAATAGTTGTTATCCTCGGTAGAGAATTGGGAAATTCGAAGTATATCTGAATGTTTTTATTGGTTGAATTCCGCTTTTATTCGGTTTCTGGTTGGTCCATGTTTAATGTCCAAAAATAGAATACAGTAGAACCCCGATAATCCGGATCTACGGATAATTCGGATCGGTTTGGTCATTTTTTTCAAGTTTGAGAAGCGATTGGCTAATTTCCATAACATTAACTTGTTTCATCGTCGCATTCTAAATAAAAAAAACTTTTTCTGACATGTTTTCGGAATAATTAAGCAAAGTAAACATTATTACTCTCTGCAAATATTCAATAAGTTTAACATAAAGGTGATTTTCTGTTAGTATGTTATATTTTATTTCATTTTTTTTCTAATTCTCCGTACAATCCGGATTTTCGGTAATCCGAATTAGGTCCGGTCCCAATTAATCCGAATTATCGGGGTTTTACTGTACTTCTGTTGCCACAATGACAAAAAAGTAATAAAAACTCAAAATTATAATAATAATTTGAAAATAAGTTGTCATAAAAATTTCAAACGAATTTCATTTAAAAGTGCATTTTTTTCTCTATGCAACGGTGTAAAAATTTGAAATGTGTAATATTTAGAAGTTTAAAAATTTGCAGTTCAAAAAATTGTAAAACTGAAATTTCATTTAAAATTTTTATACGATGGGTCCAGGAATATTAATGTTTAATCCCTATCATATGTAATAGGAGACAGTCAGCCTGATTAATTCCATAAACTACTGTTTTTTAATCTATGGTCTAGGAATATTAATGTTTAAAGCATGGCGTACGTAATATATGACTCGTTATGATCATCCTAAAAATGATGCTTATTATTTTTATTAGTTTATATATAGAATTTCTTTTTAAGTCTTTCAAATTTTAGTCTTTGAAAATATCCTTTTCCAAACAGTCGTTCTAATTTGTTAAATTACTTTTTTTTTTTCATTGTGGTCTTTTTTCAAAATGTCAACAACCGTAGAATTACATGCAACAACCTCAAATAACTGTCGCCAATTTACGACCCAAGGGAAAACGGGAAAAATGTCTGCTTCGCGCAGATTCTAGTGTATTGAGAAGCCGCCGTATATGTCTGTCGGCCGGGGGTTGGAACCACCAAAACTGTCTGCCAACTGAGAAAATATCTTCTGGTAGTTACCCAAGTAACATATATAAAATTCAGCTTTTATAAAATGACGAAAGTAGAATTTCCTATTATTGAAGTTTAGTGGTTGTCGGCCGGGGGTTGGAACCACAGGAAGTGTCTGCCAATGGAGGACGTGATTTCTAACATCATTCCAAAAGAAATATAAAAAAATTACGCTTTATAAAATGACAAAAGTAAGTTGGTATTTTTTACACCTTTGCTCCCTGGTCACTGCCAAAGCCACCATGATCCAAATTTCATAATTACCCATCGTTCCTATCTTTGTTGGAAGACTGCGCTGAGAAAGTTTCAGCTTTTATAAAATAACGAAGGTCTGCCAGTCACGGGCTCTTGCTCTAAAAGCGAATGGTATGCGAATATTTTTTTTTTTTTTTTTTTTTATTTTCAGACGAGTATAAGAAGTATAAAATTTATGTATAAAGAGTAATATGCAAAAAACTAATTAAACTTAAAAGCACATACTGAATTTAAAAAACATACTTTCCAGCAATTAGAATCAAAGACAGAACTGTTACCGATTTCTTTTGTGTGTCCCTAAAATTTAATAAAACATGGTATGAATACTTGGTTTAAACCTGATGGTAATGAAATTCAGCAATTCATATGATTTTCAATGCAACTGAAATAGCTAAATGTATACTAATACTCTCGAAACGATTTTTTCCCACATACCACAATGTAATAGACTTCTATTGAGTATCCCTGTAAATTAACCATTAATTGTAAATAATTTACAAGCAATATCAAACATGCTTTGGCAACCCCAAATAAGCTTTATCAGTTGCAAGAAAATCCGAAAATATTTTTGGAAATTAGAGCGTGGGCAGGCAGATAGACAAACCGAATGCAAATGTACATTTGAACTTTCTTCGAAAATTTTATAAACAAGTGGTAGTTATGCACATTGTTTTGGTTTGACGTACTTAAATAATAAAAATGTTCGTTTAAAATATATATCTATATATATTTATAATGCCACTAGAAAAAAAGGCTTGTGCCGCAAATTATGTTTGTTCACAGGAAGTTGGACAAAATTCGATACATTTGATAAAATGTGTCGAATTTTATCGAATGTTCTGGCCTAATTAAAATGTATTTCTTATATTTTAGAATATAAATATTCAAAAATCTGATTTGTAACTGTTCCAATTATAGTGTAAAATCGTAGCGTAGTACCAAGTGCAGCGAATATGCCTACTGAAACTTAGTGAAAGATCAAAGATCATCAAAGATATTAGAAATCAGAAAATAAAGTTTCACAGTTTTACTGAAAATCTTAATGAACATTATAAGAGCTGACTTTACTGAATAGTTAAAAGTTCATATACCAATAGTCATAATTAAAATTTTATTTATTTTTAAGATTTTAGGAGGGGAGATCCATTACTGGATTTCTTATTTCGTGATTTTCCAGTAATGGACCACCCGAGTGACCAACACTAAAAGTGTAATTAGATAAAATAAAGTGCACAGAGATAAAATATTTTTATTTAACTAAAAAGCTAAAAAAGCAAATTTAATACTTTAATTTTACCAACTAGAATTTAATAAAGGCAATTTCTTTATATATAGTTATTTTTAAGAAGACATCCAAAATTGGTACAAAAAGCAAGCAGAACATTTGACAAAATCTAGATGTGCCGTTACAAATAAGTTGTTTTAAGTCGGTTCAGAAATGTAGAATCATATTTGGAAGAAGGTATTACTAATATATTCTTCCAAATTCTAAAATATACAGAGAGAATTTCCAGTGCAATTAAAACTAGTTTTCTTTTGTGCTCTTAAAACAGGGAAACTTTTGGAACCAAAATCAGTTAAAGATGTGTATTATGTAGTACCGAATAACTAAAAAGAACAAATCACTGTTATAGGATGTTTTTCAGCAAATAGTAAGATTGTTCCATTCATGATAATATATCGATATAAGCATCTCTCAAAGGAAATTGTGAAATCAATCTGTGTCAAATTGATGGGCTATATGATTATCAGAAAATGGTTGGATAGTGCAAGAGAATTTATCATTTTAAATGCATTTTAAAATTCCGTATTTAATAGTTTGGACTATCGGAAAGTGATAATAAAATTGAAGATTTGTTATATGGGTGATTCTCAAAATAGGGGACAATTTATGTCTTTCGGCATACAAAAAAAATTGAGAGGTTTTCTGTCATGCTTTTATATTTAGATATGATTTTCTTAATATTATTCATTATTTGCACTCAAGAATTACTCACTTTTTAGTTAAAAACACCTTAAAAGAACAGAATAAAGATTCAAAATGTCATTAGCATGGATGTCCACAGCAGCTGTGCCTTGTGTATACTAGCATTTTTCAAGAGTTAATATGATTTTTATAAAATAAACAAATGTTATTCTTTCTTTATATTAATCAAGGAAATGATTTATCCAATAAATTTCTTTTTAAAAATAAAATTATAGTACATAAAAAAAGAATTAAAGTTTGTCCTCCATATTCGATTTTCAAAACAAGGTCATACTAAAACAGCTGGTTATTAATCAAAATTTCATTTTCACATATGACAATAGTTTGAAAATATAAAGTTTATCCATGGCAACAAGTAGCTATTTTATCCCAGCCAGAAAATAGAAGCATGTATTGTATTTTAAGAATAGAAAATGAATATTAGGGGAGTACATCAATTGTATGTCATTAGAATGAATAATAATTTTCATGTTTATTTTATAGTCAAAATTTTTATTTTATTTATTTGCACAGAACTTTTGTGTTTTAAAAAGCCCCAGAAAGGAATATTGCATTGTGATTATATTATGGCTGATAATCTTATTTAAATTAAAATTTGTCATTAGCATGGACAAATATCAGTGTCATTAGCATGGTTTTTCTGTCCATCTAAAGACTCCTATGTACATAAATGTAACCAGTGCTTATATTGTATCCTTTATAAAGTTTAATTTTGCGTATAAATTTAGGTATTACATTTATTATCCCTAAAATATGCATTAAATCTGTAGAAAAATCACTAAGATAGCTTCTTACATTGTTAGTGTCAGAATGTTGCTCATGTAACCAAGTTTGCTCTTTGGTAATGTTTTTATTCTCCTTATATGTATAAATGGAAAAATGGAAACCATTTGCTGAAAAGGAAGGCAAATAAATATAGAAAAAAAATATGTAAACCGGAAGAAAATAAAAATTTCATAATATATTTATTCCATGCAATTCGTTTTGTCATTAGCATGGCTCAAAAAATACTAATTATTTTTTTTAAATTAATTTTTAAATATTTAGCTCTGCTGACTACATGGAAAGTATACCTAATACTATATTAACAACACCTATTTTTTTCAGAAATTTTGCTAACAGTAATTTTTTTAAGATTTCATTTTTGAAATCGTCCCCTATTTTGAGAATCACCCATATATATATATATATATATTAGGGTGGAGCGAAAAAAATTTTTTTTTTGAAAATCAAAAACGGGTAGGTGCCAAAAGTTGCCTTTATACTAGTACAGCAACTGCGTGAAATTTTACCGCTGAAAACAAATGGCTTGAGTCTGCGCTTTTGCTCCAAAAATCGAAATTTTGGGTAAAATTTGTCATTTTTTGACATTTTTTCAAAAAAATTAAAAAATTCTTACAGAGCTGGTTAGTATTTAAAAGTGTTGCTTAGACCTTTATATTTATCTGCTTAACATATTTAAACTATAAAACAATATGCTTATTCCCTATAGCTGGAGCAAAACAGATAACTTTTAGTAAGAAAACAGCATTACCACTCTATTGGGTCATACAACAAATTATTGCTTTAATACAGCTCTTGTTTTCAAAACTACCTTGGATATGCGTCGTGGAGGTGGCTGTATTTCCTATACCATCCGGTCCAACTATTCGATCATCTTAGAACAGTGTTTTATTTATACATTGATTTGTGATTTTCTTTATAAAAATTTGGCATGTTTTCGATGCTTCCACCTTGTTCATCTGTTCTTTGCATCCACATGCTGCTATAACTATCTTCATGTATATTTTTACAGTTTATACAAAAAAAAAAAATGACAAGCAGAGTAATGTACGGGAATATTATTAAAGGGATCTATTCGGCCATCTATTATATTTATCAAACTTACATTCAGTTGATGAATAGTGATTGGAAGTTCTGTTACATTATTTTTTCAGTCAATTGTATTTTTTTTTACGTAATGATTTACTTCAAAGATGATTTCAGATATTTCAACTATAAGTATGCCATCATTTATTCTACTTTTGCATTTTTTATATGTTGAGAAACGAGTTGTTTCATGTGATGGTGATTGCAATGATTGCAATGAAAATTTGTTCTCCATGTGTAAAACAACCGCTGTTGTAAATAACTTTTTTTTTGCATTAGTTTTATGCCGTTTTCTAAGTGTTTTCGTATCTAGGTAATTTCCTATTAACTTTTAGATCTCCTTTTTATGAGCGCACAACATTTGATGGTGAGATGTCCTGGGCATAAACTTATAATGCATAGTACTTTATGAGGGAATGTACGGATTCTAATCGACTATAAGTGCTCATTTAAAATTAGGAGAATTTTATTCGTCACTGTGAACCATTTTGCATGGGGTAGGCTTAGAATTGTGTATAATATTGAATCATTCGCTACTTCAACTCCAGTGAATTTCCTCTGCGTTAATTATTTGAGAAGTCGATATAAAACCTTCTAAGCTACATGGGTTCACCGGATCAATAAGGAAAATCTTTGTCTGCGTACTATTCACTTCCTATTGCAATTTTTTTTAATGTAAAATAGAGAATAATTTTGAAAAATTATTTTCTCAAATTGAGAAAAAGATACTCAGAACAGACTAGAAATTTCTGTCGGAGATTGCAAAGCTAATTCATAAGGAAAGCTATTTCTCAGAAAGAATGGGGAATAGGAATTTTGAAAACATCTTACACAAAAAACAGCTCATAAAGTTAATAAATTTTTCCGTTTTAAATCAGCACAGATTGTCAATCACGTTTATATGTTCACTCACAAAATGTATAATCCAAGTTTATACCGCGGGATGTTTTATACCAAATGTACTACACACCTAAATAATAGATCTAAAATCTTATTAGAAATTACTAGACTACGGAACAACACAGGAAACGACATAAAGCATAATAAAACCTCTTTAGAAATATTGTTGTTTTACAACATGTAGTTTTTGCAAATTTTGTTTGCAATCCTCTGTGGCAATCCTTATAATATTAAACAGCTAGCTTCTTAGCATATATTTAATGTAATAGGTTAAAAAAATGATGACATACTAGAAATTAAATTTATACAATCAAGTTTTAAGCAAATCATTGAATATAAAATGTAATTGATTGAAAGAATGCTGTGATAACAAAACTTCCAATCATAATGTACTAATTGCATGGAATTTTAATGAAGATAATAGACTGCTGAATAGGTTCAATTAAGAACATACCCAATACATTGCTCAGCTTTTCTTCTGTTATACATGGTATAAAAATATATGCAGCAGATCACACCAGCATGATCCAAATCATCCAAAGTCAGTGAATATAAAGAAGAGATAAATTACTTTGATATATAGAAAACTTATACTCGTCTTCGGGAAAAAAATAACAATTCAATACATAAATAAAACACTGGGTCTAGATGATTGGATGGTTGAGACGGGTGGGATAATGCAACCACCTCTATGAGTTATATACACAGTAGTTTTGAAAGCAACTAGGTAAGAAATGCATTCAAAACAACATTTCGTTGTATGCTCCAATAGAGAGGTTAACGCTGATTTTTTTACAAAAAGTTGTCAGATTTGCTCCAATTATACAGACTACAGATATTGTTTTATAGTTTAAATATGTTAAGCAGATAAATATAAAGATCTAAGCAACACTTTTAAATACTAACCAGCCCTGTAGGAATTTTTTAATTTTTTTGAAAAAATGTCAAAAAATGACAAATTTTACCCAAAATTTCGATTTTTGGAGTAAAAGCGCAGACTCAAGCCATTTTTTTCAGCGGTAAAATTTCACACAGTTGATGTACTAGTATAAAGGCAACTTTTGGCATCTACCCGTTTTTGATTTTCAAAAAAAAATTTTTTTCGCTCCACCCTAATATATATATATATATATATATATATATATATATATATATATATATATATATATATATATATATATATATATATATATATGTGTGCCAAATTCGTATTATTTTCTTTTTCATGGCTAATACGATGATGAAACCACACACTTCATTTGTAGTCACAAAATATTTGGGGCTTATTCATTTTATACATTTATTTAATTTTTCTACCATGTTCATTTTGATATTTTTCTATTAAATTCAATGTTTCATATATTGTAATACAATTAATGGTTTTATTTATATATATATATATAATTTATTATAAATTTAATAATAATAAATATTGATTTTTTATTTTTTATTAATTTATTATTTAAATATATTTATATTAAAATATATAATTTATATGAATATATATATATATATATATATATATATATTTCCATTAATTTTATATTTCCATTTCATATTTCCATTAATTTAAGCGTTTACTTTATATATATATTTTTTCGTTTTGCTAAAGCATTCTAAAGACTGTAAAACAGAATGAATGAACTCATCTATTTTTTTTCTTTCTATTTCTATTTAAGGCGAATACTTCTTACTTTTTTTTATTATCAAGAGAATAATATATTTCTTTGAAAAAGCTTTCTGAAAATCTTAACCATGTACAATGTTTGTTCAGGCATTTTAGGCATTTACTTTAATTTGAATTTACAATAATTTATTATCTAAATTGGTCCCTGTGGTTAAAGTATTTTACAGAAAATTGTCCATACACCCGCTGCAGTACAGTAATAAAAATCGATTGCTTGGATTTATTTTATTAGAAAATATTTATTGTAATGGTTCAGCGTTTTGTATTCGGTAAAGTGGTCATTATTGGGCGCATAATTATTTTTAACCTCTTAATTTTTTTTTCAAAAAAATATTTCGCTGTTAATTTCATTTTAAATGTTTCTAAAAAGATATTTCAAGAAACGAAAAATAAAATTACTGTGCTATGTGTGTAACTAATACTTAGAGAACTATTTCCACTCGACAATTTAAAAAAAAGTAACGTAAGTAATTTAATATATTACCCAAACATATTAATTATAATTATATGTGTTATTGTCACAATAGGCCATTTATGCAACACTTATAGAATAAATTTATATGAAGATCATTAGAATTAGAATTAATAGTATCTAAAAAGTTATTTTTAAATCATGAAAAAATATCTAAAATTTAAAAATAACAAATGAATGTGAAATTCAGTGTTATTTTTTTTATTCATTGTGTATCAGTTTAGGTTTTCTTTTTTTTTATTTATTTTTTATTTTTTTTTTAATAATTTAACTTTAAATGAATATATGATTTATAAATTTTTAGATATGATCTAGAATTATAAATTTAACAACTTTTTCCAATAAAATAAAGCACACACACTTATATGTATATACTACATGGCCATTGATGACCATCCACTTGCGATTTTAGACATTTTGTTAAATACCAAGAAAAAAATGTGAGAAATTATCCTGAAACTCTTAGTGTATAGATATAATAGTACAAGTCGTTTACATTCAGAACTTTCAAGCTACGATTTTGACTTTTACAAAAGTTGCTCTATCCATATAGCTAACATAATATGCAAATAAAATTTTGATATCATTGACGCATGCGCAGTGAAAAATTATTAGTAAAACAACTCCTTTTTCCTACATTTTTTTATTATTTTTAAATTTTGTTTGCAGGGTATTGTGTGCAATATTATTATTCATATTTTCAAAAAAGAATGTTGCTTTATATTAAGAACTTTGCTAGTTATAATCAAAAATCTTGAAAAAAAATTGGGAGAGTTTTTATAAAAAAAGAAATAACTTAATTTTTCTACGGGTACACATGCTATCCGCATAAAAATGAACACAGTTCATTACAATATGCAATTTAATCAAAATCTGAAGTTTGAGCGCTTTTGCTACATTAGTTTCGAAGAGTTATCCGAAAGATATTCATTCTTTTTTAATTTGTTGATGGTCTCGTATGGAGTTTCGGGAAAAAATCTTCACGAAAACGTACGACTTGTACAATTATATTTATACACTAAGAGTTTCAAGATGATTCCTCATGTACTTTTCTAGATATTTAACAAAATGTCTAAAATCGCAAGTGGACGGTCATGAATGGGAATGTAGTGTATTTAGAACTATTTCCAGAATTATAGAACTATATATATATATATATATATACATATACTCTATGGGGAGTTAAACCATAAACATAAATATTTTTAAAGATAGAAAAATGTACATTTGAACTAAAGTATAAAATTTTAATTTTGTCAAAATCAAAATAATTTCTTTTATCGTAGATATGAAGATATGATATATCAAATTAATGTCCTCAATAGAAATAACCACATAGCAATAGAAACATCCACATAGTTAAATCGCTCATGATTACTGTCTGAAGCTTTTTTCAGGTATAAGCTGTCTAGGTCAAAATTATGAATCGTGGGAGTATCATTACTTTTAATTACCTGAATGTCATCAATATATCTGAAAGTAATAAAATCATTATCTATACTGGTATTCTTTTCAAATTTTTAAACGTAGATATCAGCAAGAAGGGAGCTACAGCTCTTACCTCCCCCATTGGAATGCCTTTCATCTGTTTATAAACTCATGAACCATCATATAAATAATTTTCGTTTACAATTAAATTAAAACGATTACCGAACTGTTCGATATTTAAATTGCTATTGTAAAATTTCATAAAAAATTAGCAAATTTAACCTTTAAATCACTCAAATTTATTGTGTTATATGAATCTTCAAAATCAAACACAGGAGTTTCTGTTATACTATTTATGTTATTTAACTTTTTTATTAACTCAAAACTATTTTTTAAAATAGAGTTAGGATTCTCACCAAGAGCATTATAATTTTTATAATCAAAATATTTAAGAATTTTTTTATTAGCAGCGTCTAGATAATAAGACTAGCAACAGGTTATTGTTATGAAGGCGACAGGATTCTAATCGATCTTCGGCACAAGCACCAAATAAGGCAACGCCTGGCTGCACTGCTTTAAATTTAACCTCTTATAAAAAAACATCAATCCTATTACACGTTACAAGTTTGTTGGATTACGAAATTTTATAATAAACATTATTATCATAAACACCGTTCAAAATGTCTCTATAAAGTCTTTTATAAATAACGCCATGGTTTGCATTACTTTTATCAACAGGTGTTATAATATATATATATATATATATATATATACAGGGTGAGTCATAAATATCGAAACAATAGGCTATCTCCTTAAAAATATTGACCCTAGACCCATACTTCCAGTTGCAAAGTTTCATAAAAAAAAGGTAAATTTTTTGATAAGATTAGTTGCAACTCCATGGAGGGTCTATTTTTAAAAATACGAAAAATAAATTTTATACGACCCCAAGGGATAGAACTTCCAATTAGAAAAATTTTCCTTATCCATTCCTAAATTGAAAAAAAAAATATCTTGATATATTCAAAACTCAGACAGTTATGACAATTTTAATTAATTGTGAGGTTTCAAGGGATCAGACACAAATTGAAATGCGTGTAATTGAAGAAACAATGCTGCTGTAAGGTGTCCAGGAAACATTTATTTTATTTATTTATTTATAGAGTTACAATTTTGAATGTTTTGCAATGGTTAACCACATAATTTGTAAGCATTATCACATGATAAGACTTCTTAATAAAATATTTTTTTTAAAAAAATTTAGAGTAAATTAAAATTGTTATACTCGAAATATTATTTGTCGCGTTGAGTTTTTTTACTTTTGATTAAATGAAAATGTCTATTTTTCAGTTTGGATTCAGCATTTTAAAGAATACTTTTTTAAAAATAAAAGTATTTAAAATAGCAATATAAAAAAAAGATTCAATTTTTTGTAAACAAATATTTTTAAAAGTAAATTTTCTGAGGTGAATATTTCTTTCGGTGCTTTGGGCCATTTTTTTTTTTTTTTTTTTTTTTTTTTTTTTTTTTTTTTAAGATAATAAAAATTTTTTGAATTCCTGGGACTGATACCGTAACCGACGGTTATTGGCTTATGTCAGTTTAAAAAGGAGAAATACTGAAATAAAAATATCTGGCTCAGGAAATTGCATTTTTATTTAAACAAAGATGGGCTCCTAACGTTTAAATGCTTTTTAAAAGTTTCTAGGTGTTTAACTCCTGTATAGTTTAGATTTTAGATTTTGTTTAAGTTTTGCCATTCTCGTCTTTTTTTTTATTACTATTTAAATGCGTCAATTGATTTAAACCTCATTTTATTATCACGTCGATTTCAATTTTTTTCATTGTTTTGGTCCTGTACACTTCATTTTTTTTTCTTGTTAAAATTACTACTGCACGATGCGTAAAAGGTGGTGCCTCTAATTACGGGCCTCCAGACTGATAGACGGTAGGTGCTGGGTTCCAACTCAATCGCGACCGTCGGCCTAACCGTTCGAAGTTTTCCATGATTTTCTTCGAACCCTGGATTTCCTTGACAAAACAATTGCATCAACGTATGTCAAGGACTAACTGAATCTGAAGTTTGATGATACTCCTTGCATTAATTCTGGAGATACAGCTATTGCGGAAATCGCACAAAAGCCTGCACAGTAGGGCCACTTGTTAAGCGATTCACACCAAAAACTAATCAGCACCAATTTTTATCAAGGACTAAGTAAATATAATTTTTTATTAAATTCCGTGGATTAGTTCTTGAGATAGTGCGCTCAAAAAATTTATGTCATATACAGAGACACAGGTGCAGTGACTCACAGACAGGCAATTTGTAAAAACATGTTTTTCGGTATCCCTGAGCACTAAAACGTGTGAATCCGTCGAAAACCGGAATTCAAAATTTTCATGAATCCGATACTTTCCTCTTGTAAAGAGAGAAGAAAAAAGTAAAAATTGGTTTGAAACCACATAAATTTTGAAGCTGAATAGTAAAAACTAGATTTTTGAAAATATTTCTTTGTAATATATTAAAATATATTTCTAATGATTCCGTTAATAAAAGTGTCGCTATCACTATTACTATTTTTACTAAACTTATTGCCTGCGGCACTAAGTTTTTAAGGCACGTTTAATGAGAATTTATTTAATATTACTTAATTTAATAACACTTTTAATAAGTATTTAATAAGACGGTTCGGCCAATGGGTCGTGCCAGTTACGAGCCTGGCGCCAAGCTCAAGATATTGCAGACATCTAGTACATTTCAAGAAAGTTTAAAGCAAAAACCTATACTCTTTTATTTTATATCTAAAAGTTAAAATACTGTCTTGGATCGAGATATAGTAATTCGTAAATTTATGGTCGATCCCTAAATTATATTTCAAATGAACTGATATCGCTGCGCTCAGAGGTATGCTTAAGAGGTGTAAGTCACGAATTTTGGAAAATTTTGGATTTTAATATCTTTTAGATATTTGTAGATATCGAGATGAATTTTTTTTTTGTTGTTGTTCAATTCAGGAATGGATACGGAAATTTTTTCTAATTGGAATTTTTATCCTTTGGGGGCTGTATAAAATTTTTTTTTCGTATTTTTTAAAATAGACCCCCCATGGAGTTGCAACTAATCTTATCAAAAAATTTACCTTTTTTATGAATCTTTGCAATTGGAAGTATGGGTCTAGGGGCAATTTATAGATTCAAAATATATTCTTTGGAAAATAAACAAGTAAGAAAAAACGCCTATTAAGCATAGATTTTAAAACACTTTTCAACACTTTTTGATTTTTTAACAAAACTTCGTTATTTAGGGGGGGGGGGAACGTGTTACTGTCCATAGCCAAATATGTATTCCACTACTTTTGAACCGCCCTTTATTTGATCTGTTGGTTGATATATATACTATATAATGGGAAAATTTTGTTTAGCAAGAAAACCTCTAACTAGTTGAAATTTCTCTTCCAGAAATTTTATCTAATATATGGAAACATACTTGAATATTTTTGTTCGGCCCTGTAATTTACCTAGTTCTTTATTACCCGATATTATTTTGCTAAAATTTTATACAAAGAAAAACACTCTCAAAACTACTTAAATCTCATTTCCAGAATTATCATCCATTGGTGACCATGAAGTCTATTATTTGCGTGATCCTGTGTATCATTTTATATATATCCTCCAAACATTTATTAATAAATTGAAATCAGTGCAACGTAAAACTGCATAATTCATTGGGAATCCCCATTTAAGTAAATTACGCTCATGTTCACTGCCGTCTAAGAGCTCTTTTGTGTTGTCCTGTATATCAATTTTACAAATTATACACATAATATTATATAAACTTAAAAGTGCATATGATAACTAAATTTTTATTTCATACATCTTTCAGACATCATAAATAATATACAGTACTCCCAAAAGAAAATACCATTTAAAATCCTTTGTATGTCTCTGTAAAAGCTGTCTAAAACGTGAAATAATTTATATTAAGACTCAGCAACTTATAAACAACTTTATTATACATGAATTAGTTCAATATAATTAAAATATATCGCAAATTATTCCCCTTTTTACCGTTATGTAATGAAGTTTTTGAGGCCCTGTAAATAAATAATACCATTTTTTTCACAACATATTTTATAGAATGCTTGTATTTTTACATTTCGTAAATACATACAAATTTTAATATGTTTGATGGTGCTTAACAGCTTGAAAATCCCTTTGAAACAATTTTCCCCCGTAGACCGGAATGTAACGGAAAACTTTGACTGCCCCTGTGTATAAACTAATCCTGCTAGAAACTTCATTTCCAATAGGATTCGTGCTAGGGTATCTGTCAATAACTTCAAAAAGTTTGGAGCATTATTATCTGATAACATTTTTTATAAATTCATTTCGAAAGTTTATTCTTTGATATCATAGTCTTTCTGTAAGTTTTGTGAGTCATTAGAAAGTATTATTATATATATTTTTTTCAGTAAATATAATGTTTTCTTGAATTCGTAGTGATGAGACAATTTTAAATAACCTAACTTGAGCTACATTTAAAAAAAAAACAGCATTGATGATTCAAATATAAACTATTTTAAATGAATCATCGTTGAAATATGTCGCTAGTTTATATTATTACCTGCACTTTATCGGTGAATCAGGTATATACTTTCGGCACAATAAATCCAAAATTTTATTGTTTATTTATTTTATCTCATGTCCATATTATATAAGGTTGGAGTACATTGGATAAAAGTTTTTAATTTACCCCTTGTTTACTTCAGTTATTAGAAATTCACACAAGAAACCTATAATAGTAATTTTACTTCATTAAATTATAGAAACGTTTTGTTTCATCATGTAAAAAATTTTATTTAGGAAATCCAATGTGAATTAAAATGATTTGAATAATAAAGATGTCTAAAATATCCTAATTTGTGCAAAATAAAATTTGTTATTATTATTTTATTTTAATTTAAGATAGAAACTTTATTATTTAATTACATTTCATATAATTAAAAATTTATATTTTTGAATTTCCTAAAGTTTTTGGAAACAATAGCTTTATATGGGAACTGCTAATAAAGTTTAATTATAAATAGCGATATTGTTTTACGACATGGAAATTGCATTCGAATGCAGATAATGTAATTATGTATAATGACGTATTTGAATCATTTTACCTATTGTCTGAATATTCCTAATGGTTTTAAATGTTTAACATCAGAGTGAAAGCGTGCAACACCAGTGCTTTTGATGGTCGTAATCGTCTCAGATATACATTTTTGCACATCTATACCCATTTCAGTTATTGTTATTTAAAGAAAGGATATTCTGCCTCATTGGTTTGCTGAAATTGCTTAAATAAGCAATTAGATTGTGATTGCAGTTTACAAGAGAAAAATGATAATTTAATTAAAATATAGCTGTTAAATACATTATTATATAAATATTTATTATGTGCATTGATAATGAAAAACTAAGACTAAGCTGAATATATGTGGCAATTTAAAGTCGAGAGACTGTAAGTTTTTGAGTTTAAGTATATATATTTTTTATATTGCAAAATTACATTTCCTAAGTAAATATAATAAAAGTTTTTTGAAAGATGATTTTCCGGAAATGAAAAAAATAATATTTTTATTTATATCGAGGTTTGTTTAAATTCTTTATTTTGAAACTTTATATTAATATTTTATTCTAATAATAATTTTTTTAAGTGCTGAATATTAAAAAAACTACATGATGATAAAACTATACATAGATAAGATTATTTTAATTAAAACTAATTTTCTAAATTGTTAGTTATAGATTATGACGTAAAATATCTACAAACCACATTAGGATCATTAATAAAGATTACAAATATGAAAATGTGCTGATTCACATAAAAAAAAATATTTTTTATATCTTCGATTGAAAATTTATCGTGTAGCATTTTTAAACACCATAAAATCGACACTCGTGAAAATGGTTGAAAAAATACCAATTATAAAACAATGTTTTGCTGCGACAATTTCATTGGGCGTTCCATTTACGATCTAAATGAGAATTTTGCATTAAAGTAAAGAATAATTTTGTTAATAAATGATTCAAGTAAGTTACATGTTATTTTTTATTAATACATAAATGCACCACCTATAACCACTGAAATACTTGACATTTTCTCAAAGGTGATTTGTTATCTAGCCATATATCTTCAACCTGTCAGCGCACACTCTAGCATAAAATCTACTCCAACCACATTTTTTTTATTCGCCAACATTTTTTTGAGAAAGTTATTGACTTGACTTGTACCTTTCAAATAAAGTGGGAGGTGACAGCACAGACAATCATATAATTGAGTACGCGACTGAAATTTCAAAATTAGTTAAGACTCGATTCTGATATTAAAACGCAATCGGTCTGCCAAATAGTTTCTTGACAGAAAGCACCTAAAAACCCGATTTTGACAGTTAACTCCTTAATTTATCATTGTGTTTCCCTGCTCTTATTTCTCAGTATTCTCTACTTTTGGTTGCAGAAATATACAATGGTAAACATACGGATAAACCGATAAAATCGAGTTTTCTGAAGTTTTCTGGCACGTTTTAACTTGGCAAACCGATTGCGTTTTGATATACAAATCAAATTTTAACAAATTCTGGAATTTCACCCATTAACTTGAAAGGTGATTGTCTATGTTGCCACCTCCCGGTCTAAATGTCAACGGTGAGAAGAAATGGGAGAAGCCATTTCTTTTCGCTTGGAGAAAAGAAACTCAGCTTTGCGGAAAAAAATCCGCTCATGTAGAAACGTTTCCTTTCGATACGTTCATTTCTTATATGATAACATACACTAAAATAATTTTAATGGAAAATTAATATAAAAGATACTTTTCTCTAAAGATGAAAGGGTAATAAAAGAAATTAATATAAATTTTCTAAAACAATTTATCTTTTGAGGGGTAAAACAAAACATTTGCATAGTTACTGGAAAATAATAAATAAATAAATTTTACGAATATTATGGCTTGTGAATATTATCTGAATTCAAATTTTTAGATTACATAATTAACATCCCCAACAACATAACATTTTTAATAGCATATGGAAATTGTTACTTTTTATTTTTAATAGCAATGTTAAAAAAAATGCTACTTTACTTTTAATTACTAAAAATTAAAGAGATAACATGTATCTGAAATTCTATATTATTATCCATACTTACCTTTATATCTTAATTTATAAAGCCTATAATTAGTATGAAACGTAGGATAAGATAATGTAAGGCTATTTTGTAAAGAAAGTAGATATACATTCTATTTTTTCCATTTCCAATGTATATGATTAAAAGAAAAAAAAGTTTCACAATGGCTAGACAAACTCGGTAAAACTTTTAAGCGTATTTTATTCTAAAGAAAAATCCCTCTATTATTTTCTTTCGAAATAAGGAGAATAATATATTCTGTGAAAAAAGCTACCCTAAAACCCTTAAGCACCTACTGTAAACTTCTGGTTATTTTAAGCAATTAAGTTAATTTGGCTTTATTGTTATTTATGGTTTAAATTGTTCCCAGTGCTATGAATATTTTAAAAGAAATTGGTTATGGCGTTCTGGGAAGCGTTGTAATATAAATTGATCGTTGTAATTTATTTTTATTTGGGAAGTATTTACCATGATAAAGTTTGTTTATAATTTTGATTAATGTTCATTTGGTTTTCAAGTAAATGTTCTTGGTAATTAAATTTTAATTTGCTTTCTCATAAAGTTTCAATACCATAAAGATAATTTTACACATAGATGGATAAAAAATCATTACACGGATAATACATATTTTTGTAAACAATACACAGGAACTACAAAAGGAAATTTACAGGCGTATGCGACTGTAATTTATTCACACAATCAACAAAATGTATTTAGGCCTATTTTTTATGGAGGATTTAGTTGTTAGATGGGGGATTGTAACGGGAGTTTTAGAAATCACTTGTTTTCTCATTCATCTAATTCTCGGCAGCTACTTTAACAGTAGTGTATGAAGAAAAACACATTCCTTCTACTTCGGATAAAGTAAATTATTATCATTGAATGAAGAACTTGAGTTATGTGGGGTTCCTCTTGACTTTCCAGTTCTACACAAAAACACATCTGCATTTTTTTTTTTTTTAATTTAGTGGGCAATATAGGGGATGGAAATGTCATGCAAAAGTGTGGCCCCATAACTCAATTTGGCTCAAATTTTTGGACCTTATTGATGTTCACCCTAGCATGAGCCCTAAAAAAAGTTTCTAGCATGATTAGTTTTTTTTTTTTTTTTTTTTTTTTTTACAGGGACAGTCATTTGTTATATCCGGGAGTTGGTGATAAACCGGGTTTGCTATAACGGGGTTCGACTGTATTTTAAATCGCATCTTTTTCTCATCTTTCTATCAAAACATTGCTTTTCTAATATGAAGAAAACATTTGTTTTTTGATTTTACAGGTTTTGTACGCATCAAAAGATTCCTACGATTTTAGGTGTTTTACTACCAAAAATTTCGTATAGTACTGGTCGTTTCATTTGTGGATTGAAAATTTGCTTAATTAAATAAGGAAAATATTAAAAAAAATCTGGTAAAAAGTTCTTTGCAAGTCCTTAAAGCGCAAGAACCTTGCTTTATCGTTATAAATTTTCTCGTTATAAATCATTTAATGTATGTTTTTGTAAATCTTTTGATCATTAACCTAAAAAGTGCAATAATATCAAAAAATATTAAAAGTTTCTTTCGCACAATTTAATCTTATCTCTCTACAATTTAAAAAATGGTTCTTAAAAATAATAATATCAAATCTTGAGTGATGCTCAACTATTATTTAGTTTATATATTATTTATTTGATCATTTTATTTTTGCTTTATTTATAACTGCATATGTAAAAATTTTGCTCAAGATAAAAATATGTATAAAGTTTTTTCATTAACATCTATCATAAATTGAAAATATAAGTTTTAAAAGATGTATTAAAGCCCGAATAATGTTTTGATGCGACTTTAATTGACTTTTTTTTTTTTTTAGTTTCAACATAAATTATTTGTGAATTGTCTTCTAAAGTAAATTTAGACAACCAAACTATACGCTTAATTTTTCAGTATATTGATAAGTATGTCATTTGAACTAAACCTATATTAATTCACTAAAATATTAAAAATTTTTTTTTCACTATTCTACCTAAAACCTTAACAAAAAATTATGTAAATGATTTTTTAACAACATATTAACAAATTGCACACATTTCATTTAGTTTGGATACTATGGCGCAAAATAATTATTTACATATTAGTTACTTTTTTACATTAATTCGTTGAAAGAAAAACTTTATTTAAAAAGTATTAATCGGAATTGTTTTTTAAACTAGCGAAAGAGTATTTTCGAGATTGCCAGCCCCCCTCCTGCCGACACACACACAAATATATATATATGTATATAATACAATATGCAACTTTTAAACGCATGAAAAAATGAATTAAAAGGAATATAATCAAAACCAATATACATTTAATATTAACCATAGATCATTATATTATATCTTTATATTTTATGACATTATATCATTATATGAAATTATTAGATAATAATATTGCAAACTTACAATAGAATTTCCGATAAAGAGGTATCAGAATCCACATAGTATAAATCTCAATGATAACACACAAGGAGATATGCAACACAGCAACTATCCTAGCTAATTATATACGCTGGTTTTTTGAATCAATAATTATTTATATAATCAACTTTTATAAATCAAATCCAAAATAAGTATTAATGTTTTCAAATTATCTAAATCTGAGAAAGCAAATAATAGATGTGTGCAATTAATAAAATCCCCATTGAAAAATAACAACGGTCGTAAAGCATAACCTTCGCGACCGAGAGAAAATGAGAAGAACAATCAGACAGAGAAATGTTGAGAGAGGGTGGAAGATAGAAAGAAAAGTCCTTATCTCTGTTTCGTATTTTAATTTTTATCAGTTCCCTTTTTTTTCGGCTTAAAACTTTTCGGCTTTAAAGGAAGTCACGTCAGTAATCCCAGAGGGGATAGAAACTCAAGGTCGTATGACCAAATACATAGACAAAGAAGCATTGAAATGATTTAAAGAGAATGGACACCATAGTTTAATAAATACCGAAACACGTACCAAGGTTACGAGTTCATCATCTTGCCCCGTACTGCCTGTTTAAAAATATTCGTTTTCATTTCCATGAAGGAAGGCGATTAATTGATTTTTAATCATGGTAATAGGTAGTATTCATACTAAGTTACAATTTGATGTTAAAGAGAAATTATGTATCTTACCTGTGTCTGTAAGAGTGCTTTTTTTTTTTAAATGAATAAAAAGTAGAACATGGGTGCGGTAAACAATCAAAGCTTTATAAGTAACAAAAAAAAAAAAAAAAAAAAAAAAAGTCGATTTCAAGGTCTTTATACTATTGTTTAACGAACGGTCCATAGGAGAGTCAGTTGATGCTATCACCTAATTAAAAACTGAAAAAATTAGACATTCGTCATGTTGCCCCTCTCTTCGTCTTGCTCCGGTCTCAACTACTCACCTCTGGAATAAGGAGCATGATACATAAATCTTAATGTCATGTACTAATGTTGATATTCTGGCATTATAATAAGTATGTAAAATTCATCCGTATGCATTGTACAACTTTACGAAAACGCCACTTTTTGAAAACGATAAAATTCAGTATGTGTTAGGCTTTTAGGTAGCTTTCATTACAAAAAGTAAAAAGCTACCTATCGCAGCCGTCCGGAGGAAAGCACTTCCAGAAAATTTTGGTATATTTTCACCGATCATGACCCCCAGACCCCAAAATTACCCTCCGTTCAAATGTTGACATATATATATATATATATATAACCATATATGGGTGATTCACAAAATAGGGGACAATTTCTAAAGTGAAATCTTAAAGAAATTTTCTGTTAGCAAAATTTCTGAAAAAAATAGGTGTTGTTACTATAGTATTAGGTACACTTTACATGTAGTCAGCAGAGCTAAATATTTAAAAATTAACTGAAAAAAAATTAGTATTTTTTGAGCCATGCTAATGACAAAACAAATTGCATGGAATAAATATATTAAGAAATTTTTATGTTCTTCCTGTTTAAATGTTTTTTTTCTATATTTATTAGCCTTCCTTTTCAGCAAATGGTTTCCATTTTTACATATATACATATAAGGAGAATAAAAACATTACCAAAGAGCAAACTTTGTTTACATGAGCAACATTTTGACACTAACAATGTAAGAAGCTGTCTTAGTCATTCTCTGACAGATTTAATGCATATTTTAGGGATAATAAATGTAATACCTAAATTTATATGTAAAATTAAACTTTATAAAATATACAATATAAACATTGGTTACATTTATGCACATAGGAGCCTTTAGCATGGACAGAAAAACCATGCTAATGACACTGATATTTGTCCATGCTAATGACAAATTTTAATTTAAATGAGATTATGAGCCATAATATAATCACAATGCAATAGTCCTTTCTGGGACTTTTTAAAACACAAAAGTCCTATGCAAATAAGTAAAATAAAAATTTTAATTATAAAATAAACATGAAAATTATTACCCATTCTAATGACATACAATTGATGTACGCCCCTAATATTCAATTTCTGTTCTTAAAATACAATACATGCTTCTATTTTCAGGCTGGAATAAAATGGCTACTTGTTGCAATAGAGAAACTTTATGTTTTCAAACTATTGTCATATGTGAAAATGAAATTTTGATTAATAACCAGCTGTTATAGTATGACCTTGTTTTGAAAATAGAATATGGAGGACAAACTTTAATTCTTTTTTTATATACTATAATTTTATTTTTAAAAAGAAATTTATTGGATAAATCCTCTCCTTGATTAATTTAAAGAAAGAATAACGTTTGTTTTATTTTATGAACATGATATTAACTCTTGAAAAAGCTGGTATACACAAGGCACAGCTGCTGTGGACATCCATGCTAATGACATTTTGAACATTTATTCTGTTATTTGAAGGTGTTTTTAACTGAAAAATGAGAAATTCTTGAGTGCAAATAATGAATAATATTAAGACAAACATATCTAAATATAAAAACATGACAGAAAACCTCTCAATTTTTTTTGTATGCCGAAAGACATAAATTGTCCCCAATTTTGAGAATCACCCATATATATATATATATATACATATATATATCTGATTTTTGTCATGCGATAACTAACGTATTTATGAACCGACTTGAATGAAACTTGGCATGTACATAGTACATACAAATGTCTCGACCGAGCTCGTTGGCCAACATCATCCGACATTTTGTTTCAATATGGCAGCCATTTTAAATTTTTTAAAAAGTTTAAAATTTAAAATTAAATATGAAAAAATTAAAAGTTGAAAATTTTTTTTCTTTTAAGTTTTAGAACTTAAAACAACAATTCCAGAACACTTTTTATTTTGTCTATATTTTAAAAAATGATTGAGTTATAGCACTTTGAATTTTTCTTATGGCTGATATTTTGAAAAGATCTGATTTTTGTCACGTCATAACATTCGTATTTATGAACCAATTTGAATGAAACTTGGTATGAACATAATACATAGAAATGTCTCGACCGAGTTCGTTGGCCAGCATCATCCGCCATTTTTTTTCAAAATGGCGGCCATTTTAATTTTTTTTTAAATTAAATTTAAAATTTAATGTGAAAAAAAGTAAAAGTTGAAAAATATTTTTCTTTTACGTGTTAGAACTTAAAACAACAATTCAAGAACACTTTTTATTTTGTCTATATCTTAAAAAATGATTGAGTTATAGCACTTGGAATTTTTCTTATGGCTGACATTTTGAAACGATCTGATTTTTGTCATGCTATAACTAACATATTTATGAACCGATTTCAATGAAACGTGGTATGTACATAGTAAATACAAATATCTCGACCGAGTTCGTTGGCCAGCATCATCCGCCATCTTCTTTTAAAATGGCGGCCATTTAAATTAAAAAAAATTAAAATTTAAAATTAATTACGAAAAATTAAAAGTTGAAAAATATTTTTATTTTATGTGTTAGAACCTAAAACACCGATTCTAGAACACTTTTCACTTTGTCTTAACCAGTTCCATCCGCCATCTTGTTCAAAAATGGCGGCCATTAATTTTTTTTAATTTAAAATTTGAAATTAGGTACAAAAAAGTGAGAAATTGAAAAAGATTTTTCATTTATGCATTTGACCTTGATACAAAGATTTCAAAGAATTTTTTGTTTCGTCTGTATCTTAAAAAATGTCTGATTTATAGTACTTTTAATTTCTAGTGTTGCTCACATTTTGAAATGATCTGGTTTTCGTCACGTAATAACACGCTTATTTATACACCGATTTGCATGAAACTTGTTTCGTAGATAGGACATACTGATGCCTGGACCGAATTCGTTGGCCAATTCCAACCGCCGTCTTGTTTCAAAATGGCGGAATATTATTTTTTTTTTACTGAAATTTTAAAATTATGTGCAAAAAAGTGAGAAATTGAAAAAGATTTTTCTTTTGTGTTTTGACATTGATACACAGATTCCAGGGCATTTTTTGTTTCATCTATATTTTGAAAAATGGCTGAGTTATAGCACTTTCAATTTCCAGTGTGACTGACATTTTGAAACGGTCTGAAATTTGTGACGCGTTAATACACATATTTATAAACTGATTTCGATATAACTCCGTGTGTTCATGGTACATACCGATTCTTGACCGAGTTCATGGACCAACTTTATCCGCCATCTTGTTTCAAAATGGCGGCCATTTAAATTTGTTAAAAATCTTTTAAATGTATAATGATGTACACACAAAGAATAAGAAATTGAAAAAAGGTTCTTTCTAAACTATTTATCTTAATAATAAATTCCGGTGTATTTTTTGCTTTGTCTTTACCTTGATAAACGCCTGGGATATAGCAGTTTGAATTTATAATGAGGGTGACATTTTTTTAAAAAGTCAATCTGCCCGTGACAGCACTCGTATATATTAATCGATTTCGATGTGAGTGTGCATGTTCATATGAATTAAGATTTTGATCAAGCTCATTGTTTTTTTTTTATCTATCATGCTGCTTTAAAATCGATATATCGTGGAATTTGGCGACCCTATAAATCGCTTAAAATAAAACTAGGTTGAATAAAAGATGATTAATTTAAAAAAAATCCTATTAATATTCAGTATTGACAAAAACTAGTATTCAATCTTATATAATCGTGTTCCACTATTTTGAGCTTCGTATATTTGATTTATATAACTTAATTTAAAATAAATAAATAAATATATGAAAGCTACCTCTTCCTCCCAGCATTGCCGGAAGGACTTTTATAGCTTTAAGAATAGTGTCTTTTTTGAAGGAAGTAAACCATTTATTGAATGGAAGAGTTATTTTTGAAGAGTTTCGCATAGAAATCCTAACTTCATGACGTTTCTTGTAGTTTTATTTGGCTATTCTTTTACTCTAAGTCATTTCAAGGGAAGTAAAGCACGAATAAAATACAGACAGAGAAACTAAATTATATATTGCATAAACAATATTTAATTATTTAAGAAAATGTGGACATTCAAGTTTTTAGAACTATAAATATGTGTTTTGGATTAAAAAGTATTAAGAACAAAACTGAAATCGACTATTTATTTTAAATATATTTCGCTTAATTTTGCACTTTCAAATTATTTCATAATTATCTTTTCATAACATAACTGTGTATCTACAGTACACCTCTGATTGAAAAAAAAATCATGTAACTGCTTAACGATGTTTTACAAAAATCACAGAAAAGAAATAAGAATAGTTTTATTTTATGTTATCATATGATTTGTAAATGCGTATGAAAATTATCAACGTGGGGTTCGACTGACTTTATCAATTTCAATATATATGTATATAAGGTACCCTGGGGTAATAACGCCACGTTAAGGTTCTACCAGTTTTCACGGCTCAGTTTTAGTTTGTATTTTTCAAACAAATATATGATTTGATGCAGCAACTCATTAACTATCTATATAAAAAAAAATCTATATAAAAAACAGATATGAATACATAAAATGTAATGGCGTGATTTCTTGACCAATGCTATTTGGCGTTATTACCCACCTATATGGGTAATAACGCCATGCAAACAAAACTATGGAATAAATTGGAATAATTGCATGTAGATTGCCCAATTCTAAAAATACAAACTCTCGACTCTAGAAATTGACAAATTGCATCCTAAGCTATTGAAAATGTTCAATTTTTTGTGAAAGTGTAAGAAAAATAAAGGTGTGTGTGTGTGGGGGGGGGGGAGGATGAGGCAAAAGAATATCAGACCGTGAGCTTCTTTTTGCTTAAAAAGGACCGCTTAAATAGAATTATTAGAAATATTGCACAGTTTTCATTGTGTTTATTTGAATCGGTATTTAGGATGTAGCTCGCCCACTGTAGGGAGTCAACCAGGGTAAAAATTGCAAGGATTGGCGTTATCACCCCGTTATAGTTATTGCGCTGTACGTTTTAAATTACAAATTATCTCGAGAAGATATTCAAAACCTTCAACAACATTTTAAAAGTCCATAAAATGTACTACAAATTTATGTAATTAACAAAGTATTTCCGGATAAAAAAATAGTCTTCACATCACAAAACGTATCTCGCAAATTTTAGATCAAGCGTTATTTTTAGTTGCTTGTAAAAACAATAACACCTAAAAATGAAACAAATTAACTAGAAGCTGTTTTTTGCGATTTATATGACTCAAAACTCTTCTGCGCAGAGCACATGGGTGTCATTTATAAGATGATTTCATAATTATGCAAAATATTAGCACTTGGCGTTATTACCCCGTCTGGCGTTATTACCCCAGGGTACATTATTATATTATTTCAGATTGGAAAATTGTAAATACTAAAAATGCATTAATTTCATTCATTCAAACTATACTTGATATGAACTAACTGCATTTTCACCTTGATTTTCATGTAGGATTAGATTAATGGGAAAATAATTTTATGAAATAAGAATAGATATATTTTTCATACCACATTTTTTTTTAAATTGTTTATTATCTGTATTAGTTTGTTTTATGAAAAACGCCTATAAAGGTCGCTAAACTGAAATTATATTCCGAAATGAGCAATGAAATTGACAGTAAGATGTGCGTTTTTAATTTTATCTATTTTATTATTGATTTTCACTTTAAATGGTAGATTTTTTTTAAGTTGTAGTGGAATATTTCTTTTATAAATGCAAACTGTATTCGATGTAAACTTCTTTGATATAGCTGAATTCTTTTGAAGAAATTGATAAAATATTTTGCATTAATACTTTTTTTAAATAATGTAAAAATTCAGAAGCACTGGTTTTCTTATGTGTTTCATATTATTAATATAATGCTTTAAAATAATTTCCTAATTTAAATTGTAAGCTCAATCCAATTTGAAAATGCACAGTGATTGTCTAAATATGTTCCAAACAAACGGTTTTTTTTTCAAAGAATAATCATCATAATAATTAGAATGTATACATCAAACTTTATTCTTCCTTAATTCATGCAAGAACGTTGCATTCCTTGGCTGTAAATATTAGAAAAGCCGTTTTGCTTAACCCTTTATCTACCGCATTATGAATTCATGAAAATTTTACATTCTAAAGAATTTTACGCAAATTGCTTAAACTAAATTAAAAGATTTACACAATTATTTAATAAATATTTGAAGGATTTTAGAAGGATTGAAAGATTTAGAAAGATTAATTAAATTTGAATTTCAGGGATTTTGTGCAATTTATATAACCCAATACAAATCTTTTATTTTTAATTAGTTTTTTAATATCTCGTAGAATTATAAAATGCAAAAATATGATGTTCTTACAGCATAAATACCGCATTGAAAAATCCCTATTTCCTTCCCTCAGCGCCAATAAAGCTGAAAAGATGCAAAGGCGAAAGAAATCATCCTTTTAAAAATACTTTTTTTCTATAACCATTAATGTTTTTTAAAAAAGATAAAGTAATATTTCTGTAACTCATTCCATACAGTATTAGAACAAACTGACGTTTTAAAAGAATTTTATAATAGATTATTTTAATGGTACTTATAAGTACCGTCGGTAGATAAAGGATTAATTGATATTTCTTTCGATAATCAATCCAAGAGAAATTAATACCTAATTAATGAGTCGAATTTTTTTACAAGAAATGCTGTAACTTGAAACAATTCTAAGTAATGATGGGAGATTTTAGGTTTAGACTTGCAAAGATAAAAAATCAGTTTACAGTATTTGTTGTAAAAAATCGACTCAGCATATGTTGGAGAAATTGGTCGTACATGTGTTGTTCGCCTTGCCAAGCATGAACGTGCCTATTTATCTGGAATTACAATGTAAACTTCTACAGTATTCTTTGGATACCGACCATAGCTCAGATTTCGTAAATATGACAGTTTTCAGATTTAGATGCAATAAAGTTAAAAATAGAGTTTTTCTTGAAAGTTCACCTGGAAACGAATTTCAATGATTAATGAGTCCTGTTGAGTTTCACTTGCACACACATTTTTTAAAATTGTTTTTAAACTTTCTTTGTTTATAACTGTTAGTAATTATTCACAATAAACATAATTTTTTGTCCTTTATTGCTATTGCAGTTAGACAGAAACGCTTGTAATTTTATTGTATATGTATTTATGAAACTTTTTAATTGTATGATGTGTAAAATATGCTTTAATTTTTAAATTATGCATATCAGACATTAAACAATGTTCCGTTATTTTAACACACACATATATGTATACTTTTTAAACTGGCGTAAATAAAAAGGGAAAAAATATCATCTTAAAAAGGAAATGTATCAATAATGTAGAATTTATCTCAACAACAAATGAAACATAATAATCTAGCAGCAGATTATCAAGAAATCGGAAATTAAGGAAGTAACTTCAATTTTATATAATGAAACAGGAAATTATCCCTGCCTCTCTCTTATGTTTTGAAGTTAATTATATTTACCTTACGGTAATGAGAATCGAAAGAAATATCATTATTTTAATAGGTTTTAGGTGTGTTGCGCTATAAATACGAATATGAGTTCGAATGTAAGTTATTTACTTTTTCATTTGTAATCTCATTATGTGAAAGTATCTCCGGAAGCCTAAAAAAGTACAATTTGAAAAAAAATTATCCTAAATAAATTTATTTTATTACTATTTTTTAAGAAAAATGTAAATATAGAATGTATTTAAAGAATAACTTCTTTAAACTTTTAATTTAAGTTTTTATAACAGAGTTCTATTTCGTCTGTAATAATACTTCAATAATTAGTAGAAATGAAAAAAAAATATTCCATTAAATAGTAACATAAATATTTTAAAACATTAAACTATTGGTCAGTAACCTAATTATTTTTTCTCAATTTCTCTCTCTTTATTATTTTTTTTCTTAAAAAATAATAATAAATCAATTAAAAAAAGCTATTTTTTTTATTTTTCTTTATTTTATATTTATTTTTTTTTTAAGATTGACACTTTTAATATACAATATAAAGCATGTTCAGGGTATTTTAATTTATTTCTCTCTCAAGAGAAGTGGTTGTGTTATTCCAAAAATAATGTAAATTAAATTGGAAATGTGTTTACATTTTTAAACACTCATAAATAAATTGGGAGCTTAATAATAAATAATATTAATTCTATTTCAAAACGAATAAACGTTATTTATTAAATTTCAATTTTCCGAAATGAATTTTTAATTAGCTGAAATTTTTTTTAAATGATCGTTGCAAAGTACAAAGGAAAACGCATGTCTTAAAAGTTTCCGGCCACCTTCGCAAGTTTTTAAAGATATGTATTGTAATAGAAAACTACAACATTTATATGATCAACAACAACAACATTTATATTAAATATTTTATAGTATTAGTATTTTATCACCTTCAGAAATAAGTTCTACGGCGCAGTAACGTGACATTCGCACAATTAAGAGTTAAAGATCGTCTATGGTACGTTTTTTTCACATTTCTTGCATTTTTTTTGGAATTTTCCGCCGAGTTGAAATATTTATAGTTCGTATATATTTATTTGTTTTGCGAAAACCATTGTTTGCATACATTCATTATGTCGTTATCATGATTAAATAAAAAAGTTGCGACAAAAATTTTTCTATAATAAGGCAGAAAAAAATCTTGCAAGATAGCCTTATACATTGCGCCATTCATCTTGTCGTGGATTTTAAATAACGGACCGACAGTTTTTGAAGAAAATACTCCCCACATTATAATGTGTCCTCCGCCATGCTTTATTGTAGGAACAACATATGTAGAATCGCATTTTTTGTTGTTAGGTCATCGGACGGAGTGTCTGCCATCACCCCTAAAAAGGTTTCAAATTCTATTCATGGAAAAATAGTACTTTTGTCCAGTTTTCACTATACCGGACTTTGAGTTTTTTGGAAAACGCAGTCGGTACGGTTATATTTTTTTACCTACGAAATATTTTTGAACACAGGCACTTCCATAAAGTTTTGTATAACGTCAGCATCTTGACATGGTAGACCGACTTATTTGAACATGATTTTCATTTTATAAATAGCCGTATATTGCAACGGAATTTTTATGCAAGTCATCAATTGTTTTCCTTCTGATACTTCTTTCAACGCAAATAGTAATTTTTTGAAGTCTTCCGGACCTCGAAAAGTCCTGAAGGGCACGGTCATCTTTATATAATTTTTAAATATTGTTTACAGTCAATATTACCGACCGATAACTTTGCCGCAATACCTGTTGAAGATTAGCCCTTCAGTGACAAATTAATCACTAATTTACAGAAATATTTGTTGAACTTTTCAATTTTGAATTTAAACTATGCTATTCACGTTGATTCATTCACAAACACGACTAAAAAATACTTTACCGATAGAAAAAAAACTTAGGAATAATGAGTGGCTGGAAACTTTTTCACACGCGAACTACGAATTCTACCCCTTTGCATGAAACGTCGTCAGTATCCAATCAAAATGATCACGTGATCAGGGGTCATTCACATATCCATAACGTTTGAAGCATTTGTCCTTACTGTTTGCTGAAACCTTCTGGTAAATAAATCGAAGAAACTGACTGGCCGGAAACTTTTGACCGCCACTGTATATCAAGTAACAAATCAGATACAGCGTTGTTCAAAAATGGTGGAATGCATATTTGACTACAGGAACTAACCTTATTTCCCTAAATAACGAAGTTTTCTTACATATTTCAGGAAGTGTAGGAAAAATTTTCATAATCTATGTTTAACTCATGATTTTTCTTACTTGTTTAACATTGAATTGAAACACATAATGTAAAAAAAAAAAAAAAAAACAAATTCAATTAAATTTTTTCTAATGCAATAAAAAAAATATCTCAAAATTTAGATTTGGAAATTAAATTACATTTACTCTTCAAAGTGTTTAGTTGTTCAGATACCTGCAAATTAATTAAATATATTAAAAAATTTAATAAAAAATTACCCTTGTAATAAAGAAAAATAAAGAAAATAATTATAAACTTTTATTTCTTTCATATTATTTTTTTATCCTTTAAAATCCAAGTATACAAATGGAATATATTGTTCAAATTTTGTAGATTTACATTTATAAAAAAAGGTTAACGAAGTCTAAATAAACTCAATAAATCTTTACAACATTTTTTTTTTCGTTTAAAGAAAAACCATGCAACTCCTTTCTTTATAATAAATTGAATAATATATTACCTCAAAAAAGTTTTTCTAAAACCCTTAGCACCTAATGTATACTTGCTGGTATTTCAAGCATTTAAGTTAATTTCACTTTATTGTAATTTATGATTCAAATTGTTCCCAGTGGTAAGTATATTTTAAAAGAAATGGTTATTGCCTTCTCCGAACCATTGTAACATAAATTGATAGCAGTTATTTATTTCTATTAGAGAGCTATTTATCACGATAGTATAATTTTGATTAATGAATATTCTTTTTTTGTGTGCATATTGCATTTAGAAAATTAAATTTAATTAGTTTTTTATAAAGAACCTCTGACATAAAGAGAAAAGCTAGTTTTAAAACTAGAATCATGCAGTATTTAATATTCATGCTTTTCATATAATATGCTATGTATCAATACTGAAAAAAAAAATACTATGCTGTTTATAGTATGCTGCTATGCTATTGTTGTGTATTATATGAAATAATTTTAAATATATTTATTATGCCAGTATAAAATTATATATTTTTGGTGTATTTTTTCTTTTTTAAAAGTAACATTTACTGTTAGGTAAGTAATTTATAAAAAACAAATGGTCGTAAATAAAACATTTTTCTGTTACGTTATTGTATATATATGTATAAAAATGATAATGTGCATTTAAAAATAAATATTTTAGGAAAGAATATTTTCCACTTTGTGGAAAAGTTAAATAATATCATTATTTATACTAAAGCATAGGATGTACAGATGCGGTCAAAAGTTTAAGGCTATATTTTTAGATTAGTTTGTAAGTATTTTGTAAGTGTAGTAAGTATTAAGTTAAATAATAACAGTTTGCAGTAAATATTGTAAGGTACCCTGGGGTAATAACGCCACGTTAAGGTTCTACCAATTTTCACGGCTCAGTTTTAGTTTGTATTTTTCAAACAAATATATGATTTGATACAGCAACTCATTGACTATCTATATAAAAAAAATAATTTAACCGATATGTATTCATAAAATGTATTGGCGTGATTTCTTGACCAATGCTATTTGACGCTCTACCTATTTAAATTGCTTCAACTATTTAAACCAATCTATAACTTAATTATAAAAATTAACACTACCAGTGAACTACAAACTTATACGGTGGTAGCACCTTCAGTTAAATTGCTTTAAAGATACTTCTTTATCTCATTTAAAACATTTTTGTAATTGGAACTACATATCTGTGACAAATGGTTTAGGAATTAGCTATTGGACAGCGTTGGAAATGGACGTCCTTTATAACAATTTAAGCACTTAGTATACGATCCCTGAAAACTTAGTCCAACTCATTCGTTTTCAGCTATAGAAAAGTGGTTTAAGTCATGAAATTTAAAGTTTCACAACTAGGTCAATTTTAATGTTCGATGAATGGGACCTTTTTTGTATTGCTTGATAGGGCGATGGAAAATGTTTACTAAATATCACTAATAGGACCGGGTGACCGTATAAAAAGTTAATTTTCCTAATTTTTTAATAAAATTTCTGTTTGACCTAAATCGCTTGAAAAACAATTCTTTACCTTTTTTAAAGCATTTTTGCATCTGGAACTATAAGTTTATGACCAACGGTTTAGAAATTAGCCATTGGCCACCGTTGAGAGTGGGCACAATGTATTATGACAGATTTTTTTTCAACATCGTCTCTTCCGTAAATATCTGCGTCACGTCAGCATCTTTACTTGGTAGACCAACTTATTTCAACAATATTTTCCTTTCGTAAATCTCAAGATATTGCAACGTGAGACATTCATTGAAAATTCCATTTCAGGTTCGTTTCAGGAATTATTCCATCAGCGCTCTACTCTAATAAAACAATTTATCTTAAAAATAAACAAATAAATAGAATTGTGATAGTTAAAAAAAACCATAAATCAACGTCGTAGTTTTTGGATGACGATAGTGAATATTTCTATGTAATTTTTAGGCTATTTTATTGCATATAAAAGAAGTTTAATATTTTGTTTTGATTAATAATAATTTCAACATATATTTCACACAATAATACTTACATTAGTATACCTATATACTCTTTTTAGTAATAATTAGAGCTCTATTTCACTAGAATAACTTTAATAATTTCATTCGATATTTGATTTTTACGCACACTTTCTACGTCATTGTTTCTAGATATTGTGTTTTAGTATACGTAATTTTTTAAGCAGTCTTCTCATCAAACTATTATACAGGCTGTCCATAAATTGCATATTTAACAATTCTATTTATTTAATTATTTAATCTTTAATAATTTAAAATATTAAATATAGATTTTAATTAAAAAGATTAAGATTCAATAGATTCATTTAAGATAGATATTGATATAACCAGTTAAAGACCACTGTGTTTTACTCGCATAACATTCATCTAATTTGTAAGGGAAAAAAATACATGCCTACATATTAAATCAAAATTTTGGGTACTACTTGGTTATCCCGCCGACCAATTTCGCGAAATTGTACAAATTGCCGAACTATTAGCCAAATTACACATTTGACGTAATTGTTATCTAAAATAACGAATAAACAAATAATTCGTAGAATATTAATAAAAATACAAATAAAAATCCCAAATAAAAATCATTTAATGACGTTTTAGGCACATTTATATTATTTAATGTTATTGAATGTGATATTCACGATCATCCATTATTGGCATTTAATCTTATAGTTTGGCGATAGATTTTTGGTCGACAGGATAACCAATTAGTACCGCATTTTGTTACTCTTGTGATACTCTGGTCATAAGAGTATCGAAAGTTTGATTTATTACAGAGAAAAACAAAATACATTTTGTTACAAGCTACATATCTTTTATGAGAGTAGATCACAATAGTATTTAACTAATTATATCAATTTTTATCTTAATTATATTTTTTAATAAAATTATTGGTATTATTTAAGAAAATTTGCTCGAATTTTCCTAAGACTAGCAGTGGACATTTTCTGATACATTCTTACACAGTCGTAGGAGGTATATCAGATCAGCTGCAGGAGAATTGGATCATATCGAAAATCAGGGATAAGGGCATTAAAACGTTCTGAATCTATTTAATCATTTATGAGAATAATTTAAATGCATATTATTTGTTTTATGAATTATTAAATATCAATTTGTGATTTTTTAATAGATACCCTGTATGTATCATTTAATAAGTGTTTCTGATTATCTATACATGTACTTATAAGGGAAAAAGTTGAAAACGCATCGAAAGATTGTTTATGTACTACGTAGAGTTTTCGAGATTTTGAAGAACATAGAACTAATCTGTTAACTCACATTTATTATGTTATATTCATAATCAAAATGTATGTCTCACTGTATTAAGAATAATAGAAAATTTAATGGAAAAATTTATCTAAAAAAAGGTTAATCACACAAAAAATTGTGTTCGTGTAAAATTAAAATTGTAGTTTTTGACACATAACAAGAATAAAAAATCTGTTTTGAATTCAGTTGCTATTGCATCGTAATACAGTGTTTATTTTTTAATACAGTTCTTCTGTTTTTTAGAGGTTTTTTCTAATTATATTCTAATTGAGAGCAATTATTTTGAAATTAAGACAAAAAAGGAGCATTTTGATAATTTTTTATGTTGAAGTAAATCATCTTAATGAAATATCTTTAATTCTGAAAGCCTAAAAAATTCCTCTTAACTATAGAAAATTCCAAGGTTGTGAATGGCTTTCCATGAAAAGGGAAATGCTGGTATGTTTGAAGCCCTATATCTATTACAAGCAACAACATCCCAAAATTCTTTTCGGATAAAACACTACATGCTTATTAAAACTTATTTTTTTCCATGGGCCATTCGTACTTTACATTGTTATGTTTCCACAGAGTGTAGTCAAAATGACATTTTAGCCTATTTTCTGCAATTAATATCTTATTTAAGCAATTGTATCCCAAATCCTTTTTCTTACAGAAAATGAAGATGCACTACTAAGGAAAGCTAATTAATATAGTACTGAACAGAGGTATCGTTGCCGTAAATAGATATAACCTGTTAAATATTCAAAATTTACAAAATCTACTATGTTTAAAGTAGTGTTTTTTTTTTCAAAAAATCGCCACAGTTGAATGAAACAAAATATTTCTTGCAATAGTTGAACAAAACAATATTTAAACTACAAAAACAATACAAATGCAATATTTAAAGTTTAAAAACATGGAAAAGAAAAAGAAGTATTTTTAGGCAAAAAAATGACTAAATGTATACGAAAAGCAATGTCCATGATCACATTTTTTCCCTAAGAGAAAATGAAACATCACATTTCTCTTTCGGAAGGAGCAACAAAAAGGGATATTTCATTTTCTCATAAGGAAAACACAGGAAAAAGAAATTTAAATAAGATTTTTCATTTTCTGATAGGGAAAAAATTTTATCATCGACATTCCTTATTTGATAATTTTTTTTTAAATAAATATATCAAAAGACCCCACTTTTTTTCTTTTCCATGTTTTTGTACATTTGTTCACCTATTATATTATACACTTTGTTTCATTCAAATGTGACTTTTTTTAATAATATTTATGAAACAAGACAAATCTACAAAATATTATCTTAATTGAAAAATTTGAAAAATATGAATCATTTATATGTTATATCTACAAACAGCAACAATATCTCCGTGCAGTACTTAATTATTTAGCTTGTCCTAGTAGTGCATTTTTATATTCTATAAGACAAAGTTTGGGGCACTATTGCTTAAATGAGATATTAAGTGCGGAAAACCGGCAAAAATATCGTCTTGATTACAATTTGTGGCAACATATTAATGTAAAGTAACAATGCCCCATGGAAAGAAATAAATTTTAATAGCAGGTAATAAGAGTTTATCGCAAAAGAATTTTGGGATGTTGTTGCTTGCGAGAAATATAGGGCTTCAAGCATACCAGCATTTCACTTTTCATGAAACCAATTTCAAGGCGATCACAACCTTGAAATTTGACATTTTGTATAGGAAATAGGAAATTTTTTGAGGGCTTCAACATTGCACATTATTTATTAAATATGATCTACTTCAACATAAAAAGAAATCAAGCAAATCAAACAGTACACCTTTTTCACTTTGTCTTATTTTCTTAACAATGGCTCTTAAAAGCTAATATTGACATATGACACACGCATTTAATTTAGTATAATGATATTAATAATGTGTATTAACAAATCTCCGTTATTCTGCCGTATGTTTAAACATATCAAATAGGAATAGTTGTTACGTGTCAGAGTGTTTGCCTAGTACACACCCAATAGAATGTGCTTTTGATGCCAATAATATAAATTGCAGTCTAAATCAATATATGAGTTCTCTTAGCACTTATAAATACATTAAATAGTGCGAATTCTATTTACCTGATTAGCAAGTTCAATTAAATTGGTCAATAATATTATGATTATGTTATTTTAACCCCTTTTCTAGCGAACTAAACAAATTTTACATAGCAGAACATGTATTTAAGTGTGGATACACCGATTTTTCAAGTTTCTTTTGCTTAAGAAACAAAATGTTATTTGAATTTTTACCTTTATTTTCTCTCGATATTTAAAATTTTTAATGTAAAACGTTAAATATATATATATTTTTAATGCTATGTGCATTTAATACAATATACCGTGAATTATAGAACTCTAAATAGAAAATAGTAATTAGAAAATCTAAAATAAATGTAGTACATATATAGCGCGTGTAAAAACTATAAGGACAACAAACAATATTATTTTTTAATACAAAATTCAAAACAAATTGCACTTTTTTTTCTTCTAATGTGTATCATCAAGCTGATAAGCTAATAAAAAAGTCAATAAAATTCAACTGTAAGTATTTTAATATGAAAATAAAGAAATTGTACAAAAAACACTATTTTTACCTGTGTAAAAACTTTAAGTGATCAAAATAAATTTAATATAGTAACCAAAGAAACAAATATTTAATGTACTATGCACTCACATATGGGGTTTATTTATTGCAAATATTCGATCATTCCACGGCATAATTAATTTTGACGCAGATCGGGACTGTTTTTTGTATTATTCATCTTCAATTGTTGATCTGAGTTCCGATTCTGGAGAAAAAAGCCTTCAATTTTTATAAAATCCCCTTAATAAATATCACCATAAGTTATCGATAGGATTAAAATCAGGATTTATGAGCGGTTATTGAAAAGCTTTAATATTTTTCTTATAGAACTAAAGTTTTTCTCACAACTTGTATGAATAGGCGCATTATCTCGCTGTTTTATCCGATTTTCTTCTTACCAAAAGTGTTGCAAAAAATGAAAAATAGTCAGAAAGAGGTTGTGCATGTGCTTTGAATTAAATTTTTCAGAAAGAAATATACAAGTGACACGAATTCTTTGAATGAATAGTAGTCCCATATTCAACGAATCCGCCACCTAACTGATGTTTTTAATGAAGTATCTTTTTCTTTTCTTAAATCATCCCAATCGTATTTCCAATCATCAGGACCATTTAAGTTTCATTTCTTTTCATCGGAGAAAATTAAATTGATTTATGAAAAGAAAAAGTGATTTTAGTATAACAACAGTTAGGTAGCAGATTTATTGCAACTTCGGGCTACTTTTTGTTAAACGACGTGGTGTCACTATATATTCTTTCAGGATAATTTAATTCAAAAACACATATACAAACTATTTTTTGACCGTCTTTCATTTGTTGCAACACTTCTGACAGGAAACATCGGATATAATAACGAGATCATACACCTATCCACACAAGTCGTGCGATGAAACTTCTGATTTTGATCCTAACGATAACTTATGGGGAGATCTAGAACACGAGTTTACATAAATCAAATGCATTTTCTTCGGCATCAGACACAGAATTACAGTTGAAGATGAATCGTGCCCAAAGCAAACCAGAACTGTGCTGAAAATTAATGATGTAAGAAATAATTGAATATTTGAAATAATTAAACTCTTAGGTGGGTGCATAATACATTGAATATTTGCTTTCTTGGTTACAATATTGAATTCACTTTACTGTCTTTAAAGTTTATACGCAGGCAAAAATACTGTCTTTTGTTTGTACAATTACTTTTTTTATTATAAAATACTAACGGTTGAATTTTGTTGACTTTCATAGCTTTTCAGCTTGATGATACATATTATAAGGAAAAATGTTTCAATTGTTTTGAAATTTATAAAAAAAATAATATTTTTGCTCGCCTTATAGTTTTTACAAGCGCTGTATATCTAGTATAGTACATAGTGTATATATATATATATAACCATTAATTGTATCACAATATATGAACCATTGAACTTATACTACATTGAACATGGAGAAAATAAAATAATTAAAATGAATATAAATGGAATTTGTTGAACCAAAGCAGAATCTTCGAGCCCCAAATACTTTGGAGCTACAAATGAAGTGTGTGGTTTCATGTTCGTATTCGCCATGAAAAAGCAAAATAATACGAATTTGAGGCTACCAACACACATAAAACCAAAATTAAATGAAGAAAAAACAGCAAAAACAAGGCACATCAAAATTACTAAATTCGATAACAAAATGAAAAGGGAAGAAATAAAAATAATTATCGTCAACATGATAACAATTAACTAATTAATTAATTAAAAAGGGCATAATGTGATAACAGAAAAAAATAAATCATACACCATAGTTTACCTTATTAAGATTTAAAACAAAATTATTTAATTTTACTATTTTAAGCTAAACTCAATATCTTAATATAAGATGATTTAAGATTTAAAAATAGATAATTAATATTAATTTGCCCTATACACTTAGAACAGTATTATAGGTCTCCAATTTATGAAAAGTTAGATACAATTTAATGTACAAGTTATGTAATTATTTGTAGATTAATTAAATTAAATTAATAGAATTAACTGATGCAACAATACATTTATCCATACATTAGTGTCAATTAAACTCCATTTTAATATGTTTTTCAATTTAACAAATGCATCTCCAATTCTCATTTTTTATTTTAATATAATTTAACATTGCGTATTATTCAGACAATACCGCTCTCTTAAGTACTCTAACATCTACCCACCCAGCAATTATAAATAGATATTTATATGCGTGTGTGTGTCTGTGTCCAGTGACAAAGTACTTAAATCATCCGACTGTGATGTAACAGGTACACAGTTCGATTCCAGATTGGATAAGGTTCGATCAGTTATTTATCCGATCAGTGTTCTTAAAATGATAGAGTTAGCACTAGGCACAGAGAGATATGCTGCACAGCGCCGCAAGATTCACGATCAAAGAAACAAGATTGAACATTTTGTGTCATATCCTTAACAGACAATAGCAACAAAGGTTTGCTTATAGCATGCAAAAACTAATTGAAACTGCAAGAAATTGAATTAAAATCAATTAATAAGGATAATAAGTTAAAATTATTAAACAATATATCTATATATATATATAAAGAATTAATGTATGAAAAATATTAAATAACCCAGAGTATAAAGGAAATTAGGGTAAAGGAAAAAAAATATATAAAAAACATTTGTTGCAAATTTAATTTACTGATAACTATAAAACATCATTGAATATTTTAAACAGGTCGATGATTAAATAATTTGAAATATGTTGAAATAATGTCATTTCTTCAAAAGGTTAAATAATTTTATGATTTTTCTAAAAGTGAAACAAATGATACTCTATGTTTTATTTTGTTTATTATGAAAATGACACCTTTATTTTCTGAAAAGTAGAATGATTTATTATTTGAGAATATATACAATCAAAACATAAAAAAAATCTTTTGTTTTGGTTTTAGTTGAACATGCATTTATTTTTAAATTATTATTATTATTATTTTAAATAGTAAGCGATCGAGCTAGCTATGACCTACGCCCGACAACAGTCATTTGCAATTCCGCTGCCTCGAAGATCATAATTAAATGTTCGATTAAAAAATTCCTTAAAAAATTAGATATTTAAAGTGTATTTAAAGTATTTTCTCCATAGAAATTGCGTTTAAATAAAAATTCAAAATAAATCAGTTGAAAACATATAAGGTATCTAGTAAAAATATACTTCATATTTAAAAGAGTTCCCATATTTTCTGTCTTTTAACAACAAAATTTGATGGAAACATTAAAGACATGTAATAAATAAATGGATGTCATTTGCAGAAATTATATTTGCGTGCTGAAGAATAGAACAACATTTTCAGTTTATTATAAACTGTGTACATCTTTAACTATAATGAATAGTTCCTCATAACGATTCCTCGTGATTGACGTGAACCTGAAAATCAACGAAAATTAAAACGTTGATACAATTAACTTGTTATGTCCGATGCTTTAATAGGAAAAGAAGAAATACTGATCGATTGTTTTCTATCGGAATAATACTGAAAATATGTTTCCTTACGAAGGGAAATCAACCTTATATACAGAGTTCATGATGAAAAAAAATTTTTTTGCTATGTTTATATGAAGAATAATTATAACTCGTACACGATTAAATAATTTGCAAATTTTAAGTTTCTGCTCTATGTAAAAAAGAACGAATCATTCTCCAAGTCTTATACAACTAACTAATTAAATAAATAATAACCGATCAAATAAAAAAAATGTCTCCTGTTGAAACGAAAATCATTCTTCATTGTAATAAAGTGTCCTTAATTTACAATTCGTGATTTTTTATTTTGTTAAAACCTTTATTCATATTACAAAATAATAATAATAATAATAATAATAATAATAATAATAATAATAATAACTGCATGTAGTTTTGTTCCCCCCTCCAAAAAAAAAAAAAAAAAAAAAAAATGCATAAAAATAAATCTTTTGTCTTACAACTAAGGCATATACCATTAATCACGTTTGAAATATGTACATCTATTCAACAAATAATATTTAATGCATAGTAAACAATTAAAGAAACTTTTATACTTATTTCTGCGTTTTAATTAGCAATCTCATTTATTAACAAAGGATCTACGACATAATTCTGCATAATCATTTTACACAAGTTGGATGCAATTCTCGAAGAAATTAGTTATCAAGATTTATAACAAAGAAATGTTACATTAAAGTAGCAACATATCTTTATAATATACCAGCGCAAATGATATCTATTAAATAAGAGCACGTTCATTTTAATAAAGATTATAAAAGAGACTTTTTAGGAAGAATATATTATTTGGTTTAATTTCCGTTGATAAAATATGATGTATAATAATTTAAAATTGGTTTTGAAGATAAATATATGTATCGGATTCTTTTGGAAAAATAATTAATCCCACATTTCCTATGTGTTGGCAACTGATATTAAATATATTTGAGTAAAAGTTTGTTCCAACATTAGAAGTTATAATTATGGTACTAATGCCGTCCTCGAGTGTTAAGACAACTCAAGGCTAAATAAATTAGTAATTGAAAGAGAAATACCTGCAAAATACAGCCATCTCAAAAACATACTTTAGTATTATAGGGAATTATAGACTAAGGGCCAGCATGCCTGTTTACTTCACTACAAGCCCATAATTCTTTGCCGACACTCTCAACTTTTCATTCACTTGCGGTCGTTAATATAAGAAACAAGTTTACTTGTGAAGTAAACGCTGAGGGTATGGCTGACCCATCACATATGCTAAATCGCACTTCAATCCTCAAAAAGTATTGGACACTGTACGACAGGATTCTAAATGGACTGTATGCACACAGCTTTTTAACATTGTAATTATTTCTCGAAGCAGTTTTTGCAAATAATGTCTTTTCAATTAAAAAAATTAATACATATGTTTGTTTAAATTTCTGCCTGCTTGCCCGCTATTTTCAAAAGAAAAAAGAAGAAGTAAAAACATACATTCAAAATTTAGTAAAGTTTTGTGTGACATTTTTGGCATTTATAAATAAATTAAATTCTACTCTTTTAACGCTATATAATAACCTTTCTTCTCTAGAATGGTTAAATGTTTATGCGAATAATTAATTTTAAATGAAAAATTATTATTAAAGAATACATATCGTTTTCAAGAAAAGCGAGATATCTCGAGAATAGTAAATTTCATAAGAGAAGCAACATGCATGTGCTTTTTGCATGTTTCTAAGAGTTATGAAAACATATGTAAAAGCGTAAAAAAACGTCAAGAATTCAAATGTAGATGATATTTGTATGTTTGAGAAACTTCACTTCTTACACAATCTATATCCCTTTTGCGATCTCGATTACACATATTGCATAATAAAGTGATTTTATGGAAATCTACATTTATGAAACTATCGGTATATAAGGCACCTATATGATAAACCTATTACTGCAATAAAATACAAAATGAGTTTTTGCGAGATGTATCAGATTTCTTTCGGTGTAGCGACGTTAATTATTAACCTTATCCTCAATAAATGATGAAGACATTTTGTTAGAAACATCGAGGTGTTTTTACTTTTATTACTTTTGTTTTAGAAGCTATGTTTATAAAAATCAGCGAAATTAAAATTTTGACTACGATTTTAATGTAATTTACCTCATATTTTAAATTTTATTCCGATGAAACACAGTATATGGCAAAAAACAAAAAAAAAAGAAAGTATATCGTAGTATTTTATAACGTATATTTATTTTTTATTATTATTATTTTTTTTACACTATATAGTGTGCTTATTCAAACTAATATTGAAGTATGTAGTAAAAGCACTACACAAAAATTACGCAATTTACTGTATACAATGAATAATTTTGTACATATTATTTAAAAATTATATCTGTATAGTGTTGATTGTGTCGCTGTTTCAGAAAAGGCTTACGGAATAATCTTTTATTTTTGATGAATCCTGATTCGATTATTCGTCTACGTATATTTGCCGCGTGACATTTTCGATCGAAGTTGGTTTTTACGATTCCGTACTTAAAATGTAACAAGATGAAATTGCACGTGAAGCGTAGCAAATGAGGTGCGTTCGTACGATAACAAAGTTTTAAAAATATCACTCTCAAATATCAATTTCATAAAATTGTAAATAGTTAATTACAATTAAAGTGCGCACCAAACAATGTTCTCCCTGTACCATTATGTAATGGAACATTTTTGTGTGGCCTTGTAAATTAATAACATATGTTATTTGCACCACAGAATATGCAAAATGTATATTATAATATGTATTTTATGATGCATATCAATATTATTATGTTCGAATAAGTGTAATAGCATTAAAACGCATCTGAAAAATTTTCTCCATTGAACATAATGTAACATAATACTTTTGATTGTCCCTGTACTTGATCTATGCATTCGATTTTCATAACATTTTAAATGACTCGACAAAAGTATGTAATAATTATATATTTTAAATTTCAAACGATTAAAATGCATTTGAAACTTTTTTCCCCATTGACCGTAATGTAATGGAATAATTTTGATTGTCCCTGTAATTGATCTATACATCCGATATTCATAAAATTTGAAATGACTCGACAAAATTATGTAAGGATCATATATTTTGATTTTCAAACGATTCGGTTGGGTTGTTTTTGCGTCCTTACATGCGGACAGACGGATGGACGGACTGAAGACTACTGTAGGTGCTACTATTTTACTCGTAAACTATGTAATGTGGAAATTGTAATCAGAGGAAGTAATAAAAACTATTGACCCGCTCATGTATAGATTACATTAATTAAATATTCACAATTATATTTAGGAACAATGTATAGGATATAATTAACTCACATGAAAAAATATCTTTTATTTATATATATCGTTTGGGATATCGTGCGACCGATTTTTTAATGTTAAATTCAAATATACATTTCTTTTAATTTTAAGTATTACGTTTTCAGAGCTACCGTCAAAAATATAAAGCAAAAGTTTGTCCTTCTATGTATTTCTAAATCTAGCGACAGTAAAATTATTATCAAATTCGAAGATGTAGACATTAACTTGAACCTTGCACAAAAGATTTAGTTATAAAATATATAACATAGTTTTTTTAGAAAAGCGCATTTTTATTTTTCAGACAAATTTCGACTTGCGGGCATTCAGCAAAGTTGTTGAGGAACGATATAGTTATTTATTGCATCAGAAGTATATAAACATTCTTAATAATGATGAAAAAAATCATGGTAATTAGCACAGACATTAATATTTAAAGGCACACACGTTTTAGACGTACATGATGACAAGGGCAACAGACTATGCAATAGTCTAATAATGTAATAAATTCAATAATAAATTCAAATAATTGCAATTATTCAAGTAATAAATGCAATAGTTACGACTTTTAAACATATATTTATGTAATGATTTTCTAGTAGCTGTAATAAAGTAATAATCATCAAATTGTTATAAACAGACTAATTTAATTAGAAATAATCACAATAATACCATAGGATTCGCAATTGGTTGGCATTCAGTGGATTCTTCAATGCGCTACCCTTGTCATTAAAATTTAAAAAAAACCTATCTGACGCGATAAGAATAATGGCGGCATTGCAAATTGCGACTTTCTTCCTAAGCGCGCTAAGAACAATGTCAAGTTTGAACTTTGTAAATGTGTATTATTTTAGATCGATTGTAAAATTAGTAATTACTTACGATAAATTCAAATTAATGAAATACAAGGCGAAGCTTAAATAAGCACTATTTTTATTGTCAGTACTCAATAAAATTTCTCATAAATAGATTAAAATAACAATAAAAAGTAGTTATACAGGATAGTAATTTTTTTGTGTTACTTAAGCTTCATATCTCTTTGAAATGTTATAGTATAAAGCATTCATTTTTAGGTAGCTTTCATTACAAAAAGTAAAAAGCTACCTATTGCAGCCTTCCGGAGGAAAGCACTTCCAGAAAATTTTGGTATATTTTCACCAATCATGACCCCCAGATCCCAAAACCACCCTCCGTTCAAATGTTGACATATATATATAAATATATATAACCATATATATATATATATATATATATATATATATATATATATATATATATATATATATATATATATATATATATATGTATGTATGTATATATATATATATCTGATTTTTGTCATGCGATAACTATCGTATTTATGAACCGATTTGAATGAAACTTGGTATGTACATAGTAAATACAAATGTCTCGACCGAGTTCGTTAGACAACATTCTCTGCCATCTTGTTTCAAAATGGCAGACATTTAAAATTAAAAAAAAATTTTAATTTAAAATTAAATGCAAAGAAATTAAAAGTTGAAAAATATTTTTCTTTTATGATATTTTATCTTAACAACGATTCCAGAACACTTTTTATTTTGTCTATATCTTAAAAAATGATTGAGTTATAGCACTTTGAATTTTTCTTATGTCTGACATTTTGAAACGATCTGATTTTTGTCATGCTGTAACTAACGTATTTATGAACCGATTTGAATGAAACTTGGTATGTACATAGTACATACATATGTCTCGACCGTGTTCGTTAGGCAGCATCATCCACCATCTTGTTTCAAAATGGCGTCCATTTAAAAAAAAATAATTTAAAATTTGGTACAAAAAGTTGAGAAATTGAAAAAAGATTTTTCTTTTGTGTGTTTGACCTTGATACAAAGATTCCAGGGCATTTTTTGTTTCATCTATATCTTGAAAAATGGCTGAGTTATAGCACTTTCAATTTCCAGTGTGGTTTACATTTTGAAACGGTCTGAAATTTATCACGCGATAATACGCATATTTATAAACTGATTTCGATATAACTCCGTGTGTACATAGTACATATCAATGTCTTGACCGAGTTCACTAGTCAACTTCATCCGCCATCTTGTTTCAAAATGGCGGCTATTTAAGTTTGTCAAAAATCTTTTAAATGCATAATGATGTACAAAGAAAAAAATTAGAAATTGAAAAAAGATTCTTTCGAATATATTTATCTTAATAATGAATTCCGGAGTATTTTTTGCTTTGTCTTTATCTTAAAAAAACGCATGAGATATAGCAGTTTGAATTTCTAATGTGGGTGACATTTTTTAAAAAATCAATTTGCCCGCGGCAGCACTCGTATATATTAATCGATTTCGATATGAGAGTGCATGTCCACATGAATTAAGATTTCAACCAAGCTCATTGGTTTGTTTTATCCATCATGTTGCTTTAAAATGGCATACACTTCATGATATCGTAGAATTTGGCGACTCTCTAAATCGCTGAAAATAAAACCAGGTTGAATAAAATATGACTAATTTTTAAAAATTCCTATTAATATTCAGTATTGACAAAAATTAGCATTCAATCTTATAAAATCGGGTTTCACTAAGTTGAGCTTCGTATGTTTGAATAATGTAACTTAATTTAAAATAAATAGTGCATAAATAAGTATATGAAAGCTACCTCTTCCTCCCGGCATTGCCGGAAGGACTTTTTTCTAGTATATACAACTATACCCGAATGAAAATTGTGTAGTTTTGTTTTTTCAGTCTTATTATTCATTTAGCAGCATTTCCTAACATAATATAGTTAATAACGTTAATTATAAAATAATTTAAAATCATATATTTATAAAACATTTGGTCGTTTTCTGATACTTTGAAAAATGTGAATAAATGTTTCAGAATTTGATTATTTACGTCAAAAGAACTTATGCCCTATATAAACATTACTGTAATTGCATTACTAGAAAATTATTAATTAAGCATCCCAGTTATGAGCAAACACATCTCTTAAAAAATTAAAAATTAATGAAATTTTACTAATGACTATACGAATTTTATTTTTTTTTTTCCTAAATGCAAACAATGAATTTTATTTTCTAACATGTCACGAGATATTTCTTTTTTATTTTTAAACACTTTTTTATTTATTATACGAGTAGTGGTTTTCATATGACATATATCAAAACTATTTAATGTGCTTTAAAATATTTCTGCGTCCCCATTGACCAAAAATCTTAAGCTCACAAACAATGTACACCCCATTTTCTGTGCATTATCCATCCGACGCTCAACTCATTTCGCGAAGTCATTAGCTAACAAGTTTGAAAACAAAGAAGACAAAGCTTGTCGTTACATTTGAAGCTTATTTTTACGAAAAGTCATCAAAATATTTTACAAAGATATAAACAGATTTTAATTTTAATTAGATGCCTGTTTAGTATGCTTTGGAAAGTGGGAAATATATAAAATTAAAATTTTATCCTTATTTCAAGTGTACATAGAATTGAAGAATCAATTTTAAAGCTTATTAAATATATTAAAAAATATTCATTTACAATTATGATAGCACACATAAATGCATATAAACATAATTACCAACAAGTTTTGGGAATATTTCATCAAAATAGAATTACATGTAAGTTTGAAAGTTTAACTTAAATGTAGTTCATTATATTATTAACAATAATTAAACTTAAATATTTATAAAACATGCTATTTTATGTTATTTAAACGGACGGAAAATATAACTTAATTTTATTTGCGTTGTCCATACGACGCTGAACACATTTCGCGATATCACTAGCTAACAAGTTTGATAACAAAGAAAACAAAGCTTGACGTTAAATTTGAAGCTTATTTTTACAAAAAGGCCTCAAAATATTTCAGAAAAATATAAACAGATTTTAATTTTAGGTAGAGTACTCTTTGGTACATTTTGGAAATTGGGAAATAAGCAAAATTAAAGTTTTAACTTTATTTCAAGTGATACGTAGAATTAAAAAATAACTTTTAAAGTTAAATAAAATATATTTAAAAATAATTTTTCACACTTACGATAGCACATATACATAAAATATAATTTATATCATAAATATTTCATAAAAAAATTCATAAAATAATTAATATAATTAATTTCATAAAATATTTCATAAAAAATGGAATTACATTTAAATTTGAAATTTTTACTTAAATTTGGTTCATTACATTATTAACAATATTTGTAAAACAACTGTTTTATATTTAAATTGTCGAAAGATACTAACTTTCTTTACGTTATCCATCCGACTCTGAACTCATTTAGGGTAGTCATTAGCTTACAAGTTTAATAAGAAAGAAGACAAAGCTTGTCGTTAAGTTTGAAGTTTATTTTTACAAAAAAGGATCAAAGTATTTTACGAAAATATAAACAGATTTTAATTTTAAATACTGTCTTGTTTAGTATATTTTGGAAAATGGAAAATGCGTAAGATTAAAATTTTATAATTATTTCAAGTGTACATAGAATTTAAAAATCAATTTTCAAGCTTATTAATTATATTTAAAAATATTTATTTGTACTTATGATAGCACGTATGAACGCATATAAACATCATTATTAACAAGTACTGAGAATACTTCATCAAAGTAGATTACTCTATTTAATCTTGAAATTTTAACTTAAATTTAGATCATTACATTTTTAACAATAATTAAACTTTAATATTTATAAAACATACTGTTTATGTTATTTAAAATGAAGAAAGATATAATCTAAGTTTATTTGCGTTAGCCATTCGACTCTGAACACATTTCGGGAAGTCATTAGCATACAAGTTTGATAAAGAAAACAAAGCTTGTCGTTAAATTTGAAGCTTATTTCTACAAAAAGGCATCAAAATATTTCAAGAAAATATAAACAGATTTTAATTACTGCTCTATTTAGCATACTTTGGAAAATGGGAAATATGAATAATTAAAATTTTATCCTTATTTCGAGTGATTTGCAGAATTTAAAACTATATTTTAAAGCTATTTAAAAATAATTGTTCACACTTATGCTAGCACATATATGTATTTAGCATAATTAATAACACACATTGAGAATGTTTCATCAAAGTAGAATTATATTTAAATTTAAAATTTTAATTTAAATTTAGTTCATTACATTATTAAAAATATTTTACCGAAATATTTTTTTAAGTACTATTTTATATTATTTAAATGTGCGAAAGATATAATCTAACTTTTTTTTGCGTTATTAATCTGATTCTGAACTCATTTCAGGAAGTCATTAGCTAATTAGTTTGATATCAAAGAAAACAAAGCTTGTCGTTAAATTTCAAGCTTATTTTTACTAAAAAGATATGAAAATATTTTACAAAAATATAAACAGATTTTAGTTTTAATTAGGTTCCTGTTTAGTATATCTTGGAAAGTGCTAAATATATGTGACATTTTAAAGTTAGGAGCCAAAAACATCATCGCCAGGGTCCCCGTTCTTTGCACAGAAGTCATGGCCAGTGAGGAAAAAAATAAAAAATAAATAAATGTAGAATATCCAATTAATCACTCATTGGTAGCTGTAAGTTTATTTATTCAACTGTAGTCATTATAGCGGGAAAAACTCCTTTTTGCAAACGATCTTTTACCGAAATGTCCAAAAAATATTCCATCATTTACTTCAACCAGCCGTACTCATCGGCGAAAGAACTCCAGAATCTCTCTCCTTCTCATCTCGAGACTTCCACCTTTTAAAACTAAAAAGAAAATTCTAGAACTTTCTGTAATCTCAAACTATCATCCTTTTATGTAAACAGAATTCTTGTCCAGATACGAGACTAGACACAGACGATAAATTTATTTTTAAAAAAATATTATTTAACCAATTTATAATCGACTCATAATTTCTTAGGCAGACGATTTTTATCAATGATTAATTTTAAGAGAAAAAGAAAAGAAATGAATTTATTAATGCACACATCAAAGGTTGACGGCGGAAAAATAAATAAATAGATAAAATAAAATAATGATATTTTTTGAAAGGTATGGTTTTGGAATAAATTTAATAAGATTTTCTTAAAAAGGGTTGATAAAAAGATAGAAGAAATCAGTTTTATTTGGAATATTAAGAAATAAAGTTTTAATTAAGAATATTTTTAATTTAGAGCCATCTTTATATATTTACGCATACTGGAATAATGTTTTTTAAGGCAAATTAAGAATTTATATCGTCTGCATACAGATTAACAGATTAGATCTAGAAATAAGATTTTAATTTAATAATTTGAAGTAAGTACGGAACATTATTATAAGAAAATTAAGGTAGTATAAAGGTTAGTTTTGGCGAAAAAATTTTAAATTTGTAATATATATATAAATTAAATTTCATACTTATTTCAAGTGATACGTAGAATTTCAAAATCAAATTTAAAGCTATGTATACATACATAAGTTCAGAATATTTAATCAAAGTAGAATTATATTTAAATTTGAAAAAATCACTTAAATTTCGTTCCTTACATTATTAAAAATAATTGTATTTAAATGTTTATAAAACAATTTTATATTATTTATATAATTTAATACAATTATGTATTTATATATTATTAATCATCAATAATTTTTATTATGGTTAATTTAAAAATATAAAAATATATATGTACTTCAATCTATCATACATATAAGCAAAACGCTGCATAAATACATATTCAAGACTATTGTTTATAATTTTGATCAGAAAATAAATGTCAGTACATTTTTACCGTATTTTGTCAGTTCATAGAGACAATGCATAGCTATACATTAGGGTGCAGCGAAAAAAAAATTTTTTTTTAATCAAAAACGGGTAGGTGCCAAAAGTTGCCTTTATACTAGTACATCAACTGCGTGAAATTTTACCGCTGAAAAAAAATGGCTTGAGTCTCCGCTTTTGCTCCAAATATCGAAATTTTGGGTAAAATTTGTCATTTTTTGACATTTTTTCAAAAAAATTAAAAAATTCCTACAGATCTGGTTAGTTTTTAAAAGTGTTGCTTAGACTTTTATATTTATCTGCTTAACATATTTAAACCATAAAACAATATGTTTATTCCCTATAGCTGGAACAAAGCAGGTAACTTTTAGTAAGAAAACAGCATTACCACTCTATTGGGTCATACAACGAATTGTTGTTTTTAATACAGCTTTTGTTTTCAAAACTACCTTGGACATGCGTCGTGGAGGTGGCTATATTTCCTATACCAGCCGGCCCAACTATTCGATCATCTTAGTACAATGTTTTATTTATACATTGATTTGTGTTTTTCTTTATAAAAATTTGGCATGTTTTCGATGCTTCCACCTTGTTTATCTGTTCTTTACATCCACATGCTGCTGTAACTATCTTCAGGTATATTTTTATAGTTTATACAAAAAATGACAAGCAGAGTAATGCACGGGAATCTGTTAAAGGGATCTATTCGGCCATCTATTATATTTATCAAACTTACATTCAGTTGATGAATAGTGATTGGAAGGTCTGTTACCACATCATTTTTTCAGTCAATTGTGTTTTTTTTACGTAATGACTTGCTTCAAAGATGATTTCAGATATTTCAACTATAAATATGCCATCATTTATTCTACTTTTGCAATTTTTATATGTTGAGAAGCGAGCTGTTTAATGTGATGGTGATCGTCAGCGAGAATTGAAATGGGAATTTGTCCTGCACGTGCAAAGCAACCGTTGTCGTAAATAACTTTTTTTTGCATTAGTTTTATGCCGTTTTCTAAGTGTTTTCGTATCCAGGTAATTTCCTATTAACTTTTAGATCCTCTTTTTATGAGTGGACAACATTTGATGGTGAAATGTCCTGGGCATAAACATATAATGCATAGTACTGTATGAGGGAATGTACGGATCCTAATCGACTATAAGTGCTCATTTAAAATTAGGAGAACTTTATTTGTCACTGTGAACCATTTTGCATGGGGTAAGCTTAGAATTGTGTATAATATTGAATCATTCGCTACTTCAACTCCAGTGAATTTTTTCTGCGCCAATTATTAGAGAAGTCGATATAAAACGTTCTAAGCTACATGGATTCACTAGATCAATAAGGAAAATCTTTGTCTACGTTCTATTCACTTCCTATTGCATTTTTTTTTTTTTTTTTTTTTTTTTTTTTTTTTTTTTATAAAATAGAGAATAATTTTGAAAAATTATTTTCTCAAATTGAGAAAAAGATACTCAGAACAGACTAGAAATTTCTGTTAGAGATTGCAAAGCTAATTCATAAGGAAAGCTATTTCTCAGAAAGAATGGGGAATAGGAGTTTAGAAAACATCTCACACAAAAGACAGCTCATAAAGTTGATAAAATTTTCCGCTTTATATAAGCACAGATTGGCAATCAGCGTCTATATGTTCACTCACAAAATGTATAATCCAAGTTTATACCGCGGGATGTTTTATACCAAATGTACTACACACCTAAATAATAGATCTAAAATCTTACTAGAAATTACTAGACTGTGGAACAACACAGGAAACGACATAAAGCATACTAAAACTTCTTTAGGAATATTGTTGTTTTACACGCAAATTTTGTTTGCAATCCTCTGTGACGATCGTCATAATATTAAGCAGCCAGCTTCTCAAAATATATTCAATGATTACATTGAATATATTTTGAGAAGTACAGTAAATGATGACTTACTAAAAATTGAATTCATGCAATCAATTTTTAGGAAAATCATTATATATAAAATGTAATTGATTGAAAAAATGCTGTGGTAACAGAACTTCCAATCATAATGTATTAATTGCATGAAAATTTAATGAAGATAATAGACTACCAAATAGGTTCAATTAAGAACATACCCAATACATTACTCAGCTTCTCTTCTGTTATACATGGTATAAAAATATACGTGCAGCAGGTCACACCAGCAATCCAAATCATCCAAAGTCAGTGAATACAAAGAAGAGATAAATTACTTTGATATATAAAAAACTTATACTCGTCTTCGGGAAAAAAGTAACAATTCATTACATAAATAAAACACTGGGCCTAGATGATTCGGTGGTTGAGACGGGTGGGATAATGCAACCACCTCTATGAGTTATATACACCATAGTTTTGAAAGCAGCTAGGTAAGAAATGCATTCGAAAGAACATTTCGTTGTATGCTCCAACAGAGAGGTTAACGCTGATTTTTCACAAAAAGTTGTCAGATTTGATCCAATTATACAGACTACAGATATTGTTTTATAGTTTAAATATGTTAAGCAGATAAATATACAGGTCTAAGCAACACTTTTAAATACTAACCAGCTCTGTAGGAGTTTTTTAATTTTTTTGAAAAAATGTCAAAAAATGACAAATTTTGCTCAAAATTTCGATTTTTGGAGCAAAAGCGCAGGCTCAAGCCATTTTTTTTCAGCAGTAAAATTTCACGCAGTTAATGTACTAGTATATAGGCAACTTTTGGCACCTACCCGTTTTTGATTTTCAAAAAAAAATTTTTTTCGCTCCACCCTACTATACATGTTTGAACGCAATCTCGGAATTAAAAATTAGTACAATTTTTTTAAGCTATTTGTACATTTGAATCGTTTGTATTTGGAGTATGTCATATATTTAAAACTAGCCGCACTTGGCAACCAGTTTGGTCGCCTTTACATGCAATGTAAAGCCTTTTATGATGTTAATTTCCTTTTCGTATTTTAATTAACTTCTTTAATCCTTCGCCAAATTGGAATCCTTTTTTTCACATTTCATTAATTTCATTTAAAACATTAGGTGCTAAATGATCATCTCTTGGACTAATTTCACCAAATTATACTAACTTACATATTTTTTTTTTTTTTTAAGAAAAGATAAATTAGTAAAGAAAGAAAAAATAAATTAGTAAAACATTAAAAAATACATATAAAAAGTCTAGTTAAAATCGTTCACTGAATTAACAAACACGTGAATCGTATTTATTGTCAAGTGAATGTGACATTCACGATCATTCGTTATTGGTATTTAATCTTATAGTTTGGAGATTTATTTTTGGTCAACGTTACCGCGTAACATTATAAGTAGTACCTCATAATATTACATCTACAAAAAATAAATAAATAAATAAATAAATAAATAAAACTATCGTTTAAGATAAATGCCGGCCCGGATGATATACGCACACCATTGGCGCGATTGCAACAAAATGGAAATTTTACGGGTCACTTGGTAACCATTCTATTGTTGTTTATTTAAAAAACAGTACATAACATTTGCAAAATTGGAACATATTGATTTCTATGCATATTTTTTGCAAGCACGAAATATTCACATATTTTATTTTTAAAAAATGGGACCAGTTTTTAACAACATAGCATACGCACATTTTTATATGCACAAAAATTGCCCATAAATTGCACAAAAAGTACGGGAGGGGGCACCTTTGAACCTTTTTTTAGAAAATCAATATATTTCTTACTTGAATTATATTTATTGAGTTTTAAATATTACACAATAAAAACAATGCATTTCTGCATCATACGAACCATAAATTAAACTTTTTTTAAAAGAAATTAAGTAAGTTGTGAGGATTTAAAAAATTGAATTTTTTTTTTCAAACTTGCCCCATGTAGGGGTATTTTTGATCAAGCAAGGGGAACATTTGAACAAATCAATAAAATATGAAAATATTGAGTGTTTTTATAAAAAGTTGCATACGTTGCAGAAATATAAAGCAATATGAATAAAATTAAACAACTACATTTTTTGAAATTACTAAATTTTTGTTATTTAACCAAACTTTATTCTATCAAAGTTGATGCCAAAACTCATTGTTGATAAAACACAAAGTGCCCTCCAGTTGTGTTTGGTTGTGAAAACTTTTTTACAGTGTCCTTGAAATACACCAATGTGATATCTGATGCTTCTGGAAAATTAAAATTTTTCATTAGCTATTTATTTATTTACTTAATTTTTTAAGACACCTGATATAAAATTCCGTTTTATCCGTTACAGAAACCAGAAACAATGTTTGAAAACATGTTAAATCATGAATCATTATTTTGTATCCAGGTTTTGCAATTAGCCAATAAATGAATTTAGATTTGATTCAATTAAGATTTGAAACTTTCTATAAATAATATATACAGAGATTGGAACCTATGTGTGCAGTAAGGTGAATTCTTAGCAGTATAAGTCCATGTTCTTTGACATTCTTCATTAAACTCTTTTCACATAAAAAAATTCTAAAATAATAATATTTAGATACATTAATAACTTTTTACTTGATAATTTTAAGTGTTCTCTTTAAATTATTTCAATTATTACTTATCACCAGTTTATTCGGTGTTATTTCGCTGTTCAATGGTACCCCAACATTTTTGTTCGATGGTGCCCCATCACATGGAGTTCCACATTACAACGGTTTACTCAATTTGGCAGAAGAATTTGAATAAAAAAAGCTTATAAACTAAAGCTAACATCTCTGCTTAAGCACTGAACAATAAATTAAAATTTTAGGAATAGAAGTTTCTACACAAAAATCTTACAACTTTCTTTTTCTTAAGTTTAGATTAAAGAGGGAGAAAAATACACATCTTGTTTAGACAATTCTGTTCATACAAAATGGCACAGCCTCGTATAATTATTCCCTTGAAGTAGTAGTAATGTATTGCCATATACATTTTCTTAAAATAATTTATTTCAAGGAAAATATTTAGTGTGTTCAAAGGTGCCTCCAGTTCAAACGTGCCCCCTCTCCCCTACAGACTTTTTGAAGCATTAAAAAATATCCACTTTCTTGCACAAATTGTACATAATCTATAATTTTTTGCAAAATAAGTGAAAATTTTTTTTAGCTGGGGATTTTTATTAATAATATTTTACTTCATTCTAAAATACAAAATAACATGTTTCAAGTATTTTTTAAATTGTACTTCTGATTTCTAATATTTATGGAAACAATTTCATATGGGATTTACTAACAAAGTTTAATACAAAATACTGATATTGTTTAACAACATAGAAATTCCATTTGAATGCACAGAATGTAATTATGTATAATGAGGAATTCGAATCATTTTACCTTTTGTCTGAATATTCCTAATTGTTTTAACTGTTTGACATCACAGTGAAAGCCTGCTTCATCAGTACTTTTGATTCCTGTAATAGTTCCAGATATGGATTGTAGTACATCTATACGAGAGGACTCGTGAAGTATTTAAAAATGACCTGCCTTGTAACTTTCAAATAGATGTGGAGGTGACAGCACAGACAATCATATAATCAAGTTCAAGGCTGAAATTTTAAGAATTAGCTAAAACTCGATTTGGATATTAAAACACAATCGGTCTGCCAAGTCGTTTCTTGAAAGAAAACATATGAAATCCCGATCTTAGCAATTGACTCGTTTATTTACCATTGTGTTTCCCTGTTCTAATTTCTCAATATTCTCATACCTTTGGGTGTAGGAAAATTCAGCGGTAAACATAGGAATGAACCACTAAAATCGGGTTTCAAGTGTTTTCTACCACGATGTGACTTGACAGACCGATTGCTGGAATTATAATTCTGAAAAACAGTTTTAACATAAAAGTTTTTGTGTACTGATGAAACGATATCAAAAGCAATTATTATAAAATTTGCCAAAAAATAAATATTCATATATATGAAAGGATAAAAGCTAACCCCTTTCTAAAACTTTAATTTAAAATTAAAATTCAAAAGTTTAAAATCCAAATTAATATTTTTAACTTTAATTCTTAAGCTTACAGCTATTTTGCCCCTGTTAACTTTCTTTCCCAGCTTAACATTTATTACTTTCAGAGATCAATTTTGGACGTTCCTTAAGATTAAAATTGATGATCTAAGGGATTTTTGCAGCCATTTGTGGTTAGGGCCTTATACGTCATAAACCCGGGAATTGTGCGGGCTTTGACCACATATCAATCAAAAGCTAACGAACCAATTAAATTAAATGTTCCTCCCTAATTTACAACTGTGCCCTCTGCTGGAAAATATGACAATCCCTAACATATTAACAAGAACACGCGCGAAAAACAAGAGACTTTGCAGTTTTGAGGTGCCTGCCTAACCTCCGGCCATGTAAACTTTAGTAATCACCGTAAACGGCTCGGGGCGACCTCCGACCGGACTCGCGGATCCCTCTGTACGAAGAGCGGCCAAATAAAAGAGTTCGATCCCACAAGAGACTCCCGAGTCCTACTTCTTACGACACGACTACACAACACCCCGAAGTCGTTACATTATTAAAAGTCGGCAGGACAGTACTGCCGTGAAAATCCCTCTGCCTTGCCACCAAGCCGCGAAAATTCAGAAGTGTTCGAGAATTCCTTTCCCTCGGAAACGCCATTTACCGTCGACACACACACACAAAAAAAGATTAAGCCAGAGTAAGGAAATTTCCCCCATGAACAATGTCGTTAAAACAGAAACTATCCACGTTCCGAATAATTTTTGGACAATCATGAAAAGAAGAAAAAGCATTTAATCAGTTGTGATCTATTATTTATTCGTACTAACTTATGAACTAATTCATTTGGAATTTTTCCCCTACTCAACTGCATGCGAAACCGCAGATATTAAGAAGAGATTCTTTAACAGTCAAAGCAAAAACGAACAATCTCAAGTGATGTATTTTTTTCTCTTCTCCAAGCAGAGTCGCAGAATGGTCCGAACTTTATTTCGCGGAAGTGGGTCAGATTTGCGAACATATGTTTTAAAGAGAGCAAAGGTCGAGATCTCCGTTCTGTGCATCTCCGTATCGATGATTCACCCAAGAGTTGGATGTGGAAATTTATTTATTTTTATTTTTTTTAGCGGACAAATTATGATAAAGACTAGAATGTTTTATTTAATTATTTATCGTTAAAACATATTTGAAAAAAAAAAAATCTTTGGATAATCTAATTTACAATTTACAGGTATGCTTTTTATTTACTTTTTCTTTGACATTGACGCTATTTTTTGTTGAAGATTACATCTCATTGGTGAAAAATTACGTATTTTCCTTTTATCTTTATGTTATCATTTGAATGTGTTACCCTACCGATTTCTTTTTTGCATTATTTATTTTATAAAATATTTTAATTACAAAAAAAAAAAAAAAAAAAAAGTTTTATTGTGCAGGACATGTGTTTATTTTTCCTTTAACCTTTTTACCTTTTTTATTAACATTGATAAAAATGCAGATTTATCATTTCCATCATTTTATTTTAAGAAATATTCTCAATAATGGGAAAAAAAGGGTTTTATTTCACATTAAACAATGTTTTTATTTTTCATTTTATGTTGACTATGAATGTGTTATTGCCGAAAGTACCAAGAAATGAAAGTGTTTGTGTGAATGAAAAGTATTTAATAATTAAATAGAGAAAAAAAAATACTGTTATCCGAGTGGAAATTTTAAAATTTTGACAGCGTTCAGGGAGTTTTAGTTTATTTAAAATTATATTACTGTTTTAAAGATTTTAACGAAATTCAAGTTTATTGTTTTAAGATTTTTATTAGCTTTAGTTTTTATTTCTTGTGGAATTTAAGATTTATAATTTACATTTTAGAAAATTTTGTGATTGATATTTTACATACGCTTAAAATTGTGATAAATTAAAATGACAGTATTTTTGTTTTCTTATTCATCCGGCGAAGCATACGTGCGATCACCAAAAAATAAAGTCACAGATTCTTTATGTTTTTGACATATTGTTAATAAATTGTTTAAACAGGTTACATGTTTTTAAATTAACATTATCCATAATACAAGTGCAGTTGTATGCTGGCCAATATTTTGTGTCCGATTTTACTAATATTTAGTGTCCTATTTTACTAATTCCATTTTTTATAAATTCAGATGAGCACATTTAAATTTCTACATTTTTGTAAATAGTAATTTGTCAGTTTGTGTATTATTTTATTCCATATTTTGAGCATTTTTGTGTGGGTAAGTGTTTTATTTGTACATAATGAGAAAAGTTCAATCCATGTTTTTTCCAAATATTTCATTCTACATATAGAAATTTATACAATTTATTACTCCTTTTAGATTTTTGTATAGCCAAATACTATATTTTACCTTATGATATATTTTAATATTTGAGTTTTTAATTTAGTATTTTTACCCAGTATTGTTTTCTCTATTATTTCCCTATTTCCTTATGTCCTTTCTTAGTATAGTACACAGTGAGTTGGCTACCCCAACCATTTTTAATTATTCCATTTTTTAACAATTCCCATTTCATTAAAAAAATATATATTTGAACAGGTATTTCACCCCTGTCAATTTTTAAAAACATGTTAAAAATATTTTCAAACAATTAAGCCATTGGTTTAGACATGACCGTGGTAACCCCACTCTAACCGTGGTAAGTCCACTAATGTCTAACACCACCCATTAAGTTTTTAAAGATGACCATGGTTCCAGTCCATTAAATCTTTAAAACATTTTTTTTTTAAGTTGTCAAATTCAACCAGATTACACCCCCCTGCAAACAAAAAGGATTCAATGACTTACCATCTCAGCAAATGTGGCAACTGTTGATAAGATATACTCGGGTACTCAAGGAAAGTACAAGGATCCATTAATAACAACAAAAATGTCAATAAGTTGCCCATGTGCTTTAAATATTAGATCATTGGCCTATTTGTTTTGAATCAGAGTTAATTATTTTTTCTTTGTTTTACTTTATTATTTATTATTTCTTATTTAATTATTTTTTTTCCCTTTGCTAGTAGTAAAAACTTTTGAAATTTTCAAGAATTTTGCTATTTGCATAAAAATGTGTAAGGAAAACTAAGAGAATTCTGGCCTTTATAAGGAAAAATGTTCTTTGAAATTTTTTACTTAGGAAATTTTTATGAGCTAACAGTGAGATGTAGATGTGGTTTATATTGTGACTTGGATTTATTAAGGCCACTGAGAAAAACATATCTCAGTCTGCAAAATAATAAATACCTTTACTTATAGATAAACTGCATCTGCATCTTCATACCAACAATTAAACTAAAGCTCATTTTTCTTTTTTTTTTTCTTTTTGCTAAAACCTCCTTGAGGTTTAGGATTTGCTAAAACCTTTAATGGTTTAGGATATGCTAAAACCGTACACGGTTTAGGATTAACAATGTAAATAGCATTTTATATTATTTTTTCTTTATTTTTATAGGTATTTCAATATTTTTATTATATTTCATATTTATATCCTCTTTTATTTTTATAAATGTACCTCCACCACCTTTTATCCTACTATCCATTTACTGCCAACATATTTTTAGTATTTTCCAATTTTCCACATTTTCCAATATTTTTATTATTTTAATATTTTGTGCACAAAACATATATTTTCCCCAGTAATCATATGTCAGTGTACTTTTATATTTATCATTTTCTAATATTACCTGTATTATTGTCCTTTTATGATAACATAATTTTCAAATTTTATGAAAAAGATTTTTTTACATTTTCTATGTTTATGTGTATTTCCAATATCATATTTGTACATAGATTTATATTTTTACAGTTTAATTTTACATAAAATGTGAAATATGTGCTTAAAGACTTTAATTTAAAAAGCACAAACTTAATGACCAGAAGACTTCCAAGTAAGAAATATGGTCGAAACATTAAACTGTATAATGTTATAATTGTATTTTCCCAGGACATTTTCAGAATTATTATTTCTTTTCAGCTTTTCGTTATGTTTACATTTTTATATTTTTATACTTTAAACCATATAATATGTTTCAAATTCCTATGTAAGGTTCGGTCAGGTCGTCTCGAGAGCCATATTCCAAATTTTTAACATAAAAACTTAAAAGTGTCAATTACTTCCTTAAAATTTATGCCTGAAATTTAAATTTTAAATATTTTTTCCAGCAGAAAAATTCAGTCCTCACATCTTAGAAAACTTTCCTTTAACATTAAATTTACTTTAGATTTAACTTTAATATTAACCTTATAAATCTAGAGTAGCATAAGTAAATTCTTAACCAATTTTGTCTTCTCCATTTTCCTGGGGAGTCCCCCCAGATTTGCAGGCAAATCTGGTGGACCTCAACTTGGAGGGGGGGATATGAAAGGATAAAAGCTAACCCCTTTCTAAAACTTTAATTTAAAATTAAAATTCAAAAGTTTAAAATCCAAATTAATATTTTTAACTTTAATTCTTAAGCTTACAGCTATTTTGCCCCTGTTAACTTTCTTTCCCAGCTTAACATTTATTACTTTCAGAGATCAATTTTGGACGTTCCTTAAGATTAAAATTGATGATCTAAGGGATTTTTGCAGCCATTTGTGGTTAGGGCCTTATACGTCATAAACCCGGGAATTGTGCGGGCTTTGACCACATATCAATCAAAAGCTAACGAACCAATTAAATTAAATGTTCCTCCCTAATTTACAACTGTGCCCTCTGCTGGAAAATATGACAATCCCTAACATATTAACAAGAATACGCGCGAAAAACAAGAGACTTTGCAGTTTTGAGGTGCCTGCCTAACCTCCGGCCATGTAAACTTTAGTAATCACCGTAAACGGCTCGGGGCGACCTCCGACCGGACTCGCGGATCCCTCTGTACGAAGAGCGGCCAAATAAAAGAGTTCGATCCCACAAGAGACTCCCGAGTCCTACTTCTTACGACACGACTACACAACACCCCGAAGTCGTTACATATATGTATATATTTAAGGAGTAAAACAAATTATCCGCATAGTTACTAGAAAAAAATAAATAAATCTTACGAATATTAAGTCTTATGAATATTATTTGAATTCATATTTTCATCTTAATAGAATTAACCTTCCCAAGAATATAATATATTTTAAAAAATATGGAAAATTTCATTTTTTATTTTTAATAGCAATGTTAAGAAAAAAAAAATTCTTCACTAAAATTTAAAGATGTATCTAAAATTCCATATTTGTATCCATAAATTATATTTATGTATATGTAATCCATGTATAAGGCATGCACTAACTTAATGTACAAGTATTACATAAAAAAAAACCATTTAATTTCTATTGTTTTTACTTTCCTATGTTTATAAATAAGAAAGAAAAAAAAATGTTTAGCAAAATCTTTTAAATATTTTTTCCTTTAAAGAAAGACCCCTCTATTATTTTCTTTCGAAAATAAGGAGAATAATATATTCTGTGAAAAAGCTACCCTAAAACCCTTAAGCACATAGAGTAAACTTCTGGGTATTTTAAGCAATTAAGTTAATTTGACTTTATTGTTATTTGTGATTCAAATTGTCCCAGTGCTATGAATATTTTAAAAGAAATTGTTTATTGCGTTCAGGGATGCTTTGTAATATAAATTGATTGTTGTAATTCATTTTTATTAGGGAGCTAATTATCATGACTCTGTTTATTTATAATTTTGATTAATGTTCATTTGGCTTTAAAGTAAGTGTTCTAAGTAATTAAATTTTAATATGTTTTCTTATAAACATAAAACATCATATGCCGATTCTACGCAACGATGTACAAAAAAACTTACAAGGTTAATAGATATTTTTGGCAACAAGAAACTACAAAACGAAATTAAAAGTCATACCTGTCGGTTACTTATTCACGTAATTAAAAAATACATTTAGGCCTTATTTAATACAGTATTTAGTTGTTTTACTGGATTCTTTAAAATCATTTGTTTTCTCATTAAGCAGTTGTCGTTAGCTATTTTCAGATCTCTGTCTGAAGATAAATTTGTTCCAGGTAAGATATTATTGAATTTCGGCTAAAGAAATCTGCCAATGGTAGCCATATCTGGGTTGTATGGGTATCCTCCAATTTTCCCAGTTCTGCATAAACACATCTGCACACACATATATATATATGTATATATATATATATATATGTATATATGTGCGTGTAATTTGAATAGCAATATGGGAACTGGAAATGTCATGCAATGGGATGATATCATCACTCAATTTGGTACAGTGATTGCGGTGGTTAACGTGATATATACATATAAAGCGACACAAGCAAAATCACTTTCTAAACGCCTTGCCAATAAATCGCTTGCGCAACATTACGCTACTAACGCTACATATCCATCTTCACTTAACAATGTCCAAGCGGTACAATAAAAACAAATTTTAAAATGTCTTGTAATTCAATCGCTCTGCCGCACCTACATCTTTTTTTTTGTTTGTTTGTTTATGTCCATTCTTGAATAATTACAAGAATTGTAGAGTCTTAGTTCAAATAATACTATTTTCAATGAAATATCACAAAGTAGTATAAGTACAGTATAGTAGTATTATCACAAAGTAGTATTATCTATTCGTTTTTCATATTTTTGTAAAACTAAAATGTAATATATTATCATCACGAACATAATGAAAGTATTTGTTTAAATTATTTCGTATGTGATAAAGCCATTTTCTTAAAATATACACTGCAAATTCCCAGCACACATTGAGAACACATGTGGAGCACTTTGATTGAAAAAAAGTGTTCCAGTTACCTTAATGTGTACTGAAATGTGTTCCGGATGTGTTCCACTGTAAAGAAAGTGTTCCGACAGTATCCTAAAAGTGTTCCGAAAGTGATCTGCCCAGAATATTTGTTAAATCTAAACTTGGGAACACATTTAAGAGCAGATTGGGAACACATATGGGACCACTTGTGAAATCATGGCTTTCTTTGTTACAACGATGACGACCATAAGGAGTCTTGATCGCAATCAATGTGGATTTCAAAATCAATTTGGTAAGTTATTTTTTTTTTATTTACTTACTAATTTTTTGCATGCATGTATATAGTGATTATTTCTTTTGAGGCTTTCATAAATTCATAAAAACCTAGAGAACAAGAATAATAGGTGCATTGTGTGTGTGTGGGGGGGGGGGAGGGGGTGTAACATTAACATGGAAAAGAATTTTGTACTTAATTAATTCAATTTAATATTCAATTCCACTTTCAAATACTGATCGTAATGACGTACAGTGCTATCAGGAATTGGTGAATTAAGGAGGAAAGGGCTGTCATGTAATTCCCCCCTCCCCCTTTCACAGGGCCTTGCAGAGAGACCACGTGTCCTGGTAGCAATCCAAATGCAAGCCCTCTTTTCTCTCACATCATAAACATAAATTTGCTAAGTCGAAATTTAATAAGTAAAATTACCGTCTTAGACAAGTTCTTTCCGTCTTAGGAGGTATAAAATCATAATATCCTTTTTGGTTTTCCGTATGAATAAGAATTCTGTTTTACACAGGTAAATTTAAAAAACAGTAACTTCTGACTTTTTAATTTTATTATCTGTTAGATATTTAAATTAAAAAATAATTAACTTAAAAAAGTACGATTACACTGTTTTGCTACTTTATTTTTAAACAAGGATCGAAGCCAGGTGCTCTAGTAGAGATGGTAACAGGTGATCAGGGGCGTGCGAAGAGGAAATTACGCCCAGGGAAAAGTCTGAATTTGGCGCCCCCCTCCGGAACTTTTTCTTGTAACAGGCAAAAAATGACGTTGTGAGCATAAATTTTTGCGCCCCGTATATTTCCGGCGCTATTCAGGGGCAACCGCCCCTCGGCGCTGCAGGTAATTTGTACCATTTGTCAGAGTTGATTTCAGGAAAACGTCCGAGGCGGGAGAATCCTCCTCCCCTTCCAGAGCAATGAGATGTCTCCCCGGAAGATTTGTGATTTTGTGTTTTGAATGGCAAAAAAATGCACGCCCACCCCCGTAACTCTACAATGTCCCCCCCCTCCCGAACAACAGAAATCCTTCTTGGTAAAAGTGTCTAAATTCAACACTGTCATGTACCCTCCCCCCCCCTCCCATTTTCTACGGACTGCTCCCCAACTCCTTCAGATTTGGATATTTTTAGTGAATAATTAAAAAATGAATAAAAGTGAGATGAAAAGATAAGAGTTACATATTTTGAGCTCCGCCCCCCCCCCTCTAGACTACATGTCCATCTTGCTAAAGCTCTCGGCACAGAGCATATAACTGTGTGACTCTTGACATCAGGAGATTTTTCAAGTTAGCCGGAACATTTTATTACAATGAAACGTGTCTTTCCCTCAAATGCAAATGTTCCCTTAACTTAAGAGCCCAAGTATACTTATAAATGGAATAAATATTGATAGCCCTTTGCTGTTTTTTTCCCTTACATATTTTGCAATAAAAAAAATAATCATTAAAGTTTCTTTCGTGTGTGGGTAAGAGAGGGGAGGGGGATGCGAAATTTTCTTCTTCATTTTGTTCCAAATGAGAGGAGAAGTATAGCCCCATCCAGTGTTGAATCCAGGAAGTGGCCCGGGGGGGGGGCATTCCCCACCGGAGCCCCACCTCAAATGCAAATGTTCCGTTAACTTTAGATCCCAAGTATACTTATAAATGGAATAAATATTGATAGCCCTTTGCTGTTTTTTCCCTTACAAAATTTGCAATAAAGAAAATCCTTAATGTTTCTTTCGTGTGTGTGTGGGTGAGAGAATGGAGGGGGGATACGGAATTTTCTTCTTCATTTTGTTTCAAATGAGAGGAGAAGTACAGCCCCATCCAGTGTTGAATCCAGGAAGTGGCCCGGGAGGGACATTCCCCCACCAGAGCCTTAGAAGTCCCTCCCGGAGAAAAGTGTCTGAATTTAACACTGGCCCCACCTCACCCCTTGAGCAGGTGATGGGTGCAACTCTCCTTCTCCTCTTCCCAGTCACTAATGATGAACGCAGTACTTATATAATTATTATTATTATTATTTTAAAATATTGAATCTAAATTGCATTACTGTATTGACCTAATTCTTATTTGATCTAAAATGCGGTCGGTATCTTGACACAGTACATTCTAAATTAAACAATTAATACAGTATAAAACTTCTCACTTGCAAATAATAAGCTTTGGACGCAAACAATTGGACAAGGCGAGCAGATAATTTTTTCCGAAGTACTGTAGTCGAAAGTTTTTATCAAGTTGGTGTGGCAACATCATCGCGTCGCGCGGGAAGTGGAAGCTGTTTGTTTATGTTTTCATATGGACGCTTACATTCGATCCGGCATTTCTGCACTTTTTTTTATATATTTATTAGTATAACCGGAAGATTACACACCGGAAGATTTGCAACAATTTTCTGTGGTACGTATTCTATTGCATTTTTTTTTGTTAATCAAATTAATTAGTTTTCAGCCTAATTTCTTTTACATAGGCACGTCATCTCCATTTTATTGTGACATGCGAGATTTGCCAGTAAAGGCAGGTGCCTTAAGCAGGTATTCAGATGTCTCATAAGGAACACTAACTGTTTTAAGATTCCTTAAATCTGAGTGAAAACTAAAATTTGATATTCAGATGGCATCCATATTGTTTACTGAACATCGTTCGATGTAAAAAACGTAGTTAATTTGCATATTAAGTATATCTATATTGTATGTTAATCTGTAATCTTCCGTTTTTATATTAATCAAATGATTTTATAATCTTACAGGGTTGCCACGCCACCTGGAGAACCTGGAAAACTGGGAAAACACAGGGAATTTTAAATCTCCTCCCAAAACAGGGAAAATGCAGGGAATTTTTTAAAAAATCCTAAAAAATCTGGAAAACAGGGAATTTGGTAATGGCAAATTATAACATTTCTAATTAGCCTTCATACACGCATATATTTTTTCACACTCAACATGAAATAAATGTGTTGCAGTACAGGGAAAATACAGGGAATTTTTTTTCAAGATTAGAGTGGCAACCCTGTCTTAGTAACAGTATACAGTAAACTCTCTCAAATCTTACATCTTGAAACCAGTAGTTGTGCATTGTGTAAATGTTTTGTTTACATTTTTTTAAAAATATAATTTGGATGTACTTAAATGTTAAAAAATATAATGAATGCTTAAAATAATTAAGTAAAATATTAATTTTATAATTAATAATTTTTTAATGTTTTCTTTTGCTGTCATTTTTTATTAGAAGTATTTGGAATCATCCATATTAAGGCCCCTGTCTTCGCTCGAGGAAACGCTAGAGAGCTAATGCTATTCCTATGGGGAAGCATTTTTCTAATAACTCTTTCGCATTTTGACATTTTTGAATAATTTTTTTTGCATTGGATAGCTGAGGTGCATGCCGACAGCGCACCTTTTTTACTTTTTCGATTTTGGTTGCAGATATATTTTTTAAAAAGCACTTTCAGTTTTGAAACCGGTTTTGAAAGTGAAACTAACTTTGTAAAAAATATCTGTAACCAAAATCGAAAAAGTAAAAAAGGTGCACTGTCGGCATTCACCTCAGTTATCCAATGCAAAAAAAATTATCCAAAAATGTCAAAATGCGAAAGAGTTATTAGAAAAATGCTTCCCCATAGGAATAGCATTAGCTCGCGAGCATTTCCTCGAGCAAGGACAAGGGCCTTAAGGAGCTGTGCATATATAACTATTATCACTTTAGGGGGGCGGGGAGAGGTGTCTCTCTGGCACTGGCAGGTGATATCTCTAGGGGAGGGTGAGTTTGTCTATTGATATCGATATCATTTTTGAACCAACAAAAATTTTCCTTTTTTACTCGTGGCATAGTCTTTGATTCAAAATAGTATGTCCTTTTTTTAAATCTATTTTTATGACAATGCAAAACCGTGATTGAAATTACGAAATTATTATAAAGTTGATTAATTCTAAAACATGGAAATCCTCAACATTTCACATTTCTATTTTTCTTTATAAATGTATGCATTGATAATTGCTGTTCGACAATGCAAAGTGTATTTGAAATGAAACTTGTGTTTACTAATAAATATAAGAGAAAGAATGTTGTTTGCTTGTTTCATTGATAAAAATTTCTATGCATACCTCCCTTCCGTCTCTCCCCATTCATGAATGGTAAGTTGTGCAAGAAGACACTATTATTGTTAAATAGATAATGTTATAAAAAGCTATTAGTTACAAATTATAAGATTCCTTTAAATAGTAAGTATTTGTTTTAAGTGTTACTTCATATATATTTCATATATAATGTGATTCATATCTTATGTATAAAGTGCTATTTTATTAACTTCCCTTATTTTGAATCAATAATACATTAATAAATGCAATGTAATTACTTTTATATATCACTCTAAATCCCATAAATAAATTTTAAAAGTAAAAAAAAAAATTGACATTGATAACGATACTATGAGGGGGGGGGGGATTTTATATAGTCTATTTAGTTTTCAAAGGGATAAATTCCCTTCCTGTGCAAATTAATTTTATTTCAGATCTGATAAACTCTGCTTTTGGTTCAGGTTGATTTTATGTTGAATGTAGATTGCTGCAAGTTGGGTTCGGGTTAGTCTAATTTTTCAAAAGTTAGTTCAGTATATATTATTTCTGATTGAAAATTAAACCTATAACAATAAACAGATATGTTTGTGTATGTGTTGTTTTTCAAGTTTCGTTTTTTGTCGAAATTGACATTTTTTTGTGATTCTGTGATGAAATTTGTATTTTTTTAGCAGACTTTTGACTAGATTCGCATTTATTCGGCAACCCCCTGACAAAATTCACATCTTTTTTGTGATTCTTCAAAAGAATTTGCATTTTTTTAGCAGCCTTTTTACAAAATTAGTGTTTATTAATGACCCATTGACAAAATTTACATTTTTTTCTGCGATGCATTGTTGAAATTTGCACACTTAACATGATTCTGGCGCAATTCGGATTTATTAAGTGATCCTTTGTCGAATTTTGCATTCATTAAGCTATCCAAAGGCAATTCTGTTCTGTATTTTCTGAAAATCATAAATTTTTGGTTCCGGAAAAAAAAAAAAAAAAAAAAAAAGAATTTTCATCAATCCGGAAAGTTATAGACAAAAACATATCACAAATTTCAACAATTCGTTGCCCAGAAAAAATTAATTCCGCAAATCGTTGGCAAAAAATCATAAATATTGTAAGAAGTTTGCAAGGAAAACACAAATTTCGTTAGATAATTGTGAAAAAACTCAAATTTCGTTTGAAGATCGGGAAAAAAAACCCTGAATTTTATAAAACAATTGTGAAAGAAAAACACAAATTTCATCAAAGATTTGCAAAAAAAAATAAAGGGCAAACTTCGTCAAATAGCTGCAGAAAAAACACAAAGTCAAAAGTAAATCCCTCCCCCCTCCCCTTTCAAATAATCTGCTGTAACTTTTCAGAAATTTGCTGTAAATTTCAAAAAAGTTTTTACTCAGAATCACCCTTGAAGAACCCTTTGCGTTTTCGAAATTTTGCGTTTTCCTGCAATCCTTTAAAAAAATTAGCGTTTTTTTTTTTTTTTTTTTTTTTTTTTTTCGATCTTTTGATAAAATTCACATTTATTTTGAGATTCTTTCATGAAATTTTCATATTTTTTAAGCAGCATTTTGATGAATTTGGGTTCATATGATGGGACGTGTGAAGAGAAAACTGCTGTGAAAAATGATATACTTTATTTAAATGATACTTCTTACCGGCCAAAAATGATGTTGTTAGTAGAAAATCGGTTTCCCTAAATTTCTGCACCCAGGGCGACTGTCCTCTTTCACACGATGCTGGTTGATACGGCGATCCTTTCACAAAAATCACATTTAAAAAAATTAATTATGATTATGGTTTCATGAACAAAAATTGCCTTGATAGCTATTACTATTTTCAAAAGTTTTTCTTCCTTGTTTAAGGATTTTTATTTGCGAAAAGCAAAGGAGAATCAAAATAAAATTTACCATTTTAATCCTTCTCATGGTTAATTTTCTTAAGGGTGTATTCTGATCAAAACTGCCTATTTTCAGATTTATTTTTAAATTCATTTTTACTCTGAAATGCACCAAAATTTCAAAATCTCTTATTTACAAACTACACAAGGTGCCGTGATTGTTGATTTTTTGATAAATGTAGAAAATGTTGTAAAAAAAGGCTGTCAAGAACAGCGTTTTGGAAAAAATCTTCCGATGTGGGAGATTTTTGAATGAAAAAAAGGGGTCATGCTGAGAAAATAATTGCTTATAAATCAAATTCTAATGAATGGAGCGCAAAATGACATCACACGGCACCTTGTACATCACTCCAAAAATTCTCTCAGCAAGTTTCATATTTCTACTTTAAAAAATGAGCCTGAAAATGAATCGGAAAATTTTGAGCTGTTGAAGGTGGAAAATCATTTTTTCGAATATACCATTAAGTTATACTTTACAAACAACAAATAAATAATGTAAAAACATTCTATTTTATTTAAATATGATTTTCTTTCTAATTAATTTAAATATATTTATAAATTGACAGTTAAAATTAGAAAATGTGAAAAGTTTTAAAAAATGTGTTTTTTTAAAAGGTTTTATTAAGTATTGGATTCGGCTGAATACTTTTATATTTGGCCAAACCGAATAATCGGCAGGCCGAATAATTTCATATTCGGCTTAACTGAATAGTTTCATATTTGGCCTAACCGAATATTCGGTAACATGTCCGAATACCGAATAGATATTGAATTTTCGGTGCATCCCTATTTAGAATTAGTTTTTCTCTTTAAATTTACTTTCATTTTTGTCTAATGCAATGCAATAATAAAGTTTAATTAAATTGTGGCTTAATTAGTGACTTTTGAATTTTTAGTACCCTACATTTTTCACTGGATAAATGTTTTTCAACCTGGTTTTTTACACAATTGTTGCTAATTCCTGTCACTCTTAAGCATTGTCATACATTTTTTTAAACACCCTGTATATGTCAGATTTTTTTTTTTATAAAGAAAAAATGTATGTTTTCTTTCTGATTTTTTTTTTTTTTTTTTTAAATGATTTTAGGATATTCTGTTACCTATGGTAGATATCTGTGGTGCCTACTCCAGACCAAAGAAAAACAGGCGAAAAAAAAACGCTGATAGCATCATTTATGATTAAGGTATAGCTAATTTATTGTTTATTAATTTTAGTTGATGCATTTTATTCTAAGAAAATGCTGCACATTTATTGTCTCTGTTATGAAAAATCTTGCTCATAGGCATGTATTTAAAAGTTTATGCAATTCCAATTACTTTTTTTTACGGGCAACAAGTGGCAGTAATTTCCCTGATGGTAAGATTTCTTGAGGAAAATTTCAAGCTATGTTATCAACTTATAAAATGTGATTGTATATTTATGTACCTCCACTACGGAAAAAAACAGTTCAAAATAAACATTTATTGTAATAATCTATTCAATCATAATCAAAAAATGCTTTTTTATGTTAATTTCTTTATAGTACTTTTATAATTACCGTATTTTCAGGGGTATAGTCCGCAGCTTATACAAGAAAAAACCTTCCAAAAAGCCGCTGCGGCTTATACACGGTGCGGGTTATACAAAGATTTTTTTTTTTAATTGGAAATCGTGATTTTTTTTTCTACAACTTTTAAACCTCAAAAAATTTGAAAAAAATATCAAAATTTTTTGATTTTTTTCGCTATGCCGCGAAATTTAGAGAGTTCTCCCATGTTTGTAAAGGCTTTTTTTTACTGCTTAAATACTTATTTCTGGGTTTGGAAGAACTGTCGCAACTATCGCCTAGTATTGCACTGATAGATCTATAATAGCTACCATATATACTAGCGTATAGGTCGTGAAATTTTAGACAAAAAAAGAACATCAAAGTGGGGGGTCGACTTAAGTGCGAGACCTAAAAAAAATAAAATATAAATAAAATATCAGAAAATAATTTGCTAGCGAATCGGTGCTGCAGCACCCCATTGTGTTTGTAGAATACAAAATCCAAAAACCTGAACCCTTCCAACCTCGACGATTCTGAATTTAACATAATTTAAGATTTAGTTTACTTAAAAAAAAAAAATCTACCCTATCCTGTTGCAAAGAACAAAAGAAAGTGTGTGATTTATGTCATTTCGGAACGATTCAGAGCTGTCGATCTTTTCCGAAACGGTTCCAAGGAATCGTTCCTTTACATTTTGAGTCGTTTATATTTTTTATTTTGTATATAATCGTTCCTTTTCAGAGTTGGTGCATTTCGGACCGATTCAGAGGATTCGATCCTTTTGTTAACCAATGACCTAAGATACATATAAATTTTGAGTCTAAAATTTTGAATTTATCACAGATTTTTTTTTTTTTTTATTTATTTATTTATTTTTTTTTTAATTTTCAGAAAAATTCAGAAAAAAAAAATGTGCGTAAATGCCACATCACTTGAAATTTGATCTTAAAACACGTAAACGCCGCGACATTTCTTCTGAAAATTACATTACTGAAAATCTTAATTTTTTAGACGAATTACTGTAGGTATTATGCATCATGAAAAGTTTGGTAAATTTGTGTTAAAAATTAAGACTAATGGCTTCTAATTTCGAACCCTGATCGAAATATACATTTGTAAACGGTGTATAGCCCGCGGTCTATACACCGATGCATCTCCGCGGGTTATACATGAACTTTTTTTACTGCACTGGTCAATTTAAGGGTGCGGGTTATACACCCGAATATACAGTATTATATTTTCAAAGATTTTAACACACATAACTTGGTCATCTTAGATTGATTTATGCTCTTAAATTGACAGTAAGAATACAAAACAGAGCGTTTGAGATTGAAAAATCTAGAAAGTGTGTATTTTACATTTTTCTGTGAAATTTAAAGTCTCATAATTGTTTTGAATTTAGAACAAAGGAAGAAATGCAATTAAAAAACCATAAACTTAAACCATCTGTGCTGCATGAAGTGACCACTCTTTTAGCCTAAGATGTCTCGAAGCTAATTGCTGCCCTTTTTCAAAACAAATGACCAGTTTTCATTTAACTAATGCATACAATAGATGCTCTCACAATTTTAAATGCAATATTTGCCTTTTAACTGAATCACTTTCTTGAGCAGAATTTTATTCACCAAAATCATAGATTCCAAGTAAGTCAAAAAAATTTTTATATTAACTTTGATTTTGATTTATAAAAGAGGCTAATTGGCTTAACTAGTGATTCATTTAAGAGGCTATGTTTTAGCTCTGAGATGTTCTTACCCCCCCTCCCCCTTTAGCTTTCACTGTACAACTGAGCAAGGTATATCAAAAAGTGTTAAATCAAGAATCAAATAAGTATCTATCTCAGGAAAAGTCTGTCCAATATGAAGTGTGATGTGAGACTACAATGTGCTGCTATACTAGCCTCACAATGAGCTTTCATACTGTTTATGAGAGTACCAATAAATTAACACCTTCATAAACAGTATGCGAGCTTGTTGTGTGAGGTTCTGAGATAAATGCTTTATCTCTGATTCATTATTTAATACTTTTTATATTAGCCTGTTTGTTGATTTACAATTACAATTTTTTTTTCCATAGTATTATGTTATATTCTTTCTTCCTTTGTAATGTACTTCTGTGCCAAATTTTGTAGCAACCCAGTGTCAGTAATTCAGCAGTTTTATGTTTATGACCTTAATTTTGAACATGAGTATGCATAGTTATATTTTTAGTTTTTTAATGTACAATAAATTTTTAAATCCTTTATTAAAGTTATTTTTTAGATTATATCAGATTTTGTCAAAATTTAAACTGTATATACTTATGTTGTTAAGCAAATCTCTGCTACTTTTATTTCTATTTTTGGCCAATACCTTTATAATAATTAATAAGCTTATTGGTGAAAACTAATTTATGTCTATTCCTTAACTACTTTTCCTTATCTTTGAGCAATAATGAATGTTGCATTATAATATATACCGAAGTGAGCCATAATTATCGAAACAATATGCTGTCTTCTTAAATATTGTGCTAGGTAAAATACTTCCAATTGCAAAATTTCATTCATAATAATATGAAAATTTTGATAAGATAAGTGGTAATTCCATGGGGGGGGGGAGGCCTGTTTGAAAAAATACGAAGATTAAATTTTAATAGCCCCACTCCCCCCCCCCCAGGATAAAAATTCCAATTAGGGAAACTTCCCTTATTCAGTCCCGAATTATACACAAAAAATTGTATCTTCATATCTGGAAAACTCAGAGTTATACCCATTTAAATAATTCATCAGGTTTTAAGGGACACAAATTGAAATGCATACAATTCAAAAAATAATGTTGCTTTAACAATTCTAGGAATTTTTCAAAGAGGCAACACTATTCTATACAAAGGGTACATTACATTTATTTTGAAACAGGGAATACTTCAAAAAAAAAAGGGCACACTTGTACTTTGTTCCACTAAAATATTTTGAACTGCTTTGTTTAGAGTCCCCTAAAATTTGCGATATTTTCCCAGAATCAATTAAATTGCCACAAGACACACGGGAAATGTTAAAAAGGGTCATTGGGCACATTGGAAATAAGAGCCACCGGATCCATAAAAGAAATTAAAAGGACCACCAGGCACTGCGCCCTGATAAAATGGTTTAGAGTTAATACTATATATAATGTAATCTGCGGTGAGAGTATCAGAGCTCAATGCTTTTGGACACAGGATGTTGTTAGACATGGTTAAGTTTTGGAATAATATAGCAGTTTATATTTTTCAAACACTTACATTTTTTGACAATCCAAATTATATTATATTTGGACGTATCTTTTTTCAGTTATATCACTGCAGCTGATGATGTACCTATCTTATACCTCTTTCTTTAATGCTTTAGTGTTAACTCAAGAAAAAGGGCCGCCGGGTGGGAATTTTCTAAAAAGGGGACACTATTCTGTAAAAAGGGTACACTTGTACCTTGTTCACCCAAAATATTTTGAACTGGTTTGTTTAGAATATCCTAGAATTTGCATTATTTCTCCATGATCAATTCAATTGACGCTGAGCGCAAATGAAATTTAAAAAAAGATCACCAGGTGCATCAGAAGGATTTAAAAGAGCCACCAGGTACTTAAAAGAAATACAAAAGGTTGTCAGGTGCTGCACCCTGCTAAAGCAGTTTAAAGTCGACACTATACTTATTATATTTAAGTAAAATTTAAAAGGGTCATTAATTTTTTTTTAATATACATTATGTATCTGATTATTATTTTTTTTCTTTAGAAGGATGACAAATTTCAGACAAAAGCTGAAGAATGTGCCAGCCTCTCGATTACTAAGTGCAATAGTATTCATTAAAGACATGCTAATCGCCTATGTTGCTATCCTGTATTGTTAGCAGTTATTAAGTAAAACCTCAGCAGGTGTAATGGAGTTATGAACTGTACTGTTATCGATCAATTACATTTTGAAACTAAATTATCCTCTGCAATATATGTGAAAGCAATGGGACCATTAGGCGTTCCTGTGCTCGACCAGCATAATTATAAACTTTGAATAAAGCCATAATTGTTTTAGCCCTGCTAAAATGTAATTTTCAAAAGATAAAATGTGAAGCAGTTTGAATGTATCTTATTTAAAGATAATAAAAGTTGTGAACTAATTTGAATAATGGGCTAAAGTTTAAATTTCCGTTGTTGTTATTGTTATACATAAGTAATAATTGAAAAAAAAACTTCAATATTTTTATTAAACTTCTGTGAAAATGTATGTTATTTTATTTTTTATGTCATATATCTTTTATTTTTTTTTCTTAATTTTTTACATTTTAATCCATGAAGTATGATCTCTAGGAAGTTTTATAATTATATCCAGGGTTTTGAAAGATCATAAAAAAAAAAAAACTAATGGATCTAACAAAAAGATTTGTATAACACTGTAACGTAAAAAAAATTCCTTCAGGTTTCAACTGTGGTAGTTGTTGGTAAATAGCAGATCTTGTATGATTAAGTAAGTGCTTATAATTCGACTTAAGAATAAATATTCACATGTATTAGGCAAAAAAATAGAAAACCATCTGATAGACCAAAAATTAAACATAGCATAATGGTGAATTAATTGAAATTATATTAGAAGAATAATTTTTATTGCTTGTTACAATCAGCATTAAGAGTAAATTTATTTTGTTTTGATTTTGGGTGTACATTTGCTTACCTCAAATTAAACAGCTATTCAAATTTTACAATTTATAAATTGAGTAAACTCAAAGTCAACATTAATCCAATTAACTCAATGTTCTGCTTACATTGAATTCTTCAAATCCCGAAGCTTTTTAAAAGTGAATGACTGTGAACATTTTTATTGTTTTTATCGAAGGGGGGGGGGGGAGATAATTTTTTCCTCTGTTGCATGACATTTGATCTACGAGTTTGCTGTGTACTATACATTTTTATACAGTTTATTTATTTCTCTAATATTTGTAATGTAAGTTTTCTCTTTTAAAAGAATAAACCTTGATCTTGATATACAAGCTTGCATTATTCAGCTATGTATTAGAGAAATATATCCACCATGTGTCAGGTAAGCTAGAAGTTGCAACAGGATATGCAAATCTTTTGGGTGTACATTTGTCTCTTAAAAAAATATGTTATATTGTTGGCATTGTTAAATCTGCATTATTCCCAATTCTCTATCATCTGCACTTTCTTTTCAGATTTAAGCAAATGAAAATTGCTCTATGAGGTTTGTAAGAAAAAAATAATAAATTAGCAAATCCATATTTAGTGAATTTTCAAAGAAATGGTTAGTTATTTAATAATTCTAATGCAGTTCATTATTTAAAAGAACAGTTTTTATATTGAAGCTCGTGATCAGAAACCAATAAATAGATTGTACTAAATGGCATAGCAGATTCTGTGTTTAGGAAATTAAACAATCAATAAAATTATTCTGTGTAAACTTTTTTTTTAACATTATTAATTCTCTATAAATTATTAATTTCAACAATCGATGTTGTTAATTTTAATGTTTTATTTGTATGCTATATTTTCCTGCGGTATTTTTAACTTTTATTAACAATTATATTGTGTATAATTTTGCTCTAAATTATTAAATTGTTTTCACAATGCAGTTTAAATTTTTGTAATAATAATTAGATTCAAACAAAAAATTGTAAACAAAATTATGATCTAAAATCCATCAATCTTTCAGCCTCAATGTTGGCCAATTTGACAGAGACAATACAATATATATTCTTTTTAACTGCATACTGACATCAGGCTTTTCCAGTTTAATCTCAAATTAGTTGTCTGAGCATTTAAAATATTTTATTTTATTGGAGAATAACAGGAATGCATGCAACATTTTGTCCGTTTAAAAGTAATGCCCACCTCAATAAACAAATTGTCTGAAATGGTTAATGTGTAAATACTTTTGGTCATAAAAAACTTCATTGAAAATATATGTGCACCTGCAGAAACTATGTAGAAAAATTGTATAAAAGAAAATTTTTTAAAATATGTTCGGAAAAGTGTGCTAGAATGTGTACTAGAAAAAGATCAGTATTCCACAAGCATTATAAAAAGTGTTCCAGAAAGTGCGCTGAAAAGTGCTCCAAAAAAGGTGACAAAATGTGTTCCAAAAAGTGTTCTCAAATGTGTTCTAGAAAGTGTGCTGGAAAGAAATAAGCATTCCATATGTGTTCTAAAATGTGTTCTGAAAAGTGCACTAAAAAGTGTTCTAAAAAAGGAGACAAATATGTGTTCTGAAAAGCATTCTCAAATGTGTTCCTTAAGTGTTCTGAGAAGTATTCTAAAAACTGTTCCAAAAAAGTGTTCTAAAAAAGGAGACAAAATAAGTGTTCTAAAAAGTGTTCTGAAAAGTGTTTTAAGATTTGCAGTGTATAATATGAACTTTAAAATGTTCACGTTTTTAAAAACGCGATTAAAAATCAAATATAGATGTTGATAGTTAATTTTATTTAAAAACCTCTTACCAGGGAACTACAAGAAATGTAAGTCACCGGTATTGACTAAAGAGGTGTCGTTGGAAAGATCTCATCGTGAGTAGTAAAATACTCAATGGAACTACCTGTCGCAAATGATTCGTTTTCGACATATCCGACAATTTATGTCACGTAACTAGTGCATACTTAATGGGGGAGCTCAAAAAAATTAGTCTCGATTTTAACGAAAATGGTATCGTTAAAAAGATATCATCATGAAGGAGAAAAGATTCAATAGAACTTCCCGTCGGAAATGAGCCGTTTTCGAGATATCCGATAATTTGTATCACGTAGCTAGCGCATACTGCTCTAGAGCACACTTAATGGGGCCCACAAAAAATTGTTTTCCAATTTTGATGAAAATGGTGTCACTGCAAAGATATCATTGTGAGAAGTAAAAAACTCAAAGGAACTACCCATCTGAAATGAGCCGTTTTCGAGAAATCTGACAATTTATGTCATTTAATGCAGTTTACTAGCAGTGTGTAGTAGCAATGTGACACAAATTGTCGGATATCTCGAAAACGTCTCATTTCCGACGGGTGATTCCTTTGAGTTTTTTAATCTTCACGATGATACCTTTTGAATGATACCACTTTCGTTAAAACCGAGACAAAAAATTTTCGCGGTCTCCCATTAAGTGTGCAATAGCTACGTGACATAAATTGTCGGAATCTCGAAAACGAATCATATACGACGGGTAGTTCTATTGAGTTTTTTACTACTCACGATGAGATCTTTCCAACGACACCACTTTTGTCAAAATTGGTGACATACACTTTATTCAGTTCCCTAGTTAGTACTTTCAAGCCTTTAATCAGGCTTTTCCTCAAAGAATATTTTCTTTATTTATACAAATTCATGATTCCGTGTTGAAAATGAACGAGACTCGTGGCTTGAAGATTAAATTAATAGTGTTTTAGGTGAACGGTAAAAAGAAATATTTAATTGTAGTACCATTCATTTTAATACGCCAATTTCTCAAATAATCAGGATTTATTTTCAGGATTTTAAAATATAAACTCGGTATATTATACTATAGGGTATCATTACATACTTGATTTTTTTTTTTTTTTTTTTTTTTTTTTTTTTTTTTTTTTTTTTTGTTTAGGATTTCTACGGATTCTCTGATTGTGGATAAATAATAATTGGATGTTGGGAATATGATTTTCGTATGATCAAAATCTATTGTGATATTCTGTTTGAGATATAAACGAGAACTAGCAGTTGATTGGCGACAAAATTTATATCTGATTTATGTTCTTTTATAGAGTTTTCTATTGGTTTTCCCGATGTATTCTATTGCTTGACTGCAATCAGTTTAAAGGGAATAGCAAATATCTCAATCAGAATATAACAATAAATTTTGAATTTGTGTTTGCTAGGGATATCAGCCATATCTTGATTATTTTCATCAATAAAGGTCATAGCCGGAATAACATTGGAAGCATTCTAAAAAGATTTGAAGATGAAATATTAAATCTATAATATGATGTAATATAAGCTGACAAAACTTCTTAATCAAAAGAATATAGTGTCAGAATAAATATCAATTTCATAAAGTTTATTTATTCTTTTTTTTAAATTTAGTACGCAAATAGAGTTTTGTTTAATAAATATTTTTAACATGCTAAAACCATTTTGTTATCTTTGGAAAATTTGTCGCATTAAATTATAAAAATTTCCCTGACAATAGACGATACACTTTATTTCGACATATTAAGCACACGGTTAGAACACTTTGCAGAGGTATTATTAAGCATGCTTTCATACTAATAAAAATAAAGCTTTGTGTGAAATGTAAAAATTATTTTTGTACTAATATTACATATAAAATCGTATGAAAAGAATTTTTTTCCTCACTAATTGGAGCATTAATAAAATACATTTTATGAGATGCGACGAAAAATGACTAAGATATTTTCTTAAATTTTATTAATGTATGAATCTTATAAAGCATTTCTTAATCTATATAAAGGGCCTTTTATGTTCCGTTCTTATCATTTTGCTGCAAGTCGAATAAATTAAACTCTGTATCGAATGAAAATGCAAAGTATTATATTATATTTATAACAATTGTTTTAGTATGTTTTGTGTATGTTTATATTGAATATTTAGTTTGATAAATAAAATTCATATAGTTATACACTGTTAAAAAAATTCTGAAATTCCGGAATATTTTTTTTTCCTGAATTTACCAGGAAAAGTCCCTTTACACAACAAAAGGGCATTTTCCGTTAAAAATCGGGAAACTGCACCATATTCCCTGAAAATAACGAAACGGATGGAAATAGAAACAGAAAGTGAAAATACTCCGTTGTGTGGTTATGGCATCACAACGCAAATCGCGTGCAAACGCAAAATTGTGGGTTCGAATCCCACTGGCGGTATGAAATAATGAAAACATAAAAAATCCCTTTTAAATTACATTTTTTCCGTTTATTTTTTTTTCTTAATTCTTGTTAAAAAAAACTTTAACTAATTAGCCAAAATAAATAAATAAATAAATAAATAGTGCACGACAATTTCAAAAAAATGTCTATAATATTTTTTTTTGTAAAAAATGAATACTTTTTTTTTCATTCAAAAAGAAAAAAAAAAGATTTTTAACAGTGATTTTTTTAAAACTTAAACTAGTTAAAAAATTAAAATTGATTTTTAAAAATAATAAGTATTTTGCATCAGTCTAAAATAAAATAAAATAAACTGTTTACAAATATTCTCACGAATATCTTTGAAAAGAAATCTTTAAAAAGCACAACAGATCTTCCCACTAAAGCATAGAAGACAAACTTTGTACATTACGGCATCATCGGCCTTTGCTCAGTCCGTAAGGATTTGTTCCGCGATCAAAACGTCTTGCGTTCAATCCCCCAGCGTGGTTTGAGGTAAATTATATAAAATAAATAAATTAAGTAATATAATACAGCAGCTTAAAATCACTCGGAAATTTCGTAGTCTGACGATTAGTCGATTCATTAATTAAAAAAATATATATATTAAATTATTATCATTAAAAAGCAAACTTTGTAACATAAAGTTGTCGCTTCTCCAAACGGAGTTTTTCCTTCCTTTATTTTTCACAAAGGAAAATCTACTAACGGAACGGTAAAAGTTCGGCTACTTTGCTTTCAGTAGTTTCACCGTGAATTCACAGATTTATTTTTAACAGTGTATGTTAATTAGTACAGATATTTTTTTGGACAGTTACACGGTCGTTCCTATCATTTTTCATCCCGGTATAGAAATAAATAATTGAAATTTCAAAATATATAAGGGAAAAATTTCGTAGAAATACACTTGTTTTTGTAATGAAAATAACACGTAAAATGAGTGTGAATTTTATGTCAATATTCTAGAACCCAAAATTAATAGTGATAATTTACACCTTCATTACAAGTTGATTCGGAAATAAGAATGAACAAAACAAAGATTCCCGACTCTCTATGGAAATATGTATTTTTAAATTGAAATTTTAATAATATATGGAAATTAACCTACTTTTTTTACAGAAATTATTTTCTAAAAGCTTCAAAAAAGAGAATGTATACTGTATACTTCAAAATAGTCATAAAACTACTTAAAATGCGTTACAAATATATAAATATATTACTTATATACTATGTCTCTGAGATCTATCGGGCTCACACGTGTCCATTTTTAAAGAAGAAAAGATGATTGACTAGATTGTCATAGGTACAACACTTTTAAATGATTTCCTAAACATTTTAACTTTTGTGACTTAAATATTACAAATGTTTGGAATAAAAACAAAACAAAATAGTACGCATGATCAAGCTACGTTTAGAGTATTGCTGTAAACTTGAGTGAAATTTTTTTGAAACACCTACTATAACAAACGAAATTGCTGTAATATTACATGAAAGAACATCGATAAAAACAACACCACTTTTGAGTAAAATTTCATTGAATACCAGAATTATTGAAGAATAACGGTTAAATTTAGAAATGATTATTTTAGCTTTGTCGAATTTTATCATAATATTTTCATTCTAATTTAATATGTATAAGATTGTATTTGACTTGTTAAACTTGATGACACAGAAATACTGTTTTAAAGTTTATTTAAATTTACTAGATGTCATACCAATACAGAAAAAACTTTTGTTTGATGTTCTGTGTTGAATGGGATCATGTAAATTCATGTTTCTTTCAATTCTGAAATTGAATCAATTTCATTACAAATAATTTTTTTCAATTTTGTTTGACGTTTAGTTATTATAATTACGTTATATTTTAGTAATAAATATCTCAATCTCATAAAATTGTGAAATATATATTTAAACGTTCTATAAATGAAAATGCTCAAACATAATTCAATTTTTGTGTGGGTTGTTTTGCTCGACTAACCAAACTATTAATGTGTCGAGTCATTCTCAGTGATCTGTTTAATTATACTAATTTTTTTCTACGTGTTTATCTGAACAAACTTCGAAAGCACGGTTTATTGTAAAATAGACAGTAATTTTAGATAAGTATGATGAATTATAATGAAGATTAGATGGTTATAATAATAACTGTTTTTCCAAAATTCATTTTATATAATTTAAAATTCTTTATAATATAGCTTTATAAAGAGTTTTATAAGTATAGCTTTTATAAGTTTTATTTAGTTATGATCTGATTTTAAAGATTATTCAAAATTAGCATTTTTTTTAATCTTTTTTTTGCTAATTAGTGCAATAAACCATGGAATATATTAAATAAAAAATAAAGTTTTAATTATTTAAATGCAAAAAAAAAAAAAAAAAAAAAAAAAAAAAAAAAAAAAAACATGAAATTTTATAAATGAATTTTACAACAACTACATTAAACTTGGTGCTATTAAATTTCCTAGAATCTTTCGTTTAATATATAATAGTAGACAAAATTCTGTTTAATGTATGATAAATTTTATGTTTAGTTTTTCATTACTCTTAATTTAAATTTTTTCTAAAATAATCATTTTAAGAAGAAGGATTTTAATTTATATATTTTATATATATTTTTTAAACTGTAAAAGCGAATAATAATCAGTTTTTTAAACTTTAAATATATGGGGATATTGATTTGTAAAAGTAAGTTTAATTAGAATGCATGGCTCGTTGATTGCATGTAACTATACACTTACATTAATCACACTGTTGTGCGAGCTTTTCCTCAGTGAATCGTAATTATGAAACTCTATGCAGATATTATGAGGATGTCTTTTGACAGTTATAGGAGCATTGGAGTCATTGTGTGTGTTTTCTTACTGAAGGATAGTTTAAAGATGAGAATGTCAAATTTCCTATTAGTAGACTCAGATGCGATTAAGGTATACATGATTACATCAGTGCTTTTAATTATAAAGTAAATGCATGTACAGATAGAGGTTAATCTGCTTTAAACAATAATGGTTCAAAAATTTATTTGATCCTTTGATTATGAGTCTAGGACATATGTGATCCCAGTGACTGTATATTTTTTAATTCTATTCAATCTATTTTTCAAAAAAAAAAAAAAAAAAAAAAAAACCTTTGCCACACACTTATAATATTATATTTTGAAATAAAATATACAACACAGATTTTTTTTTTTTTTTTTTTTTTTTTTGTAAATTTTAAATTGTGGTACGAATGAATATAGAAACAAACTGTTTTTCTAGCATATAATCAAATAATTTAGAAAGACTGAACTTAAAAAAAAGATCTATCCGTTTCAAACTTTTTTTGCATTTCTAATTAGGAAATTAATTAACCAAAACTGGAAATTAAAAAAATCGGACTTATCCTAAAAAATAGAAAATTTAAAATAGAATATGTAAAACAGTTATAAACTAATAATATATTTCATACCAAATATGCTTTTTTTTTTTGGGGGGGGGATGTTACATTAAATTTGATAAAAGAACATACCTTTATCATTTATTATTATTATTATTGTTGTTGTTGTTGTTACTGTTATTATTATTATTATTATTATTATTATTATTATTATTATTATTATGTTTATTATTATTACTAGTTTGTAATGTTCAAAAGTTTCTCTAATGACTTAATGAGCTATCAGTGGCAATTTACATCCCATTGGGATTGTTTTGTTATTGTATATTGAAGGATATATATTATACTATTGAAACATAATTAGAATTGTAACGAGACACATTTTTAAATTACTTTTGTTTACTGAGTTAAAATTTTGAAAATGTTTGTGAGGCTTAAAAATATTATGTGTAAACAACATCATCTGATAATACGCCTTATATTCCTTTTTAAATTTAAAATTTATTTAAAAAGTGGGATAATTTAAAATGTTTATAACTTGAAACATTATTTGTAGAATTTCGGTTTTTTTTAATTTCTTCTATGTATTCTGAAGTAAATAACTTTAAAATTTGATTCAGCACTTAAAAACATTAATTAAAAAATATTTAAAATATTTAAAGTAAAAATCAAAAAGAAAATATGTAGCATAAGAAATTTTTACTGTCAAAAGTATATATATATATATATATATATATATATATATATTTAATCTTTTAATCTTTTTGAGCAATAAACATTTAAGAGTTCTCAATTTACCAATTTAGATCGATTTATATGTAAGGGTTTATAATAAATTAAATAAGAGAAATGATGAAAAACCCTCCATAAAGAAAAAAAAACATTTTTTACAAAAAGTCGTTTCCTTTAACAATTATTACATAGAAAATAGATTTTCAATACAAACAAAAGCGAAAAAATAATATTTTTTGTTCCAATCAAGATAGAAATATGATTTAAACGTCATTTTTAAAAACAAAGAAAAATGTTAAATGTACTATTATAGAAATTACTGTACTAACTTGCATATTTTAGAGAAAACTTATTATAACGTTTCAATATTTTAACGTTGAATAAATTCGAATTAATTTGAAACTTAATTAAACATTACGTGTCTAAGTATTAAAATTGGCGTGTGTTTTTTGCACAATTTAAAGAATTCATCAAACACAGTGAAATTTTAAACTGTGCACTGTTAAGAATGTTGTCTTAGTTTGAACCAAATTTTGGTGCTTAATAGCTACCGCTGTACGATGTTGAAATCTTGAACCATTATTTGGAGCTGCTTTTAAAGCATAGTTCCAATAGTTGAAACGCGTTTGAAATAGGAAGCTCCAACATTTGTGTCAATCTAGAATATAATTTTTACCAGTGTATTTGGTAAAGCTTTTGACGAATTTTGCAGATTATACAAATTGCCTTACTATGCCAAAGTATGCAAATGTATGGGTGTTGCAATTCTGAAATTTTAAGTAAGGAAAAAGTAATCAATTTAAATAAAAAATATTATGAACGAATAGGGTTACTTTAATGATGATGTTTAATCATCAGGTATACATACAACATACGAGATGCAAAAATTTATTAAACAGATGATTTCGGATAAAACATTATTATGAATAGTTCATGCTGGATTGTTATTTTAAATCATAGACAAAAATATATATTTTAAGGTACTTTATTTTAATTATCGATGTATACATAAGTCAACGTAGAGAAGATTTAAATGTAACCATACAGTACTGGATTCATCCTTTGGGAGCAAATTGTTTCAGTATCTAAATGTGAAAAACAGTTCTTACAAAAATATGTATCTTATGTACATTGAATTATGTTTAAACATATTAATATGAAAACCACACAGTAAGAAAAAAAATACTCTCTAGAATATCAACAAAAGGATTTTATTTATTCCGTAACATACAAAATAATGAAATTTACTCGAGTTTTCTCTTTTCCTGTCTGACAAGCGAAAGGGAATATTACTTTTATGTATATGAAACAGATTCATAGCAAATAGTAAAAAGTTACCATATTGAGTATAGATTAAGATTAAAACAGTGACAACTGAAGTGGTTTGGCCACGTGAATCTTCTATGGCGTTTGTTTGAATGGGGAGTTTATGTCGACCATGATTTTTATAAAAATTCCATTAAAAATATTATATCCGATCAATGCTGATCAGATTTTGACTTGGAATGTCTGTTTTTTCTCTCATTTCCCTCCAAATTTTTTGGAAAGAGATAATTTCAATACGACAAAACAGATATGTTCTACATTCACACACACACACAAATATATATATTCTAATATATATATATATTATTTTTGCAAAAATAATATATTTATAGCTTAAAAAAAATAAAAATATATAAAGATGTTCCAATTAGATCTATGGGTAAAGTTTTTTAGGTACTTAATGTACCTAAAATGTATTATTTAAAATTTTAATACTCTTTATTCCAAATAGAATCAAACATACATTAATGTATATATATATATAATTTTTATTTTTAGAGGTTCATTTATAAAAGATACCTAATACTTCAGGAAGAATTCTTAATTGTTCGAAGTTAATAAATTTAAAAAAATGCTTTATATCAAAATTATGAAAACAGGCTTTATTAGTTTCATCCTGTCTTGAACGGGTTTTAACTCACGGATTAACAATTCCTAAGAGCTAATGTGCTCGCCGGTTGTATATGTACATATATTTGTCTGCTTTTATGTATACATATGTAAGTAAGAACGTAATTATATATGTTCGGATGTATGTACGTACGTAACGCGATAACTCATGATAGAAATATGCGATTTCGTTCAATATTTTTCAATGTTCATCTGTTAAAGGTGTTATGTCAAAGATGTCTGTCATTCTGATTAGTATTGGAGATTGATATTTTAAGTGTAAAGTGGGTTAACGACAGCTAATCACCAATTTCTTATTTAAATAAATGTTTTTTAATACATAATTAGTCGATTTGTGTTAATTTTTATACAGCTGTTTAATCTCATAAGGAGATTACCTGTTTCGATTCGTATGTCCATTGATTAACTATAAAAGGCTAAATGGGGATAATCCTACCTTAATTTCGATAAATGAGATTTTTAAGCAGAATTATTCAATTTACCTCAAATTTTATATCTCGGATAATTATGCTAAGAAACTGCTTTGATTAGACCAGGAGTTTCATTGGTTAAGAGTAAAATTGGAAAAGGGGAAAAAGTCTTCATGCAAAAATATCTATTTAGCTTTATTTTTTTCTAGATTCATTCTGATAAGCAGCTTTCCTGAATAGATTTGTATGCTCATTAGTTTAGTAGAAAGGGGGAGCTAATCCCTCTTAGCTTAGTTTTTGAGGGACATTGTTTTTAAAAATAAATGTACAGTATATAATTAATCTGAATATTATGTGTCTTCAATGATATCAGTTTAACAAGGCATTTTTTCTTTTTTATTCACATATTTAACAACTAATAATATTAACGATTGAAAGCTTCACTGTATTTTTAAAAATATTTTATAATTAACCTATTAAAGCGACTGTAATTTAATCTGCAAATATTTATGCTCGAATGAAAAGTAAAATAAATGAACTCCATGCATCACGTGTATAGTTTAATAACATTTCCAATGCAACGATGATATTAATATGGGAAATAATTTAATTAACTTGTTCAAAAATTGTTCACATACGCAAATTAGAACATCGCATTCCCTTAGTGAATCAGAATATTTACATAAAATGGGTATGTACTGTGCAACTTTATGGAAAACGCCAATTCTTGAAACCTTAAACCAATACCTTAACACATTTTTTGAAGTAAAACAATGAAATTCAGTAGGTGCTATGAACTTTGGTAATACTGTCATCTTTTGCAAGAAGTAAATTGTTTATTGAATAGGAAAATTGACGAATTTTGCATAAATATTTTTATTTCACGACTTTCCTCGTAGTTTTATTTGGATATATTTTACAGTAAGTCATATTAACGAAAGTAAAGAACAGATAGGATACAGAGAGAAAACAAAGCTATGTAGTATATAAACAATAATTAACTATTTCGGATAATGTTGAAATTCAAGTCTATAGAACTATGAATATGTGTATTGAATTAAAAACTACCACAAACACAACTGAAATAGACTGTTTATTTTAAATGTACTTCATTTAATTTGGCACTTAAAAAACATTGAATTATTAGGAATTTATAACATTACTGAACGTTAATGAATAGCATCTATGAATAGAAAAATTCTTAAAACTGATTAACAATGTCTTACAGTAATTACGTAATAGAATAAACAATAATTTAATTTCCTGTTTCATATGCGCAGAGAAATTTGCAGCGAGGAACACTTTTAAATTTTATCAATTGTGATATATATTTTAAATGTTATTTCAGGCCATAGAATATGTTAAATCGTAAAGGAACATTATTTTCATTCATTCAAACTATTTTGAATTTGAACTACCTACATACAGCTTATTTTTCACATAGAAATATATGAATACGAAAATTGTTGAATGAAATAAGAATAAATCTATTTCATGTACCATATATTATTTATTTTTTAAATTATTATTTTGTATTAATTTCTTTAGGAAAGACTTCCATAAAGGTCGTTCGCTTGAAATTATGCTATTAAATATGCTATGATTTTTTTTTTCTTACACTGCAGAATGAAATTATGAAGAAACATCGCATTTATTCAATCAAATTAAACTACTTACATTTAACTTAATTTACGCTTAGAAATCGATAAACACTTTGCCGTAATATTTTTAAAGTAATGTTAAAATTGAAAAATACTGCTTTTTTATACTTTTCACATTATAAAAATGAACTTTTACAATAATTTGCCAAAATGAGTTGTCACCTGATTTCCTGTTAGAAATGTATTCATTAACTGTGAATTTTATAGAATCCTTTTTCCTTAATTGATACTTTTTCATCCATTTATTCATCAATCGATTCGGAATTAATCTATATTAGATTCGAAAATTTTACAAGGCATACTACTGTAAATACTCGGCCCATCTCATTCCTCCAGAGTTCTTCCTTTTTTCACAACTCAAACTCTCTTTGAAATAGATTTGACCATATTGCTGACATCCAACGATACGTGACGAAGCTTTTGAACTGCATCCCAAAAGAAGAGATCTTGCGAATTTCCCAGAACATGTACTATAACAGATTCAAGCGGTGCATGGTTATGGAAAATGACTGTTTCGAAATATGCTATGATAATTTTCATTAATATTTCATCAATATTAATGTTACAGGACTATTCACTGAACTTTATTGTCAGAGGTAGTATATATATATGTATATATATATATATATATATATATATAGATAGATAGATAGATAGATAGTGTGTGTGTGTGTGTGTTCGGTGAATAGTCCTGTAACATTAATATAGATGAAATGTTAACGAAAATTATCATAGCATACTTAGAGATACATAAGAGTTTTTCTTAAAGGTTGACTCACTCATAAGCAAATTTCCACTGTTAGTAATTATTAACAGAAAGTATCATATGTAGTTTTCTGGTCATTTAATTTTATTGCCCTGATGAGGAATTAAATATTAGAACGAAATTATGAATGTAGATTTATTTACGTAATTTTTTATTTATACGTCTGATAAATTGTAACATATATCTTAATTTTTAAGTTCTGTATATCATACGTTAAACAATGCTCTGTTATGTTAGCACACATATATATGTATACCTTTTAAACTGACGTAAATAAGAGGAAAAAAATCATCTTAAAAAGGAAATGTATCAGTAATGTAAAATTATCTGAACAACAAATGAAAACATGATAATCTAGCAGCAGAAATCGGAAATTAAGGAAGTAACTTCAAATTTATATAATGAAACAGGAAATTATTCCTGTCTTTCTCTTACGTTTTGAAGTTAATTATATTTACCTTACGATAATGAGAATCGAAGAAAAGCCATTATTTTAATAGGTTTTAGATGCGTTGCGCAATAAATACGAATATGAGTTCGAATGTAAGTTATTTATTTTTTCATTTGTAACCTCATTATAGTAAAATATCTACGGAAGCACAAAAAAGTAAAAGTTCAATTTAAAAAGATTAATCCTAAATAGGTTTATTTTATTCTTTAAGAAATGTACAATCTAAATTTACAGTGTATTTAATGAATGAATTCTATAACTTTTTTATTTCAGGTTTTTATAAGAAATTTCTATTGTAGTAATACTTTCATAATTAGCATAACCGACGAAAGAATAATAAAACTATGCCATTAAACGTTAACATATATATTTTAGTTTTTTCTGAACTGTATTTCTTTAATTTCATCTGTATTTTTGAAAAAAAAAAACTTTCAAAATTTCTGTACTAAGTATTTTTTAGATTTACACATTCTAATTTTCAATAAAAACAGTGTCTGATGTTCAGGGTATTTTACTTACTTTCTAACACTAGAAAAATTAGTGTGCTTTTCGAAATTATGTAAATATAATTGGAAATGTATTTCAATTTTTAAATATTCATAATTAAATTAGGAGCTTAATAATAATAATAATATTTATTGTATTTCCAAACGAATTAATATAAAACAATAAATTTCATTTTCTCGAAATGAATTTTTAATTAGCTGAATCATTTTTGTGAAATGATCGTTTCAAATAAATGTAATTCGCAATAAATACTTCGTACATATTTTTCACTTTAATTAATTAATTATAAAAATTAGGAGCTTAATAATAATAATAATATTTATTGTATTTCCAAACGAATTAATATAAAACAATCAATTTCATTTTCTCGAAATGAATTTTTAATTAGCTGAAGCATTTTTGTAAAATGATCGTTTCAAATAAATGTAATTCGCAATAAATACTTCGTACATATTTTTCACTTTAATTAATTAATTATAAAAATATTTAAAATATAAAGCATACGTTATAAAGAATTATTAAATCACAATACATTAGTTTTAATTAAAGATATAAAACAGCATTAATAATATAAAATGGTAATTATGTTTTTTTTTTTTTTTTTTTTTTTTTTTTTTACAGATGACTACATTTAAACGTCTGTTATTCACAGTTATCTAGAGAACTATCAAAAGACTTTTAAAAAGATTTCTAAAAACAAGTAACTAAAAAAAAATATATATATATATATATTTAGATACTAGATTAATTTATGACACGATTTTTCAATCGTAAATTAATTATAAGGGATGTAAATTTTCTATGTGGGTTAATAAAGTCCGGGCCAGGATTCGAACCAGTGATGTATTGGCTGAAGCCGCCAATGCTCTTCCTACTAAGCCATCCCGGACACGAGCACTGGCAGACGATTTCACTCAAATAAACTCAACGATCATTTAATCTTGTCTGATGCAATGGATCAGCTCAACAGAATAAATCGAAGGTCAATGTATGGAAACTACAGAAAACGCTGCATAAGAAATTATACAAGATTAACTTATGGCACGATTTTTCAATCGCTAAATTAATTATAAGGGATGTAAATTTTCCAAGTGAGTGAAAAAAGACCGGGCCAGAATTCGAACCAGCTGTGTATTGGTAGTGTTCGGGTCCTGGATGGCTCAGTAGTAAGAGCTTTGACGGCTTCAGCCAATACATCCCTTGTTCGAATTCTGGCCCGTACCTTTTTCATCCACATGGAAAATTTACATCCCTTATGCATTTAGATAATTTATTCTATTTTTTTTATTTATAGATAATTTATTCTTATTGTACTAAACAATATTTTCAACCATACAATGCATAATTAAATGTACACAACTCAATAAAGATAAAGAAATCAAATTTATGGTTTATTTATAATTCAAACATCAAACACAGATCCGATGTAGAGTGATACTGTAATAATATATACGCAACCACAAGCATATATATATGTGTGTATATGCATTTGTATATAAATATATATATATATATATATGTGTGTGTGTGTGTGTGTGTGTGTGTGTGTGTGTGTGTGTGTGTGTGTGTGTGCGTGTACATATATATATGTGTGCGTGTTTATAATAGTAATGTATTTTAATATGATTAAAACAAATAACATCTCACGAAAAATAATCGATTGTTCTTTTATTAAAAGTTTTATTATGTAATTTATAATTTATCCTTTTTTTACATTTTACGTACGTAATTTGTTTTACATAAAGACCAAATGAATTAATCTATTGTAATTTACAGTCAAAAATGTTCTAGGATTTTTTTTGTATGTTTTTTGGTTTTAGAAAGTAGTTTTTCCAACTCCGGTTATTTGAATTGATTGCGAATGTATATCTTTCTTTTTTAATATATGTATATAATATGTTATAATATGAATTTCAGACTTACAAATAATATTTATTTCACATCCAATGCTAGTGATATATTTATTTGTTCTTTTGCAATTTTCCACAATAAATTTTCATTTTTTTAATTAAAAATAAACTAACCAAATAATATACATTTGAAAAGCAATATTTGATATTTTCAGAAGACATAAATGTATTTCTTATTTAAATAAATGCTTTTAATTAAGTTAAACGTAATAATAAATAAATGATTAGTCCTATAGTCCCTTTTAAATAGAACTTTTTATATTGTCGTTGTGAATAACTGCGTCCTTGGGACATTAGAATGAGAATATTTTCATACAATTATTATTGTATACTTATGTTGACATGAGGAAGCTTACTTCATAGTTCACTCAATTCAATAAATTTTCCTAGAAATGACAAATTTGCACTGAATTTAAATTATTTAAAACTTTTTAAATTTAAATTTCATAAAATAATTGCTTAGGTGATTTTATTATAAATGTGTGATAAATGCTTTTCATCCTTAAAATTTTTTCGTATTTCCTTCAGCTGTCACGAGTTATATTGTTTTGGCTCGAAAGGAATATTGATTTGATTTTTATCTTATGGTTAATTTTAAATATCTAGTATTGTAATCTTCCTAATAATATTCATACTTCTCTGAAAATTAAAATATTTATTATTTTCTATTTCCAAATTTGATTTTCATATCAATTTTTATCTTTTATAAAACTTGTATAACTTCTTAAATCTAAAATTGATAATTTCGTAGATTTATATTTAAAGAGAATTGTTTAACAAAGACTAAATAAACTCAATAAATCTTTATAACTGTTTTCTCCTTTTTTCGAATAAAGAATAACCATTCTATTTCGATGTTTATAATAAATTGAATAATATATCCCCCTCCCAAAAAAAGTTTTCATAAAACCCTTAAACAGCCAAAGTATACTTTCTGGTATTTTAAGCATTTAAATTAATTTCAGTCTATTGCAATTTAGGATTAAAATTGTTCCGATTGAAATATATATTTCAAATAAAAGTGTTATTACGTTCTCGGAAGCCATGACTCCTGCATTTTTTATAAGTTGAATAATGTAGCCCACTGTCCCCAAAAATTCTTTTTGACACTTTTTCACATTGTACTAAAAAAATTGGATTGATTTACTTCCAATACATTTTTTAAAATCACCAAATTTAGATTTATAAATTAAATTACATTCAGTTGTCAAAACTGATTATTGTTCAGATAACTGCGGATTTATTAAATGTATTATGATATAAATTAATAAAAGTTTATCCCTGCCACTAACGAAAGTTATTGTAAACGTTTATTTCTTTCACATTATTTTTTTAAATTCTTTAAAATCTAAATCTATAAATGAAAAAAAACTATCCTAATTTTATCGATTTATTTTAAAGAAAACGATTAACAAAGTCTAAATAAACTCAATAAATCTTTACATTTTTTTTTCGTTTAAAGAAAAAATTTAACTGCTTTCTTTTTAAGAAATTGAATAATACATTCCCTCAAATAAGTTTTTTCTAAAACCCTAAGCACCTAAAGTATACTTTCTGGTATTTCAAGCATTTAAGTTAATTTCGCTTTATTGTAATTTATGATTCAAATTGTTCCCAGTGGTAAGTATATTTTAAAGGAAATTGTTATTGCGTTCTAGGAACCATTGTAACATAAATTGATAGCACTTATTTGTTTCTATTAGAGAGCTATATATCACGATAGTATAATTTTGATTAATGTCCATTCACTTTTTGTGCATATTGCACTTAGGAAATTAAACTTAATTAGTTTTTTTTATATAAAGAATCTCTGACGTAAAGACAAATGCTAGTTTTAAAACTTGAATCATATGGTATTTATTATCCAAACTTCTTGTTTAAAATAGTGAGTATGTAAATATACCGAAAATTTTACTGTGCTATTTCTATTCATTATTATTGTGTACTTTCTGAAATAATTTTAAGTATATTTATGTAAATATAAAGTTAAGCAGTTTTATTTTTGTTTACGTTTTTGGAATACTTTCACTTTTAAAAATAAAAGGTATTCTTAGTTAAAAAATTTACAAGAAAGGGCCGTAAGTAAAATGTTTTTTTCCTATGTCTTCTTATTAAAAAAAAAATTAGAATTGTTTAATATAATAATAATGGACATTTGATGAAAAAATATTTTTTTGGAAAGAATATTTCGTGGAAAAGTTAAATAATATCATTCTTTATAATAAAGCGTTTTGTATTAAATAGAACGTGTAACGTAAACTTTCGATGGACGACATTTTACAAATGATATTCGCTATATTCTCCAAAATGCATTAGCACAATGGACTTTAAATTTAATATGTTTTTTTTTTTTTTTTTTTTTTTTTTTTTTTTTTTTTTTTTGCAAGAGAAATTCATTTAAATTTATGTTCATATAAACGAAACTGTGACTGACAAAACTTTTTTATTGAATCATTATAAACCGTGTAACAAGATGTAAACATCCAAGAATAAATTAGCTTCACTAAAAGGGAATCAATGAAAATGATTATCTGACTCGCTTATGAGTAGTTGAAAATAAACAAATGTTCCAAGTTCTTTCTCAAGTGTTGACTCGATAATGATCCAGACAAGAAAATAAACTACATGTACTTGAAAAAAATGAAATTGAAAAAAAAATAATAACAAGTTGATGTTACATTCTGCCATTGCAGAATTCAGTTTCGCCTCCGATTTTTTTTTTAAAAATCGATAGGGTTTTTTAGAAGGGCGACCCCGTTTAGAATGCAATGAACTAACTTCATTTTTGTTGTGTTTATCAATATAATAGCAAACAGAACGGCGTGAAATACCCAACTGATTAGCAGTTTCTCTCTGAGTCATTGGAATTGCGGAATAATAAAGAGATACAATTTGACGTGCTACTTCTTCATTGACTAGATTCATGAAAAAACAGATTTTTTCTTTAGTTTAAACGCTTTTTTATAGACGCTGAGAAAAAGGAAATGCATTTTAACAATAAAACGAGTGGAATCCCATCGAATTCGACGAATGAAATATTTAAAAGTCCCGATCGATTTGGGTTAAAAAAAAAGCAAAAGTAATTACATTATTGAATCAATATATAATAAATATATTTCCAAACTTAATGTCAAGTTTGCCAGTTACAATTCTGCATGCAAATATTCGCAGTTAAAATTATTCTTCAGTTAAAATTGTAATCTGAGTGCTGGCGAAATCCCGAAATTTTATTTTATATGCACTCACAGAAAAATAGTTTTATATATATATATATATATAAAAAAAAAAAAAAAAAAAAAAAAAAAAAACTAATTTTATTTTTATTGTGACATTATTTTCACTAACTGAAGTCATCTGAAAATAAAATCTCAATCTCAGTATTCATAATGAATAGAAACATTGAAATGTAATATCGTTATGAGTAAAAATGCGATGTTTTAAATAGTGACTTCATTTTCTCTTCAAATGTTTTTTAAAAGTTACTGTTATTTGTAATATGAAAAAGGCATCCGTAATAATATTGTAAATCCCATTTATCTGGTTGCTGAATGACATCATTTTCCTCATTTGAAATTTTTCTTTAGACATTATTTTTTATCATAAATTATTTTCTGTTATTTTATTTACATTTTTATTATTATTTCTCAGTAAATATATTTTTTTACCTCAATTAGTGCAGAATTATACGCAATCATTTTTTTGTGGTTAAATATTATGAAAACAATTGACTTTTTTCTTTTAAATGCAAGGACATGTTCACTGATGAAATAAAGCTTCTAACTCGTGGAAAGTGATAATGGAAAATAAATTTTTATTATCGAGAGAAAAGCTAAACTGAGTTGCCACCATTTTTAAGAAATATCGTAAAAAAGCATTTAAAATTAAAAATAAAATATAAAAATGGAAATAAATTAAAAAATAGCTAAAATGGGCACAACTACAAATAAATAGCTTTCATTTAAAAAAAATAATTATCAAAAAGTGGTTGAGTAGAAAATTCAGGACTGACGACACGACATTTTTTAGCTTGTCTGAAAGAAATAGCATCGGAGGCTAATAATAACAGTCTGAATAGATATATGATTGGATTGTCATTTTGAAAGCATCTCACAAGTTTAAAATATTATATGTATCCTATCTTATTACATCCAAATATATTATGGAATAATACATAATATGGTGTTATTAAACGCACATTTTAAGTAAAAAATATATTACCATATTAAATAAAACATAAATCCATATCAAATAAAACATAAAGCAATAGTGAATCATGCAGTATTTGTGTATCCTCTTCTCAATTATGAAACGATGCGTATAGTTGCAACAACCAAGTAACTATTAAAAAAAGGGAGTGGATGATTGAAAATTGCATTTTCGGGCTCATCAATGTTAGAAAAAGAGCTACAAGTTATTTCACCATGATTGTCAATTTAATATTTTAACATGTAAGAAAGTATGCTACGAAACTTTCTGAAGCCTGCAAAATAGCTCTTAAAACATAAATAAAAATGGACAAAAAAAATCAGCAGAAAAAGATTGTCAGGATAGATATGCGCTTGGATTATTATTCTAGATTACTCACAAGTTAGTATTTTTTTATGTTGCAATTCTTAATTCTATGTAATGTATTTTGGAGGGATGTATAACATTATGCTATTAAAAACATCTGTTCAGTAAAAATTTCATATTAAATTAAGCATAAGATATTGACATAGGATTTTCTAAACTATGAAACGATGCGAAAAATTTTAATAATCAAGTGTATTATATATATACAGTCGATCCTCTATATAACGAAATCCATCGTTCCAGAAAAAAATTCGTTATATAGAGAAATTCGATGTATAGAGTATGATGTTAAAAATAGTATTTAATGTGTAAATTTTGAACAAATATTATTTTTGATCTTTTTAATTAAGAATTTGAAATGTTTAAAAGTATATATTAACCTAACATTTTATTTCTTACTTATTTAAGCAGTTTCAAAAAAGAGAAAAGACATTTATTTGAAAGCTTAATGAAAATCAAATGAGGAAGACTTACATAAATTTCAGAGGAAGAAATCTGTAATTTTTTAAAATTACAATTGTTACGCTCTCAAAAAAAATTCTCAAATTTTAGCAAGGAATGAAAAATTGTTGTTGATATTTTCCTCCATTTGAAGGTCTCTCTTATGTGCTCTCATTGATTCCTCTCTTATATGTGTAACAATTCAATTGACTGTGTTTTGAGAAGGATGTTGAAAGGTGTGTGGGAGGTGATATGAACTTGTTAGATTTAAAGAATAAGGAAAGAAGTAATATTTATAAAAAAAAAAAACCTCTCCACTGAACGATAAATCAAAAATAAGTGATGGAAAATTGATTCCATATGATTTCGAAGCTTTTTTAAAACTGAATAAATTAAGATCAATTTATGAAAAAATTCGTTATATGGAGATAGATATTTCGCTATATAGAGTCTGTTTTTAATATAATCATGCGAAAAGGGGACCGTTCTTAATAAAAATTCGTTATATGGAGAAATTCGATGTATGGAGTTTCGTTATATAGAGGTTCGACTGTATATATATATATATATATATATATATATATATATATATATATATATATATACGAATAATCGAAATGTGTATTACACACTTCTCAATTTTAATCGGAGCAAATATTGCTATTTCTTTACTGAATGTTGAATTTATAATATTGCATGTAGGGAAGTGTTTTACTAAATATTCTCAGTAGTAGAAAATAAATGTGAAGACACTGTGGAAATTATGCTGTAAAATATCATTTAGAAAATATAGTCAGTATAGTTATATGCTTCGATTGACATTGTAGATAACTCACTGAAACTAGTTGAAAATAGCATTCAAACACTTTGAGGTGGGTAAAAGTAAGCTAATCCGTCCATTATAATGAATTAATAATATTGCGTTTATTAAAATATTATTAGTAGTAATTCAGTAGTAATAATTATTAGCAGTGTTTAGTAAAATGAGTAAATGAGTAAATGAGTAAATGAAATTTAGTAAAATAAATTTAGTAAATGAGTTCAGGACAACAAAGTAAAATCATTAGACATTTAAAAATAAGAAAGAATGAGTTTAAAAATTTATTTGAATAAATAGAATCAGGATGAATACAGAATTGTTTTACGTATGTATTTTGCAGATAAATGTGTTACAAATTGCATTCATTGCAACATTTACAGCTTTGAAAACTTTTCTAAATGTATATACAAACTGTGACTTAGTGCAATACTTGAGATTAAGATTCAAGCCCTGAACATAAAATATTAAAGAGTCGTGATTTTTTGGTTGTTTCTAAATTTTTTTGAGTATCAAATATTTATTGCCAAATATTTATTCTTAATATTCATTCAGCCATCCACACAAACTGCAGCTTATATTTACAATTTCCTCAGATATGTATATATTGTAATGAAAATGTGAATAAAATTATTTTTCGTCTTTTTATAACAAAAAAGTGATAATATTTTGAAAGTTTTAACAAAATCATAATAAATCAATGTTATGTATATATCGGGTGTCCCAAAAATGACTGATAGATTTTAAAATTCAATAACTTGCAAACGGTGACAGTTATTTAAATAAAAAATTGCAGGGGGGTTATGTATAATGTCAGGGTTTTTTTTACCGTAAATTTTTATTTTAGTTCGCATCTCAAACAATCGGTGGCGCTGACGGCGATTGAAGGCCATGTCGACGCTTCACTCAGAATTGATCACCTGGCCTTCAATCGCCGTCGACGCTACCTATTGTTTGAGATGCGAACTAAAATAAAAAATTGCGGTAAAAAACTCCTGACATTATACATAACCCCCTGCAAAATTTTTTTAAATAACTGTCACCAATTGCAAGTTATTGAATTAAAAAAAATTTTTTCGCCCCAGTTTGCTTTTAAAATGTAACTGTCAGCAACGGTTGTTATGGAAACGAAAAAATCCTTGTAAAAATCCGTTTTTTTCATGATTTTTTTTCATTGTTTTTTGTATTTAAACTGTTATATGTCAAGACAAACGATTCAACTTGGACCATGTCTTTTTCAATTGTTTATCTTTAATTTTGATTCAATCAATTTCAAAAAACTATTTATTTTCAAAAATATGATTTCTTATAAAGAGTTACATCATTTTAATATATATATGTTATTTAAATATTTTTCATTTTTATTCAAATTAGTATTTTAATAAATGCTGGGTCAAAATTGAAACATTTATTTCTGCTTATTTAAATGAAAAAAATAAATTCTATAAATATAATTTCGAAAAAAAAAATTATATATATATATATGTGTGTGTGTGTGTGTGTGTGTGTGAAGTTTTATTATGTTATATTGTTTACAAATAATATGATTAATCACAAGGGAAAAATACCAAATTTTATTTTAATAAATAAAAATCTTAAGAAAATGTGTCTTGGATCCCCTTAACACGTTCGCTGCCGCTTACGAAAAAGTGTGATGATAGTTAAAGCCGCATTGCAGAAGTGGGTTCTTCCCAGAAGCCAATTTATTTTTTATAACAAAGAATCAGCGAAAGATTTTCCCGCGCCAGCGCGTGACTGCCTATTGGACATCATCCCACATCACGCGCTGGCGCGAGAGTGGTCCCTTGACGTTGACGCCATATCACGCGCTGGAGCGTGATGGGCAGTGAATGTGTTAAGAAAGAACATACTGTAAAATGATACATCGAAACAATTTTGATAATCCAAACATAGAGAACATTACAGAATATAGCATTATAAAAACTTTCTCCGTCAAGAAACAGTATGTTGCAACGGAAAATAAGTTTCTTGCCCTTTGTGCGTATTGGAAATGGATAAAATTGTAATGTTGTTTTCTCTGTATTTTGTTTTAAATGCTCAAAAGTACGATTCTTTCAACATTATATATAAAAAAATTAATTACAACTATGAATGTAATCCTTGAGAGTATTAATCATTCATCAATGTATTGAAAATTCATTACATAAAAGCTATAAAATTATATTATCTTAAATATTGCTTATATTGCAGTGAAACTTGGAGCTAAGTGAACGGAATAACAAAAAAGTTCAAAACACTTTAAGGATTAAAAATCTTAAGTGTCTTAAATAAGAAAACTCGCAGGTATCTCTGTTCTTATGCTAGTTATAATATGTTGAACGTATCAGATATAATTTTTTACACAATCCCAGGAGGTAGATCACTGGCATAAGAATTGGCTCATGTCAATATTCCCTGATAAGGGCAGTAAAACTTTCTGAATCTATATATCATCAGTATAAATAATATGTCTTAATTGTTTTATGAATTATCAAATATCAAATTGTGACTTTTTATAGTCATCCAGTATGAATTATTTAACACGTGTTTCTCATAAAATTTATATGTACGTATTGTGCTGACAACTGGGAAGACTAAAAAAAGATTATGTTTATGCACTACATAACGTTTGCTTGATTAGTATGTATAATTGCTAAATACCATATATTTCAGTAATGACAAAAATCTATGTCTAACTGCACTGCAAAAAAAGTTCAAGAGGTTAAAATAAATTCAAGTAAATTGTATTGAAGTAAATTCAAGAGGTTACTAAAACTTTTTTAGTAAATTTGTATTCCACAGCATTATTTAGTAACCATTACAAACTTTATTTTTGCAAGTGAAACAAACATTTTTTTTGTAAACTGAACAAAAGAATTTTTTGTATAACTAACTTAAAACTGTTTAGTATGAGCCAACAAGCAAATTTTAGTAATAGCTCCATATCTTTTTTTAGTAACCGTTACGTGTGCCGGAAGGGCAGGAGCTTCCTTCGAGCTGCATCCAGAGGTGTAAAAAGACAGACTTCTGAAGCGGAAGATTTTCGGCGAAGTCGCAATAGATGGCAGCACCAAACATTGCTACCTGTTCTATTCTCACATGTTTATAAAGGGGAGGGAAAGCCTAGAGATCATTACCCATTTTAACTGCTACAATAGGATTTTCATTTTCCCTTTATTTAACGAGTACTTACATTGAGTACATTCCATGCATATTTGGTGGCGTCCAGCATCGAACCCAAGTACTTTCAGCCTGGAGTTCGGTGCTATGACCACTAGGCTATCACGGCCACACCAAGCGAGTTTTGGTAATAGCTTTTAAAAGTGTAAAAATATTAACTCTATTCGTTGCTAGCTTTTTTCTAGTAATTCTTACAGATTTCTTGTAACCGAGTAAGATTACTAAAAATTTTTTAGTAATCACAAAGATCACTAACATTTTTTTAGTAATCGACCCTTTTTTTTACAGGGTGTGAAAGAATCGGTGAAAGAATTTTAAGAATGAAAGAAAATTTGATCAAGTAAAAGCGTTAATCACACAAAAGATAATGTTCGTGTAAAATTAAAATCATAATATTTGACAAAAAAAAAAAAAAAAGTTGGTATTCAGTTCTTATTGCATCGCATTACAGTATTCAGTATTTACTTTTCATTAAGGTTCTTAAATTTTATAATGCATTTTACTAAGTATATCTAATTACTTATTAACACTGACATTTGACACACGTATTCTATTTACTATATTGATATTAATAATGTGTAATGACAAGTCTATGTTATTCTGCCGTACGTTTAAACATTTCAAATGGGAATAGTTGTTGCGTGCCAGAGTGCTTGCTTAGTACACACTCAGTGGAATGCGCTTTTGATGCTTATAATATGAATTGTAATCGAAATCAATATATGAGTTCTCTCAGCTCATATAAGTACATTAAACATTGTGAATTCAATTTACCTGATTAGCAAGTTCAATTAAATTGTTCAATAATATTCCGATTATATTATTTTAATCCCTTTTTACCAGATTGAACAAATTTTGCATAGCAGAATATGTATTTAAGTGTGGATAGACGGAACTTAAGAAGAAAATATTATTTGAGTTTGTGCCTGTATTTTCATATATGTATATATATATATATATTATGTCCGTTTAGTACAATAAACCGTGAATTAGAAAAGACTATGAATCTACATACAAAAAGAAGAAATAATTCTCTAAGTTTTACTAACTAATTAAATAAATATATAAACGATCAAATTAAAAAATATCCTCAGTTACAATCAATAATTCAATTGTTCGTGTTTGTTTTGATTGGCACCATATCAATTGATCGTCGTTGGAAATGCAGTAGACATAAATCTCCAATCATTATGATTTTTACTTTGAAACAGTAATCAACTGTCATACAAAAACGTGACTTTTGTTACTCTTTTGTTTTAATCAAACTAGCACTGAACTGATTTGAAAAACTATAATTAATTTTAATGGAGGGGTGAGGGGAAGTTTTTCTACACTTGAATAAATAATTTTCCGGTTTCAGAAAGAATAAAAGACCAAAATGAAGATAGATCCCGGGTTTGGGCTTAACCCACTGCATCTCTAGTGTGTACATTGTTTGTGCATAATTAGTTTTCAAGTTTTTTTTGTATTTATCTATTGACATTTGTTTTGTGTTATCGTTTTTTTTTCATAAACTTTTCGCAATAATAATAAAAAAAGTTTTCAAGTGGGAAAGTGTAAAACAATCAGTATTTTATCTTCATGTGCAATGGAGATTTAATTAAATTTAAATTAAATTATTTTTTGAAGAATATTTGTTTTGGCTTAACTGACACAACATTAGTGGCTAAAAATATTTGTCAGCTTCTAGGATATTATTAAATATTCATTTTCGAATTAAATAAGAATTTATTAAGTATTACTATTTTTGTTTCAGAAGAGTTTAAATACAATGAATCTAAATAAACACAATTTTAAATTAAGAAAAAAACTCATATTCATATGTAAGATATATGAAACTAATTAAATTGCTTTTTTAACTACAAAAAATTGCTTAAAAAAATTCTTGGGAAATAAAAGAGAAAAGTGTCATGAGAAAATTCAATCGTCAAGAGAAAATTCAAGTGTCAAGAGAAAATTCAATCGTCAAGAGAAAATTCAAGTGTCAAGAGAAAATTCAATTTACCTGATTAGCAAGTTCAATTAAATTGTTCAATAATATTCTGATTATTTTATTTTAATCCCTTTTTACCAGATTGAACAAATTTTGCATAGCAGAATATGTATTTAAGTGTGGATACACGGAACTTATGAAGACACTGATAAAAATGTAGATACTGAGCGCTAGTAGTTGTTAATTAATTATATTAATTAAACATACATAATTTTGTATTTTATCACTTAAGATGATGTTCTTGTACAGTGAAGTAATTTGACAAGGTGTATTAGACTAAAAAAAAACTCATTTTAATGATGCTTTTAATTATAGCAAATAAATATATGGATTTGTTTCGGGAGTACCTCAGATTCAACCCCAATTTGATATCAGTTTTGACATAATAAATATGAATACATGGCAAATAAAAAAAAAAATAATAAAAATTTAAAACAGCATTCAGTACGTTCGACTAACCAGTTTTTAAGTTTACTAAAGTATTTTTGTCCACAAAATTTATGTAAAAATAAAGATTTTTTGTACGGTTTCTAAATCATATCTATGCGGAAATTATGAAAGGTTTACATGATAAAACGTATGTATTTTTTAAATTTCGAATTATTTTTTCTGTAGAATTCCATTAAATTTTATTAAATAAGCACAATTTAATACATAGAATCTTTTAAAGAAATTTCAGTATATATCAGCTGAAATACAAATAAGCTATATGAACAGGAAACAACTTGCGATATAACACTTCAAAATTGCTTTACATATGTTGGAAAATTTTCTGAGAGATGTCATATCATTATTATTTATTATAAAACTTTTAAATTTAGAATGGCGTCATGAAAATGCATATATATTTAATAAATTATTGAATATTATGCTTGTAGAAAATTCGAAAAATGGGAGTAAATAAATTGCATAGTTATGCTATGATATTTTATACACGCATAACAATTTTAATCTGTACAAACGAATGCAGTTATATTCGAATCAAGCATCTATTATTGATGCAATGATTTATTTTTAATTACTTGTTCGACAGCAGTTTCGTTGGATAACTTTGAGAATCGGTAAGTCAAAATATTTCGAGAAAGAAAAACTGATTTAAATGTTTAATGCATTGTTATTCAAGTTATTTATACTTGGAACTTACATGGTAAATGATTGAATTTGTGCCACATAATTTCCTATGAGAAAATTTAAACAATTGTAATAAAGAAATTTTAGCAATTAAATAATAATACAGAAAATATTAAATCTATTAGCTTTTTAAATCGCAAGACTTCATGTATTTCACTTATTAATAATACACGAGACATAGGTTGGGTCGTTTAATAGGCCCCAGGCCCAACATTCGTTCTTTTCAGTGTCTTTAATCTGTCATACTTTGCTTAAAAGTGCGTTTGGTAGATTTAAAAAAAAAAAAATTCCGTTCCTCTGAAGAATCAGAACATTCAGGACATAGGTAGCGGTCACAGACGAAATGCGGCCGTTCTAGATGCGGTTATTGATTATGATTCTTATTAAAATGAGCCAAAACATACTCAATGTTATTTATTCTTACTTTTTGTGACACCTCTTTCAGGTAACACAAATTGTTTACAGTAAAATAAATAATAATAATAATAAAATTGTTCGTAAATGAAAGTTTTACAAAAAAAAGTAATAATAATAATAATTAGAGCGTAACAAAAACACTAGTCGCAAATATAATTCATTCTTTCGTTAAGAGCTTATGTTATTTTTGAAGTTCTTTATTCTAATAAAATGATTTAAGGGTGTATTCGAGTAAACGCTTTTCCACCTTCAACAGCTCGAAATTTTCCGATACAATTTCAGACACATTTTTAAAAGTAGACTAGTCGTTGGGGGGCCACCGTAATACTTACCCATCATGGATATGTATATGAAAATAAAACATGTGAAAACTATTTATACAATGCATTGCAATTCATAAACAAAATTTAAATATTGTTAATATACATAGTAATACTATATTAAAGAACCGCTGATTACCAATTTCGACAAATTATATAAAACGCCAAACTGCTCAAGTAGTACCGTACTGCGTAAAAGAAACATCCTTATAACTCCAAAAATAATAATTCTATTAACTAACAATTAACTGCGTCGGATTAAGCTTCTCATTTCCAATTAAAATATACCTTGAATTGAAATTTAAATGAAATACAGGGTCATGAAAAATCGAAGAATGTGGAAAACAGGATTACAGATATCTCGGCAACTAATAATTCGATTGACTGCGTTCTATATGCAAAATGTGTGTTATTTTATTGCCTTTTACGTCCATTCCTTAGAACAAAAAAATTCGAAAATTTTTATGTACCTTTCATCAGAACGAATTTTTCGAGAGTCCGAAAAAAATAGCTCCGGATAATCAAAGTTGCTGATATTAAATAGGCTTCGTTCCATTCCTACGTACTAACTACATACAAAATTTCAAGTCTCTATCTCAATTTGTTTGGGAGATAGAGCGTTTACAGACAGACAGACGGACGGCAAATTTTTTTTCTAAAAATATGTTTTTCGGAATCTCCACTATATAAAACGTGTAAATCCGTCAAAAACGTTTTTTCGATTTTCAAAACGATTGCAAGACTTACCCTATACTACGTATGATGGGTAAGTAAAAAAGGAAACTTGCTGAGGTGATTCTTGAAGGAACGTATGAGGTGCCGCGGGATGTCTTTTTACGCTCAATTTATTAGAATTTGAGTTATAAACAATTACCTTATCAGTATGACCCTTTTTTTCGTTCCCAGATCTCCCGCTATGGAAAAATCGTTTCGAAATACCGTTTTTGATTGCTTTTTTCGCAATATTTTCTGCATTTATCAAAGATTCGACAGTCACGGCACCATGTGTACTTTCCAAATAAGAGATTTTGAAAGTTTGGTGTATTTGAGAGCAAAAATGAATTAAAAAATAAATAGGAAAATAAGCAGTTTGAATCGAAATACACCCTTAATGTGTAATGCGTGATTTTTTTAAACATTCATCCATATTGCATAAAAAATATGATTTTTCTTTTTAATCAGATGTAGTTTCCCCCCCCCCCTAAAAAAAACTAAGGTATATATTGTTACAGCGTATATAGGGTTTTTTAGATCTTAGGGTTAGACAACTTCAAACTCTTGTCTTTTAGAAAAGTAGAAAATAATTTATTTGGAGATCTTCAGAACAACAGTGTCTTCGAAACTCACAAATATTACTAGATATTCAAAAATAATTGTTAAAATCTATCGTACAAGTGCAGATATAGGTTTCAGAGACTCTTTATACAATGTCTCAACACTAAATCACATTCAAAACATCGTAAATAAAACTCAAGCAAACTTGCTTAACAGTCGCCTTGTTCAATCAATGACTGACTGGTAAATAATAACAACAACAGCTCGTATTGCTCTCCTTATATAGGCTCGCAGCATGCACGGGAAATTTCCACAGGCTTCTCGAATATTCCAGAAAACTACGGAATAACATTCAATGTATCATCATACCTAAGGGGGGTTACCATCGCCAACAATCGCCAAGTTTGTCCCCAACTTGGCGATATATCGCCAAATTTGGCGACCAAAATTAGTCGCCAAAAGTGACGCCAACTTGACGATATCTTTACTATTTCGCCAATCTGCCGTAGACATACACTGAAAAATATTAGACAAGTTTGCTTGATAACAGAGACAGTGTAACAAAAATTAATATTAGTAAAGGAATGGAGCTTAATAAGATTATTTACATTATTTTACAGTACAAACACCAACTATTTACAAAATTCGTAACACTTGGCGTCACATTCCTGTGTCCACATAAATTTTTGATTGACTTCTGTTAATTTATGAAGTGGTCTTGCAATCATCGAGAAGCCTTTGGCGAATTTCCGGTATTAGGTGCATAATCCTAGAAAACTCCGAAGCTGGTGAATATCTCCTGGACGACTCCAATTTTTCACAGCCAATATCTTCTCCGGATCAGTCCTAACTCCTTCCGCCGAAATGATATGTCCAAGGTATGCGACTTCATTGCGAAATAAGCTGCACTTCGAAGGGCTTAACTTCAAATTAGCTTCCTTCAATTTTTGTAGCACCCGCCTGAGTTTGGTCAGATGTTCATCAAAAGATTTTCCTATGATTATGATATCATCTAAATAAACAAGACATGGTTCATATGACAGTCCCCGGAGAACCGTTTCCATAAGCGGTTCGAAAGTTGCAGGTGTGTTACATAGACCAAAAGGCATTACCTTGAACTGCCATAATCCTTGTCCCGTTGTAAAGGCAGTCTTCTCGCGGTCGTCCGGATGGATCTCTACCTGCCAGTAACCACTCTTTAGATCCAGAGTCGAGAACCAAGTGTAGCCCGCAAGGGTGTCGAGAGTGTCGTCGATCCTTAGTAGAGGGTAACTATCCTTTTTAGTGATGTCATTCAGTCGGCGGTAGTCTACACAAAATCTTGTAGAACCATCCTTCTTTCTTACTAATACAATGGGAGACGCCCATGGACTTTTCGATGGTTCGATGATGTCATTTACTTCCATATCCTTAATTAAATTTTGCACCTCTTCTTGCTTGGCAAAAGGTAATCGTCTAGGGTATTGTTTAATAGGTTCGTCCAAAGTCTTCAGATGTTTGGGAGAATAAACTTTGGAATTCCCTAATTAAATTTTCCGCAGTGTCCATCTGTTTTGGATCTAAGTCTGTATTTTGTAACAAATCTTTGACTAAATTATCTGAAGATTTCTCAGAGTGACTGGAATTTTGACTTATGCACGTCACAGGAGCACATGATGCTATCACCTCTCCTTTCTTGATAGTCCTCGTCTTATCACTGATGTTAGCAATTCTGACTGGAATGGTCTTTTTCGAGAGGTCTACTACAGAAGAAGCCACCAATACTCCTGCTTGTGTACTATTGTCTTCTGGATAATCTATATGGCCAAATCGATAATCAGTTTCGTATTTAATTACAGCTGGAACTAAAAATTCTGTTCTTGGATCTAGATTGATGTCTTCTTTGGCTATTAATGTTTGTTTACATTCAATTTCGTTATTTAATCCAAAAAGACTTATTTATTCAAATTTTGAGAGCATTTTGTTATTTTTGAAATCAAGTTTGAAGCCAAACTTCTTCAGAAAATCTAGCCCGATTAAGCAAGGATCTGTTATGTCAGCCACATATGCCGTATGATAATATTTCGTTCCTCCAAAGTTGATGGTTAAATTGGCCTTTCCATGTATGACTATCTTGTCGCCCGTCACAGTTTGCAGTGTAACGCAGGGTGGAGTCCAGATGAGTTTACATTTCAATTTTCGAGCCAAATCTTCTCGTATTATTGTTACATTGGCTCCTGTATCCACAATCATACGGCATTGAATCTCGTTAATAAATCCTATCACATATAACTCATTATCACCCCCACTCATTTTCGATATCTGGAGGATCTTCAGGTGGCCCTTTTTACCCTCTGGCAACTTTGAATTCATCTCATGTTCGTGGATTTTGGGGCAGTTTCTTCGGAGGTGTCCAATATCACCGCATCCCCACTACGTGAGATTCCGTCGTCTTGAACTTTTCCTTCCATATTTTAAGGCTTCAAGCTCTTGATTTATTTTCCTAATTTCTTTCAAGACATCGATTTCAGTGTCTGAGCTTTTGTTCACCGATGCCCCTCGGACTGAATGTCGATCTCTTCGGCTGGCTTGTGTAGCTTCCTAGAACTTTAAGGCATATAGTAATGCAGCCTTTAAATCCTGTAAATCTGCCATTCGTACCGCTCGCTGCACTTCGGGATCTTTTATTCCGTCTACAAAGTATTGCAGTGAGAGCATTTCCCGTACATTTGTTGGGCAGTCGATGAATGCTAAATTTGCCAGCCTTTCTATTTCTGAGGCAAACTCTTGAAGGGTTTCATTCGATTTTTGATGGCGGCTCTTCATTTGTATTCTCGCATAATCTTTGAAGAATTTTTCGCCGAATCTCATTTCAAGTGCACAACTTAGAGTCTCAAAATTGAGTTGCGTCATATCGGGCAATGTTTGCAGCACGTCGGCGGCTTCTCCTCTCAAAGATGCTGCCAGTTGACAAGCTTTCACTTCGTCACTCCATTTGTTCGCTTCGGCTACAATGGTGAATTGGGTCTTGTAAACTTGCCAGGAACTCTTTCCGTCGTATGTCGACAGCTTGATGTGCACGGGAGAAGCAGGCGGATTCCTAAGTTCTTCATATTTACCACTGGACGCTGAAAGCTTCTTCTCAAGATCTTGTACTCGTCTATTTAGCTTTTCATCTACTTCAACTATTTTCTTTTTCATTTTCTCCTCAACATTATTAACTTCATTCTGAATTTTCTCTTCTACTTCCTCTATTTTCTCTTCTACAGAGTCTATTCTTCTCTCTACCGACGAGAATTTTTCTTCTAAAATTTTCTTCTCTTCTTCTAGGCCTTTATTAATCTTTTCAGTCAATTCTTCTTGGCATTTACCAATTTTATTTGTCAACTGTTCCATTCTTTCTTCGTTTTTAGTCATCTTTTTCGCCAACTCTTCTTGGCCTTTATTCATCTTTTCAGTCACTTTTTCTTGGCATTTGTCAATTTCATTTGTCAACTGTAACATCCTTTCTTCGTTTTTATTCATTTTATCAGATAACTCTTCTTGGCCTTTATTCATTTTATCCGCCAAATCTTCTTGGCCTTTATCGATTTTATTTGATAACTCTTCTTGGACTTTGTCGATTTTATTGGTCAGCTCTGTCCTTAATCCGTTAATAGCTTTCAACAACTCACTCAGATGCTTTTCTTTTGCTCTTGTTTTCGCCATAAGATCTCGAATTCTGACACCAAATGTTTCAGCGTATATAGGGTTCTTTTGATCTTATGGTTAGACAACTTCAAACTCTTGTCTTTTAGAAAAGTAGAAAATAATTTATTTGTAGATCTTCAGAACAACAGAGTCTTCGAAACTCACAAATATTACTAGATATTCAAAAATAATTGTTCAAATCTATCGTACAAATGCAGATATAGGTTCCAGAGACTCTTTATACAATGTCTCAACACTAAATCACATTCAAAACATCGTAAATAAAACTCAAGCAAACTTGCTTAACAGTCGCAACATACCTTGTTCACTCAATGACTGACTGGTAAATAATAACAACAACAGCTCGTATTGCTCTCCTTATATAGGCTCGCAGCATGCACGGGAAATTTCCACAGGCTTCTCGAATATTCCAGAAAACCACGGAATAACATTCAATGTATCAGCATACCTAAGGGGGGTTACCATAGAGAGGGAAGGGTTACCATTGCCAACAATCGCCAAGTTTGTCGCCAACTTGGCGATGTATCGCCAAATTTGGCGACCAAAATTAGTCGCCAAAAGTGACGCCAATTTGGCGATATCTTTAATATTTCGCCAATCTGCCGTAGACATACACTGAAAAATATTAGACAAGTTTGCCTGATAACAGATACAATGTGACAAAAATTAATATTAGTAAAGGAATGGAGCTTAATAAGATTATTTACATTATTTTACAGTACAAACACCAACTATTTACAAAATTCGTAACAATATTATTGATTCTCCTTAATATAGTACATTTATTCAGTAAATAATATTTAATACATACTAAACATTTAAAGAACCTTTTGTGTTTATTTCTGCCTTTTAATTAGCAATCTGATTTACTAACAAAGGATGTGCGATATGATTCTACATAATTATGTTATGCAAGTTGGGTGCAATTCTCAAAGAAATTAGCTATCAAGATTTTTAACAAATAAAGGTTACATTAAAGTAGCAACATATATTTAGAATATACCATCTATTAAATGAGAGCGCGTTCATATTAAAAAAGGTTATAAAAGAAGCTTTTAAGGAAGAACATATTATTTGATTTTGCTTTCGTTGTTGAATTCAAATGTATACTAATTCAAAACTGGTTTTAAAAATAAATATGCTTAGGATTATTTTGGAAAAATAATACGGGTTTTTAAATTAAAAAAAATGTGACTTTTAATAAAATAGAGAGCCAACAAACCCTAGTAGGAAGTACGAATTTCCAGTTCGTTGTCAATTTTTACTCTGATATTGAATATATATTTCTATAGTTTGCTCCAATGGTAGGTTTTTAACAAGTTATGGTTCTAATTTCGCCTTCGAGTATTTAAGCAATTTAAGGCTAAATAAATCAATAAATAAACTACAGTGACAATGAAAAAAATCTGGTGTACTATATGTATTTTTACTACAATCATTTTTTTACTATATTCATTAGTAATGTTTTCTGTTTAGGTGCGTTCTTAATTAAGTAAATACGTAGCCCCAATAGTTGTCGTTCAGTCCGTCCGTCTGTCCGTCCGTCCGCATATAACAACGCAAAAACTATCCAACCGAATCGTTTGAAATTTAAAATATATAATTATTACATAATTTTGTCGAGTCATTTCAAATTTTATGAAAATCGGATGCATAGATCAATTACAGGGACAATCAAAATTATTCCATTACATTACGGTTAATGGGGAAAAAGTTTCAAATGCATTTCAATCGTTCGAAATTTCAAATACATAATTAATACATAATTTGTCGAGTCATTTCAAATATTATCAAAATCGGGTGCATAATTTAATTTCAGGTGCAATCGAAAGTATTACGTTACATTACGGTCAATGGGGAAAATGTTTCAAATGAATTTTAATGATGTTACACTCATTCGAACATAATAAAATTTATATGCATGAATAAAGTACATATCATAATATACATTTTGCATAATCTGCGGGGTAAAGAACAGTTGTCATCGATTTACAAAGCCACTCAAAAGTATTCCATTACATAACGGTATAGGGAGAACATTGTTTGGTGCGCATTTTAATTGTAATTAACTATTTACAATTTTATGAGATTGATATATGACAGTGATATTTTTAAAAATTCGTTATCGCACGAACGCACCTCATTTGCTACGCTTCATGGTGAATTTCCAACTCTTTATTTAAAATGCTGTAGTTGATATTGACAGTATATCACGTTTGAAAAATTCTCAGGCCTAGCTGAAGGTTCTCTTGATCTTTTTGAACCGATTTTTTGTTTTGATGTGCTGCCATGTTGTGAACCGGCCTTGCCTTTTTTAAGCCATAGATACTTTGATCACATGCTTGTATATAAAAATTACAGGAAAATTGTGTTCTAATAAGGCCAAAACACGAGAATGTTGAAGAGTTGTAATCTTTTTTTATGTCGATAATGTGTACCAGAAAAAATTCTTTTGTAGAAAAATATTTTTAAAAATCCCTCTTTTCAATATTTACCAGAATTAGAAATAATAAAAGGAGAGCTCTAAATTGTATGAAGATTCAATGGCCATCCCACCACGCAACCAACGCGTGAGAGAAATTCTTATATATTTTTCCTAATTAAAATTGTAAAAAAAATATTTTTTTTCTGGCATTGCAAAATATCTACCTAGCATTGTCGTTTCGAAAAATACTTTAGTTTTAAAGGGAATGATAGACTAAGTATCAGCATGCCTGTTTACGTTACTACACATCCGTAATTCTTTCCCAGTTCTATCAAATCTCTATTCATTTCTGGTTGTTAAAATAAGAAACAAGTTGGTTTGCGAAATAAACGCTCAGGGTACAGCATTAAGCTGAGCAACTGTCCATCACATATGGTAGATCGCACCTCAAGCCCTCGATAAAGGAATAAGTATTGGACATTGTACGCCAAGATCCTAAATGGACCACATGCACTGAGGTTTTTATTAATCTTATTATTTCTCTTTGCTGTATTTGCAAATAATGGATCTTCAATTATAAAACGTAGTACATGTATATGTTTATATGTATGCCTGATTGCTGCTATTTTCAGAAGACAGCAATTAAACCATAGTTACAAATTTAGGTGAGCGAATTTCCGGATGTCTTAAATAATACTCCCAAGACTAAATTTTCAAATCCCACTTTCTTATTATTTATTGCAATTCAGGACTTTTTTTTTCACGTTTCGCAAAGATATTTCCATAGCGATGAAATTAATTCGGTTTTATTCGTCAAACTTATACGTTGTCCTCTTTAAAAAATGTGTACTCAGATATGCACAGACTTTTTTTTTTCAAATTTTATGTGTTTTAGTGTTTAATTCTTTTGGTGTCATTTAGTAATTTTTTGTGTTTGTGACAATTATGACAAAGTATAGTGTTTTAATGCAATATAATACGTTTTCTTCTCTTGAATGGTTAACTTTATACGAATAATTAATTTTAAAACTACGCTATTTACAAAAATAAATATAAATTATAATGGAAAAAATAAATATCGGTAATAAAAAAATAGCGACTTTTTTTTTTTTTATCAGACTAAGCACAATGTCAAGTTTGAACTTTGAATAAGTGTATTGTTTTAGCTATGCTGTAAAAATAAAAGAATATTACTTCGATGAATTTATATTTTTTAAATGCAGGGCGAAACATAAATAAACAATGCTTTTATTGTCAGTATCGAATAAAATTTATCGTCAATAGATTAGGACAGCAATAAAAAAATAGCTATACAGATTAGTAAAAATTTTCATTATTTAGGCTTCATATCTCTTTGAACTTTTATAATATAACCATTCATATTTTTCTCGTGTATGCAGCTATACTCGAATGAAAAAAAAAATAAAATGTCTTATTTTTCCTTTAGGAGCAATTGCCTTAAAATTACCGTTAATAATGTTAATTAAGTTATAAAATAACTTAAAATCGGATATTTATAAAACTTCTGGGAGTTTTTTAAGATTTTGGTATAAGTTAAAAAATATATCAGAATTTGATTACTTACGTTTTCAGATGAATCAAAATATGTTATGCTCTATATGAACATTACTGTAAATACATTACTTGAAAATGTCTAATTAAGCATTTCAGTAATGGACGGATACCCCTCTTAGAGTTTTAAAAATAGCTGAAATTTTAAAAATGGCTGTATTTATTTTATTTGTTTCTTTAATACAACTAATATATTTTACTTTCTAACATGATACGTGAAATTTATTTTTCATTATTGGCATTTTTTAATGTTTTTCACAAATATGAAAACTATTTAATCTGCTTTAAATTATTTCTTATTTTCCATTGACAAAAAATCTTAAACACACAAACAATGTACACCCCATTTTCTTTGCGTTATCTACCCGCAGCGGAACTCATTTCGTGAAGTCATTAGTTAACAAAATTGATAACTAACAAAACAAAGCTTGTCATTAAATTTCAAACTTGTGTTCAGAAAAATGCATCAAAATATTTTACAGAAATATAAGCATATTTTAATTTTAATTAGAGTCCTGTTCGGTATATTTTGGAAAGTGGGAAAGCTATTAAGTTGAAATTTTATACTTATTTGAAGTGATACATACAGATTAATATTTAGTTTTAAAGCTGAATAAAATATATTTAAAAATAATTTTTTCACTTATGAAGAATATATATAAATAAAAAGCATTTTCAATATTTAGTCAATGTAGAATTGTATGTAAACGCGAAATTTTCATTCAATTTTTGTTCCAAGTTTTGTATGGATACTGAAATTACACTGACAGGAAATTCTTCGGTAGCAGTACTATCTTATAGTAGATCTCTGATTAAATAAGACAAAATGTCGCGCTTTTGCATTATATTAATTTTTACATAAAGAAAGCTAGATTTTTACATGAAAAGCAATGGTATTCGTATGAAGCATTTATTTCAATATGAACAATAATTGTATTTAAATATTTATGAAATATGTCATTTTATAAATTATTTAAATAATTGAAAGATATAATTTAACACAATTATGTTTTCCTATAATACATACTATTCTTTTTTTAAATTATGGTTAATTTATTACAATTCTTCATCCATAGAATTAAAATTTTATATATATAAATACATATACAAATTTGTTGTTAATAATTTTGAGCGGAAAATAGATATTTGTATATTGTTATTTTAATTTCTAAGTTCACGGTTGCATTACTTAGTGGTTCATATTTGAACACAAACATGGAATTAAAAATAATTTTATATGTTTACATTATTACATGGTTTTCTCAATTTTGAGTACATCTGAATCGAAGCTATTTTCTGTAAGTTATATGTTTAAAATTGAGCACATTTTTCTCATATTTGCGAATCCTTTTTTCATGATTCAGGGCTGTTAAATATATTATAATTGTTTCATTAAACACAATAACTACTGAAAACAATTTTTATAAATGCTTTAACTGTTTTCCAAAATGTTAACTTATTTGTCTTATAAAAATAATTTTTGTAAATAAGATTTCAGAAAGCACTGGAATGTGTTTCGTAATCTGTGCTTGATGTATTTTTTGTATTTATTGCATATTTTTAAAAATGTAGTTTATTTTTATTTTCACAGTAAGAGTTTTATTGTATTAAAAAATATATAATTAATTAATCACATACTGCTATAAATATCATAAGTTATCATAAAGTTAATCACTGTCATTTATTATCGTTTGTTATTCTTTTATTATTTGTAAGAAAATATGAACGTTAAAACTTCAGGGTGACTTTCAGCCGTTTTATAGTTTTACCCAGATTTCATTGTTATGATTCATAATGCTTAAAACCAAATATATTTATTTTAAAGCCACGTGTAATGCAAAATTACATAAAATTCGTACCTAAAAAATACTTAATTACAAAAGTTTCAAATAGTTGCAAATAGTTGCAGATGAAATTGATTTTTATATCTATGTGCACCTCTAATTACAGGAAAAAAACTCCGGCCCACGCCAGCCGGCCGGATTTTTGGCAGATTTTTTAAAATTTATCACATGCTATTAAATTTTCTAATAATTTTTATATTGACTCAGAAAATTAATAAATAACTATTATAACTATAAAAGACAAAGTATCTGCAGTGTTGTAAAGAATCCATGCTATCATAATGTATATATATATATATATATATATATATATATACATATAATAAAACAGTAGGACCCGGTGTGTCTGTACATTGAAGATAATTGACAAAAATGGAGTCAGGGCGATAAAAGAAAACCAATGAAACACAAAAAAAAAAATTTTGAATTTTTTGTCTGTCTGTCTGTCTGTCTGTCTGTCTGTCTGTTTGTTCGAGGTTATCTTTGTAACTACTGAATGGATTTTTATGCGGTTTTCACTAATGAAGAATGCACACTCCCGGGCAGTGTATAGGCTTTGTTTCATCAAAATCGGACAACAGACAAAAAAGTAACAAAAAGAAACAAAAGAAACTATTAGGTGCGCTGCTCACGTTTTTTAGTACATAACGTTTTTTAGTACATATAAAATCCAATAGATGTCACTGTGCGATTTTAAAACGCGCTATCGTTATGTTTTCGCCAGTCTACTTAAGTATGAGAAAGTTTCAAGCTGGCTGTCGTTCCATGTGGTTTAGTCGGTAGAACGTCAGTGCGCCATACTGATGGCCCGGGTTCGATTCCCAGCATGGAATTTTTTTTCACTATGTTGGCATTAACGCCTATAAGCAATTAAAAGAATTTGAAATATTGTATTCAAGGCGAATTTTCTCTCTGGGAAAATTTCCTTGCATTAATATGTCAGTGTAATTTTTTTTTCGATTTAATTTTTTTTTCGAAACTTTGTTTTTCTTAAAAAATTACAGTAAATATTTGATATTTCCCAACGTTTTTTGAATGATCGACTTGCTTTTTTTTTTTTTTAATGTATGTCTGAACCTTATCTAACTACTTCTTCAAGATTTCTTTAGATAAACCGACCAGCGTAGCGGGCGAAGGCCGCTAGTATATATATATAATAAGTGTGCTTTCAGACAAAAATATCAATGGCAATTACAACTGCATCGATAGCCATTCATAAAATGTTAAAAGAAAGTTATGTTTTTGAGCTAATTTTTGATAGTGTGTTGTAGATTTAGGTTGCGGTCACTTCACCTTATTTCCCTTCAATGCATTAGGTGTTATTTAAAATGTTTAAAACTGCAAGTCGATTTTTAGACTTTTTCCCGATAAATTTACAAAATCGCATTCGGTGTTCCGTTCCACGATACAGAAAATAAGCCCTTTCGGATAAAAGATCCGTTATGTAAGGAAACCAGAACCTTAACTGGAATTAGGTATTGTATGTTTGGAGCACCTCCAGTAGAATTTGAGTCTATTGACATAGAGTGTTCTGAAACTGGAACGCTCAATTTCTGTTTCTGAAAACAGTTATTGTGTATTTCCATATATAAGCCGAAAATTTTGGGGCATTTTTTAGATCGAAAATAGGAGGCAGCTTATATATGTGCATAAGAAATTTTCAAAAATTTATATTATTAAAGAAAGAAAGCTATTAAATGTAAAAAACTTACTTACAAATATCTTAAATATTAGAAAAATACTTAAAAATTTCTATAAAATAAATTCATTCTTTTACAATGAAAAAAATTATCAATCCTCATTGATTATCCAGATCATTAGCATAAATTTCTAGTAATTCTTTAAAATAAGTTTTTTTTTCATTGGTACAGCAATGTGAATATCTATAGTATCTAATTCAGCATAATCACAATCGATGTCTTTTTAAAAAAGGCCAGCATCGCCATCTCATTCCGTCGTATTACTAATGCAATTTTTTTGAAAGCTCAAAAAAATTTATGCGGTAATCGAAGTCAAAATTAGGGCATTTATTTTTTAACGAGCAAGTTATAGCAGTAGAAACGAGGCTCCATTAAGCAGATTTAGCAGCGCATCCTGAACAAAATATGAACGGTCAATAATTTCGGAGAGCACATTTTTTTTCTATTATCTATATACAAAAAAGTACTAACTTTTCGTTTGATCAATTTGTCCACTTATTTTTCTAACATCAGCTTATATTCGGGTATGTAATTTTGCACATTTTTTAACCGAAAAGTTGTATACTCGGAATAGTCTGTTTTTTTACAACAATAGGTCCCTGAATGGTCCGTGAGAATCTCCACCAAAACATAATATCAGTATCACCGGCCTATGTTTGAACTTCTGTTTAAGGAAGAGCAATTGCTCACCTACAAAATGGTTACCCTCACCAATTATTTGACGTATGGAAGAATGAGGTGTAATTAATCTAACCTGGCAAGTCTCTCCCAATTATCCATTGTTCGGTCATAATGTTTCCGTGCTAGTACATGAATATTTGGCGATGATGTTTGCTCGAAAGAGGCACATGAGTGGGGCGTTTGCTGCCCTAAACTGTGCAGCTAAAATGCAGCTAACAAGGAAGGTCTCCATACGGGCATACTCAGAAAAATCTGAAAAAATTACAGAATGTTCTTCTCATATAGTTATATATGTTTATAAAAAAATTTCAGCGGAACCTCCTTATAACGTCCGTAAAAAAATAATAAAAATTTCGTTTATTTGGCGATTTATCTAAGGTTGGCGAAAAAACGAAATTTTGAAAAATACACTTTTACGCTTCGAATACTTTTTAAAGAAAAAACTTTCTATGTTCAATTTATTTAAATAAGTTTAGTTTAAGTAATTTTAGTTTTGCATTTTTACTTTACTTTAAGTGTAATTTTGTCATATACGTTTATATGTACTTATAACAAAATGAAATTAATATATTTTATCATTTAAAACACAATTCAAATTGATTAAAATTGTTCCAAATTGAAAAATACACTGTTAAAAATCTGCTGCATTTTGTTGCAGCGCACTCCCTTGCTTGTATAGAAAACGGTTACTTGGCCGTGAAATGGAGCTTTCTCATTGGTTGGAATAGAGATATTATATACAAGCGGTGGAGTGCGTTACAACAAAATGCAGCAGATTTTTAACAGTGTATGACACGGCCAATTCACCCTGCTATGGAGCATTCTCATTGGTCAGAAGAGAGATATTTTATAAAAGTAGTGGAGTGACGTTGCAGTAAATGCTGCAGATTTTTAACAGTGAAGTCAATTAAAATCAATTTTCAGATTCGTTAAAATCGTCTGCTTTTGGCGAGGAAATGCACTGCTCGCCAAATCCCGCGTCGCTTTCAGCTTTTCACGTCAATTATTCCAAACTATTTTATTTTTTTACACATCTAATAATGTAATTCCGCCGCTAATTTTCACTGATCCTTTATTACCTACATGAGTAGTTTAATTCGTATTTTTTTCAAAAAATTCTGAGTATGCCCCCAATGGAGACCTTCCTTGTAAGTCAGCTAAACAGCGCAAGCTAAATCAATTCTTCTTGCACTTGCATTGTATTGCAATGTAAGTTTATTCAATCATTGAGGCCTATTAGAACCTCCAAAGTATTTTTTATAGTACGCATATGCACATCGCGATGGCGTCTACCGATGGTTCTACTGGCATTCTCTACTTTGCATAAGTACAAAACTTGAAATGTCACAAAAAATAGCAATTCTTGCAATTCTGGAGAAACTCGTTCTGAGCCAATGGGGGACTGAATTCAACTGTGTGTCAAAGTCCATTAGATCAGCAATTTTTCCAATCTCATGCTGAAGAAAACGCGAAAATGGTTCTTTAGACTCCCTAGTAGCATTTAAATAGCAACCTACTAGATTATGTGCCTTTCATGTTGTCAAGGCGAGTTCATTCTAAATGTGAGGGTGGTCATAATGTTTTGGATCATTTGTGTATATAAATACACAAACAGGCTTTGTCCACTGCGCTAGTATTTTTATTATTTTTCTTTTCAAACACCATCAAATCGTACACTGTATGGCTAAAGGTGATCGGCGACGTTTATTTAAATATCTAGAAAAATACGTAAGCAATTATCACGAAACTTCACTCGTGTAAACAGAATAGTACAGTTCATATATTTCCGTGAAAATTTGTTTTCGAAACCCCATTATTAGATAATATGGTCCAGAGTTCATATCTAAAGTAAGAAAGCTTTTCGTCTACGCTCATTCCATCCCATTGCTCAATTATGATTTTTACAATAGAGAAAGATGAGGATGATGTCTTTATTTACCTCTTTTCTTTCTCACATTATTTCAAAACTTGAAGCTACAAAATACGAATAATTTAAAGATAAATGATAATAATTTAAAGACAATATGAATAATTTTGTGTAATTAATTCTGATTCGTTTAGAAGATGTGCAAAGTATTTCGTTTAATAATGCCAAAATAATTGATGCGATAACCAAGTACTTAGATTAAACAAGATATTTTAGAACAGCACTAATTAAATTAGTTTAATTTATAAGTAGTTAATTTATATAGTAGTTACATGAGTCTGAGATTAAACAACAAATATCCAATGGCTTGATGAAGTTATAGATTAATTTTCACCTCTTTAAATTTTTTTTTAATTCAATCATGCAATCTATCTATCTATATATCTATCTATCTATCTCTCTATATATGTATGTATAAGTAATGATTGTATTAAACATGTGCTTTTTATTTAACTTTTCCTATCCACTACACTTTTTCCGACATACTAGACTGTATTGAAATGTTTTAAATAATTTTGTGTTTTAATTAGGAAAACTTCCCTACAACACAATTTCGTATATTCCTCTTTTTGTAGATTATCAACAGCATTCTGAACTCATTTCTCTAAGTCATTATGATGAAAAAAAACTAGTAAAGAAAATTAATCTTTATTTGAGTTTTGACCCTTTTTTAAAAATGTTATATAAAGGAATTTAGGAAAATAAAAATTTATGTTCATTTAATTGAACAATAATAAAATTCGTATTAATAAGGAAAATGCAAAATATATATAACTCTTTTTTAGCACTTTCCAACAAAGTTGATCAGATTGCCATGGAATTTTAGGACGGTATTGACGTTTACCCTAGCACGAATCCTAATTAAAATGAAGTTTCTACCATGATTAGTTTATCTACAGGGAGAATCAAAAATTCCCCATTACATTACGGCCTATGGGGAGAAATCGTTTGAAAGGAATTTTAAAGATGTTATACCATGTCAAACATATTAAAATTTATATGCTTTTACAAGGTGCATTAATATATGCATTCTATAAAATATAAGGTGAAAATGTAGCTTTTATTCATTTGCAGGGCTACACAAAAGAATTCGATTAGATAATAGTAAAAGGGGGAATTGTGTGTGACATATTTTAAATATATTAAACAGTTTTATGTATAATAAAACTGATGTATGTCAGTGAGGCTTAGTATAAATTATATGATGCTGCCTTCCCTAATATAAAGTACATGGTATTTACAGGGACACACAAAAGATTTCAAATAGTGCATTCTTTCCGAAGTACTGTATATGTATCCCATGATAGCTGATGGATGGATGAAATGCATTTTAATTATGATATACGTCTTTATGTTTCACTAAATTTATGCATATTATATGGTGTGTATAAATGCTATAGTTAATATACAGGGTTACCCAAAAGAGCCAACGTTACTGAATATGAGCATAAATAACTATAAGGTGATTTTCAAATGAATTATGTATTTTTACGCTGAACTGCATTAAATTTACTGAGAATTGTTTGTAGAATATAGATAAAATGATAAACAGGGCCACGCAAAAATTGGATACATGGACGCTTATGAAAGATAATTTCTGAGAATGTAATTTTAGTAGTTTTAAGAATGTTTTAATTTAAAATAAATTTTAGCTTAATACTAACGTGTAATAAAGAAACAAGGTAAACTACAGGGATGAACAAAAGTATTCAAGTATGTTTCCATCGATTAGTATAAATTTCTGAAAGAGAAATTTCAACATGCTATACATTTTCTTACTAAACTAAATTTTCTCACTATCTAGCATATAGTACACCAACCGACAAATCAAATACAGTGCTGTTCAAAAGTTTTGGAGTACAGACTTGACTATATACAGTAACCTTTTTTTTTCTAAATGACGAAGTTTTGTTAAAGATATCATGAAGTGATGGAAAGTGCTTCATAATCTATGCTTAACGCATGATTTTTCGTACTTGTTGTTCTTTTTCAATGGAATAGTAAAAAAACATGTAAACTAGTTATAAATATGCGTTATTATAATAAGTGCAAAATAATATATATTTTTTTAAATAGAAATTGAAAACACATAAAATATTTAATAAGTCAAAGAAATTAAAAGTTATATAATAAATTTCCTATAAGTTAACGTTTATAATATTTTTAACTTTAATTACATTTTTAATAATTACAAAGCATTCCATTTAAATTTTTGAAATAATTAAATCAAACAATGGAATTACATTATATATTGATATATAATCAGGGCTGTATTAGTTTAACAGTACGATTGCTTGTTGAACACTTTCAAACAGACATGAAAAGTGTTAACGGTTTGTCTGTTTGTTTATCTTCTGTATATTTATCCACTAATTATCGTACATATTCTCGTATTTCTATGTATTTGATATAGTTATTGAGTCTATTGTAGTTTTTTTTAATAGTACATATAATTAGCTTATAGCTTGAAATGTTACTTATCTGGGACACGCTTTAAAATTGCTTTATATGATGTTTTGAGAGTAAGAATCGTCTGCCATAGTTTAAAATGTTACTATAATATTTCTATTATGATGAAATACATTCTGAAGTAGCATATGCTTTCATTTGCGTACGATGTGTATTGTATTTACAGTTCGGATATATTGTTTACATATATGGACAATCAAACTTATTTAGTTACATTACAGCCAATGCAAAAAAAGTTTCAAGTTCATTTTAATGATATTATGCTCTTTAGGGCATCGAATTTTAAAAGTCAATTATATCATAAAATTTATCAAGTATATACTAAAATATATATTTTGTACAATCTATTGTACAAAGAATATTTGTTGTTAATTTACAGAGCCGCGCAAACGTATTCTATTACATAATGATACATATTTTAAAAAAAGTTTGGTGCTCGTTTTAATTATATTAATTTAATGCATAATTTATGAAATGTATATACGTTTCTGAAGTTTATAACAAGTTACAACACTGTATAATAGAAAGTAGATAACATTTACAGGAGCATACAAAAGATTTCGGCTACTACACTCTATTTAAAATACTGTATAATTTACACTAAGATCTGATTTATAAATATATATACATTAACTTCGTTATAGTACGAACGTCATTTGTTACGATTGACTTGTAATTTACGACTTGTTCATATTGTTTTCCTATGTATCATATTTTGCTTTTAAAACGGTAGCGTTCCATTAAAGTGGGGGGAGAGTGTTTCACAATCTAAGCTCTCTCTAATTTCACTTTATTATACATGTTCTTAATTTAAAAAACGGCTGACTTTCGCAATAAGAACACCATCCCGTCCTCTGTGTGACACATGACAGTAGAAGTAGAAGTCAGTATTGTACCAGAAATTTTCTGAAATAAAAAATAAAAAACATAAAATTTAATGAATCATTTACACATATTTCTTAAATCATGCTTGAATAACAGAAATATACTTTCACAAATATGCATCAAGCCATACATTTTACTTTTTTCCTAACATTATTTTAAATTTATATTAACATAAATCCTTCAGTGCCAGATATACAAAAGAAATATTAAATAACCATTAAAATATTTAATTTAATTAGCAAAAATTTGCTAACATACAAACAATGCATGACCCACTTTCTGCAAATTATTTCTTTACCAAGAGTTAAAAGCGTTTCAAGAAGTCATTAGCTATCAAGTTTCATAATAATGAAAAGAAATCTAACCTAAAATGTATGGCTAATTTTTATAACAGGGACACAAATTGGAACTTATGAAAATAAAAATTAATTTTCATATTAATTAAAGTCCTATTAATAGATATTTCAGAAAGTGTTAAAGACTCATAGTTTTTTTATTGTTATTATTATTATTTTTGATGTGTAGTAAAATATAAAAATTGGAATATAATTTTAAGTTTAAATAGAACTGTTTCATCGAGTTCTTTTTAATTTAATGACTTTTAGTAGAATAGCGCAATCATGTCAAAGTAATTAAAATTTGAATAAAACTGTTTATATTGTTTTTATTTACAAAAAATATTCCTGTTATTTATAATTAAATTTTATAAATAATTATATATATTCCGCTTTATACTCTAAAACAGACGTAAAATTTACAATGGAATTGTAAATATATGTTGTTATCTAGCAGAGCAACTAGATGTTATCCGGGTCGATATACATCTAGATATGTGAACAAAATTGGGCTAAAACAGGCTGATCATTATCAGAATATTAATAATATATATTCCAAAACGAAAAAGTAAGAATTTATATTATAAATAAACATATTGCTTATAAGAAGTTGTTGTATTAATAAATTCATTTAAAATACATTAAGATTTTTTAAGAACTCTTTTTAATCGAGTCATCTCCAGCATGTAAATAGAAAATAAAATAAAAAAAAGCATGTAAATAGAAGGTATTTTTTTTTCTATTTACATGCTATAGATGACTCGATTAAAAAGAGTTGAAAAATGCAAATAAAAATTCTTAATGTATTTTAAATGTATTTATTAATACAACAACATCTTATAAGCAAAATGCTTATTTATAATGTAAATTCTTACTTTCTCGTTGTGGAATATATGTTTTCAATATTACGATATAGTTATTAATGAACGTAATCAAGGCCTCCTAGTGTTATATTTCAGATTGAAAGGCTGATCATTGTTTCGGCTTTCAAAGAACAGAAACAAAATCTAAAACTTTCGATTGGTCTATATATTTTCTTAAGCCAATTAACTACGACGAAGAATATGAAGTATCTTATAAGTAAATTATTTGTTTAATACACAAGCGTAGAATACATTTTCAAAAATTAACTTTAAAAATAAAATAAAAAATATTTTATTTTATTTTATTTTATTTTATGCTTCGGTGTCATGCTCTTTAAAAAGTAATCAATTTTATTGTTTACAATTGAAACATACATTATAAAATTTATTAATTTATTATTGTTGTATTAAATGTAGACATTACTCAATTATTTCATAGACACTGGTTACATTAAAATCACTTTATTAAAAGAATAACTCATTAGCAGATCACTGCCGCATTATCGTCTGCACACATCTCAAACACAACTTTAGAATAAAAAACGAAAAAACAATTCACTTCGATTCAGTTTCTGGACATTGAGATTTCAATTACAGGTGGCGCGGTACATCTGGGTATATGGAACAATTATCGCAGAATATCTAATTTGTTTACATTCAAGACTCCTAATGAATATTTATGAGTAAGTATTTTTCTGATGGTCATTTCATATAGTTTTGCTTTTATGTCGGTTTTAGAACCTTTAATGATGATTTATTAGTGATTTCATTAGTTTGTGATTTCTTGTTATAAAATTATGATATATATATTCATTTAGATATTATTAGAATACATTTACTAGTTTTATATATTCTAAATGTTAGTAAAATGAAAATTTATACATATTTAAAATAATTTATTCCTTACGTAATGTGTTTTATGATATTGGAATTGTAGTAATTGCAGTTGAGTTTGACATTGTATTATTTTTATTATTATTATTTTATAATATGCGTCTTTAAGAAAATGTTAGTCCTGGCAAAATATTAACGCAGAGAACATATAACATTTTATGGATTTGAAGCTACAGATAGACTTTTCAAATAACTGCTATTTCCAAGAAACTAAATAAACACACACAAAGAATGCTATATATGTGTGTGTGTGTTAGGGCATACCAAAAAAACCAAATTTTCTCATTTTTGCGGTAGTGCGAAAAGTTGTGAATTTCTGTCATTAAAAAGTTTGCGGAATCTTAAAACAGTGGGTGGATATCTTCTGTTACATCAATAGGCAGAAGATTTTGAAATTTGGGCAAAAAGGGATAAAAATACTAAAATTAATAAATGATAATTGATTTTGTTGATGAATTTGGGGCGGTGCTTAAAACTTTCTATGTTTTGCAAAAACAACCAATAATAATAATAATAATAACATTATGAATATCGATTAATATCTTCTGACGCCTGACTGACATCCAATTTTCGAAATGTTAACGTATGTTGGTACTTTTTGCATAACTATTTACTGATTGCATAGATCAGTTACATAGATTACATAATCCAGACAGACTATTTTGGCATTCTGCCAAAAAACCTTATTTTCGTGCCAAGAGAAAAGACAATTAAATCACTTGATGCTCGCTTTCGTCTAGATAAGCACAGAATTCATGCGCTAAATGTCTATTCTTTTTATTTAGAAAAAATATGTTTGTTATATTTAACGCATGTATTTCAACAATTATGGCTTCCGCCTCTCCCATCCGGGGATTTACATGTGACACCTCAATGACCAAACTTAGTAGACGCCATAATAAACACCCACGGACTGTTCGTATTGCTTCAGGCTATTGATGTAATACCACTATCCTTAGAGACATGTAATTTTAGAAAATGCCTGTAATAAAAAAAAAGAATTCTTGACCTCGCAAAAAAGTTCTATAGAAATCTGTATGACCACCCCACTGAAATACTAGCTGATGTACCCTATGATACTTTCGAGCCAGAGTGCACAAAAAGACCCAAACTCTCCATTATTATGTACGTCAATGCCCCCGAGTTCTTCACTCTTCTCTATTTTCTTTATTTTCTTTGACTTTTAATTATTTATTTGTACTTTTTTATATATAAAGAAAACTGTTATTTATGACAATTTGAATTGTTACCAAGTAACAAAAGCAAAAAAAAAAAAAAAAAAAAAAAAAAAAATGCATAATATTGAAATGTTGTATTTTTTTATAATATGCAATAACATTTTGTACTTCCCTTGCTGACCTGCCCTTAAGAGCTTTGTGCGACAGTTTTCGTTAACTTGGCTTACAACTCTTTAAACTTTTTGAACTTCTTTTTAATTGTTTTTTTTCTTCTTCAACATGTTATTATATTTAAATTGTTAAAAATTGTTATTTAATATTAAATTTACTTAGTATCACTATTTAAAAATAATTGAATGTATTAAAATTTCATATTGATCAAACCTTTCTACGTAATTTTATACTACAGTTAGAATATTCCTCCCAATGGTTCATTAAGAGCCCACAATAGTCACAGAAAAATTACTCAAAAAGACCCGGATGACCATGTAAAGTCTATGGGAGCGTTCTTTTCGAATATCTCGCTCCAATTTTAATATTTTTGCATGATTTTTTTGCACAAGATAGCTGAATTCGATCCACAACCGGGCTAGTTTTTACTTTTTCGATTTTGGTTATATATTTTTTATAATACGATAGTTTCAGTTTCAGAACCGGTTTAAACCGGTTTCGAAAGTTAAAGTAATTTTTTAAAGAAAATCTGAAACAAAAATTGAAAAAGTAAAAACTAGCCAGGTTGTGGATTGCCCTCAGCTATCTTGTGCAAAAAAAATCATGCAAAAATATTAAAATTTGAGCGAGATATTCGAAAAGAACGCTCCCATAGACTTTACATGATCATCCGGGTCTTTTTGTGTACTTTTTCTGTGACTATTGTGGGCTCTTAAATGTAAGACATTCATCAAAAGACTGGGCGTAATTGGGACAAAGTGACAACACTATTGACTCTCACAACAAAGTGACTCAAAGTGACAACACTATTGAGCACTGTTAAGCACTTCCATCATCACTGCTTAGCTTTCTTAAGTATGATAGTCGTTTTCAAAAGAATCAAGTTTGTCATTCCATTTCTGTCTAAAAGTGCAGAAGAGTTTTTATAAAATTTTATGAAAGTGGTTATTAGCCATATCATTTATATATTTCCCTTCATCATTTATATCATGTTATTAATAATTAATTAAAACTAACATATTTTCCGCGTGTTAAACCAATGTCAAACCCTTGTAATGTCAATAGTCATGCGAAGTTCATTTTCTTTAAGAGTTATTATCGAATTTAAAAAAAATGTTTAATTCAGCTATGCCAGACCTACTGATGACATCGGCTGGAAAATTAATTACAGTCGGCTCTCATTAATTCGAAATCGGATAAATTGAATCTTCGCTTAATTCGAATTAAACATGAAGTACCGAAATTTTCAATGGCAGAATAACATTAAAATTTTCCATTTATTCGAGCTCATTTTCTCTTGACTTCGTTTAATTATAACTAACAAGATTTCGATTTTTCATTTACCCTTGCTTTTTCTCGGACTCCAGATTCTTGAAATAACTTTCTTTTATTCATTTTTGTCAGAATTGTTCTGAACAAGGATACATATAGTTCCATGCATTTCATATCCGCTTTTGTATGCCCCATCTGTCCATTAATTACACCTCTCCTCCACCCCATCTTCTTTTGTGCTTGTTCCTGAACCCTTAATTAATTTATGTATTTCTATCTTTTAATTTACTATTAAGTCATATTCTAATGACAATAGCCGAAATATATTTCGAAAATACTATAATATTAATTTTTTCGTAATAGTATCCTTTTAAACATTTCCTTTTATACTTTCCATAATTCGAACATTTCTTGTGGTCCCGTCGAGTTCGAATTAAAGAGAGCTGACAGTAATTCTTCATTTGGCCCTAATGTATGATAACATGGAGGTCTGAGAACAAGAAAACAAAATTGTAAACGTACGAGTAAATTGCTAAAATCAGGTTGCTATGTGTTTTTCACCAAAATATGACTTGGTACACTGATTGTGTTGCAACATACTATTTTAGTTTTAACCATTTCTGGAATTTCATCCGTGAACTCTTTGAGGTGATTGTCTGTGCTGCAGCCTCCCGGTCTATAATGTTGAGGATATCAATGAACTAGCTACTTCTGTACATATTTCCCAAAGCTATTAAAGATATTGAACTATAAATGAAAGTTTATCTTCTACAGACCCCTGAATATATTTTATTTTTATTTATTTTTTAATTTCAATAATATATTAATTTTAATAAATTTGATAACTAAGAAAGACGGAATGCGAAAAAAATTAAATTATATTTTTTGTACATAAAATTTTATGACACATAGATACACAAATAATGCAGTTTATAAAAAAAATCTTCGGATTTTGTAATTTTATTTTACATTGCAAAAACATTGAAGCGTATAAATCATACATATATATTATATTTTTTTAAATATTAATGGACTCTGCAAATGATATCTTAACGCAAAGTAAAATGAATTACGTTTATGATTTTTGTAGATTTCGCATATTTCTGCTGCAAGCCATTTTTCTACAACTTTCAAATAAAGTTGAAAAGTGCTTATGCTTTAGGTCTGTCTGCCCGTCTGTTCGCCAGGCCATCTGGTTGTCTGTTCACGGTCGAAATCCGGTAAATATACTAGGATTGTCAAGCAATCAATAAAGTTTACTTAGCGTCAACAACGCATTTTTTGCAGTGCATATGAAGTTTGTATGATTTATGGTTCATTTACAGGGACACGCAAAAGAATTCGATTACATTATGGGGTATGGAGAAAATCATTTATAATCATTTGGTGAGTATTTTAATGACATTACGCTATTTCAAATATATTGAAACTGATCTAAATTCCTAAATTTTACTACGATCAAGTTAAAACAGAATATTTATAGCATCTTTTATTAATTTACAGGGATACACAAAATAAATCGATTACAATATTATCTTTGCGTAATATTTGCTGGAGAGTACGTTTTAAAATTCCGTATGCGCTTTTAAGTTTAATTTGTTTTTATAATATTACTCTTTATAAAAAAATTTATACCTAATATATAGGGCTGCATTCGTATTCAACAATTCGCAACAGGATTCACATAGCATTCTTCTTATTAGAGGAATTTGCTGAAAGGGAATGTTGTAAAATATATGTGACACTTAAATGAACTAAATTTTGGAATGCATGTTGTTAATAGATACAAATATTTGTATCATATAGAGGGCTGTTAAAAAATTCGGATAATTTTCGATTGTAGTAGGGAACACTTGAAATTTTGTTTTGGAATGCGTTATATATTTCCAAACGGTAAAATGAGACGAAATATTTTCATTGTTTAAGTAGCGTAGTTTTGTCACATTATTCTAAATGTGTTACGTTGTTCTAAATGTGCTTCATAATCTATACTTGACGCATATTTTTTTCTTTCTTGTTATATTACGTGTAGTTCGCTAAAAAAGACTTTAAGAAATAAATTGCTATTTTGTTTAATTCTGCAATCTTTTGGGCTCCATTTACACCAATTAACCTTTTTCTTAAAAAACAATATGTATGTACGTAAAAAAGAATTTTAAAGATGTGTATCGTATAGGATACATCAGGTCTGATAACGATGTTTACAGTACACAAATAGAATTAGTAATTCAAACTTGTTTAATGTTATAAATATATAGCTAATAATATTCTATTTTTTTATAATATTCTTTTATTTTCATTTTAAAATAATTTTTTATTTTAAATTTATTTATTATTTAAATTTATTTCTTTAAATTATTTTTGTCATTTAAAGGTAATAAGTAAGTTTTAAAATGATTAAGTGTTTAAAAACAAAACAAAAATTTAAAATGATGCAATCAAAGAAAATATGTCCTACTTCCAGTGCATTACCCCAAGTCATTAGCTGCAGAGAAAGTTAATAATACATAAAACAATCCTTTTATTAAATTCAGGTCAGTAGTATATAGACGCTACAAGGATTTTCTGAAATAAAAAATCAATCATAATTGAATTTGGCTGCAGTTTGAGGAAAACATGCAATGCATTTTTGTTTTCTTTCAATCTATAGAAAACTGTATATTTTTTTTCAAATTCACTTTTAAACAAAGAATGTATGCTTGTGAAATTGTTTTCAATTATGAAGATAAAAAGTGATATTTGAAAAAAAAGCATAATCGAGATCAAGTAATTTAGAAATTAAATTATATTAATTAGTTGGAATAGCGATTTTACAAAATTTCCCTGCACATAAATTACAAATGTATCAAAATAATATAATATTTTAATTATGTTTTTAATCATTAAGTATTTAGTTTGATTATCATAATTTTAAAGTTTCAAAAACTCACATTTTACAAATAAGTATTAATATCTTTGGATATGTTTAATATCACTTGTGTAATATAAGTATAAAATGCAACACCAAACCTATATAATAATTATTACGTAAATAAAATACAAGAAGAACTAACATTATTTGTATATATTTAAGATATTATTCGATTTCTCAATTAATTTTCAGTAGTGAAATTACGCCCGATATTTTTAGATACGTGAATATTCATACTTCTACTAAGCGTAAGACCAACTTAATGAAAAATGTCCAAGCCGGGAATCGAACCCGAACCCTTGGATAGCGCTCCAAGTGTTCCACCATTTAAGCTACGAAGACGATGCCCAGCTCAGCATTTTTCACTTTATATGTTGGTTACGCTGCAAATCGCAGCACTAGATCCGTCTTCATGAGCACACAATTCTGTGGCGTAACATGAGAATCTAGAGACCCATTATCGGTAAATCACATATATATTTAAGATATTAATCGATTTCTCAATTAATTTTTAGTAGTGAACCGATTAGGAGTTTCAAAATATCTAAATTTTTTTTGTGAATTCCGATATCAGTCGATAATTTCTCATTTTTTAACAGATTTTGCTTGTACCGGAAAGGGTTAAGAAACTTACACAGTTTTCTTTAAATATTTTTCCCAACTGTTTTACTCTATTTTGTCTATTTTATCTATTTTTTAATTTTTTTTTAACTTTTTTGATAACTTTAACAATAAAAACATACTTTGAAAGGAAATAAAACACGCCTAAAAGCAAAGTCTCTTCTTTGTTTAATTAAATTGTCGAAATATTCACCAGCGTGTTTAATTTTATCTTAAACTAGTTCTTTAATTTAGATACTAAAAACATATTTAGGTCGGAAATAAAAGGAGCCTTAAAACAAAGTTTTTTTTATGGTCAATTAAAGAGAAAAAAGTATTAAGAAGATTACTTAATGTTTTCTAATAATAGTTCTATGAGTTAGATACTAAAAACATATTTAGATAGGAAATAAAAGGAGTTTTAAAACGAAGTTTGTATTGTATTTATATGTATACATACATTGCAAATTCTTAACACAAAAAATAAATATATTGTAGAATTCTTTTTTTTACCAAGTTTACAACACATGATTGCGTTGTTAATTAGCAAGAATAACATGTTTTTTATATTCTTAAAATTTTGTAAAAGTGATCTTATGTATAAATGTGTTGTTAATATGTTATAAAATGTTGCTATGCATAATTTTTTTCTTAATATGTTAAAAAGTGTTGCTAACTAGATATGCGTTCTAAAAATTGTGTTGAAATAGCGACAGTGTTTAAAATAATATTTTCATACAATAAGGTTGTACTGCACATTACTTTGTCACCAAATTAACAACACATTATAAACACCATACAGTTTAGAACACTATGAAGCAAAACATGTGAAGCACTTCCAAAACACTTTTCACATATTGCCTTTAAAAGTACACAGTTTAAAAAAAATAAGAGACAGTTTGTTTTATAGAAAAAAACAAGTTGGAGTAGATAACTTGAGTTGACTAATTTTATCAACAAATATCAATAACTGCTTTTCAGGAAATCTATCTAGTTTTTTAAATCACTTTTCGCACATTTTCCCCTGACACACAACTCATTCGAAACACATTCACGTGAAAATCAAAAACGGTTTTAGTTAAAAGCGTCAATTATTATGTTTTGTTATTGTTGTAAAAGTGTTTCACGAATTAGTAGTGTGTTATAAATTATTAAACGTAAGTGTTTGCTATAATGTATGCAAAATAGCAGTATATTTTCAAGCACATTCACATCTTTTGAGTTACATTGCATTTCAGTAATCACTTAAATAATTATATATAAGACGCTTTACTAAGTGAAAGAATAGACGATATGATAAATCGACTATTTCGGTATCAGAAAAAAAATGATCTTCAGGATGTGTCATAGGTTGCACTGCAAAATCGAGAAACAGTTTTACAACACTATCTGAACATTATAATTATCCAGTCATAATTAGAATTGTTTTCGATTGTCTTGTGAACTAGTTGCGAGTGTGTGGTGTCAAGGGAAAAAGATTGTGCAAAAAAATTTTGTTAAAAATTACATATTTTTTTCCAAAAATGGAGTTATCGATATTTATTTGTAAAAATTAATTAACTAACTCAGTAATCTCATGTAATATATACCTATTTTTTATAAAGAAAAGTCTCTCATTTGTTTTTTTTTAATTGTGTAATTTTACAAGATATGTAGAAAATGATTTACGTGTGTTTTTGTGAAATACTATTGGGTACATGTTGTGGTATTTACAATGTGTTGTTAATTTGGTGAGTGAAGACACTGTTGTATGAAAATACTTTTATGAACACTATTTTAGCACAAATAACAACACTATATAATGTTAGAACATATTTCTAGATAACAACACTTTTGTAGCATATAAAGGCCACATTTCTAGATAGCAATAATTTTGCAAAATATTAAGAACACATTAGATTAATTTTAAACACGATTATTCAATCGGTAAATTAATTATAACAGAAGTAATTTATTTCATTTTTCAATATTGGGCGAAAAAAGTCCGGGACAGGATTCGAACCATTTATGTATTGGCAGATTTTAGAATTGGCAGAATATTATAAATGGATATTATTGGCAGAATATTATAAATGGGGACAAAAAGTTACAAATCGCCTGCTGGAAAATAGATTCGGACAACTGCAATTTATAGTGTGTTATTTTTTATGAATGAATTCCGTTATGATTTTTTTCTTATATCTTGAGAATCCTAAATTAAAACAAGACACATTCAAATGCATAGTAGTTTGTTTGAAAATTGCTCAAAAAACATGTGTCTTCGAATTGAAAGCAATTGCTAAACAGGTATAGAGAATACCAAGAAAAAAATAATAAGTGCAAATGCACAATGTACTTTCTCCCATTATATCAGGGAAATTACCAGGTGATTTGAAAGACAATTAGCCTCATGAAACGTCTCTTGAAAGATGGTTTATACAAACTAAATGAATCTTTCTTCTGCATGATGCAGCAATTTTTTCTTCGTAATAAATTGAAAAACTAACAATACATGGTGTGAATTTTACGCTTTAACATTTTAGTTATAAAAATGCTTTCAACAATTATCGACAAAGCATCGTGGAGACAGTTATCAGTTGAACAGAAACGTGTCAATTGATTCTATTTATAATAATGACAAAAATGTTTCGAGTATTTCCTATTTTCTATATTTTTATAAAAACTAACTGCATTAGGGGGCACATTGTGATAATCAATAAGAAAAAGTACAAAAAATTTTAAAAAGTAATTTAGATTTTATTTATTTTATTTATTTATTTTATTTTATTTTATTTATTTATTTTATTTTATTTTATTTTATTTTATTTATTTATTTTATTTATTATTATTTTTTTTCTGCAATATCATCGCGGTTAAAATAAGTCATTCAGAATTAAAGTATGTATCACATAGTTTATGAAAATTCATCCATATCCAGGGGCAGAAGCACATTTTCATTACTGACAGATTTTGATTCTGGGAATAATTAATTTGGGTCAAAATTTATTAAGATGCAAACATTGCAGTTTAACATCAGAGATGCTTCTGAGCTCTGCTATACAGCACTATCGTGCTGTCTGATGAGCAATATATCATTGAACATTTGTCTTGAATGTTAATTTATGTGAAATAGGATGGTTGGGTAAAATGGAATATTTTTATTTTTTAATAGAAATTTAATCAATACAGATATAAAAATAACTGAGACTGTCAGATTCCAAAAATGCAAATGGCAATATATATATATATATATATATATATTATTGTTTCCCAAATGTTCGACTACACATACATAATAATAACGACATCATAAATTCCTCTTACATAAATGGGGAAAATTGCAATTCCAAAAAATGAAAGACTAATCTGAAATCCTGAATGAAAAATGTGCATTAATGATCAATTAATCTCCCATTATTGATAATTGGAAATGTTTGATTTAAATTTGCCGGACTGATAAATGAAAATTACTATTAAGTAAAAAATGTACACTTCCTATCTGCGCAGCTATAATAAGATAAAAAAAATAAGTGTTTGGAAAATAGACATTTAAAAAAAATATATCACATTTTTATTAAAAATGAAGCAAGTACTATAATTTGAAGTTAATTTGCAATTAAAACTCAAAACCACATGCAATATACCTGACAAACTGCTTTGAACTACTTGATTTTGATGACAAATTATAATGATATTTTGTCTTTCATAACATTTATCAATTTTATGAAATTATGAAAAATACTGATATAAATACATTTTTATTCAGGACATCATAAAATAATTAAAAAGAAGAAAAGGCTAGAAAAAATAGATTAACGGAAATTTAATGTATGTAATAAAAAGCATTGAAATAACATTATATAGACAATCGTTTTACTTTTACTATTTTTTTTTTCAAGGATAACTTTCTTTGCCAATCAACAGAATCAACACAGGAAAGGTTCCCCACTTAATAAACGAAAAAATGCTTAATGTACTCTTTTTTTGCTTTTTGATAGACTGTGTTTCTACAAGAATTTCCCTTGGGCGCCGTTTACTTCAAAAGACTTAACAGCAGTTTTTTTTAATGTTAAAGTTTATGAGAAATATTTTTTCATGCGTCTTAAGCGTAAATAAATACAGTTATAAGTTTTTATTTATTTTTTCATTTATATACTTATTTTTTAACTGAAGTAAGAAACATTACTTAATAATTATATCATATGAAGAGTGCAAATACCTTCAGAATAAGAAAATATTTAAGAAAAAGTTATATTGTACTATTATAAAAAAAGAAAATTCAATTTTCACAGAACTTATTGATTTTATGGCCATTTTGTAAGTGAAAGATTAAGTACACTCACAACTTTCGCTAAGATTTCATTTTTATATTATATTACTTGTTTATTTATTTTTACAATTACTTGTAGCAAAGCTAAACTCTAATTCAACACCACAGAAATGTTCGATTAACACTAGAACCGCGGAGACGGGTCATTTTGACCCGTATCATATGCAAAAATGTTGATGTAAACCAGAAAACTCTTTATAAAATAAGCTAAACTATTAGCTGAGCAAAAATAATTTCTATAAAAAACTTGAGCAGTTTTAAATGAAAATTCCGGTGAGAAATATTTTTATAAAACTTGAATGAATTTTCCCGCGGTTATAGTGTTAAAAACTACGAGTTATATTTATATAAAAAGGAAATTTTTAACGTTAAATAGTTTTTATTTTTCTATATTTCCATGCGTTACATGCGTTTACATAAATTTTACAGTAAATGTTTAATAATGTATCATCCTGCAGTAATTTAATTATTGGGTGCAAAGTGTTCAGTTTTTTTTATGAAATGCTTGGTCTTGACTTGCTCTTAAGTAAGTTTGGATTTCAAAAACATTCGTAAACTAAAAACAAAATTTTTTTGTTCTACAACGTTACACCTACATTTATGCGCGAAGAAGCAAAATATAAACTGACATATTTTTTTTCATATATTTCGAATTTACATATTCCAGATAAAAATTAAACATCAACATATTTTAAATATTTTTTTTTAACTTCTCAAGACGTTGAATAATTTAGAAAGAGAATTCTCAGAAGACTTATCTTAATAAAATCTATTAAACTAGCTGACCCGCCCGGCGTTGCCCGGGTCCGCATTAACAATATTAAACAAACTTGAAATTTGTATGATTTTATCATTATTTTGAAACATGCAGAAATGCATTGTCTGAAATACGTGGCCACTGACTGTGTGAAAAATCGGTTTAAAAAACAACTAATATTAAGCTCTAAAAATACTCAAAATGAGCAATGAGAAACGGGGGAGGGAATATGTATCCAACGATTGCGTGATTTTCGTGTTAAAGTGTTGATATTTACCCGTAAAAATCACTTTTAAGTCACGTAACTAATTATTTTTTCACTTAGAAATCCCAAGTAAAATATTTCAAATTTCAAACTAATTATATCATTCTTAAATCCGACTATACCATGAATAAAATCGATACTCGATGGTAGCTAAAAGATTGGTATATAATATTATAATTTCAGAACCATTTAACAAAAGAAAGTGTTATTTTTTATCAAATCATGCGTATTGTTCACTATGTGGATAAATTCCTAACCGTAAACTTTTGTTCCGTAACCATAACCTGCCTGTAACCTAACTGCGACTTAACAGTACCCTACCGTAAATTAAATATAACAGAAATGTAACCTAGCCTTCACTTTATTGTAACCTATCATTATTCTAACCGTAACATAAATGCAGTTTAAATTTAACCTAACTTAACCGTGACCTAACTGTAAATTAAACATAAACGGGAAATTAAACATAATCAAAGACTTACCGTAATGTAAATGCAACTTAAATGTTATCTAACCATATATTGGGTTCATGTCCATGGAAACTACTTTGTATTGTTTGGAACTGGTTATGATTCTTTAGAATATTCTCGTCGGGTTCAGATTTCGTTCAATTCAGATTTTAGGTATTTTTTGAAATTGAATTTTAATGTTCGGGTTGGATTCATGTCCGTGGAAATTATTTTGCCTTGTTCGGATCCAGTTATGATTCTGTAGAATTTTGTCGGGAACAGATTTGGTTCAATTCAGATTTCGGCTTTTTCTTTAAATGGAATTTTTGGGTTCGGTTTTCCTTTTGTGTTCACGGAAATTATTCTGCCTTGTTCGAATAAGAACATACTTCAATGGAATATTTTTTTTTAAGTTCAGATTTGGTTCAGTTCAGACTTTGTGATTTTTTCAAAGAAATTTTTTAGGTTCAGATTCGGTTCATGTACATGGAAATATTTTGTCTTATTCGGATACGGTTACGGTTCTATGGAATATTTTTTATCAGATTCAGATTTGGTTCGATTCAAATTTCAGGTATTTTTTTCAAATAGAATTTTTAGGTTCGGATCTCGTTCATGTCACGGAAATTATTTTGTCATTCTCAATTCCAGTTATGAATCTTTCGAAAATTTTGGTCGGATTCAGATATGGTTTGGGTCAAATTTCAGGGTTTTTTTTCAATTCGAATTTTTTAGGATCGAGTCCGGTTAATGTCCATGGAAATTATTTCATCTTGGTTGGATTGGGTTATAGATCTTTTGAATATTTTTGTCGGGTTCAGATTTGGTTCAATTCAGATTTCAGGTTTTTCTTCAAATATAACTGTCGGATTCGGGTCTTCTTACGTGTTCACGGAAATTATTCTGTCTTGTTCGAATAAGGGCATGCTTCACTGGAATATTTTTTCCAAGTTCAGATTTCGTTCAGTTCAGATTTCGCGATTTTTTCAAAGAATTTTTTTGTGTTCAGATTGGGTTCAAGTCCATAAAAATATTTTGTCTTGTTTGGATCCGGTTGCGTTTCTTTAAAATATTTTTGTTAGATTAAGCTTTGGTTCGATTCAAATTTCAGGTATTTTTTCGAATGGAAGTTTTAGGTTCGTATCGGTTTCATGTCCACCGAAATTATTTTGCCTTACTCGAATCCAGTTATGGTTCTTTCGAATATTTTGGTCAGATTTAGATGTGGTCTCGGTCAAAGTTCGGGATTTTTCAAGTGGAATTTTTTACGTTTGAGTCGGGTTTATGACTACGGAAAGTATTTTCTCTAGCTGGGTTCGGGTTATAGTTCTCCGGAATATTTTTATCGATTTCAGATTTCGTTCGGGTCATATTTTGGGTTTTTTTTAAGAAAATATTTAGGTTCGGGTGAGGTTTCATGCCCACGAAAATTATTTTTCCTTGTTTGGATCGTGTTATGCTTCATTTGAACATCTTTGCGGGATTCAGAATTGGTACGGGTCAGTTATCAAATCCATACTTTTTTTCAAAGAGAATTTTTAGGTTCGGGTCAGGTTTATACCCATGGAAATTTTGTCTATCACGGATCGGAATGTGGTCTATTTTTTTTCTGGTTGGGATCGGGTTATGTTTAAATTAGTCTGAACATTATGGTTTAATCAAATTTGCTACTATTCTTTTTATGGCTATTTCTAATAAATAATTTACTTTGCTATTCGTTAATTTATTATGGTGTATGAATCGTTTACGGATTCGAACAATTGTACCCCAAACAGCTATTTTATTTTTGTTTAAAAAAATTAAAGATATATTACAATTTTAAATTGAATAGAACACATTTAAATTTAATCAATGATTAAAAAAAACTCCTATAAAACTTTTGTGTAATATTTTTTTACTGCAATACAGCTAATGACTCATACATTCTAATGTTCGTAATGCCAAAAATCTGCGTAAAACCATACAGTAAAAAGAAATTAATAGAGTAGCAGTATAATGTCTTGTGGTAACGCCAAAAATGTACTTTAAAATCCCCTACATTAAGTCCAAATAAGCACTAACAAAACCATGTGCTTTGACACTCCGATCAATTTAAACTGGTTTAAACCCGCATTTCTTTGTTTTTATTTTTTACCTTCTAAACTGTTATTGAATAGATGTCTAAAATTTCTTTTAAAAAATAACGTTTTGTGCCATTATTGGCTATAATACATGATGCAATGCATAAAAGATACAAATAGATCAATCATAGGCAAGAATTATTTGATAATTTTTATCATATGACTTTGAAATGTCAATATAGAAGCATCATTTAAGATTTTGCTTGAAAAGTTATCATCCTTTCGTTAATGTCTTAAAATCTTCTGCATTCTGAAATCTAGATTTTAGATTAATAATTGCTATTTAAGTTTTCATGCATGATTTTAAAAGAATGTTTTCATCAATATATTTTATATATTGACATGGAATTATTAATATGTTGTTAAATCATAAACATTTTTCATCTAAGTTATAAAGTATTAAAAAGTTCTGAAAAAAAAGAAAACTTTTAGTAATACAATTTTTAGTTCAAATCAATGGTTTTCAATATTTTATTTAATTTTATTATGACATTTAATTATTTCTAATTTTCCAGTTTCAATTATTTTAAAAGCAAACATTTAGTATAATAAATAATATAAAAAAAACATTTTAATGAATTACTATTTCTTTTTAAAATATGCTTCAGCTGTAATTCATTTCTTTCAATTCGTCTTATTAATACAAAATTCCTTCCTCGTGCTTTTGTTTGAGACATTAAAATTTCAGCGATAAATGGTTTCATATTGCAAACCTTTTATTCGTATTACTTCACCTCCTCCTATCTTTTTCATCCATGGCGTACAGCAGCTGTGATAAAAAAAAATCTTCATTTAAACTGACAGTCAGTTTGCCAGTCTATGAATTTTAAAGGTCTGTCCCAGCTTTTTTAATTATTTCTGCGAAAATTTTATTCAACCAACCAACCACAAGAAAATGAAAGGGAAAAAAAGCGAAAAAAAGGCGATTTTTAATGAGAGTGAGCTCTGGAATTCAATTAATAACTCAGTTAATAAATAGGATTTTGAAATTCTGAGCTTCAGGTGCATCAAGAGAGATATTTGGCTACTCTCATAAAAATTTTGAGTTTCGTACGTTCCGTAGATTTTGCTAGTCATCGCAGACACACAGACAAACAGACACACACATACACAGACAGAGCGTTTTGTTCTTTTATTAGTATAGATAACTACGCTATATGACCAGTTACTTGAGATTTTAGATGTATTATTAAATACCTCGAAAAATTCATGAGAATTATATTGAAACTGAAGGTGTGTAAACAGAGTAGTACAGAGCATATATTTTCTTGGAGAGTTTTTTTTTTCCGAAACCCCATAGGAGACCGTCAATGAATTGAAAAAAAAATAATAACTGGAGTTAAAAACAAAACAGTGCAAAATTCACCTTGTTTACAAATTTGAAAACGTAAAAAATACACTTAACTGTACATAAATTACTTAAAAGGTGCACTAGAATACTTATAAAAACTTTAAAAATACATTTAAAGTCCTATAAAATGTTCAAAAGTTCAGAACGTTTCAACCGTCACTTACTCGGTCTTCGTCAGTGAGAGAAACTACAAAATGACAGCTCTTACTGCTGGCGTTCTCAGGCTCATCCGGAACAGTCCATTTTTACATCGAGGGGAGAAGGACGGGGAGTGAAGAAATAATAGAATAAAACTGCTGAAAAATGAATAGAATAAAACTGCTGAAATATTTCAAAAACACAGGCTTAACTATTATTAATAAAGTTTTTCTAAATTGCGTGTATATCGTAAGAAAGTGCATCATTAAAAGCTATTTCTTTATTGGATATTATTTCGATGGATTCTCTAATGATAGCTTCAATGTGACTAGTAGTATGAAAGATAATTTTTTAACTGTTGAAATCTATTTCTATAGGGTGCGTTTGAAAGAGTGCTTGAAAGCGTGCTTGAAAGAGTTGTGTTGAACATAAAGATTGATACTATTCAAGACATTAATAAATCAGATGTATACAGTATTCCTTTCAAAACGGATAGTAAAGAATATGTTTACATAGGTATGACATTAAGGAAACTTCAAAAGAGGTTGAAAGAACATGACGCAGATTTAAGATTGGGTAAACCCCACACTGCACTTTCAAGGTTTGCACAAACGCACCCTATAGAAATAGATTTCAACAGTTCAAAAATTATCTTTCATACTACTAGTAACATTGAAGCTATCATTAGAGAATCCATCGAAATAATATCCAATAAAGAAATAGCTTGTAATGATGCACTTTCCTACGATATACACGCAATTTGGAAAAACTTTATTAATAATAGTTAAGCCTGTGTTTTTGAAATATTTCAGCAGTTTTATTCTATTCATTTTGCCCCGTTTTCTTCACTCCCCGTCCTTCCATCCTCGATGTAAAAATGGACTGTTCCGGATGAGCCTGTGAACGCCAGCAGTAAGAGCTGCCATTTTGTAGTTTCTCTCACTGACGAAGACCGAGTAAGTGACGGTTGAAAACGGTCTGAACTTTTGAACATTTTATAGGACTTTAAATGTATTTTTAAAGTTTTTATAAGTATTCTAGTGCACCTTTTAAGTAATTTATGTACAATTAAGTGTATTTTTTACGTTTTCAAAAATAATAACTTTTGGATAATCTTAGTATCCCTCTGACAACTAATATAGTAAAAGCTTTCAAACTGTAAATTTTGATTAAACAGCTTATTTTAATAAATAACGTTCTTTTTTATGAATATAGAATGCATGCTTGTAGAGGAATTAAGGTTTACATAAAAACAGTCCCAAATTTTGCAAGGTATTTTTTATTATAATTAGCAGAGTTCTTAATGTAAATAATAATAATAATAATAATAATAATAATTCTTTCAGGAAAATATGACAAACAACATCGCACACAGTTACATTCACAGTTAGAAAATAATAAAATTGTACGAAAATAAGCAGATTTAGTAAATAATGTTTCGCTGCGCATGTGCAAATGCAATCAATGAATAATGTACATTTATAACGGATTTTGTGTGAGATTCTCAAAAGCTCAATTTTAAAATTCTAAAAGTTATCATTGACAAAATCCTCTTAAAATCCAATGTTCTTTAAAGGAAGCTAAAAGATGAGATGTCTCTATCCGAAGTTAGCAGTACGTGCAATATTTTATATGATATATTGGCACTAATCAGTGCATATATTAACTCAGTCCCTCAACTTTGTTTTTCGCAAAATATTATTTAAATATAGGTATAGGATAAAATAATAGGCATTTCGAAATGTGTCGTACTTCGACTGCCGAATCCTCTTTTGCACATGTAGCTACAGTGGTTGGGGTGAAAGGGAAGGTAGCATCCGAGCAAATGAGAATGTGAAAGTGTATGAGAAAAACTGTTCTCAACCAACTCTTATTATGTCTGGCATGTCAAACGTTCAAAGATTCGAGATTATTGGAATTCTATTCACTGGAGCTTTCATGGCTGACCACTTTATTACTACTTTATCAATTGTTATGGTATTTTATAAAAATTGAGAACCCTTTGCGAAGCAGGACAATGGACGAAAGTCTAAATTTATTGACCTTTATGGACATGAGATGAAGAGAAAAGCCGCTCAAAAACAAAAAAACGGCAGAGCCGCAGATAATCTCCAAAAATAACATTAATCTTCAGAACATTAAGTACTACATCTCCGACATTATCTGTGGCAGTAAAATCTTGTATGTTTGGTCGATTATCCTCTATAACACTTTTTTATCCTTGTCGGTCAAATTCAACCACTATTTTTCTTTCTCAAAAGTATCTTTCACGATTTCGCGTTGGCGCTGAAATTGACTGGAATTTTCTGAATACTTATGACAATGTTAATTTAGCAGTTAGTGAATTTTATAGTTATTTAAATGATGTTTTTAACCAAACTATTCCTGTAAAGACTTTTAATAATAATTTCCCCTTATGGTACTCCAATGAAACTATTAAACTCATTAAACATAAAAGTAAAGTTCGTAGGATGGCGTTACGCAGTGGGAATCCACTTTTCTTTGAAGAATTCTCGTGTTTAAGGTCTTCTGTTAAACTCAGTATCAGGAATGATTATGCTTCTTATTTGCAGAGTACCGAAAATGATCTGATTTCTAATCCTAAGAAGTTTTGGTCGTTCTTTAAAAGTCATAACACATTGCCAAACAGTGTATTCTACAACAACAATTGTTATGATGGTGATGATAATATTGCGAATGCTTTTGCATCTTATTTTAGTTCCGTTTACAATCCTAGCACAAATTATGATAAAAATACTGGTAAACTCGACAACTGTTTTGGTGACATTATTAAAATTGACAGGGTTACATATATGGATGTGGTTTTGGCGATTAACAAGTTAAAATCGACTTTGACAGTTGGTGTGGATAATGTCCCTTCGTTTATTGTTAAAGGTTGTGCCGATGCCTTGATTTATCCCCTTCTTATTCTATTTAATCTTTCTTTAAAAAATAACGTTTTTCCTGATGTTTGGAAGCAAACTGAAATTATTCCAGTTTTTAAAAAAGGTGATCCTAATGATTGTAAAAATTATCGTCCCATAGCAATCTTGAGTCCTTTTTCTAAAATATTTGAAATTATAATCCATAATAAAATTTTTCAACAGGTAAAACATTTTATTTCGTCAGCTCAACATGGTTTTATTCCAAAACGGTCCACTCTTACCAATTTATTTTGCTTAACTAATGACATTATGTCATCATTTGAACAGGGTTATCAGCTTGATGTCATTTATACTGACTTTTCTAAGGCTTTTGACTCTATTGATTTTGGTATCCTTTTGAATAAGTTGATAGGTATGGGTTTTCATATTAATCTTATTGACTGGCTTTTTTCTTACTTAAATAATAGAATGCTTTACGTTTATTTCAATGGTGCTATGTCTCATAAATTTACCAATACATCTGGTGTACCACAAGGCTCTAATTTAGGGCCATTGCTTTTTATTTTATTTATAAATGATCTGTGCTCTGTTTTGAAATTTTCTTATTATCTTTTATTTGCAGATGATTTAAAATTATATAAACAAATACGTTCTGTTATTGATGCTGCACTTTTGCAGAAGGATCTAAATAGCTTATATAATTGGTGCATTTATAATAAATTATTCCTCATTATTAAAAAATGTAGTGCTTTAAGTTATTCACGTAGAACTGGTACTTTAATTTACTCTTATGAAATTAATAATCTTGCCTTATTTCGTCCTAATACTGTTGTAGACTTGGGTATTACTTTTGATTCTAAACTTGATTTTTCACTTCATATTAATAACACGGTTTCTAAGGCATGTAAAAAACTAGGGTTTTTAAAGCGTAAAACTAAAGATTTTACCAATCAACATGCATTAAAAGTTTTATATTTTGCTCTGATACGTCCTAAGCTTGAATATTGCAGTCTCATTTGGGATCCTTATTATTTTAATAAAATTAAAATTCTTGAGCAGGTGCAGTCTAAATTCACTCGTTATTTATTGTTTAAAAGTGATCTTACTTTTTCCTATGATGTTTCTGCTTCCTATTTACGCGGCATTTTTGGCATTCCAAGTTTAAAATCTAGATGGGATCTTTTTTGTGTTTTATTTTTTTACAAGATTATAAATAACATGATTGACTGTAGTGAAATTCTTAATTCTATTAAGTTCAATGTACCAAATAGATCCCTCAGGTTCAACCAATTCTTTCCCTCACCATTTCTCAAATATAATTACATTAGTAATTTCTCTTTGTATAAATTTTACAAAATATTTAATGAACTCTCTGTGCATCTTGATATTTTTGATATGTCATTTCATGTCTTCAGAGATAAATGTTCTGAACTTTTAATCTCTTAATTTTTGTTTTATTCATGTTTTATTACATGTAATTATATTATTGTAATTATTTGTGTTTTATATATATGTGTATATATTTCTGTAGTCTTGTGTCTCTTGATGTTCTTGCAACACTGTAAATGGGTTATTCTGTAGTGTGCATTTCAATAAATAAATAAATAAATAAATAATAATGTTATTTAAAACAACCATAAGATTCGCAGTTATAGCAGCAGAAACTTCAACGGGGCGAGCTCTAATAATCTTACCTTTTTGGCGTCATGGAAGTTGGTAAAAATGGCTCATTGCAGAGAACATAATTCTCTCATACATCTTTGCCACCGGCAAATTCCAGACGAATACCTTTTCTTTTGGTTTTACTAGGCGGCATATATCTAGATACGTAGCAAAGCGGTAATGTACAGTTTAAATTCAAGACTTTTTGAAAGGGTTGTTCCTATTATTTTGTCGTATACCAGTATATTTTAGATGTTACATATAATGATGTTATCAAACATGGACATAACGGAAGAATAGATTATTCTTTACTTCGATTTCGCTTTAGATAGTTTTTGATAACAAACTTAATACTGATGTGTTAGTTATACTATATTTGCTCTTTTTATGAAAACTAAAATTAAGAAACTGATGAATAGAATTAAAGTTATATATTTACTGTTGATGAAGAAATCCATAAAAGTTAATTCAAAAATGGCAGATAATTTTTCGGAACTGATATTCCTGCCTTCACATAAAAATTAGCTAGATATTTCCTAATATCATAAAAAGGTACTATAATGCCATTCGATAATTTATACCAATCCCTTCTGAATAATCTAAGATAAAAAAGCGTTCATTTATTTTCAGAAACCATACAAAAGTGTTTAACATTCACTAAATTTTAAACAGAATTTATAAAAAGATATTTTTCTTATTACCTCCCAAAATTTTTAAAACGTTGCCGAGAAGCTTCTACGGAGCATTAATCAGTTAGCTTTACACAGAAAACCGGTTTTTTCTATGCTATGAAATCTAAATTAAATGACATGTAATATTAATAATATTAATACTAACATTATAATGAAATTGCTCTGTTGCAATTGGATGCGCCATTTCAGTTATACTGCTGAAAATGTTTAGTTGAGGTCTGATAGCATCCGAAAATCTTATTTTTTGAAGAGATAGAACTGGCTAATGCATTGTAAATGCGTTTCGGAAAATCATAGGAACTAATAGAAAGTTTATTTTTTTCATACATTTTCATAAAATTTCGATTTTTTTTTTTTTTTTTTTTTTTTTCTGAAGTAGTAAAACTATTTCTGAGCAGTGGGTAGCTTGAAGAGGTTATCACATATTTTTGCTTTTGATTCTAGTTAATTTTCATAGTTAAAGGAAAAAACAGTAAATTTTGCAGTGTATAAAATAATCTTTTGATATGTTGGTTTGGTATTAGGAACATAATTTCTTCCTGCAATGATGAGTACCGAAATTCGCATTCTAAGGAGTTCAAAACGACAAAAACGAGTGTAATAACATTCAATACATATACCTGTTCCGTGTAAGTATATATTAGTGTATATAATTATTATAATTTGTAACATTTATATTTCACTGTTTCACTATTGTTATTTGACTTACATCTAAGAATTAAAATCCTGTTTTGAATAACGGGAAATCTCGATGTTGAAAATGAGCAATACCGAAAAAAGAAAATTATTTAAAATGTTATATAAATTCGAAGTTTGTATTTTAGCGGATTGTAATTTTTTTTTTAAATTAATTTATAGTAAAGTATTTCCTATGTATTTCTAATTCACAAATACATGTTAAATAGTTTATGAAAAAAAATTCTAAATAAATATTAAAACACATTTCGCATTTTTACATAACGGATTATTTTAATTATTTTACCTAAAGTTACAATTGATAATTTAGAAAATCAGTATTCGTTGACAATAATCTACTACCACCATTCAAAATGAGCTTATTATCCGTGTGTTTAAAATTCCATTCTAAATCCCAGATGCAGAGCCTTTGTAATCAAACATGATCAATTTAATTGATGAAACAGGAAAATTCTCCGTACATATTATTCAATTTAATATTTTAAATAAGTTCGAGCCAAACAAACGGAATGTGTATATTATGGAGTGTTCAAGTTATGTTACAATATCATTTACTTCTAAAATAGTAATGAGTTTTCCTGAAACAATTGCTATGAAATAAACATACTAAAAAATAAATATAATTATAAATAAATAAATTTTATCTTTTTTAACAAGCATTTTTATAATAAAGTTATACTTACGAATAATAAGTTTTGACATATGTTAAATGCTATAATTAAATTTAAGATGACGGCTGCCGAGGGTTCACTGTTTCCAGTCAAAATTGCTCTTTCGGGAAGTTACATAAACAGATTCTTAATATTTAGAAACAATTAAATTAAACATAGACTAGTTCTTTAGTTTAATTAAGAAAAATATTTTACTGAAAGTAAGCAATGCAATTTTTCTTTCATAATATCACTTCAAAAAAAGAATATACTTCTTTTTAACCGTGTCAATACATCATTATATATTTGCAGCTTTTAATACATAATCAATCCATCGTTTTATTAGAATACATATTATTTGATTAATGAAAATGCTTCATGATACAGTCAAGTAATGGTGTCTGTAGAAGCGGTGGAATTACAATTAAGAAAAAGCTACATTTTTTTTTAATGGTATAGCCAACATATTTTTGATTGGTAAGCTCAATTAAATACATCTCCTCAATTTCCTCTATTAATGGCATCTCCCAAATTTGGATCTGGTAAACATTGATATTCAATATATCCATTGAAATTAAGCTTCAATATATATAATATTTTTAACTTTTCATTTCAAATCATTTTTAAAGTTCCTTTTGTATAGAATGACGTAAATGTAGAAATAGAAATATATTAATATTATTGTACTAAATGTAGAAATTGAATTACAAATATATTAGTTTTTAAAGAAGCATGTTGAGATTTTAAGTGATGTAATATACATGCAAACGTAATTATAATACATTTACATTTAAATAGTATAACGTTTCCATCTAACCAAAAAATAAATAAATAAAAAAATATAAAAATAAAAAAGAAGTTAAAAAATATTACTTAATATAATATTTAAAGTAATTCCCTTTTCAAATGTAAATTTTCAAGCGAATGATGATTATTACGATACATGGCAAAATAACATTTCTTTTTTCATTCCTGTTTTCCTAAAGTCTCTTCTGCACGCGAAAATAAAATTTTCTTCGAAACACTTGGCTGGAACATATTTTTTTCGAAATGTTTTCTCCTCTAATGCTGAAAATTTGTTAGCGCACAAAATTTCTAAAATCTATAATAATAAAGAGACACGTATGTGTGTGTGTCAGCGCTGTTCTGAAGAAACCGCTGCATGTAGGGTAACAAAACTCGGAGGGAAGTACCTCTATGCATGTAGTTTTGAACCTTGAAGCCCGATTTTTAAATTTTTGATTGGAATTTTTTTATTTAATTTTTAGGCGATTTTTAGCGCTCTTTTTATATTTCGAGGCAATTTTTCCATATTAGTGAAAGAAATACTGTTTCATTCTTTTTACTCAATAAAGTAATATTTTTTCTTTTCAATAAAGTTTATTCGGAATTTGTGCGGTGATTTTTGAATGATTAGCGAATTTTTATAATGCGATTTTTAGTGTTTTTTCGCATTTTGCGGGTATTTTTTGACAATGATAAAAACAAAATTGATTCAAACTTTCAGCGTAATGAACTAAATTTTGTCTGCTTTGATTTTTCAATTTCAGTGATTTTTAATGCGATTTTCAATGCGATTTTCAATGTGATTTTTAGCGATTTTTTTTTGCGCGTTTAGCATAATATTGACACGTTTTTTGTCATTTTTGTCAAAATTAGAGTTTTTTGTATGCATCATGATCTTATCTATTCTTAAATTGCATGTAACAAAAGCAAAAAAAAAAAAAAAAAAAAAAAAAAAAAAAAAAAAAAAAAACATAAAATTAACGAATGAGCAATAAAGTTGTTAATTAGGATATTCACAGTAATCTATAATAATAAAGAGACAAGTAATGTGTGTGTGTCAGCGCTGTGTTTAAGAGACCGCTGCATGTAGAGTAACAAAATTTGGAGGGAAGGTACCTCTATACATGTAGTTTTGCACCTCAAAGCCCGATTTTTGATTTTTTGATTGAAATTTTTTGCTTTTATTTTTTAGTCGATTTTTAGCGCTCTTTTTAAGTTTCGAGGCGATTTTTCCGTATTAGTTTAAGGAATAAGGTTTCATTCTTTTCACTCAATATAATATATTTTTTTCTCTTTTCAATAAAGTGTATTCGGATTTCGTGCGGCGATTTTTAAACTTTTAACGAATTTTTCATTGCGATTTTTAGTATTTCTTCTCATTTTTTAGGCTATTTTTTGAGAATAATAAAATTAAAATTGTTTCAAAGCCTAATTAACTAAATTTTGTCTGGTATGATTTTTCAATTTCAGTTATTTTTTTCATTGCGATTTTCAGTACGATTTTTGATATGGTTTTTAGCGATTTTTCGTGCGTTTAGCATCGGTTTTTTGTCAATTTTGTCAATATTACAGATTTTTGTACGCATCATGGGCTTATCTATTTTTAAATTGCATGTAAAAAAGGCAAAACCATAAATCTAATGAAATAGCAGTAAAGGAATTATTTTGAATATCCACAGTAACCTACACTGATAAAATAACTAAACGCACTGTCTGTGTGCATGTATGTTTTTGTGCGATGGCTAGCAAAATCTGCGGCACTTACGAGGCTTTCAAAATTTTCTTGAAAGTACCCTAAAGTCTCTCTTGATGTATCTGACATTTAGATTTTCAAAATTCTAATTATTACTTGAGTAGTTCCTCTACCGTTTCCCATTGCAGTTCTTTTGAACATTTTTACCGCTAAATATTATTTGTGCAATTTTTTAACCAATTTTTCACAGTGGACGTGTATTTCAGACAACGTAATTTCACATATTTCGAGTTAGAGATAAAATCACAAATTTCATGTTCCTTTTATATTATTATCTCAGAACCGCGCAGCGCCTGGCGGTTCAGCTAGTTATCAGTAAATAGCATTGGGTTCCACTCTCGGATTTAAAGTTACAATTTCAGCCCAAAATATCGTAATTATTTACATTTCAGTAATCTTGTTAATTTTCATATTTTTCCAACATTTCATATATTTTCCCTTGCAATAAAAAAGTTGTGAAAAATTTAAGGAATATAAGTGCAAAGTTTAAACGGAATTAGAAAATATCTTTCTATTTAGTTATGGAGACTAAACATGAGAAATTACACAAAAGTGCAGAAAATATCTAGTTCGAAATATAGAAGGAAATTGATAACTTTTGTATATTCTTTTTATGGAATATTTTTAATCTTTAAAATAATAGATATTCTTTAATAATAATTAACACAATGTTTAAACAATAAATTTTCTTATTCACGAAATGCAAAAATTTCTATAACCAAGTGTGTTCGGAGTTCGATACACAGTTATTTTTTATGTCTTACTATGCCAAAACTGGACTCTTTGAGTTCCATTAAATATTCCTTCGAGAAGTTAGTGGTAATCGGAGGTTCTCTTAGTTTGTTATTCTGCCATTCTGTGTGATCTACATAAAATTCAGTTTTAAAGTTAAATACATAAACTTTTGTTCCAGTTTCACTCCTTTATTTCAAAATTCCTCGTAATCTGGATGGATTCAAAAATCACTGCAAGAATTATTGTTTCAGAATGAGGAAATTAACAATTTTTTTAGGAAAATTGCAATCCACAAATAGCTTCCCTTTAACGGAAATAAGAAAACAACTTAATTAGCAATCAGTTATTGATTGTTTATTACTTTTTAACATTCTGACAGTTATATAAAATGTTAATATTGGAATGTTTTTTCACTGCATATTGTTTTAAATGTTAAACAAAAGATTTTTTCAGCATTGTACGAAAACAAAAATAATAATTACGAATATGAATGTAATCATTGGGAGTATTAATTTTTCACTGCAATAAAAAGGCATTATGTCAATAAATTATATTCTTTGAATATATAGCTTATATTGCAGTGAAACACAAAGCTTAGTGAAAATGCTAACATAGGCTTGTCATTGAGAGGGTTAATTTATTGAAAAGAATTGCGATGTGAATGACAAAGAAACAAAAATTTTTAACAATTATAAGTAGTAAATTTAGATACTTTTATGTATAACATGCGTATGCTTTTTACGTTAATTATATATTTTTATAATAAAATGTGAATTAATGAATCGGAAAGGTATTTAGCTTTCTATCATAAATCCGAGAAGCGTAAAATACAGTCAATAATTTCTATATTGTGTAAAAATTACCACAATTATGTAATTTAATGCTTTGATAATTCGTATTTATACTATAATATTACACTGATAATTTGAATATTTAATATTATATATAGTCCAGTGAGTATATTAATATACATGGAGGTTTGTTCGTCATTTACGACACAGAAAGGGCGTTACGTAATGATAGCATATTAAATAGAGGTAAGGTGAATATGATGGATTCTACAATTTATGTGATATTGTACAAATGATTAGAGTTATGTCTTGAACACTGTTTAAATAATTAATAACTATAAAAATATAAAATCAAATATGTTTTTACAATCATCAGTAGTTGTAGAAGTTCATCAAACTATCGAAAATTCATTTCTTCGATTAAATGATAATTTGGGCAAAGATATGAAAGTTATGATAAATAAAAATTTGGTAACAGTAGCATCAGTTCTCAAAAATGAATATACAGATCTTTTCAACATTAATATTTCTTAAATACGTATTTATGTTATTGACATTAATCGTTTAGGGAATGCTAGGCGGAAGTAATTATCTTAAGTAAATGGCCCGTTTTGGTGCACGTAGAAATAACGTTTCTCAGTGTTTAATAATCGAAGTATTAACCTTTCGCCTTGTGTGCAAATTTCCATCACATCAGCGGGCGCGAGTTGTAAACTGTACAACAGGAAAAAAATCAATTATTGCCGCTTTAATTTAATTTTACAAACAATTTAATTTACAAATATCATATAAGTTACCTTGATCACAATTTATAAAAGTATTCCGCATTAAAATTATTTTGTTATAACATTCTAAAGCAGAAGTTTTGATGTATAAAAAACTACTTGCTACTTCAATCATAAAGAAATAAATTCATAATGAATTACCATACAATAATTAAGTAATTCTGGATTTACCGAATTAGTCTTATATTTGATCTATATTAGTTGCTTCCCATATCAAGCATAAGATTTATTTTTTTAAGGGTGTTTGCAGATAAACCTTGCAAATTTCATGCACTGTTAACAGATTAAAATTACAGATGCAGCAAATTGCGCGATCTCAATTCCAAATAACTTTCAGGAACTGCGTAAAGTGATCCAATAAATGAATACAAAGAGTTATTTAAACCCACTATTGCAAAAATTTCGTTTTAAAGAAAAAAGAAAGAGAATGTTGTGCTTTTTACCTCGGCGCCCCCGAAGGAAGGTTAATTAATGTTAAAAAAAACTGTTAAAAAAAATGCACACATACTATTACAGAAGCTTAAATAGAAAAAATATATATATAATAAAGTATATACATTTATATAAGAAATAAATATAATTAACAGACGTTTCCATGTAGCGTAAATTGGTCCATTTTTCAAACGTTTAGCCCTCATAAATTTACTATTTTTGGAAGTACATATGTTTATATACTTAATATGCTAATAATATGCTTATAATGTTATACTTTCGGAAATTGAATTTGTTTCAAGTTTCAAACATAGGAAACTTTTAAAGATATATACGTATATTTTTAACAACAATTAAAGAAAATATGTTCCGAATAGTTGTTAACTATTTTTCTTTCTCCAGTACATTTAAATTGATATAATTATAGGAAAATAACTTGTTTCAGAGTATATTTTTCCCCAAATTAAAACTCTCGAAAGAGAATCTTTTTAAAAAATAAACTCAAATGAAGGTTTCCTCTTAAAAGATTCTCAATAATGCGGCATATTTATATTCAATAACAAATATTGAACCAATACTTATATTGAAGAGACCACACATGATTTTGTCTTATTTAAATACAGAATGTTTAAGATAATTTCCATTTTTTTTCAAATGCTGTTACTAAAAATAATTTGTAAAATATAATGTATTAGAGAGACGCTATTGTAACGTATGTGCAAATAGTTATGTTAGTTTTATTTACAATGTTTTATAATGAATACAATATTGGCTGATTGAATTTAAACTCGTAAAACAATAAAATTTACCGTGTTATACACTTGCGGACATTTTAAAGGTTCTTTATATATGTAAATAAAGGAATCCAATGGATATGTAGTTAATAATATTTAATATATCTTGACTAGATGATTCAATGACTATTTACGGCATGAAATGAAGAAGGGGGGGCATTCTATTTCATATGCCGAAACGTTCGGCTATATTTTCCTCCGGAGCTCGATAGGGATGTCTTACCTGACTTTTTACTGTTATCAGGCTAATTGGATAAAAAGTGGCACTTAGCAAATCCACACCCATGAGCTGGTCTGCAAGCAAATGTAACTCGCTTTCTGTGAGATAACGCTGACCAAAGCAGTTAATTAATGAATTTTGGGAAGACAAAACTGGAACTCGTATATATATATATATATATATATATATATTTGAGAATGCATTTGTAACTGCAATGATAGTGATTACATAAATTATATAGATAACGATTTTGGACACGTTATAACTGGAAATTTGGAGATAGTAGGGGATGTGGAGTTGAGGAAGTTAATGGAGTATGGAACAAAATATAGAGTGAAACGCATAATACCTAAAAGTGAAGTAATTAAGCGCTTTAACTTAAATTTAGATATTTTTATACAAAAACTAATGTATAGGTATAGTTTACCATGTAGTGTTTTTCAAGAGTGGAAATACCATATACTAAAGGATTTAAAAATGGAATACATTAGAGATTGTGACGGTATGTCACGCGAAAATTATATAAAAATTTCAAAATCAATTAAAAATCTCCAGGATAAATTTATAATTACATATGTAGACAAAGCCAACACAAATTACGCATTGATATGTAAAAAACTTTATAGTACGCTTTTAAATGAGTGCTATAACAATAAATATCATTATCAACTTTTGAATACAAAAATCACTGTTGTGGAGAATAGAATCAAAGCACTTTATAAAAAAGTAAAGTTAAAACAAAAAAGTCAAAATTTCCCTTATCTTATATTAGTTCCTAAATTTCATAAAAAGCCAATTAAATTCAGAAGCATAACTTGTGGTTTCGGATCTTACATTGAGGTAGTTAGTAAAAAATTAAAGGAGATTTTAACAGGTGTGTTTCACAAAGTGATTGGTAGGGAATCAACATTTATTATAAAAAATAGCTACATCTTATTGGATAAGCTGAAAAATATAAAAAACATTACAGGTCTGTATGCATATGACTTCGCAGACCTATACAATAATATAGATTTAACGGATTTAAAAGAGAAAATTGTGGAATTTTATGTTACTGAGTGTAAATCAGAAACTGATATCGATTTATTTTTGAATTTATTTAAAATTGTTGTAGAAGAAAATTACCTTTACGACGGTAAAAAAACGTTTAGACAAATTCGTGGCATTCCAATGGGGGGGAGTTGTAGTTCTATTATAGCTGACATATACCTATATTTATATGAACGTAACAATAACTTAAATAAAAATATTTTGTGTTATAGATACATTGATGATGTTTTAATAGTTAAATTAAATAACGATAATATAATTTTAGATTTCTTATATTACCCTACAACATTGAAATTAGAGCCCTCTTCACTGGATTGCAGAAATATTGATTTTTTGGATGTAAACTTAATTTTAGAGCGTAAAAAATTGGTTACAAAGATATTTGATAAACGGAACACTTTTAGTTTCCGAACTTTAAAGTTAATGAATTTCAATTCATGTGTACATGTCTCGGTAAAAAGAAATATTTTCAGAAATGGTTTAATTCGTATTGATAGGTTGAGTTCAGAAATTGGAGATGCGATTAATGACATTGTGGAGTGGTACAGACTGGGTTCTGAACAAGATTACCCTCGGAACTTTATGAAAAATATTATGAATGATTTTGTTAGGGGCAGTAGTCGTCGAAATGAACTGAAATCATTATTGAATGGATTTGATAGTTCGACAAGTTTAATGTTTTAGTTTAAGGGTCATTTGAAGGTTATTGCTGGTCGATAGTTTATTTTTAGTATGAATGCTTTTAGCTAAAATTCATTTATGGTTGTGACGGGCATGGGGAATGTTGCATGCATAAAATCAGATTTAACCCAGCAGTGCATGTCATAAGCCATGCCGCCCGTCTCCATGTTTGTTACTTTTCGAGTTTCTTGTTTAAGTTATTTATGAGTTGTTATTTGTTGGATCAGTTTATAATTTATGGATTAGTTATTGTTCACGTAGTGGTTTTTCAAGTTTGTTTAGCGGTGTAGATGTTCGTGAGTTTTTGCTTTTAAGAATATTTTTATATTTTATATTTTATATATTTCTTTAGTTGGTTAAATATGGTGTGCGATTTGAGTTTAATATATCAGTCTTATTTAAATATATATATATATATATATATAATAATTTTATAAAGATAATAATTTTATTCATATTATGTGAAGAACATCGAGTAAAATAAGGAATGGCGTTGTTTATTTATAAGATTAAGGCTAAAAAGTAAAATCATAACCGAAGAAATTAATAAATTATTAAAGAACTTTTGATTTCAAACAAACTTCTTTTGCATAGCTCTTTTTTTCGGTTTTATTCTTTTAAAAATGTTGATAATAAATTAAACTCTAAAAAAAAAGGCAAATAATATTTTTTAGCTGCGAAAAAACAGTCTGAGGCTAAGGATGTCAGAAATAAAATAACTATTTTAACACTATGTACAGATGAACTTATTTCTTAGATGACTTTATTACTTAGATGAACAGTCTTCTACAAGAATTATTGAATGCTGAATTCCTATCGTGTTACATTAAGCATTTGTTCCGGACGTATTTTATACAATGTAGATTAAAGAAAACCCTCGCAAATTTCTTTTTTTATTCTATGAGAAAATGACTTTTTTGGTTGTTTGTTTTTATGAAGTGAACAATTGCTACAAATACATAAACTATTTTCCTTATAATTTTAATCATACGAAGAAAAACAAATAAATCAATATTCATTATTGATTTGTATTTTTATATAATTATATAATTTCTGATTATAACTAATTATCTCTATATCGTGTCAAATGATATCACATCCCCGTTTAGACTCAACAATATGTAAAATCACACATTAAAATATTTTATAAAAAAAGAAGAAAAAATGATTTAAAAAATGCAAACTTAATGCATATTTAAAGATAATATTTTATGAATTAGACTCGCTAAAATTAATATGCCGTAACTTATATTATTAAAGAATTTTAGCCCTGTTTATACACCCTTCTTATATATATTACAAATTTAAATTTTTTTTCGCCAAAACTAACTTTTATACTACATTAATTTCCTTAAAATAATATTCCGTACTTACTTCAACTTATTAAATTAAAATCTTGTTTCTAGATCTAATCTGTTAATCTTTATGGAAACGATATAAATTCTTAATTCGCCTTAAAAAACATTTATTCCGGTATGCGTAAATTTAAAAAGATGGCTCTAAATTAAAAATATTCTTAATTAAACTTTATTTCTTAATATTCCAAATAAAACTCATTTTTTCTTTGTTTTTATCAACCCTTTTTAAGAAAGTCTTGTTAAATTTATTCCAAAACCATACCTCTCAAAAATATCATTATTTTATCTTATCTATTTATTTATTTTCCCTCATTCAACATTTGATATTGTGCATATCAATAAATTCATTTCTTTTCTTTTTCTCTTAAAATTAATCGTCTATAAAAAATCGTCTGCCTAAGATATTTGAAAATCTGAGTCGATTATAAATTGCTTAAATAATATTTTTAAAAAATAAAATTGTCATCTGTCGAATATTAATCTCGACTCTGGGCATGAGTTATGTTTACATAAAAGAATGATGGTTTGAGAGTAAAGAATGTTCTAGAATTTTCTTTTTAGATTTATAAAGAGGAAGCCTCGAGAGGTGGTGAGAAGGATTCTTGGGTTCTCTCTTCCATGAGTACGGCTGGTTCTGGATGATGAAATATTGTTAAATGATGGAATATTTTTTTTGATATTTCGGTAAATAAATATTGTCTGCAAAAGGAGCTTTTCGCTCTATTATAACTACAGTTTAATAAAATGAACTTGCAGCAGCCAAGGAGTGATTTATTGGATCTCCTACGTTTATTTTTTTTTTCTCGCTGGCCATGACTTCTGTGCGGAGAAAGGGAAACCCGGCGATGACGTTTCTGGCCCCTAACCTGAAAATATCATATATATATATATATAAATATATATGCATAATATAAAATATGAAAAAAATAATGTTAATTATTTTCGTAATATTTAGGTAAAATTGTGGCATTTATCATGATAAATATAATTAATTCTATAAATACATAAAACTTTCATTTGATAACCACATTACAGTTCATACAAAACATATATATAGAAATAAAATAATAACAATAAAACATAAAAAAATAATAATAACATATCAGTATAATCTCACACTCATCGTCTATAAAAGAAAAAATCTCAATACATGGACTACTGAAAAAAAAATGTCTACCGCTCAAAAGTTCTTTAAAACAAAGTAGTATTCAATTATTGTCATGCGACCTTACTTAGAAATAAAACATGTGTAAATTATTTATAAAATGCATCGCCATTGCAAAATAAAATTTAAATGTATATTTAAATATTTTTAACACATATTTAATGCTCTGTCAATGATTTGCTGATGAATCAAATTCTACAAATTATATAAAACGCCAAACTACTCAAGCAGCACAGAATTTGTAAAAGAAACATCCTTATAACTCCAAAAATAAAAATCATATTAACTAACAGATTGCTGTATTGGATTGGTTCGTCTCATATCCAACTAAATATGTATTTGAATCGAAATTTAAGTGAATTTTCCATTCAAATTCGGTCATGGCAAATGAAGAGTGTTGAAAATATGGTTACATCTATCTCGGCAGCTAATTGTTTCATCGAGTTTGTTCTTAAAGCAAAATTTGTGTTATTTTACTGTTTTTTAAATCAACTGCTTAAAATGAAATGTTTCTAAATTCTTTATGTATCTTTCATCAGAACGAATATATCGAGAATTCGAAAATAATAATTCCGGATGGTCGAGGCTACCGATATTAAAAAGGCTTTTTTCCATTATTACGTACTTAGTACACAGAAAATATTTCAAGTCTCAATCTCAGTTTTGTCATGTCATAGAGTGTTTACAGTCACACAGACGGACAGACACCGAACAGACACCTAGCCTGGCGGCTAGCAATTTTTTTTTTTATGTAAAAATATGTTTTTTCTAAATCTCCAGGGTCGAAAATGTTTAAAACCGTCAAAAAAATTTGATTTTCAAAACGATTGCAAGACTACGTATGATCGGTAAGTAATATAAACATCTTGTGGTATTAAAAATATTTTACCCAATTTATGAAAATATTTTGGTTTTCTGAATTGAAATCAAAATATCACTTTTTACCTAAAGACACTTTTTCATTGCAAATTGTTAAAACCACGATCGCAATTCTGCATCGTAATTCCAAAATAAAGTTTAAACGTATATTTAAATATTTTTAATACATAGTAAATCTCTTCTATTGATTTTTGTGTACTATTTGATTGTCCAGTTGATCCATTTTGACAAATTATATAAATCGCCAAATTATTAGTTTTATTATTTGTATTATTTTATTTTAAATAATGAAATAACGAAATAACAAATAAATTAGTAAAATATTAATAGTATTACAAATAAAACATCGAATTAAAAGAAACTTGATAAAGTTACAAAACACATGTAACGTACTTAATATCCAGTGAATGTGACAAATGTGTGAATGTGTTAAATCATCAAAAGTAAAATATTACTTGTTCAAAATAAAAGTACTGTGTTTTCAAAAATATTTCTTAAACTTAATCACAAATATTTATGTATTAAAATGCACCGTTGTTATAAAAATTCTACTTCGTGAAAAGTGTGGAAATTTGCAAAAAAGGTATAATTTAGGTATATTTAGGTATAATTTTATTTATTGCCTTTATTTCAAAAATAAAGTATTTTAAACACAATATTACTGTCTCCAATAATATATAGAAGTTTCAGCCTGGTGTAAATAGAAAAAAGCATTTTCTTTAAGCATGATGTCAAAAATTGGCATACACACTTAATAAATACATAATTAGTTAACCATTATCTTAAAAATCCTATTAACCTCTTCAGACCTGAGGTACACAAATGTGCATCTCGGTTCTTTTCCTCATAAAAACTAAACAGTTCGATTTTTTTTGCATTTTTACTTTACTTCTATTTTTCTGAATGTTCTCTGCTTAAAAGCAAAATCAATAAATGTCAGCAGTGATGAATATTATCTCATAAAATAAATATTATTTTCATCCGAGTTTGAAAGTATCTTCAAGACATTGTGGCCAAGAAAGTAAGAAATATTTGTGATTATTTAACTTAAATGCTTTACAATTATATAGTTTTGAGGATCTGCTGATCATTTACTTGCCTAATGACCTTAATTTTGTTATTGTGTAAATTTATATTACTGATAGCTAAATTGGTGTTTTAAGGGGATTAATACATTTATATCCATATTAGTGAACCTAAATTACCAGTACCCTGATTTCACAGAAATGACTCTTTCTGTCATCTGTGGTGTCATTTTGATTTTGCAAAAGCAATAAATATATATTTGTAGAGTTATTGTATGCTCAGGTCTTAAGAGGTTAAAAGAATTAAATTGAAATGTTATGTAATAAGCAACAAGTTCGTCGTTAGTCTAGTTTATTTACTTTCAGTTTGATCCATTCATTCTCTTTTCCAAGCAACAGAAGCAGGAAGGGGAGAAATCCGTAATTAATAAACGAATAAATTGCTCAGAGAACTGTTTCTTCATTTCGATAGTCTATGATTCTTTCAATTTCCCTTGGGCGCTGTTTATTTCGAAAGACTTTATAGCTTTTTATTTCTTTTTTAACTTTGCCCGAGAAAATTTTATTTTTTCCTTCCGAATGAAAATGCTACCGTTCCACGTTTTATTTCTTTAAAAACTATACATTTATCCGTTAGGAAATTCTAAATTTTATTAAATGAAAATTAAAGCAACAACCGCAAAAGACTTGGGAAAGATTTCTTAATTTCATATTGTGCTATTTTGATGAATACATACATACAGACTCACACATACTTATATATATGTAAACATTTACTCATATGTTAAAATATATCTGTATATCCAGTGGCGGTCAAATATTTCCGGCCAGCAAAAATTTTTCAATTAATTTGTAAATATACCCATATGAAGAGGAATCTCAAAGGGATATTTATACATTTTATTGACATAATAGTTAGGAAGTCACATATAGAAGAATATGTAAATGTAAATAAATTTAACTGACAAAATTAAGTATAAAGGAAAACGCATGTTCTCTAAAGTTTCCGGCCACCTTCACAAGTTTGTAAAAAAGTGGTATTCTAATAGAAAATTACCGTGATCAACAGCATTTACAAATACTATTTTATCGTATTACTATTTTATTAGCTTTAGTAATAAATACTGCGGCGCAGCAACATGACATTCATAGAATCAACGGTTAAAGATCGTCTATCGTACGTTTTCCCCCCATGTTTTGCAATTTTTGCCAAATTTCGGCTGCGTTGGAATATTTATAGTTTCGCAGACTTTTGTCAACTTCTTTTCAAAGATTTTCTATTGCATTCATGCTGGGCGCTTGGGATGATCATTTCAAAAACGAAATTTTTTGTGCGAAAACCATTGCTTATCGAGGTTTGCAAACATTATTTATGTCGTTATCATGTTAAGAAAAATAGATGTGACCCATTTTTGTTTCTCTAATAGGGCAGAAAATAGTCTTGCAAGTTATCCTTATACATTGTATAATTCACCTGGCTGTGGATTTCAAATAACGGACCGACACTTTTTGAGGAAAATACTCCGCACGACCTAACGTGTCCTCCGCCATGCATTATTGTAGGAATAACATCGATCTAATCATATCTTTTGTTGTTAGGTCATCGGACGTTGTGTCTGCCATCACTTCCAAAACTGTTTCGAATTAGATTGATGGAAAAACAGAACTTTTTCCCAGTTTTCACTTGACCAGACTTTATGTTCCTTGGAAAATGAAAGTAGGGTACGTCGGTATTTTTTTTACCTCTGAAAATTTTTTAACACCGACTCTTCCATAAAGTTCTGTATCACGTCAGCATCATAACACGGTAGACTAACTTATTCGAGCAATATTTTCATTCCGTAAATCGGAGTATATTGCAACAGAATTTTCATGCGGATTATCGATGGTTTTTCTCCTGATAATTCTATCCACAGGAATAGTAATTTTCAGGAGTTTCCCGGATCTCTGAAAGTCCTGAAAGCCATGACCGTCTTTATATGATTTTTAAATATCGTTTACAGTCGATTTTACCGATCGATAACTTAGCCGCAATATCTCGAGAAGATTGGCCTTTTATCGACAAACTAATCACGCGTTTATGAACAATAATTTTTGAATTTTTCAAATTTGAATTCAAACTATGTTATACACGTTGATTCATTCATAAACACAACCAAAAAACACTCTATGGATAGAAAAAACTAAAGAATGATAAGTTGCCGGAAACTTTTGAGAACATGCGTTTTCTTTTATATTTAATTTTGTCAAAAAAATTTATTGATATTTACACGTTCTTCTATAATTAAGTTCCTAACTAATATGTCAATATAATGTATAAGTATCGCTTTGAGACTCTTCTTCATATGGGTGTTTTCACAAATTAATTAACTGAAAAAATTTTGCTGGCCGGAAATATTTGACCGCCACTGTATATTTATTTCCCTCTCTGTGTATATATATACACTGGTGACAAACGGTGGAGATCACTTAAGAAAATCTTTTATTATACTCAAAATATATTTAAAAATAAGTTGCCAAATTGCGCCTGCACACTTTCTATTGTCCTTACGTAATATCCCTAAAGCAAAATATTTTGTTGCCAAGAATTTTCAAAAAAGCATGCAGTAAACACATTATTTTCAAACCATCAAAGAATATCAAATATGAACAAGTGTGAGTCTTTGTTATTTACTATGGCGAGACTCTAAAACTCTCTAACAAAGAGAATTAGAATGCATAGAAGTGACCTGGAATTATTTTTACTAGAAGCAAAATTTAGATTCCGGATGCCACAACAATATTTTTCTTCTCAGTGTATTGCAAAATCGGAATTGCACTGCAAGAAAATGATAGCTTTTTTTTTTTTAAGCGCTGATAAAATTTATATGTATATGTAAAATAGGATAAAGGAATATGGTCTAGAATTCTGGTTGTAGACTCGTTAACGATTTAACAAAGATAATTAGAATGTATAGAGGTGACATTGATTTATTTTAAAATTTAGATTATAGATGACAGAACAATACTTTTTTCGCAGTGTAATGAAAAATAGAAATTGTACGAGAGAAAATAACAGTTTTTTTTACAAAGCGCTGTGTGTATATATTTTTTTTTAATTTTTCATCCGGCTAATAAAATTACAAATTGTCTTCAAGATTAAAAAATACAATAGACATTTGTATTAATTTAACTAACTTCAACAAAAATCAATATTACAATCAAAAGACGTAACAAACAATATCATCGCTGAAAATAATATTTTCTGTACAATTTCTAATAATAATATTCATTAAACTTTTGAATAATTATACACTGTAAAAAAAAAATCTGTGAAGGTACTAAACCTTTTCTAGGAAACTGGGATTCCAAGAAATTTTCATGTAACGATAATAGGAAAAATTCATGTAATCGATTCTGAAACTTGAATTTTTACTGTTACCGTTACAGGAAAAGTTCTTGGAATCCCAGTTTCCTAGAAAAGGTTTAGTACCTTTGCAGATTTTTTTTTACAGTGTAGCAAATGAAATTCAATAGTATTGCAATTGCTTGCATTTATATCTAATGAAGTATCCCAATTTTTTTACTTACAATTTACAGTTTTATAATTTGGATAACTATTGTGAGATAAACAATAATCTGTCGTATCTTGAATTCGTAATAAGCTTTCTATGTGTGTGATCTGCATTTCATTTCATATGATAGTTCCAATTCCCTTTGTATTGAAACATGGTAATTGTATAAATTGAATTACTGTACCTATTGTATATTACTGAAAGAGGAAATCTCGCAGTGTTCATTATTCAAATAGTGTTTTAAATAGGTTTGGTTCGGTTTTAATGATGTTAAAGTATATAATACTCAAATGTAATAATAAGGTTTCGTCACATGAAGTTTGCATTTTGACAAATCAAAATTAAAAATACTGTAATTTTAAAATTAAATTAAAATTACAAATAAATGATACTTTATTTTAAAATAGTTTAAATTAATCTTACGCAGTGATTTCATTAGTTTACGTCAAATTAAAGTTATGTTTCGTTCAAGAATATTTATATTTTAAGAATATTTATATTTCAAGAATATATATATTTATTCCTTCGATTTAATTTATACATAATAATAGTTCAAGAATATAAACAATATACAAATAAATGTTTTATAATACATCAGTTTTAACTTATAATATGCAGTAATTTCATTAATATGCTTCACATAAAATATATTTTTCGTTCCAGTACTGTCAAACAGCACCCTGGAATAATATGAAACATTTTTGAATGTTCCATAATATTAAACAATATTGTAAATCAGTTAGTATGGTACGCTAGCCATTCTTCATTGAGATAAATACAAGGGAACTCCATAATACCAATAAATGTTTTTGTACAGTAAGCAAAAATGTCCATGCTTTTTATTTTTGGATTACTTAATCTAAATTTAGAAAATTTTATAGAGTAAAATTGTTATTGTTTGTATAGGATAAAAATGAAAATCAAATTATACTTCTTTAAATTAAAGAACGGAATTATGAATAACTAATTTTAATTCCATATTAATTAAAAAACATTAAAATATAAAGTATTTATTATTAATGTAATCTAGTTAACAGAATGTTTTTTTATCCGGATACTTTCTTAGTTATTTTATGTTTATAAAATATTTTATAATATTAAATAAAGCTTTTGTGTCTTTAAATTGTTTTATGTGGAACTCTATTCGATGTGTTATAATTAACACACACACACACGAAAATTCGCATTGGTGTTTTTGAATTTATTATAAATGATTAAGTGAGTAAATAAAAAAATATAAATTCAACATTGTAAGACGTAAGAAAAGAATAATGAAACTTTAAACGAGGATATTTCTTTTAAAATCTAAATAAAATTTTAAAAATCATAATAATATTCAATTTAATAACAACTGATATACAGCAAAATACTATATATATATTTAAATTGTGTATTAAGAAATATGTTTAATAAATTGACAAAAAAATTATGTAACCCATAGCAGACCAATGTTATGTCTAATTAAAAAATATTTAAAACATAGCTTCTCAACATTAATCTGCTGATACTCATTATTTAAATATTAATTTTCTTTCTGAATGCACTTTTGATTTATTATTTGCTATTGTACTTCGTCTGCTACGCAAGTTTTATTTTATCAAACGAACCTTGAACAAAACGAAATCTATCGATGAATTCCATATATATTTTTTTTTATTGCAAGAAGCCTTTTACCAGAAATTTCCTTCAGCATTGTTGAAAACGATAGTAGCATTAATATATATTCTAACGTATTTGGAAAAAAAGGAAAATATTAAACGATTATCATGTATAGAAAAATTTGACAGACGATTTGAAGAACGATATAACGATATGTACATGCAAATACCACATCCGAAATGTAACAAAATAACCGCGCTAGTTCCAGCTAATTGTGCCCATTAGAACATTTAAGAACGGATAATCTTGTATCATTGGGATACACTACATTACAGAAAATTCCAGTTTAATTTTATAACTTATCCTTTAAACCATCAAGGTTTGTCTACCAAAATCATGAATGTAAAATTATTTGACTAAGAGTGTATGTTCAAATGGTATAATGTTATCGAAATTCTTGATGACGTCTAATCTCTCATAATAGTATTCATAGAACATGATTATGGAGCACGCAGTCCTTATTTTATAACCAAGCAACGTAGAACAAAAGGAACCCGAAAAGAAATATCTGTAAATAACCGAAGGTAACATCAAAATCCAATGATCAGAGCTCATGTTAAAAGCAGACTTAATAAAGTTCGATTTGTATTTTACAGGTTACACTAACTAACGAAGAAATGTAGAAGAGTATGTTGCATACAAAAATAAATAAATTAATAAATAATAAAAATAACAATATCTAACTAACATTGGAAAGTTATACAAAACGCATTCCTGAGAAATCAAATTATCCGCAATCAGAACAGAACTTAAATTTTTGTGTTATACACTGCGTAAAATATTTACTTGTTTATGGATAATAACATATCTATACATTAAACTGTTTATACATTATGAAACTGTAGGATATATGTAAAAAAAAAAAAAAAAAAAAAAAAAAAAAAAAAAAAAAAAACTTTTTTTTATTATTGTCTATTAATTCTTAAAACAAGGGATTTATATATTTTATAATAAAATTATATTACTTCGTGTTAACTTATATATAAATACTTTATTTTATCTTTTTAAACGCGACTACAACGACATTTTAAACCTGTAACACATTATTGACTAATAAACTTTAAAACGCATGAACTTTTCTAAGAGCATATAGACTCTGTTTATTCTTACCGTTCCCTTGAGTGTCGTTTCAAACGGAAGACCGCACAACACTAATTTATCTTTTAAATTGTGTCTTTAGAGGCTGTGAATGTTTGTTTTCAAAGATTTTTTTTCGAATGAAATTCTGTTGTGTTATTTGACAAAAGCTTTAATAACCGTACATCAAGAAAAACAGAAGTATACAGGATGAGTCATAAATATCGAAACAATAGGCTATCTCCTTAAATATTGCCCTTAGACCAATACTTCCAATTGCAAAAAAATATTTAAAAAAATGGGAAATTTTTGATAAGTTGCAAATTATGGGGGTCTATTTGAATAAAAAGATACAAAAATTAAATTTCTATACGGCCCCCCCTAGGATAAAAATTCCAATTAGGAAAGCTTTCTCTATGCAGTCCTCAATAACACACAAATAGTTGCATCTTCATACCTTCAAAACTCGCAGAGTTATAGGCGTTTAAATAATTCACCACGTTTTAAGGTATTAAACATACGTTGAATTGCCCGCAATTCAAAAAACAATGTTACTTTAACAGTTCTAGGAAACATGTAAAAAATCTACCTTTTGAGTTAGATTTAGTTTGAAAATTTTGATTTTTTTTCTTTTTTGTGATGATTAGCCCTATCATTTACTAATAAAATCACATCCAAAAATGTCTCATAAAATTTATAAAAATTTAAAAGGTTAGCATTGGTTTAAGTGGGATAATTAAAAATCGTTATAAATCGAAAGATCATTTATGGGATTTCAATGCCTTTCCATTTAATTAAAGATGAAAATTTTATTTTGCTTTTGTTCCAGGGTTTTGGTTTTTCAATATTAATTTAAAAACCATTAAAACATTAATTTTAAAACTAATTTAACTTAAAAAATCATATTTTCAAACGTAACTATTTTTTTAAAATTTGCCGAAACAAAACTAATGTAAAATAATCAAAAATGACATGTTTCAAGTTTGTACTTTTTTTTAACAATTCTTAACTCTTAATAGATTAAATACAAGAAATTGTGAAGAAAAATCATTTATGCAGAAAAACGAAGGTTACTGTTTAAATGTCCGTCAGTTATTTAAAATAACGCTTTTTCTAAGATACACATTAAGTCTTTTAAAAAAATTATCTCTCTTACAAATTCCGTCTTTCGTCCAGGAGAGGCTGTTAAAAAATCTGTATTCTAGGTTCAGGTCTCGCCAGAACCGAGATGTTACTTTTTTCTAATGACTCACCTGGTCGGGGCTAATGTATTTTTCAAACCGGAGGGGACTGCTTCCTTCTTCCTAAGTCTGCATTGGAAGAAATTTTCAACACCAGTCTCGAAAAACTCGAAATCACTGTCTCTGAATACGTGCATAAAATAAGAAAAGTTTGGTTCAATCAAAATTTATATGAAAACTACACAGATTTTAAAATTTTATTTTACACAAAAAATTTTTAAATTGAATTTTTAAAGAATAGTATATTCAAAGGTGAAAATATTAAATACAATAAAACCTGTGAAAAACATCTGCCTATGACAGAAAATGTGTTTATTCTTACTAAATAAATAACACTAGATGGAACCCGTCAAAACTTGACGGCACCAAAGAAAGAAAAGGGTATTTTCCAGCTATTAAAGGGTTTTTTAACGACTAATCTTCAGCAAAAATTTCAATAAATAAAAGAAAAACCTGCATTTTACATCCAGGCAAATGACCCGCAATTGGCAGAGTTAAATTTAAACATGCTGTCATAGAATTAGAATCTCTCTCATTTGATAATTTTTCATTTACAAATTCAACACCAAAAAATTGTACATGACATGAATAAATCATAAATTACTGTCATTTCTCATTACTAATTTCATACAAAATATACATACTTCACTTAGTTCACATCAAAATAAGACTGAATTTATAGTTTGCCGTTTAGCAACAACTATAACAATGATCCTCTCAGTGGTAATTTGTTGTTACATTACCCACCCCATTCAACAAATAAACATTTGCATTTTCAACTAACTTTTCTATTACCTTTTTATAAATCAAAAATACATGTAAATTTCACATATTAAAAAAAATTAATGATAATATTTATTTTGGATAGGTGAAACCCGTCAAAACTTGACGGCAACAATATGAAAGAACCAAAGAAAAAAAGTATTATACCGCTATATATTTTTTAAAGATTAATATTTATTAAAAATTCCAATAACTGAAAAAAAACCTTGCATTTTATATCCAGGCAAATTATATTCACAGATGCACTCACAGAATTTCTCTCACCTGATGCTTTTCCATTTACCAACATATCACCTACATGACATGTTCCGGGGCGCAGAATCGGTGCAACGCTGCTGCACACGTCACAGACTCTAGAAGATGTTTGAAGATTAATTTTCAACTGTTAAAGTATTTTTAAAAAATGCTAGAAATCATTTGCTATGTTCCATTGTAATATTATCCGCATCACGTACAATTGACGAAGCTCTGATTCACATTAAACTATAAATCATGGACGATTTGGTTTTGAATTTTTTCCAAAAAAATTAGACAATCATTTCTAGAATTAAAAAAAAATATTCTGTGATAAATCTGAAAATTTGGCAACAATTGTAAATTTTGACAAATGGTCTAAAAATTTAATTAAATAAATAAAATCAATTTTGTCAGTTTGTGAGGGAATGGCCTTTGTAATAAAGGCAATCTAGCATTATTGTGATCGTGACGTCAATGATTTAACAGGTGTAAGCGTGAAAGTAACATTTATCCTCTCTTTTACTTTAACTTTCTAGAGCGTGTGTGTCTCTTACGGATTCTACAGTTAGGTCGTGGTTAGTAGTAATATGTAAATTTGAAGTATCTCAGTTTGCAACATATAAAAGCTTGGAGTTTGAGTGTGTCTAGGCGGCCTTCGCCGACTAGGTGTGTCTCTAGCGGCGATTGCCCGCTGGTGACTAGCGAAGTGTGGCTCTGGTGACAGTAGCCAGCTAGGAGTGTGTCTAGCGGCATTGGACAGCTAGTAGTGAATCTAGAGCAAGCGATATCAAGTATTGGCGAGCCTCCAGTGAGTTGACAAGGAGTTTTGGAATTCGACTCGAGAACGTGGCCGGTGGTAAGAAGTTAATAGTAATTACGTTGCCTAGTTCAAAGTTAATAAAGAAATATATACAGCCACGGGCTGTCTAATAAAATTTTATCTAGCAGCTTAGCCGAAAGATAGCTGAGAAGTAATCGGAAGTGCCCCGATTGAGCTAGTACCGGAGCTGTGAGTATGAGTTTAATCTTTTAGCATTGTTACCATTTTTAAAATTAGGAACTGCGCCACTGTCCTTCAGCCCTTACTATTTTAAATAAACTGTTTTTTATCTTAGTTCCTGAGTTATGTCTGCATTTAAACCTCAGCACGAGAACCCAACCGTTACAAATACCGCCCAACGTGTGTTTACCGTTACAAATGCCGCCCAACGTGTGTTTACCGTTACAAGTTGTGCGAAGAAAAATCACTAATTTTGCAAAAGGATCGCAAAAAAAGGCTCATTTCAAGAAAAGATCACAAAAAACATCAAAAAATTCTTTAAAAGATTGTCAGAAAACAACCTATTTTGAGAAAAGATTGCAGTAAAATGCAAAGTTTGTCCAGATATCAGGGAAAAAAGCAGATTAGATCAAAAATTGACCAAAAACATTTTGATGAAACAGCAAATTGCATCGAAAGATCGTGAGAAAATGACAAATTTCATCAAAATACCTTGAGAAAACAACAAATTTGGTCCAAATAATATAAAAAACATGAATTTTGTCAAAAGATCACGAAAAAACACAAAATTTGTCTAAGTACCAAAAACAAAAAAGGCAAATTTTGGCAAAAAATCACAAAAAATAGCAAATTTCCTCAAAATACCCCCCTTCCAAAAAAAAGCAACAAACGGAAATTTTGTAAATAGATGTGGGGAAAAAAAACAGCCATTTTCGTCAACAGATTGAAAAAAACAACAAATTTCTTCAAAAGATCTCTAAAAAATTTGTCAAAAAACCGCAAAAAAAAAAATTGTCCAAGTATCCGAAATAAAAAAAATTCCGTTTGCAAAAAATCAAAATTTTGCCAAAACGTCTGAAAAAATGGTAATTTTTATGAAAAAATTTCGAAAAAAGGCAAATTTTGACAAAAAAATTAGCAAATTTGTAAACATATTGTGAAAAAAACAATCAAAATATAGTGAGAAAACAACATATTTTGACAAATGATTGTGAGTAAACAACAATTAAAATAAATAAAGTTTCGCAAAAAAGAACAAATTTTTCAAAAAGATCACAAAAAAGGATAAATTCAGTAAAACGGCAATTTACATCGAAAGATCGTGACAAAACGACAAGTTTCATCGAAAGAACTCGAGAAAAACTATAAACTTCACCGAAAGACCTCAAGATGACGAATTTTGTCCAGGAATCACAAAGGACATGAATTTCGTCCAAAGATTTCAAAAGCACACAAAATTTCTCTAGATAATCGCAAAAAGGAAAAATTTCGCAAATAAATAGCGAAAAAAATGACAAATTTTTAAAAAAGATAATAAAAAAGACAAATTCGCAAAAAAATCACAAAAAAGGATAAATATGGTAAAACGGCAAATTACATCGAAAGATCTCGAGAAAAATTGACAAATTTCACCGAAAATCCCCGAGAAAACAAATACTTTGGTCCTTTTATCATAAAAGACGTGAATTTCGTCAAAAGGTCGCGAAAATATATAAAATTTGTCTAGGTGCTTCAAAAAACGCAAATATTGGTGAACAGATTGTGAGAAGACAACACATTTTGTCAAAAGATGAAAAAAAGAGGCACATTTCATCAAAAGATAACAAAAAAGGTAAATTTTGCAAAAAAGAATAAAAAGCGTCAAAAAATGACAAATTTCTGAAAATAACGAGAAACGACAAATTTCACAAAAAAATCCACGAAAAAAGGATAAATTCAATAAAACGGCAAATTACATCGAAAGATCGCAAGAAAAAACGACAAATTTCACCGAAAAACCTGAGAAAGACGTCATGTCTTTCTCAGGTTTACACACACACAGGTTTACACACTTTCACATGTCTTACCACGTGAAGCATGGTGACGTCACTGCAACGTCGTTGTGAAGTCACATTGTGACTTTGTGACCATCGATTGTCGATGTGACGTCACGCGACGTCGATGTGAAGTCACAGTGACTAAAATGTGAAGTCGTTATGGCCGATTTAGAGCTCTTTTGTGACGTTTCATAAAGTGGTTTCATAAAGTGGTCTAATTTGACATTAACATTGTGACGAAACTGACAAAAGTGACGATATTTATATTGCCAGAAACATGTTTTTTTAAAGTAAATAACATGTTTTGAAGGATATTTATAAATTTCTAAAGATTTTTAAGAAAGTCACATCTCAGTCACAATGTGACGTCACTGAGTGGTGGCATTTTGGTCACAGATGTGATGTGACCAAAGTGACTCCCAGCGACGTCACTGTGACCATGCATGCTATTAGGTACGGGAAATATATCGCAGCCTTTTGCTCAACTTTAATAATAAACAGTATAAATATAAAAAACGAAAATTATAATAAGTATTTTTGGTCAGAACCCCTCCATACGAAACAATTTTTAATCTCAAAGAAGTAAAACACCATTTAGAAATTCACAATTGAGAAGGGCTATAATTTTAACTTTTTTCCAGGATTGTCCGGGTTATGATTTTAACATTTTTTAGGGCCGGGCGAACTTTTCTCCCTATGGGTCAGTTTGAGACCACATTTAGATATTTTGATCTATGCAGATCTCCAGTGTAGAGTATCAGTATACTTTGAAAACAAGTTTAGATTTAGTAATATACTACATTATTATGTCCAAAAAAGAGCCACTGTTTTATAACGATATTTAATAATGGACAATGTGTGGACGATCCCTCATTTGCTTTAAAAATTAGTCAAAAACTCTTCTTTTACAGGGGTAGTTAAGTGGTATAAATAAAAAAAATTGGAGAAATTTGGATTTTAATATTTCTGCCAGGTTTTTAGATATCGAGAACATTTTTTTTCTTCAATTTAGGTATGCATAAGGAATAATTTCCTATTTGGAAATTTAGCCCTACGAAGACAGTATAAAAATTTAATTTTCGTATTTTTTTAAATAGACCCCCCCCCCTCCATGGAGTTGCAACTTATCCTATCAGAAATTTCACCTTTTTATGAATTTTTATAATTGAAAGTATGGGTCTAGAGACAATATTTAAGGAGATAACTTATTGCTTTGATGTTTATGGGTCACCCTGTATATTAAAATATGTCTTCAGAAAAACCATTTAAAATAATGGCAGAATTTCAAATGCTATATTCTAAATACCAATTTAAAATTCCTTTTTTAGATTGTTAAAAAGAAGTCCATAATAGACCGGGGACAGTAGCACAGACAGACACCACAGAAAAATACATTAAATTAATCTCAGAATTCCAATCGATATATTCAATAGGCCAATTTTAACTTCATTTTAGAATTTTCAAGAGAAGTTCGCATTAGATCGGGGACGGCAGCAGAGACAATCACCTCAGAAAAACTACGTAAAATAATGACAAAATTTTAAAATGCTATTTCTAAATACCAATTTTAACTTTAGTTTAGAATTTATAGGAGGCGTTCGTAATAGACCGGGAGGCTGCAGCACAGATGAACACTTCATCGAGTTCAAGGATGAAAATCCAGGATTAGTTAAATCACGATTTGCAGAATAAAAAGCAATCAGGTATTTCTTGTGCGAAGACAGCTAAAAAACCGATTTTATCTGTTGATTCATACCTTTACCATTATGTTTTCTTGTTCCCAATCCTCCATTTTTCATACATCTGGATGCAGGAAAGCACAATGATAAACCTAGGAGTCAAAATTAAAATTCCGATTTTAGGTGTTTTTCACTTAGATATGAATTGTCGCTTTAATATTCGAATCGAAATTTAAATAATACTAGATTTTCATCCGTAAACTCTGTGAATCATAGAATCAGTATTCTTTGTTTAAAATTATCTTTTGTGTCACATAGTTTTTTTATGAATTGGAAAAAAAATGAAAATATACCAATATTTAGAAATAAAGAAAATTAGACCGCCGCAAACTTCAAAATTCGCTTCATACAGAAAAAAAAAAATAAATTTGGAAAATCCCGAACATCCACAGATTGTGTTCATTTGTGTTCATTCCACCAAGATTTTAAATGCGAGAAATACACGATGAAACTCATTTTTCTTGAACATTGTATATTTTTATTTTTTTAATGGATGTTCATCAATACAATAATTTGATATAAATAATTAAAATTAATTTTTTTAAATGTTTGATACGATAAGCTTTGAAATTTGTGTCAATTTGTGTCTTTGTCATTTTTTTCTTTTTAATCACTTCAAATTTGGATATGTTTTATGTTTCATTGCAAACATCACATTTTTGCAATGACAATTGCAAAAACATATTAAATTAAAACATTTTAAAAACATATTAAATAAAAAATAACTTTAAAAAATATTGCATATGCACAATGTTAAATAAAATTCACAGAATCTAAAATTTCAATTTAGAATATAATATTTAAATAAAATCCTTTTCAATTAATATGATAAAATCCCTTTAATGCAAATATTCCTTTCCGGAAATGAGATTTATTCTTTATATCAATTTGAAAGTTTTCTGGGGAATTCGACAGCTATATTTTTTTAAAGAGCTGCAAGCTCTTTATCTGATCAGAATCTATATGTATTGTTTTTTGACATGGAGAAATGTAATGCGACGTCAGCAGAATATTCTATTTGTTTCAAAACAGTTAATGCGTTTATATGAATTGCAAATTTTTGTATATCTTTTCAGGATGTTGCTTTCGGATATTTATTTTTTACAGAAAAGTTTGTATTTGTTTATTATTTTTGCTTATATATTCTCTTAGGATAATCTTTCACTTCATTTGACTTTTTATATTATGTCGAAAAGAAACAATAATATGCATGGTGAGACTACGAATTATTTAAATAGTGTTCCAGCGTATATAGGGTTCTTTTGATCTTATGGTTAGACAACTTCAAACTCTTGTCAGAAAAGTAGAAAATAATTTATTTACAGAACTTCAGAACAACAGAGTCTTCGAAACTCACAAATATTACTAGATATTAAAAAATAATTGTTCAAATCGATCGTATAAGTGCAAATATAGGTTCCAGAGACTCTTTATACAACGTCTCAACACTAAATCACATTCAAAACAACGTAATTAAAACTCAAGCAAACTTGCTTAAACAATCGTAGCTCACTCAATGACTGACTGATAAATAATAACAACAAAAGCTCGCATCGGCTCTCCTATATATAAGTCTCGCCGCATGCGGTGGAAATTTCTACAACCTTCTCGAAAAATCCGGAAAACCCCGGAACAACATTCAATGTATCAGCATATCTAAAGGGGGTTACCATAGAGAGGGAAGGGTTACCATCGCCAACAATTGCCAAGTTTGTCGCCAACTTGGCGACCAAAATTAATCGTCAAAAGTGACGCCAACTTGGCGATATCTCTGATATTTCGCCAAGCTGCCATAGACATACACTGAAAAAATATTAGACAAGTTTGCTTGATAACAGATAAAATGTAACAAAAATTAACATTAGTAAAGGAATGGAGTTTAATAAGATTATTTACAGTATTTTACAGTACAAACACTAACAATTTACAAAATTCGTAACACTAACCCCTCCTTAAAGGATGCTGTCCCGGGCAGTGCAATCCTTGAGTTAGAGGAAAGCACTTAATAAATAAATAAATAAATAAATAAATAAATAAATAAATAATAATAATAAGATTTACATAAATAAGATCTAATTACTATTTACATATTTACAAAAAGTTACTTTCATGACCATGGTCTGAAATTCCAGTTTTGAATTTCTAATCACTTTGGCCAAAATAAGGGGCTAGCCGGTTATAGTGTACGACCTTGGGATTGGCATGTGGCGAATTTTGTATGCGTACAACGACGTCATTCAGCCTGTTGACGACTGTGTAAGGACCGTCCCAGTTTTTTTGTAATTTTGGCGACAGTCCCTTACGACGTATGGGATTCCACAACCAAACTTTGTCACCTTTGTTGAATTCATGTCCAGTTGCCTTTATGTCGTACCGTGTCTTCATCTTTTCCGATGCCAGTCCGATTCGGTTCCTCGCTAGACGATGAATCTCCTCAATCCGTGTCTGGAGTTCATCCACGTATTCTTCAGGCGACAAAGGAGCGTCCGGAGGTCGGCCAAACAAAAAAAACGCAGGCAGACGAAGATCACGACCAAAGAGCATTTGAGAAGGGGAGTAACCAGTGGCCTCATGAGTGGCACTCCTGTAGGCGAGCAGGAAAAGAGGCAATTTCTTGTCCCAGTCCTGTTGGTCTCTAGAAACCAGAAGAGAGAGGCTATTAAGGATGGTACGATTGAAACGCTCCACCATGCCGTCCGATTGAGGATGTAGATGTGTAGTTCGAGTTTTGTCCATGCCGAGTAGTCCACACAATTCCTTAAACACAGCCGAATCAAAGTTTCTTCCTTGATCGGAATGGATTTGAAGAGGAACTCCGTATCTGGAAACCCAGTGTTGAACCAGTATCTCTGCTACGGTTACCGCCTCTTGATTAGGAATGGCGTAGGCTTCAGACCACTTAGTGAAGTAGTCCATGACAACGATGATGTACTTATTGCCATCAGATGTTCTAGGAAGAGGACTCAGGATGTCTAGAGCAATTCGTTCGAAAGGAGCTCCTACATTATAACGCTGCAATCATCCACGGGTGCGCCTCTTTGGCCCTTTACGTGCTATACAGGTGTCACAAGTTCGACACCATTTCTCCACATCACTGCGAACATTATTCCAGTAGAAACGCTCTCGAACCTTCTGCAGGGTCTTCATTACTCCAAAATGACCTCCTGTGGGACTACCATGCAGTTCTTGAAGGACCATAGAAATTCTCGACTTAGGAAGTACATGTCTTCCCATCGTCAGACTCCCATTTTCGGTATTTGAAGGATCTTCAGGTGGGGCTTTTTATTCTCTGGTTTTGAATTCATCTCATGTTCGTGGACTTCTGGGCAATTTCTTCGGAGATGTCCTGTATCACCGCATCGCCAGCACGTGAGATTCTGTCTTCTTGATCTTGTTATTCCATATTTTAATGCTTCAAGCTCTTGATTTATTTTTCTAATTTCTTTCAAGACGTCGATCTCAGTGTCTGAGCTTTTGTTCACCGTTGCCCCTCGGACTGAATGACGATCTCTTCGGCTGGCTTGTGTAGCTGCTTCCAACTTTAAGGCATATAGTAATGCAGCCTTTAAATCCTGCACATCTGCCATTCGTACCGCTCTCTCACTTCTGGATCTTTTATTCCGTCAACAAAGTACTGCAATGAGAGCATTTCCCGTACATTTGTTGGGCAGTCGATGAGTGCTATATTTGCCAGCAGTTCTATTTCTGAGGCAAACTCTTGAAGGGTTTCACTCGATTTTTGATGTCGGTTCTTCATTTGTATTCTCGTATAATCCTTAAAGAATTTTTCGCCGAATCTCATTTCAAGTGCCGAACTTAGAGTCTCAAAATTGAGTTGCGTCATATCGGGCAATGTTTGCAGCACGTCGGCGGCTTCTCCTCTCAAAGATGCTGCCAGTTGACAAGCTTTCACCTCGTCACTCCATTTGTTCGCTTCGGCTACAATGGTGAATTGGGTCTTGTAAACTTGCCAGGAACTCTTTCCGTCGTATGTCGACAGCTTAACGTGCACAGGAGAAGCAGACAGATTCCTAAATTCTTCATAATTACCACTGGACGCTGAAAGCTTCTTCACAAGATCTTGTACTTTTTTATTTAGCTTTTCATCTACTTCAACTATTTTCTCTTCAATATTACTAACTTCATTCTAAATTTTCTCTTCTACTTTACTAATTTCATTCTCTATTTTCTCTTCTACCGAATCTATTCTTCTATCTACCGACGAGAACTTTTCTTCTAAAGTTTTCTTCATTTCTTCTTGACTTTTATTAACTTCCTTCTTCAATTCTTCAGTCAACTCTTTCATTCTTTCTTCGTTTTTATTCATTTTATCCGCCAACTCTTCTTGGCCTTTATTCATTTTATCCGCCAACTCTTCTTGGCCTTTATTTATTTTTTCCGCCAACTCTTCTTGGCCTTTATTCATTTCTGTCTTTATGACATTGATAGCATCTAACAGTTCTTTCAGTTGTCCGTTCATTGTTCTTGTTTTCGCCATAAAACCCACTCCTGGCACCAAATGTTCCAGCGTATATAGGGTTCTTTTGATCTTATGGTTAGACAACTTCAAACTCTTGTCAGAAAAGTAGAAAATAATTTATTTACAGAACTTCAGAACAACAGAGTCTCACAAATATTACTAAATATTAAAAAATAATTGTTCAAATCTATCGTATAAGTGCAAATATAGGTTCCAGAGACTCTTTATACAACGTCTCAACACTAAATCACATTCAAAACAACGTAATTAAAACTCAAGCAAACTTGCTTAAACAATCGTAGCTCACTCAATGACTGACTGATAAATAATAACAACAACAGCTCGCATCAGTCTCCTATATATAGTCTCGCCGCATGCGGTGGAAATTTCTACAACCTTCTCGAAAAATCCGGAAAACCACGGAACAACATTCAATGTATCAGCATATCTAAAGGGGGGTTACCATAGAGAGGGAAGGGTTACCATCGCCAACAATTGCCAAGTTTGTCGCCAACTTGGCGATATATCGCCAAATTTGGCGACCAAAATTAGTCGTCAAAAGTGACGCCAACTTGGCGATATCTCTGATATTTCGCCAAGCTGCCATAGACATACACTGAAAAATATTAGACAAGTTTGCTTGATAACACAGAAAATGTAACAAAAATTAACATTAGGAAAGGAATGGAGCTTAATAAGATTATTTACATTATTTTACAGTACAAACACTAACTATTTACAAAATTCGTAACAATAGGTAACAAATCAAATACATTTACCTGTTATTTACATGTAAGGTTTAGTTTTTAAAGTTATCATTTTGGTCATATAAATAGAAATGTGCATAACATACTTTGAAGTGTAAAAAAATATATACATTACTTTCACTCTAAATATTTAATATTTTAGTCCATATCGTAGTAACACAATATTCATATATATTCTATTATTCAAGAAACCACAGACAGTTTTACAAAATCTGACAATGTATTTTAATGTTTTTATTTATTGTATAAAACTAACAAAATTTACGAATTTACGAAATCGAAAAAAAAAATCTACCTGATAACGCGAAAACACTAGGAAATATGTAAAATTTTATATTTTTCAAATAAAATTACTTTAATTTTATTGAAACGTATAGTTTTTCTTTCCCTCTAAAAGAAGAATTTTTCTATTATATTATAAAGAAATATTGTTCTTCAAAAAAGGTATTCTATAAATATTGATGAAACTATTTGTGTTAATGCATTTTTATATAAAATTATAACATTTTTGTGAAAAAAAATTAAAACTTCTGCAATTATTAAACAAAAATAGACACATTTTAAAGTACATTTTCCCATCAAATTAACAGCACATTAATGTTTTATGAAATGGAGTTCTCCATATACGAATAATTTTTTGTGTTGTGATTGTGTTCTTAATATGTTGAAAAGTGTTGGTGTTTACAAATTTGTTCTCAATATGTAGCAAATGCGTTGCTATATGCGTTATAAAAATAGTGTTGTTAATTGTGTTCAAATAGTATTATAAAAAGTGTTTATTAATGTATCTTCTTACAATAGTATTTTGCTTCCATAAATTTGTCACCAATATAACAACACTTTGTAAACATTAGGCAATTTAGAACAGCAATAACAAATAAATGTAAAACACATTCAAACCATTTTCTGAATAGTATTTCGAAAATTACACTATTTTAAAAATAAAATAAGAAACAGTTTCCTTTAAAGAAAAAAAATATGTAGATTACTGAGTGACCTGACTAATTTTTGCCAATGAATATCAATCAAGAACTTCATCTATGGAAAAAAATGTATGCGATTTTACATTTCAGGCATAGTTTATTCTCACATCATTAACAACAGTTGTTTTCATTATCTTATTATTGAAAAAAAACATTTGTAACACACTCACAACACAATCGAAAACGGTTTTAATTAGAAGTGTCATTAGAAGTGTCATTAGAACTATTCTGTTCAGTTAGTATTGCAAAAGTGTATTCCGAATTGGCAATGCATATTTAAGAAATTTCAGATAAATATGTGTATAGTAAATAATTTAATTTTTTTAAACTAAAGAAGGTTTAGACTTGAAATATAGATTACATATAATAATATGATTACAAATACGCAATCAGATCAATTAAAAATTATATTTTATAAAACAGAACATTGTTTATTAAACAACTTGTTTCATGCACTTTGTAGTTTTATTCGAAAAAAAAAATAGTCACTATTTTTAGTGATATTTAGTAATGCAAATTTAAGATGCAAATTTAAGAATATCAGACATTTATATTTAATCGGAGATTAAACACTAACTAGCGACCTTCGCCCACTGCGCTGGTCGGTTTATCTAAAGAAAACTTGATGAACACGAAATATCAATTCTATTATATTCAAAAGAGTGTAGCACCTTTCAAATGTGCTTGAAACTATTTTTTCCTATTGATTATAATGTGATATGGAATACTTTTGATTGTCTTTTTCATTACACTACGCATCCGATTTTCATAAATTTTTAATTGACTTGACAAAATTATGCGACAATTATATATTTTAAATCTCAAACGATTTGGTTGAGTAGCTTTTGCTTTATCATATGTGGACAGATAGACGGACGGACGGATAGGCTGAACAATGACTATAACTTGGTGTAATCCTCTGCAACGTATATCAGTTTCATAAAATATTAAATAGTATAATACTATTAAAATGCGTACAAACAATGTCCCATTATATAATTATGCAATGGAATACTTTTGTATGACCCTGTAAATCAATAAGAAATGTTATTTGCACCACAGATTGTACAGAATGTATAATATAATGCATACTTCATATATGCATATCAACTTTATTATGTTCGAAAGGCAGTAAGATCATTAAAATTCAATTGAAACTTTTTTCCCTTTGACCGTAATGTATCGGAATCCTTTTGATTGTCCCTGTAATTGGACTATTCATCCAATTTTCATAAAATTTAAAATTACTCGACAAATTATCTAATAATTATACATATTAAGTTTCAAACGATTTGGTTGGGTAATTTTTGCGTTGTTATATGCGGACAGACAGACGAATGGGCAACTCGGGATCCCGGGATTTCTTCCTTTCAATTCAAAACAAACGCGACGTTTCTCCGGAGACATTTCCAGGATCGGAGGAGATAGCATCACGTACATACACACATACTAATGGTCGGATTTTAACAGTGTTGATAATGTTATTTAATTGTTAGTTTATTTTGAAATAATTTTTTCACGTACTATACTATATTTCACTATATATCACTACACTATACTATATATCACTACAGTATACTATATTTCATTATGATCTACCGGAATGTAAATAATTTTATTTTTGTAAAAAATATTACATGAATACTGCAGCTTCAAAACTTCTTGCATGGATTAACTTTTTAACATCTTGAAAAGCAATTTAAAATAGCAATGCTCCTTCTAAAATATATACGTTAAATCATGTTATAACGCATTAAAGATCATCTAAAAAACTAAATATTTTATAAAATAACTAGCTGCTACGTCCGCTGCGCTGGTCAATATTTCAAAATCAACCGTGGATGGAACGAACTGGTGAATTTAAATTTGCATTTTAAATAATTTGGACCTCTAGCAGCACCTTGCTCATTGCTGAAAACGATTTAGACACCATTGTGATATTAAATTATCTTAAATGTTGGACAAAAACCAGCTATTTAGAAGTAACTATTTTAGTTTATTACTAACAGTGCACATTTGGAAGCGAAATGAGACCATTATGGCAACAGGATTTAAAATTTTCCCTTATCTGAAGAAATATTAATTATTACAGTAGTTACCACGGTACAATTTCTGAAAAATTTCTTCACAACTTTTCATTATGTGAAGCCAGGAACCCAAAGCCACCTAAAAACTTTATATATATATATATATTAAATTTTGTCCGCGCGATAAAAGGCACAATTATGCAAGAATCATCTTCAAACTCGTCAAGTACATTGAGATGGTTAATATCTCAGTGGGAATTGCAAATGAGCAAAATCGGCCCAATGGGCTGGTAATTGGGAAGGGTTCAAAAATTTGAATACCACCTTAACATGGCTTTGACAAAACCAGCTCTTAACAAAACAATGTCAGGAAAATAATAAACATTTTTTGTTACATAAAGTTGCCAACGATAAAAAAACACACACACACATTAAAATTCTCACTACAGCAATTACTTTATTATTGCAAAATTTCCTCCTGAAAAATGAAAACAAAATTATTTTCTCTTTGTTATTTAAGATAAAATTATGTAAATTTGTATAATTTGGCGAACGATTTGGCGAAATTGGATGACGTGATAATCAAGTAGTAGCCAATTTACACTTTTCATATTTCACAAAAGATTCCAACACAGACACCATATACGCAATAGGGTTTAGCACGATTTTCTCGCAACTACAATGTGGCAAAATCCTCGTTTTAGAATACCAAAGAAATTTATATATTTTTTATTATTTTCTATCATTTTCAACAGCAATTAACAATAAATAAAAAAAACTGTAGAGCAAAACAACAATTGTCATTTCATAAAAGAAAATGAAAGTAAATAAACAACTTATCATCAGATAAACAACTATAGCTGGGTTACCATATAAGGCAAATAATGCCATTTTGGCGCCAGTCAGATATATCTCGATGAGTATATGACCAAATCTGTGACAAAATTTCCATATTTGAAAAAAACTTTAATCGGTATTTATACTGCATTTTCACTACTTATGTATAGTGAAAAAACTTTAACACAGATTCATGTATGCACCACATTGGCGCAATTTTTTTCTGGCGCCAATTTGGAGAAAACTTGGTTTTTAATTATCAATTTTATAAATATTTTTTAATTATTTTCTATTATTTGAAAAAAATATAATAAAAAAAGTTTAATTAATAGCTATAGAATAAAATGATTTATATTATTTTTAAAAACAAAATGGAAGTTAATAAATAGTTTTTTAATAAATAAACAACCATAATCGGTTTACCAAGTGAGGCATAAAATCGCCATTTTGTTGCAATCGTGCGAATGTGGTGCGTATATGACATCTGCGCCAAAATTTTAAAAAGTTGCAATTAAATTATTTTACAGTTTGGATGGGGAAGACATTTATATATAAATTTAAACAATATACGGATTTTTTTTTTCTATAACTGCTATTTATATATTTACAATTAAACATAAAAAAAATATCCTAAAAATGCTTTCGCACATTTAAAAGAGAGTGAGAGAATTTAGATATTGCGAACATCGCTCCGGCTTATGCCTTCTTGGCATAAAATCGCATTCTTTGGTGACAAAAGTAAATTCAAACACCCAAATAAACAAATAACATACAATTAACACATGAAACCATTTTAAAAGTAATTCTGCTATTTTGTCCTGTATACTATCTTTAAACATCTTAGTTTAAGATATAAAACAGCACTCAGTAAATAATCGAGGTGGGCGAATTTTTACACACAAACATATTTAATAAAACTGACGGCACTACAGACGACATATACACATTGTAAACACAGAACAATTATCTGGAACTCAGATACATTATGTTCCTTACATAATTCCATGGAATAGACAAGGGGCGCCATCTACTATTTTACCTGAAAAGTAAAAGTATAAAATACCACAGCTCTTCCCCACTTAGTAATGAAGTCGGTCAGGAGCTCTTCGATGTCTTCTGGACCTTCTAAGTACCTGTGGAGAAGAAGAAGAATTAGTTTTTAAATGTGCAGGAGCATCAACTGTAGCACTAGTAGGAACCGACGGTTTTGGGAGAATGTTATCCGAACTAGTTGAATTAGAACTCGAAGAATCAGGATTATGAAAGTCAGTTGGAGTAGGATCTGGAGCAACTGGAACATGAGAATCAACTGGTGGCGGATCTGTGAAACTTGACTGTAAGGGTGGAAAATCATCTTGCTTCACTTTTGCATTTTCGCTTCTCAAATTTTCTGTGACATTTTCTTCTGAATTTGGATCATTAGTTAAAGAAATATCTTCCCCTACATTAGCTATTTGATCCACATGCCTTTTCCAAATATTTGAACCAACTTGAACTCTGTAATGTAATTTCCCTTCTCTTGTTACGATTCGACCAATTTTCCATTTGGCTTCTGGCGTATAATTTCTTACCGCTACTTTCTGGTTGATTTCAAATTCTTTTACTTTAACTTTAGATTTCCTTGCAGTTTGCTTTTCATGAACAAAATTTGCAACATTCGGCACGATCAAATCTATGTTTGTTCTTATGTGACGCTTTAGAAATAAAGATGCAGGACTTTCCCCCGTTGTAACATGTGGCATCTTCCTTTACTGCATAAGAAAGTTATTCAGCTTCATTTGTAATGTACCTGGTTCAGACGCTAAGGCTTTTAATCCACGTTTGACCGTTTGCACATATCTCTCAGCCTGTCCATTTGTAGATGGATGGTACGGTGCACTAAACTTATGTTTTACACCATGACTTTTTAAGAATATTTCAAATTCTTCAGATGTAAACTGCCTAGCATTATCTGATACCAAAGAAATAGGAAAACCGTATCGTGCAAAGAGAGAAGAAAGACAAATAATTGTATTTTCTGAAGTTGTACTAGGAACTATAAATACTTCTGGCCATTTACTATAAGCATCAACCACTAACAAAAGCATTTTACCGTTAACAGGGCAAAAATAATCAATATGAATTCTCTGCCATGGAGCAGTAGGCCATTCCCAATGATGTGTATCAACTTTGGGAGGGTTATTTTTCAAATTTACACAAATAGAGCAATTTCTTGCAATATCTTCAATATCATGGTCTATTCCTGGCCACCATACAAAACTACGGGCTAAAGATTTCATTTTCACTATACCAAAATGACCAAAATGTACTTCCTTTAATATTTGTTGTCGATGAATTTCTGGGATAACTACCCTACAACCTTTTAAAATACAACCATGCTGAAGAGTAAATTCTTCTTGTTTACCACCAAAAAGTAAATTCTTAGGAATTTCTGAACCAGAAATGAGGTGATGAAAAATTTGTCGCAAAAGAGGGTCGGTTTTTGTAGCTGAAGCAATAGATTTAGCATTTAAAGGTAAAACAGAAAGCTGATTTATCTGAATGATTTCCGATTCATCAAATCCCTCATTTGAATTATATTCGTGGGGTAAATCTTCACTACGTAATGGAAGACGTGAGAGTGCATCGACATTACCGTGTTCAGTAGTTTTCTTATAGCGAATGTCATACTGGAACGTTTGTAAATATATGGCATATCTTTGCATTCTAGCAGCTGATAAAACAGGAATACTTTTAGAAGGTGAAAAAATTGAAACTAATGGTTTACTATCAGTAAACAAAGTGAATCTGTTACCGTACAAATATTAAAAAAATTTCTTAACACCAAATATTATTGCTAATGCCTCCTTATCTACTTGACTATACCGTTTTTCGGCATTATTCAAGGTTCTGGATACAAATCCAATAGGCTTTTCAGTCTTGTCTGGCATCACATGCGAAAGAACTGCAGAGATACCATATGGAGAAGCATCCGTAGCTAAGATTAAAGGTAATTTCGGATTGAAATGCGTCAGCACTCTGTCCGAAGTAATTTCTCTTTTAATTTTTTTAAACGCTTGATCACATTTGTAAGACCAGTTGAACTTCACATTCTTTTTAAGCAAATTATTCAAAGGATGTGCAATTGTCGATAAATTCGGTACAAATTTTGCATAATAAGTTACAAGACCAAGAAATGCTTTTACCTGGGAAACATTTTCTGGCTTAGGGGCATTTACAATTGCTTCTATTTTATCTGGTGTTTTATGAATACCATGTTTATCCACTTTATACCCACAATAAGTAATTTCATCTGCCATGAAGAATGATTTTTCCTTATTTATCCGAATATTATAATTTCTCAACCTTTCTAATACTTGCTTTAACCTTTGCAAATGAATTTCGTCCGTTTCCCCAGTTATTCCTATATCATCAATAAAAATTGTAATTCCCTCAATTCCACTTAAAATTTGTTCGATTTTTCTTTGCCATATAGCAGGAGAACTACTAAGACCCATTGGTAATTTAAGAAACTGAAATAATCCTTTAGGTGTATTAATGGTTAATAATTCCTGGGATTCCTCATCAACGGGCAATTGGAGGTAAGCTTGATTTAAATCAATTTTTGTAAAATGAACACCACCACTTAAAGTAGCTAACATATCCTCTATTTTAGGCAAGGGATATTTTTCTACTTTCAGATATTTATTTAATGTGACTTTAAAGTCTCCACATAAGCGTATTTTACCATTAGATTTTACCACTGGAACAATCGGGGTTGCCCACTTGCTATTTGTAACGGGTTTAATTATACCTGCTTCTTCTAATCTTTGTAATTCCTCATTGACTGCAGCACGTAGTGCATAAGTAACAGTCCTAGCTTTACAAAATATGGGTGTAGCATCCTTTTCAAGGTACAGCTCTGCCTTTAACCCTTTAATTTCCCCTACTTTATCAGAAAATAAATCAGAAAAATCATTTAACAATTCTTATAATTTATCAGAATAATTTACAGTCTCATTAACATAAACAGATCTTAAATTATGTGGAAAAATATCGAATGCAGAGGCCCAATCGCGGCCAAATAATAATGGAAAAGTATCTTCTTTTATCAAATATAATTTTAACTTTTCTGTTTTATTTTCATAAGTAACATTTACTTCAACATAACCCACAGGTTTAAAAATTTCACCAGTTGCAGTTTTTAACTGAACATCTGGAGGAAATACTTTATAATCAGGAAAAATTCTGCGAAATCTTTTTAAAGGAACAGCAGAAATTCCCGAACCGGTGTCCAATTCCATATCCGCTCTGGCTTTATTTTCAATTAACACAGATAATTTAATAGGATTTGCACCTGTATTTTTTATAGTTAATACATTTACTGTATCTACCGAATTTACGTGTTTTTGGAAAGTTTTACTTCTACAAACCTTTCCAATATGGCCTTTTTTCTTACATATTTTACAAGTAGCATTAATAAATCTACATGAATTGGCTAGATGGGAAGTATTTCCGCATCTATAACATTTTAATTTACTTTTATTTGCTTCAGGAATTGTATTATTTACATGATTGTTGACATTTGACTTCTGACACTCGTTAGAAAATTTCTTTGGGTGTACAATCTTTGAATTTGAAATTTTATTAATACTGAAATTTTTATTTTTAATTTCAGAAATTTCAATATCTACATTGTGTAAGGATAACGCTTTTTCAACTGCTTTCTCAAAAGTTAAATCCTCTACTTGCGTAATCAATTTATTTTGAATGCTTTCGCTTTTCAAACCGCGTAAAAATTGTTCCAATAAATTTTCATTTAATGTATCACCCGTAAAACAACAAAAAGTTGTATTTTTCTTTAATCGAGCAGCAAAATCTTGAACTGATTCCGACTCACTTTGGTAACACTTACGAAATTTTATTCTTTCAATAAATTTGTTGGGGGCGGGGCTTAGATGCTTTATCAATATGTCAACAATATCAGAATATTTTAATGTTTCACATTGTTTCGGGAAACATAAATTACTCAGTAAATTGTAAAGCTTAGGACCCATGCAAAATAAAAGGGCCGCAACTTTTTTTTCCTCTTTTAATTCATTCAGAATAAAATTCTGCTCCAGGCGTTTAATATAAGCCTGAAATGTTTCGACTTTATCATCAAATTCTTTAAATGAGAACATAGTATTTTTTATGCAACAAGACAGGAAAAAAAAAGTACGTTAAAATTCAATGTACTTACCACCCCCTTGTTTTATAGATGCTGATATATTCTGGAAAGCCGCTGTTACCTTGAATAGTCGTCGAACTCAAAAACGAAAGAAGGAGCCATTTCTATTTGGCGCGCCGTTATTCCTTTAAAATTTTTACGGTAGAAAATTTTAACATCTCGTCGCCATTATACTATCTTTAAACATCTTAGTTTAAGATATAAAACAGCACTCAGTAAATAATCGAGGTGGGCGAATTTTTACACACAAACATATTTAATAAAACTGACGGCACTACAGACGACATATACACATTGTAAACACAGAACAATTATCTGGAACTCAGATACATTATGTTCCTTACATAATTCCATGGAATTGACAAGGGGCGCCATCTACTGTTTTACCTGAAAAGTAAAAGTATAAAATACCACATCCTGTAAGACACATAATGGTAGAATTAGATTTTAAAAAAATAGAAAAATGTTATCTAATAATATTTTTAAAATACATTTTTGTTAGCCTGCGCGAAAGAGAATAGCGAAAGTTTGATTGAAGAAATAAAAGGATAATAAAGAGGAAATGGTCAATTAAAAAAGACTTGTAAATTTTATTCAGCGGGGATTTTTCATTTCAAAATGTTGAATTTATCTATAGTAAGAACGCATAATTGCATAAATTTACTTTGAATTGCAAAATTTTTCCTTCAGTACTACTTGGTTATACCGTCGACCAATTTCGCCAAATTATACAAATCGCCAAACTATTAGCCAGATTATATAGATTAGCATAAATTTTCATTTAAATAACGAAAAACAAATTAGCAGAACATATATAAATGTAGAAATAAAAGTCGAATTAAAAATCACTTGATGACATTAGTATTTATATTATGCTTAGTGTCAAGTGAATGTGACATTTACGATCATCCATTATTGACATTTAATCTTGGAATTTGGGGGTAGATTTTTAATCGATGGGGTAATCTTTCCTTCTTCAGTTTTTAAATTTTAAAACTGAAATTTTTCCTGTAAGTGAAATTGGCAAAATGGCGCAAGAAAAATTAAATTAACAATGAAAACATTTGCAAAAAGAAATAAAAGTTGTTCTCATATCTATATAATTTACGATTGAATATTAAAATATACTCAAAAAATTATCTTCACTTGGAAAAGAAAAAAAAAAATTTGCGACCATTAAGAACCTAAGTCAGGCATTAAGTCAGTAGTGCATTTTCGGCTTAAAAACATCTTCTTTGGAGACAAAAGCAAGATGAAAATGGTATAGAAACGAATAGTAACTCACAACTTACAGTGTCTTTTACAATCAGATCTGCTTTTTTCTGCTGTAAGTTATATTATACGGAAATTCGATAAAAAAGAGTAAGAAAATAATAAAAAGGGAAATAACTATCATTCAAAATTCATTTAATCAATTTCTGAAATTCATGTTTTTATTCTAACACCAGGGATAAGTCGCCAAAAGTTGAACCAATTGTTATATTTCGCGTTAATTTATTTTTTAAGCATTACAAATATGTTTTTCATTTTCAAGATAAATATATTTTTATAATATTACGCCTCATTTAAGCGGTCTTTCTTTATTATTATTATTAATATTATCAGTAGTTATTTTCTGCTATTATTTGCAAGATATTTGTAATATTTCTAATAGATATAGCCATTTTAATTCTTTTAGCAATTATAACTTTGCCAAAAATAGCTACTGGCAACTCTTTTGTCAAAAATAACCGAAAAATACGAAATTTACTACGAAAAATCAGAGTTAACCCTGTAAATTTAAATCATAAACCTTCTGAAAAATATATCCTATCGAATGATATAATCGGCAAAAAAATCCATCGGGTAGTTTTTGAAAACACTCGTTTGGAAGTTTCAGAACTTCTGCTTTATAATATACTAGCATGCTATGCCCGCTGCGCTGGTCAATATTTCAAAATCAACCGTGGATAAACGACTTGGTATTTAAATTTTCATTTTAAGTAATTTGGACCTCCAGCAGCACCTTGCTCATTGCTGAAAACGATATAGACACCATTATGATATTAAATTATCTTAAAAGTTGCACAAAAACCAGCTATTTAGAAGTAACTGTTTTAGTTTATTACTAAACTGTGCACATTTGGAAGCGAAATGAGACCATTATGGTGACAGGATTTAAAATTTTCCCTTATCTGAAGAAATATTAATTGTTACAGTCGTTACCATGGTACAACTTCTGAAAAATTTCTTCACAACTTTTCATTATGTGAAGCCAGGAACCCAAAGCTACTCCCGCCTAAAAAGTTTATATATTAAATTTTGTCCGCGCGATAAAAGGCATAATTATGCAAGAATCATCTTCAAACTCGTCAAGTACATTGAGATGGTTAATATCTCAGTGGAAATTTTAAATGAGCAAAATCGGCCCAAGGGGGTGGTAATTGGGAAGAGTTCAAAAATTTGAATACCATCTTAACATGGCTTTGACAAAACCAGCTCTTACAAAACAATGGCAGGGAAAAAAATAAACATTTTTCGTTACAGCAAGTTGCCAACGATAAAAAAATAAAAAAAAAACATTAAAATTCTCACTACAACAATTACTTTATTATTGCAAAATTTCCTCCTGAAAAATGAAAACAAAATTATTTACTCTTTCATATTTAAGCATTTTCTCTTTAGTTATTTAAGATAAAATTATTTAAATTTGTATAATTTGGCGAACGATTTGGCGAAATTGGTTGACGTGATAATCAAGTAGTAGCCAATTTACACTTTTCATATTTCACAAAAGATTCCTACACAGACATCATATACGCAATAGATTTAGCACGATTTTCTTACAACTACAATGTGGCAAAATCCTCGTTTTAGAATACCAAAGAAATTTATGTATATTTTATTATTTTCTATCATTTTAAACAACAATTAACAATAAATAAAAAGTAACTGTAGAACAAAACAACAAATATCATTTCAAAAAAGAAAATGAAAGTAAATAAACAACTTATCATCAGATAAAGCTTATCATCATAGCTGCGTTACTATATGATACAAATAATGCCATTTTGGCGCCAGTGAGATGCCTCGATAAGTATATGACCAAATCTGTGACAAAATTTCCATATTTGGAAAAAAACTTTAATCGGTATTTATACTGCATTTTCCTTACTTATGTATAGTGAAAAAACATTGACACAGATGTCATGTATGCACCACATTGGCGCAATTTTTTTCTGGCGCCAATTTGGAGACCTTGGTTTTTAATTACCAATTCTATAAAATTTTTTAAAATATTTTATATTATTTGAAAAAAATAATAAATAAAAAAGTTTAATTAATAGCTATAGAACAAAATGATTTATATTATTTGAAAAAACAAAATGAAAGTTAATAAATAGTTAATTATAAATAAACAACCATTGTCAGTTTACCATGTGAAGCATAAAATCGCCATTTTGTTGCAATCGTGCGAATGTGGTGCGTATATGACATCTGCGCCAAAACTTAAAAAAGTTGCAATTAAATTATTTTACAGTTTGGATGAGGAAGACATTTGTACTAAAATTTAAACATTATATGTTTTTTTTTTTTTTTTTTTTTTTTTTTGCTATAACTGCTATTTATATATTTACAATTAAACATAAAAAAATATCCTAAAAATGCTCTCACACATTTAAAAGAGAGTGAGAGAATTTAGTAATTGTGAACATCGCTCCGGCTTATGCCTTCTTGGTATAAAATCATATTGATTGATGACAAAAGTAAATTCAAACACCCAAATAAACAAATAACATACAATTAACAGATAAAACCATTTTTAAAAGTAATTCTGCTGTTTTGTCCTGTAAGACACATAATGGTAGAATTAGATTTTAAAAATATTTTTTTTTAAATAGAAAAATGTTATTTACGTTTTATCTAATAAAATATTTAAAATACATTTTTGTTAGCCTGCGCGAAAGAGAATAGCGAAATATTAATGAAGAAATGGTCAATTAAAAAAGACTTGTAAATTTTATTCTACGGGAATTTTTTATTTCAAAATGTTGAATTTATCTATAGTAATAACGCATAATTGCATAAATTTACTTTGAATTGCAAAATTTTACCTTCAGTACTACTTGGTTATACCGTCGACCAATTTCGCCAAATTATACAAATCGCCAAACTATTAGCCAGATTATATAGATTAGGCATAAATTTCCATTTAAATAACGAAAAACAAATTAGCAGAGCATATATAAAAGTAGAAATAAAATGTCGAATAAAAAATCACTTGATGACATAATTAATGTTTATATTATGCTTAATGTCAAGTGAATGTGACATTTACGATCATCCATTATCGACATTTAATCTTGGAATTCGGCGGTAGATTTTTAATCGATGGGGTAATCGTTCCTTTTTCAGTTTTTAAATTTTAAAACTGAAATTTTTCCTGTAAGTGAAATTGACGAAATGGCGCAAGAAAAATTAAGAATAAAAACATTTGCAAAAAGAAATAAGAGAGTTATACTCATATGTAATATAATTTACGATTGAATATTAAAATATGCTCTAAAAATTATCTTCACTTGAAAAAAAAAATTATTGCGACCATTAAGAACCTAACTTAGGCATCAAGTCATAGTGCATTTTCGGCTTAAAAACACATTCTTTGGCGAAAAAAGCAAGATGAAAATGGTATAGAAACGAATAATAATTCACAACTTACAGTGTCTTTTACAATCAGATCTGTTTTTTTTTCTGCTGTAAGTTATATTGTACGGAAATTCGACAAAAAAGAGAAAGAAAATAATAAAAAGGGAAGTAACTATCATTCAAAATTCATTTAATCAATTTCTGAAATTCATGTTTTTATTCTAACACCAGAGATAAGTCGCCAAAAGTTGGACCAATTGTTATATTTCGCGTTAATTTATTTTTTAAGCATTACAGATATTTTTTTCATTTTCAAGATAAATATATTTTTATAATATTACGCCTCATTTAAGCGGTCTTTCTTTATTATTATTAATATTATCAGTAGTTATTTTCTGCTATTATTTGCAAGATATTTGTAATATTTCTAATAGATATAGCCATTTTAATTCTTTTAGCAATTATAATTTTCGCCAAAAACAGCTACTGGCAACCCTTTAGTCAAAAATAACCGAAAAATACGAAATTTACTACGAAAAATTAGAGTTATCCCTGTAAATTTTAATCATAAACCTTCGGAAAAATATTTCCTATCGAATGATACAATCGGCAAAAAAATCCATCGGGTAGTTTTTGAAAACACTCGTTTGGAAGTTTCAGAACTTCTGCTTTATAATATACTAGCAGGCTAAGCCCGCTGCGCTGGCCTATTTTTCAAAACAAAACATGAATCAAACAAAATATTGAATATTATTGTGTTTTTTAAAGCAACTTCACCTCGAATGATCTTTCACATTTCTGAAAATCATACAAAACGCCATTGTATTTAAAGATAGAAAAACAACGATTACAAATGCACCAAAAATGCATTAAAAGTTAGCAAACAGTTGTTTCGAATCTACTGTCGAGATTCTTCATCAGTGCAAAACTCAGCGAGATAGAAAAAACAAAACTGAGCCAAAAATAAAAACAACAACAATGGAATCAATGCCCATTGACGCCAAAATATATTAAAATAATAATAAAATATTATGTTGTTGTATCAGCTTATGCATTCGATAAAATTCGGGCTTTTAAGGAAAAAATATTTCAGTTGACCATTTATTGTAGGGTTTGATAGATAAATAAGGCAATTATGAAAAGAGCAATTTAAATATTGTCTATTTACCATACTTCTGAAATAGCGAGCATTATGATCGCAGAGATTGACCATTGAATTTAAACAATTTTCAAGTGATTCATTTTCATTTGATAGTTTTTGAACTCTAAACCTCTCAACTTGAGAATATGGGTGTCTGTGGAAACCTTAATACATCCTCTTTCAATATTATATTATATTTCGCAACGTACATCTGCTCTTGACAAATCTATTACAGTGTTCCGTTTTTGGAATGCAGCAGAATAAATAAGGTTAAATAAAGTTTTCCTTGGAAAAATAAGGTGAAAGTTTTTTGAATGTGTGAAATTCATTTTTTGATACAGATGTCATATACGCATCACGTTGGCGTGGTTGAAACAAAATGAACATTTTATGCCTCTTATGGTAATCCAACTCTGTTTTTAATTTATTAATGAATTATTTATTTACTTTCATTTGCATAGAAAAGTAAAATAGAAAATAGAAATGTATCTGTCATTTCAAAACGAAGTTTCCGTTAAAGTGGCTCCAGAAATGTATCACCCCAACGTGGTGCATATATGACATTTGTGTCTCTTTCTTACAACATGGGTGTGTGCCGTGTGTGCATTTGCACCTAAATTTAGTTATTTAGCTCTATTTTTGTAATATTAACTGGAGTTTGTACAATGTTCGGTACTACTTGATTATTCTGTCGAGAAAAAATTAATAGCAGATTATAGGAATAAATGTCAATAATCGATGATCGTAAGTATGATAGCAATTGATATTACACGTGATTTACGTCATAAGTGCTTTTTAATATGTATTTTTTATTTATGTTTATTGTTCTTTCATTATTTAAAATGAACTTATGTTAATTTGAATAGTTTGGCGAAACTGGCCGACGTGTTAATCAAGTAGCACTCAATTTACATTTGAAAATATCATATTTCACAAAAAACTCCGGCACAAACCCGGATTTGCAAGATTTCCTTCCAATGCCAATGCGGCAAATTCCTCGTTTTAAAATAGCGGAGAAATGTGCATTTTCAAAAATTATTTTCATTATTTTAAAACGAAAATAATAATAAATAAAAAAAGTTACTATAGCACAAAACAATTTATAGAATTTCTAAAAAGAAATTGAAAGTAAATAAACAATTTATTAATACAGAAACAACTATTGCTGGGTTACCATATAAGGCAAAATAACACCGTTTTGGCGACAGTCACATACCTCAGTGTGTATATAATATCCGTGCCAAACATGTTTGGAAAAAACAATAATCGTTATTTATACAGCATGTTTAAATACTGTAGTATAGTGAAAAAAAGTTATACATGACATATACGCACCACATTGGCGCGTTTTTTTTCTTTTCTTCTAAAGCCGATTCGGAGAAAATTTTGTTTTCAAATACCAGTTACATATATAGTTTACAATTATTTTCTGTTATTTTAAATAGAAAATAACAATAAATTTTAAAAAGTTTAGTTAATAATTATAAAACAAAACTATTTATATCCTTTAAAAAATAAAATAAAATAAAATAAAAATTTATCAATAAATAAACAACAGCCAGGTTACCAAGTGAGGCATAAAATCGCCATTTTATTGCAGTCGCGCAAATGTGGCGCATATATGACAAATGTGCGTAGATTAAATTAGTTTATATAATTGGAAAAAAAAGAAAAAAATTGTAAATAGACAATTTATTAATAAATAGACAATAACATCCGGGTTGCCATATCAAGCAAAATAATGACACTTTGGCGTCAGTTAATTACCCAGATGTATATGTGGTATTGGCGTAAGAGACAAATCGCACCAATGTAGTGCGTATGAGATATCTGTGCCAAATTTTTTTTTTAAAGTTGGAGTTAAATTATTTTACAATATCTACGTATGTGGAAAGACATTTACTCTAAAATTTAAATATTATTCATTTTTGTGGTATTAACTGCTATATATGTATTTAAGTTAAATGAAAATTTTTTTCCTAAAAATGCTCTCACTCATTAAAAGAGAGAGAGAGAGAGAAAATAGTTCTTGAGAACATCGCTCCATCTTGTGCTTTTCTTGGTTTAGAATAGCATTGATTGGCGACAAAAGTAGATTGAAACACCAAATTGAAGAAACAACATACAAATAACAAATAGAGCTTTTTTTTTTTAAAAAATAATTCTGCGAGTTTTTTCTGTAAAATACATAACGGGAAAATTAGATTTAAAAATATTTTTAAAAAGAGAAAGAAAAAAAAATACTTATGTTTTACCTAATGAAATTTTTGAGATGTTGTTTTCTTTTAATCTGGCTCGAAAGAAATAAATAGCCAAATATTGTGCCACTTCAAAACTTTTTTTCACATTGAGTTACTTTTTAAATATTAGAAATATTTATTTTTCGTTAAAGATAAATATTTTCCTTTCATAATATTATTTTTTATTAAACGGAATTTTTTCTTTTTATCATTATTCTTTTTATCATTTATTTTAAATCAATGAATTAACAGGTTTTTTTTCGAAATGTTTATGTTATTTTCCATTAGAGAAAGCATTTCATTTCTTTTTTGAAATATAATTATCGCCAAAAAATTAGTTGTTGCAACCCTTCCGTCAAAAATAACCGAAAAATACGAAATTTAGTCGAAAAATCAGAGTTATCCCTGTATATTTGTATCATAAACCTCCGCAAAAATATTTCCTATCGAATGATATAATCTGCAAAAAGATCCATCGGGTAGTTTTTGAAAACACCCGTTTTGAAGTTTCAGAACTTCTGCTTTATAATACATATGATATGATTTATAAACATATATATATACACTATATTGCCATTGATTATGGGACACTTGCGATTTTAGTCATTTTACTAAATATCTAGAAAAATACATGAGGAATCATCTCGAAACTCTTAGTGTATAAATATAATAGTATAAGTCATACATCTCCGTGAAGATTTTTTCTCGAAACTCCTAAGGGGACCGTCAACAGATTAAAAAAGAATGAATATCTTTTGAATAACCCTGTCAAAACTAATGTAGCAAAAGCGCCCAAACTCTAGATTGTGATTGAATACCTTATTGTAATAAGCCTTGTTCATTTTTATGCAAATAGCATGCATACTCGCAGAGTAATTAAGATTTTTATAAAAATGATCACAAATTTTTCCAAGTTTTTTCCTTATAATTTTCAGAGTTCTTAATATAAAATATTATTTTTTTTCAGAAAATATGACAAACAACATTACACACAGTACCCTGTAATCAGAATTAAAAAATAATAAAAATTGTATAAAAAATGAGTTGGTTTACTGAATAATTTTTTTCTGCTCATGCGTCAACGATATCAAAATTTCATTTGCATATTATGTTAGCTATATATATAGAGCAACTTTTGTGAAAGTCACAAAATCATAACTTGAAAATTCTGACAATAATCGTCAATGGAATAAGTCGAAAATCCTTTATTCTCAAAAGGAAGCAAAAACAAGAGGGGTTGTATCCATATATTCATTGATTAGTGTCAATATAGAATACACAATATGGGATTACTACTGCATTTGGATAAAATCCCTCATTTTTTTGCTTCATTTTGGAAACAACGGATTTTGTCCTTTTTCTATAGACGATTACTTTAAGAATTTTCAAGCTGTGATTTTGAGACTTTTACAAAAGTTGCTCTATACATTTAGCTAACATAATATGCAAATGAAATTTTGATATCTTTGACGCATGCGCAGTAAAAACTTATATAGTAAACCTACTCATTTTTCATACAATTTTTATTATTTTTTAATTCTGATTACAGGGTACTGTGTGCAATGTTGTTTGTCATATTTTCTGAAAAAAATATTATTTTATATTAAGAACTCTGAAAATTATAATGAAAAAACTTGGAAAAATTTGGGACCATTTTTATAAAAACCTTAATTACTCTGCGAGTGTGCATGCTATTTGCATAAAAATAAACACAGTGTATAACAATAAGGCATTCAATCATAATCTAGAGTTTGAGCGCTTTTGCTACATTAGTTTTGACAGGGTTATTCAAAAGATATTCATTCTTTTTTAATTTGTTGACGGTCCCCTATGGCGCTTCGGTAAAAAATCTTCACGGAGATGTATGACGTGTACTATTATATTTATACACTAAGAGTTTCGAGGTGATTCCTCATGTATTTTTCTAGATATTTAGTAAAATGTCTAAAATCGCAAGTGTCCCATAATCAATGGCAATATAGTGTATAAATATATATCGATTATTTTTAAGGATATATTTATAAAGTTGTGCTCAATCATATTGGCAGTCATTCAGAAAATCTCAATCATGTACATTTTTACTTTCTTCTATCTTTACAAGAAGAAAGTATTGGATTCATGAAAATTTTCGATTTCCGGTTTTCGACGGATTTATACGTTTTAGAAGGTCCTGAACACGTTTTGACTATTTTTAGAAAATGTCTGTCTGTGAGTCTGTCCGTCCGTCTGTCTGTCTGTCTGTTTGTCTGTCTGTGTGTCTGTCTGTATGTGACAAAAAATTTGTGGGCGCTCTATCTCAAGAACTAATGCTCGAAATTTAATAAAACTTTATATTCAGTTAGATCTTGATATGATTTAGTGCCTATTGGTTTTTGGTGAAAATTGGCCTGCAGGTGGCGCTGCTATACTACGTTTTTCATGATTTTCAGGATTGCTATATCTCAAGAATTAATGCACAGAATTTCACCAAACTTCAGATTCTGTGACCCCTTGATATACATAGACGCTGATTAAGTTTTGGTGTAAATTAGCCAGCAGGTGGCACTGCTATGCCACGTTTTTCATGATTTTCATGATTGCTATATCTCAAGAACTAATGCACAGAATTTCACCAAACTTCAGATTCCGCGATACATTGAGATACATAGCCGTTGATAAGGTTTTGGTGTGAACTGCCCTATAGGTGGCGCTGCTATGCTACATTTTCCACGATTTTCGCGATAGCTATATCTCAAGAACTAATGCAGAGAACTTCATCAAATTTTAGATTCTGTTACACTAGAATATATAACATAATTAGATGTTGATTACATTTTGATATTAACCTTGCAACAGGTGGTGCAGATATGCTGCATTTTGCACGATTTTTCCAATAGCTATATCTCAACAACCAACGCACCGAATTTCATCAAACTTCAGATTTCGTTACAAAATGATATATAACATAATTACACGATGATTACGTTTTGTTATAAATCCTTCAACTGATGGTGCTGCTGTGTTATATTTTACACGTTTTTTTTTAAACTAGCTATATCTCAAGAACTAATGCACAGAATTTCATCAAACTTCAGATTCTTTTACACCATAACATAATTAGACGCTTTTTTAGGTTTCGGCACAAATTGTCCAAGATATGGTGTTGTTGTGCTACGTTTTGCAAATTTTTTGTTATAACTATATCTCAAGAACTAATGGACGAAATTCCATCAAATTTCAGATTCTGTTAGATCTTGACATAAATAGATGATTATTAGGTTTTAGTATAAATCACCCAACATGATGCACTACTAAGCTCATTTTCTCAGAATATTAATTAAATTTTGCGTTTTAGGCTTTTCGAATACCAGAATCTCATTAGGCTAGGTCAAATGTTCGAGGAAATTCGATAGTGGGTAACTTTGGGGTCACCACGTTTTTTTTTTTTTTTTTTTTTTTTTTTTTTTTTTTTTTTTTTTTATATATATTAAAATGTACTTATGAGATAGAAGAAAGTTTTGGGATTGACACATCCAACTAGTTTTTTATCTAATTCCCAAATAAATGATGAACGCTCCTGAAAAAAAAATCTACTTATTTTAACATTTTTCAATATAGCTGAAAAGAAATTATGAATTCGGTTTTACTCGTCATGTATTGTACCATTCTTTTAATCGCATAAATACACTTTTACTCTCGACATAGTCAAATACATTTTTGAGAATTAGAATACAATATTCGGAATTAAAGCAAAAATTGTTATCAGTAGCACTACATTGTTAACAGATGCTTAACAGTAACACTCAAAATAATTTCGTTACATTATGAACTAAAGTAATAATCAATCCGAGTGTATTTTAATGTTGTTATTCTATTAAAAACATAGTAAAACTGATACTGTGAAACATTACTCGTTAATTAAAATTTACCTGTGTTATATACAGGTACACTAAAGTATTCGAATCCAGTACTTCAATGATTCCTTATGAGTACTTTTTCTTCAGTGGTATGCTTTTAAGCTTTCTTTGTGTAATAACTACAATATATTCTGCACTAAAATGTATAAATTATCTTTTACAACTTTTTAGTATAGATGATGAATTAGGTTTTCAATAGAGTTATCTTTTTTTTATTTTCAAAGTTTCTACTCGGACACCACATTTGAAATTTTGATATATTATTCTGAGTTGCATGGAAATTGTTTAATAATATATTATTTCCATACTGGTTTTCTTCCTAATGACATAAGTTTAATACTACTCGTTATAAATACATGTTTTTGTATGCTTACCTATTCAGCTGAAATCTGTTTTAATGGGTATAAAATATTTTCTAGAATTAGTAATTTTTTCAGCAACACAAAAACTTAAAGTCTATGCCTATTGGTGTGTTATCCCGAGCTGCAGAAACTGTTGTTTAAGTCTTTTTATTGAACTGTTGTTTATATTTATTATGGCTTTCTCTATAATATGTTTAAAATACCTAGAGCTCATGAACCTGATTATCATTACTGTGCATGCGGGAGGCAACTTTTATAAAACCTTGATGCGGTTTTATGCAGCTAATAAAGATTGACCTTCAAATATACTACATTTTAACATGTTGGGGCAGATTGCATTTTTTGATAGTTCATTAATATGAGCCTTGTTCTTAAATCCCACTCGACATTTTGTCATGTATTTGTTTTTAAGCAATCATGTAACACAGAATATCCAAAATTTAGTTCAATTCGAAAACACACAACATAATTGAAAATTCCTTTCAGCAATTTCCATCAATAAACGGAAATATGCTTCAGATGTTTTACGCAACCCTATACTTGATTTATAGACTTTATGCACATTAACTACTATTTATATACATACATAATGTATGGTAATATGTGTAACATAATATATAGAGTAATGTACATTAATTACTTTATGTTTCTCTGTATATTATTCATGAATGCTATCCACACCATTTTCCATTAAATATCTTAATGTGCTTCTAAATAAATAAACAAATTTCATGGTGTTTAAAATTCTGAAACATGAAAAAATAAGCAATAGATGCCTTTTCTTCATCCAATCTTTGTTTTATCATATCCTTTTGTATTATAACAGAAATGACCCGGTACCGAAACTGCAACTTATACTTACTTCATTTTCAATACTGAATATGTCATTGTGATATTCAATAAGATCACTTCAAAAATGAGTATAGTGATATATTTATGTGAAATTGAGTATGTTTCGCTCAAAAATGTACATTATGCATTCGCAACTTTTTGTACCATAGCATGTTATAAAACGCAAAAATGACCACAATATTATAAGCTGCAGTGGGTTTTTCATTAATGAAGACATAAAGTACGTTTATTAAAGCCTATAGTATGCAATGCTCAGATTTTCTAAATAATTCTAAAAGTGTTTGCAAATATCTAAATTTTATCATAAAAATATTGGAAATAAAAATTTGGATGTATTGCTAATAGTTATGCCCTTTTTCTTAATAACTAATCAACGTTGAATGTTAGTAAATTAGAACGGAAAATAATGATCAATACATTTTTGTTTACTTTGTCGTTTAAGGACGCAGCATATAGCGATTAATATTTGAACACAACCATGGTCTCATAAAAGAGTAAATGTGTTTATCAATTTTGAGTACATACGGATCGGAGATATTTTCAGTATGCGACACGCGTGTTTAAAATCGAATACTTTTTATTCAGAGTCTAGTACCCATTTTTTTCAGTGATATAAACCAATTACATGACAATCCAACTATATTAGCTCGAGTTAGAGCACGGATTGACAGCAGGCAAACTGAAAGACAAACGAAATAACTGAATTCAGAAACAAATTTTATTCAAGTTCTATATTGTTAAATTGATTTTTTTTTCCAGATAAAATGGAATTTACATTAAATACAGTTTTCTGTGATCGATAGTAATAACATTTATGAAATGATGTTATTTTGAATTATAGTCGCCATCATGAATTGTCATGCCATTAATCGATGACTCCCACATTTATGTGTTTTGTATTTAGTATATAAAGTAGATACTAAAAATTGGAATACTCTTATGATGATTTGCAGTTTTTTCTCATGTAACGCTTTTACTATTACTAAACTTTTTACAAAAATACTTTAGTAATTAACTGGTTAACATTATTATTATATTCATTAATTAATCATCATATGTTATTCATTAATTATATTTACATAGCCAATTTTATTAAAAATGCATATTTTGTGCTGAATCTTTTTATTTCTCCTAATATTTTATTGTACCATTAAAGTTTATATCGATCCCCTCCACTTTAAATCGATAGTTTTTGTATGCGTAAGATTTAACGTTTCAAACTCGAATGATTGTTATGTTTTCGGTTTTTTCTATTAAAACAAGTATAAACTTTTTTTGATACAGTTGTAAAAAATACTTGTAAATACGTAACAAATACTTTACACTTCTGTTGAAAGAAACCACACATCCATACTATATAACATGCACCAATAAACACGGATCTTCTATTGTAGAACAATTGCTATTGAGTGGAATCCATGTCAACAGTGATTTATTTGGAAATTCGTATTGATGTACTTTTTCCAATTGCGATTAAAGGCATTCTATCGAAGAAGTTTTATTTTGCTTTCTATGTGGAATAATAAAAATGCTATGTTCATAAAATCACGATATATAGAGCTGACATCATTAAATCAGAACTGTCATTTTTTTCATTCGAAACAGTATGAGATATGCTTTCTTGATAATAATAATAATAATAATAATAATAATAATAATAACATAGTTTAATTTAACTCTTGCTTTCAATGCATGTGAAATCCACGTATATAATGTGTAACAGAGGTTTAATGGCTTTTTAAGCTATATTATATATATATGTAGTATCTGTATTATATAACTTTGCTTTATGTAGAATTAATGTATTACATTGACAGCATTGTTTTTGTTACTACTTCAATGCCAAAGACAGGAAAGTAAAAACAGCGACGTACAATATTGCTGGTATGTCATAAAATAAAAGATCTGCAAAATGTACTGTGCTTCTTCTATAACTATTTGGGCAAAACTAATGAAAAAATAATCAAGTAGATCCAGATTCTCCAGAATTAAGATGCAAAAATGTAAAAGTTTCAAATAATAAGTCAAAAGTACATTTTTAATTCGATATCTAACTATCAATTATTTGTTATATATATAGTTACTGATTATTATATAATAATCTTAAATAATAGATCACGTTATCACCCGCTTTTCTCCTGCTTCTCGACCGGTTTTTCTGCTTTCGTCCGGAAATGTGCTCAAAAACATCAACTTTGAAGGCTTGTTATAAAATATCTATTGTGTTAAAAAAAAATGAGTGCAATTAGACAGTTTCTGAATAACAACACCTGCTATTTTCATTCATTTCCGAACAAGAATAAATTAAAGCTTGTGTCACAAAGTTGCTTTTTTTGATTTAAGAACACCCTTAAACGAAATTTATTCGACGTAAATTTTGAAATGGTGAAAAGGATATTATGTTTAGATTTCACGGAGAAAAAAATATATTTATGTAAAGTGGGATAAAATTTGCTGTTTTTTATTTAAGAATACGAAATAAAAATCTATCTTTATCATTATAACTGAACTTTATTATATTTTACTGTTAACATTATTGTAAATAATTTTGTAGATTTATTATAAATCAATAAAACAGTTTCTTCTTAAACATTTTCTTTCTCCCAAATTCGACGGGTTCTACCTTGTCATCTCAAATGCTAAAAATTTTTTTATATGTAGGTAAAAGAAATTTACATAAGATGTTAACTTTATTCCAATTTCCTCTTTTATGTAAATAATACATAAATTTGTTTAATTCCTTATATCCGGCATTATTTATAAAGAAATTGCTACACATCAATAATCATCTACTTTAATATTGGAAGATACACTATAATTTTTAAATAATATTAATATGGAATTTAAACTTGTTTTTTTCATTAAAAGTGATTAAATATATGTTGTAGTTATAAGATTTTTAGTAACATATTTACAGAAATAACCGGATTAATTAATCAAAAATACTCTTATGGAAATATCAGAATTCTTATAAAAGTAATATATTTAAATACATCATGATACTCTTTGTAAAAGGAAAGGTTCCCGTAGTTGAAAATGTTCCACATAACTTCTTTCTTCAAATATATATATATATATATATGAAACTGACTAAAAAAATTACCACTTTGAGAAAATATTTACCTTCAACAATTTCTCTACGGTATTTAAATTTGACCGAGAAGATTTTATTGTGTAGAAAGAAAAATATACTTTTATTATTCGACTCAGTATGTATATATTTATTAATTTCTTGACGGGTACTTAAAAGTATTGAGAGTGCATAAAAGGTTAAAGCAACTTTTGATAGAATTTTGAATTTTTCGAGGTAACTGTGTAAAATAAATTTAGAAACTTATTTATAACTAGAAATCAATTTTATTAACAAGCCCAATCATATAAAAAATTGATATTGTATAGAATACGCTAAGCAACTTATTTATTATTAGAAATTGATTTTGCAAACATATACAATTCCATAAAAAGTCGTTAAAAAATAAGCGCATAGATAAGAGTTATACTAGAACTTCATTTACATATAATTGAATAAATTTACGTAATAAAATCCATGTTTATTTATGTATATTTTCAAGGAATTGTTGTTAAAATGAATTGATATTAATTAAAATATAATAGTAATCATATAGTTCAGCAATTTGCATAATACATTCCCTATTTATGCGAGATTTACAAAACTTAAACGTTGATATATATCCATCATTACTCATTATTCATTATTAACTTTTTTATTACATGAATTCGATTTTACAGAGATATACAATCATAAATATTATAATGATTTTGTCTACGTAGACAGGACGCTTCAAAATCAGACAGATGTATATACTTCATGTAACATTTTAAATATTAGAGAAAAATTATTTTTTCTAGTTAACCTTAGAGACATTGTCGATGTAAGAGCGGTAGGTATTTGTTCATAAATAATACATAAATATAGTGTAACATTAAATTATATCGTTCTTTTTACATAGTAAATGCGTGACAAAAATGCCGTATTTTCATATTTCGTTTTTGAATGGGAAATTGATTATTTCAGAATGCCTTTGGTTATCCTCTTAGGATGTAACGGGTAGGTACACATACTAGGTGTCATTTGCAACGGGAGGGTGGTTATGTTGATGAAATGAAGACATATTTCCAAATATAGGATAAAAAAACAACAGTTTATTTAAACCGCTAGGACTTAGGGAAGTGGAGCTTCAGTTCAAGAATTTCAATAACTAATCACAATACCAAGAGATTAAGTCGAAACTATACTCACAACCTCGGTCTAGACTCAATCGGGGCACTTCAAATCAGCTTCTCGTTCAGACTCCGACTAAACGCTAGATTAAATCTTTATAAGACAGCCCGTGGCTACAAACACTCTTTATTGTTCAAAATACTGAACGTATTAAACTATTTCTTACCACCGGCACTCTTCTTGGGTAGCTATGCTCGTGATAAACTAACTCGGCGCACGCTGCTGGCTAGCTCACTCTAAAACATCATTTGATTCTCTCAAGGCTAATCTCTTCACTACTAGCTATCTATCTTTGCGGGGTACTGCCGCTTCACCACACCACTGGCCTTCGCCACCTTCTCACCACCACACTAGCTGGCTTTCACCACCTTCTCACCTCACACTGCTGGCCTTCGCCACCTCACCACTACCCACAGCTTAACTCAAAGCTTGTATATGTTGCAAACTGAAAGACGGCGCAATAAATTTGCATATTACTCCTAACCGCGAACTAACTGTAGAACCGAGGACGACATACACGCTCTGGAAAGTTAAAGTTAAATAAAGAATAGATAACGGTTTCACGCTACACATGTTAAAACATTGACGTCACGATCTCACAAAAAAAGCTAGAGTGCCTTTATCACAAAGGACAATCCCTCACAAGGATGCTTAATTATTTGCAACTTCAGACATTGATCACATCCTGTAATTTAGATAACATCATTATTTGTTAGATTATTAAGAATGTTATCGTTGAAAAACTCATAAATCACATTTATTTGAAAACGACAGTCAAATCGTAGAACTAAAATGTGTACGATATTGAATAATATCAGGAAAGATGCCTTTATTGACAAATTCATTTACATTTACATCCTGCTAATATATTGTTTGAAAAAGTTATATATTTACAATGCTTTTTTATGTTTAATTTTATGTTAGCAGATATTAAATAAAACTATTATAAAATTACGGATATTTACTCTATAGTTTGCTCATTAACGCAACATTCCGAATCAAAGAACAAAGTAGTAGAATATCAAATAACAGAAAAATGCTACATAAAGCAAATTCATGTAGGCCTAATAATGTAGATATAACAAATAAGCAACTGCACTTATTTTTATTTTTATTCCAAAGAGAAATATATTGATAGAGCAGTAAATAAGAATCATGCAAAGATAAATTACATAATGCATAATACAATTTAATTAGGGTTAATATATTTCGTAGTTTGTGTAGATAATATTTAGTATCTTCGGGCCGTGTTCGTGTTGACCTTGAAAGAGAAGCAGCTCGGGCTCTCGCCCTCTTCCACCAGCTGCTGACTAGCCTACACCTCCAGCTTTCCAAAGGCAAATCACAAAAGCTAACATTTGCAAAACCACGCGATCTTCAACGTCCACCCACGATGAGAATCTGTGGACAATCGGTTAAACATGTACAGAAATTAACACTTCTAGGCCTCACAATAGATAAACATATGAGCTGGACGGAACACATTTAGAACATCAGAGAGAAACTCGTAAAACTCCATAACAATTCACGTAAATTAACAGCTAAAACTTAGGGCATTAAACCCCATATGCTCAAAGTTTGGTACCATTCAATAGTGGAACGGATCATCTGTTACTGCGTGGGTATCTGGGGAGGCAGCCTCATTAAACAGGTGAAGGATAAACTAACATCTATTCAAAGGATATTCCTGCTCCAGATGAGCAGAGGATACAAAACATTCTCCTCGGAGGCCCTTGCAGTTATAACAGGGATCCCTCCCATTACAATTACACTTGAATTTGAATATCTAAGAACCAAGATCTTGCATCTCCAACACGACACAACACAACAAGTCCATTTCCCAAACATAAAGATACAACGGAAAGTCAGCAGCTGGATCCTGCATCCTGCGAGAGAGACATCGCATTTACAAGTAAACTTGGAAAAGCATTCTTACAAACCAACCAGAGACCAACTATATACACAGATGGATCCCGAACCGAATCAGGCGTGGCATCAGCTTTCTGTGTCATGAGTGGCGGCGAGGTGACCCATCAGTGGGCCTGCAGGATTGGCGACTTTAACTCCGTATTTCAAGCGGAGCTACTTGCAATCCTGCGGGCACTGGAATGGATCTCTGGACAACCCTACCCCTTCATCAGGGTTTACAGTGATAGTTTGTCCAGCTTGCAAGCCATTTTTTCCCATGGTACCAAACTCCCCATAGTCCTAAAAATCAAACAACAGTTATTGATCTTAGTCAATAAAACTTCCCTTGGTCACGTCTCGGCTCACATTGGCATTGAGGGCAATGAACGGGCTGATGCTTTGGCCAAGGCAGCGACAGAAAATCCAACAATAGAAATTGAACTCCCAGTGCCTTTCTCCCATGTCAGACGAGTCCTAAAAGGAAGAATCTTACCCGCCTGGCAGACTAGATGGCACGAGTCAGACAAGGGACACCATACCTACAACCTCATCCCAAAAATATCTAGAGAGCTTTATTTCCCTTCTCCACCCACCACAGCCTTCCTCACTGGTCATGGACCCTTTAAACAATATTTAAAAAAATTCCATTGCGCCTCTTCACAACTCTGTGAATGTGGCGAAGTGGGATCCCCAAATCATACATACTATCACAGTACTCTGACTAAAGCTTGGCATCTCAGATATCACCCTTCTCCCCCTAAATCCTGGCTACAAGGGGTTTTATCTCGGCCAGCGTTGCTTGCCAAATTAAGAAACATTTATAACTACTTAATGTTCATTTCCATTCTAACCACATAGCGGTCTGTCTTTCTGTAATATAGCAGCAGATCGAGAGTTCTCCATCCCACCCCACAGTTTTTTGTCAAGAAGGGACACGGGCCCCAGCGGATAGTGCACCATAATTTCATCTTTTTCTCTGCCGCTCTCTGTCGCGAGGGGGCAGTCTGTGCTCCAGCGGATGAGTTTTACCATGTAAATTATATCTGTATTTTATTGTAACTAAAAAATAATGTAACTTTTTTTAGACCTTAATAAAGGCGACCGGGAGGGATACTATGCTCTACAGACAAGGCTTTCTTGTCTGAGCAGTCCCTCTTAGGCATTCAAATATTTAGTATCTATATCGTATCCATATAATATTTTTTAGATCTGCTGCAGATGATATAAATGTTTTGCTTATTTTGCTGAAATTTAACATCATCAAAACATGAAATATATTAATATTTTTTCTAGCAAAATTTAGAAGTAAAAATACTTTTAACATTAATAAAGTACGTATATATAAACAGGGATTCGGGCTTGGAGCTGGAGAAGGAGTCGTAGTCGGAATTGCTAATAAACAAGCCGATTCCGACTCTGGGTTTGTTTAGACATAATAAAGTGAAGTTAATTTTGATTACATGTGATTTTGAATTTATAAAATGGATTATTATTGTCATTTATTGACTATTTCAAGGACAGCCGTTTGCGTTTTTCTCTATGCGCCGGAACTCAGTCCTGCTAAAAAATCCCATCCGGATACATAGTTTTCATAGGGCTACGATTTTAGTCAACGCTTCGTATTGTTACGTTTTTGAATTAATCTTCAAGTTTTCAGTATAAAAATGAAAGTAGTGTTTTCCGTGGCGGTAACTCATGCGCAAACCATTAATCATTTCGGAAAATAGGCGTGTGACTATTTCTAGTTTTTCTAGATTTTATCGCATTAGACTTAACACTTGTCAATCATTCTAATAGTTTAGCGCATTCTCGATATTTATTACTTTCTCATCTGACCACAAAGCATCTTTCAATCTGCGCATCTTGAAAATTGGAAACATCTCTTTGCATCTGTTTAGTATCCTTCGCTTGGCATCATTTCGCAAAAATTTGACACAATAAAGACGATAACTAGAACGCTTGAGAGAGATTTTAATAATGTTATAGACACTTCAACGGAGGAATATCCAGACTTTTACATAAAAGTTATGCTTACGCCACGTTTCTGATTATTCTTTTCGTGGTAATTTTACGAATTTTCGAACTATTGTCAGAAAGTTGAGAGCCTGATTTAATTTTTTATATGAAAGTTTGTTATATCTTTTCAATGGTTAAAAATTCTTTATCCTGTTTGAAATGGGACTTTCTGTCGAAATGCAATCGTTGACTTTTTCTATCCAGCTAGGCAATACCTAAACGATGAACACAAGGCCTTATAAGAATGCAGAAAATAAATAGAAAATACATAAGAAAGAATCTATTGTAAATTAACTGACCATAATTAAAAAAATATATGTATGAAGAATTTGTCGAATTTTATAGTTAAATGTCGGCGTTTAACGCACCGATACTTTTTAGCAACTCTGTAAGGGCTACATTATTCCTATATCAAATAAAAAACAATACTCTATTCCTAAAAACATAACGAAAGGTAGATATAACGCTCAAAACAAAATTTGTTTTAATAACTTATTTGAAAAAATTTTAATTATTCCTATCAATAATTAGAACAAATTAGAAATCAAAATTATGGGAGTGTTTAAATTTATATATAATGAAATTTCTCAACTATTTTATCTCTTGTGTTTTCTTATTTGAATAAATATTGCATGAATTATGGAATAACTATTGTAGACAATAATGCGTCTAATCTCACATATTGATACAGCTTCATTGTTGTTGTGTATATTCCCTGGTGAATTATAAATGTAGTTTTGAAATTACCAAATACATGTAAAAGTTACTATATTTAGTAACTAAAAGTGTATTTATTAATACATTTATTTTATTTACTATAACATTTAATCCGGCAAAGGTTTAAATTTGTTTTAAATCATTGAACAAATCACTTTATTCACAGAAATAAATGAAAACAATTATATTTGTTGTTTTTTTTATTTAAAGTTATAACAGATATTTGTACTTCTTTGTCTGAAATTAAAGTAAAAATCAATATTACGTTCAACACAAGTTACCTACAGAAACAAGGCTCATAATAACAACTGTTGTAATAATTGCTAAATATAGTACGAAGTTAAACGTATGACTAATTATAGCGAATGAATATTAATATTTTGTTGACGCTTACATATATATCAAATGCAATATCAAAATAATTTTACTTACTTTTTTAAGTTTTCTAATTTGGACACTCAATGTGTGATAAACAGTAATTCTTCGTATTTTGCATTCATGATGAGCGTTTTATGCATGCGCTCTGCAATTCATTTCATATGATAGTTCGAAATCCCTTTGTATGAAACAATGTAATTTTAGAAATAGATTCACAGTGTGGATGCTAAATTTTTGAAAGATGAATTATTATATTGTTCATTATTCAAATTACCGTTTTAAATACATTTGTGTGAACATTTAATTATTTTAATAGTATATAATATTGAGTTTTTGTAATGATATTAAGTCGGATAAATTTCCATATGACAAGTCAAAATGAAACATTCTATGGTTCAAAAACTGAATTTAAAAAACAGATATTCTCTTATTTTTTAAAGATTTTAAATTAATTGTATCCATTGATTATTTTTGCACAATTAAACTATTTCTTTAACCCAAAAAATGCATTTGTTTAAAGAGCACAATCAAAAATATTATTCAACTTTTTTTACTTTGATGATGCAGTATAATGGGAGAAAATATTATTTATAATAACTTAGCTTGCTCCATTTTCATTAATAATAAATCATGATTAGCAAAACCACGTTCTCTGTATGACGTACGGGTGAATCATGGGATTAAATCATCTATTTGGTGAATGGTTCTAGGACTTTGACTTATTAATAACTCATAAACGTGGAGCTAATTAATAAGTTCAAATCCGCGAGGGTCGTCCGATAACTCCAGTTCCCCAAAACTATCCTGTCTCGAGCAATGAACGAGCAGAGCATATCTTGTTGATAGAAGACCCAGTACCAGATCTACTTCATTTCCTGTATATGAGAATATTGCACATCATTTTGATCATTTCGATGTATTTAATTTAATCAATTTCTCTTTTTAAATTTGTTCGTTTTCATTTTTTTTAAAACTTGTCTTCTGGTAGAGTCTATGAAGTAGCTACATGGGTTGAAATTTTTCTTCCTGGCTTCCATTAGAGAGTTGGAATAAGGAAAACAAACTAAAGGACCGCTGTCGTATCGCGCGTGCCGCGATCTAATATGCTACATTAAATTGGAGCATATTCAGTAGATTTACTAAAGGAGTTTAGCCAACAGGTTAATATCATTGTCACATTAACTGATAATTTAATTTACAAAATCATGACTTAGTTAAAAATAATTCTTTTTTTTCTTGATTTATTTTTAATATTTTTAAGCTGTTTAATACTTAGTGAATGTTTATATATATATACATATATATATATATATATTTGAACTCTTTAATTGCGTTAGACCAGTTTTTTCCGAACTTTAACTTTCCAAATTTCAATGATGAAAATTTATGAGTTTTTCCTATTATAAACGTGTATAAAAGTATTTTATATGCAACTTAACTTCCGAATATGTAAAAATAATGCAAATATCTGTTGAAAGAAACCACAAATCCATACTATATAACATGCACCAGCGAACATGTATCTTCTAGAACAAATGCTATTGCGTGGAATCCATGTCAACGGAGATTTATTGGGAATTTTGTCTTGAAGTATTCTATCCAATCGAGATTAAAGACATTCTATCGAAAAAGTTTTATTTCCTTTCTAGGTAGGATAATAAAATACTATATTTATAAAGTCACGTTTTATAGAGGAGATATCATTATAATAGGATATAGATAACTTATTTCCTTTTGAAAAAGGATCACAAATGCTTTCATAAACAATAATAAAAAATTGAAAATATTTATAATTTCGAATGTATAAAATGATTATATCTCACTGTCAGTGCATATGAAATTCATGTGTATTAGATGTAAAAAAAGGACTGAAAATGTACATAAATGCAACGCTATTTAATGTTAATGAGAAATCGTTAGATAAGAATGGTAACCAAGGCTTGTGTTGTCTCTTTACCCCTTAGAAAGAAAATTTTTAGATTTATTAATGGAGAACAATCATTTTCCAGTCTCTGCTTCCTGCATTTTTTTTAAAGTGCCGACTAATTATGTTAGCACGATAACAACACATAAATAAAAGTATTTTGCCGGAGTATTCATTTCTAGAAATGCAGTTTGTCATCTAGTTATATCTCGTCAAAAACAACTTGTAAATTATCTCGCCAAGCAGCAAATAAAAAACGATAATCATCGATGATCACAGAAAAAAAGAAACTATACAGAAATACATATTCTGAGAGTTGAGTCAAAAACTGTCACTACTCATAACGTTTCCAAAGAACTCTTAGACAGATAAATTATGTGAAAACTGCTTGGCGACCTGTAGACTTTTATAATGTATATTCTTTTGGACATGCATGTGACTACACATCTAAAAAAATTTCTTGAAAAACTAAACCTATTAAACTGTAAAAATTTTAAGTTTCTGTTATTTTCATTCTTATTCTTATTTATCATCATGTGGAAATGATTTATACATAATGAAATTTAACAAGTTTATTCAAAAGGTTTGAAACAAGCTTTCTTTAATTATTTTTTAAGTTTCAAATTCACAAATAAGCTCCGATTATTGCCAATTTTATTTCAATACTGTTGGTATAAAAAAACCAATAAAAATACTGTTCTCAATTAAAGTAAAAAAATATATATATGCAATTCAACGCTTTTAATGCCACAAAAAAATTTCAATAAAAATTACAAGCTGAAATAAATGTTCGTTATTCATTTTTTTGGTTATTAGGCTAAAGTTATTGGACTGATGTTCAATAATCGGACCGCCCACGCGTTGATGTATTTACCGTATTATTAAATGTTTCATTCATGTTTGTAAGATATTCTGGATATTGAATCAAGTTCCAGAATTTTTACTTACATTTTATACTTAAAATTCACTTACGAAATTTTTACTAATTTTTATTATTTTGTGTTATTTTTTTTACCTATTACTAAATTTATGGTTTTTAGTTATGAAAAAGAATTACTGTCATATATTTTTCATCTGCAGTAATTTTACCGTAATTAAAACAGTGACATTTTAAATACAACAGTTGAAATAATTTTTTTTACCGAAAAACAACAATTGCCAACGGAACAATACTTGTTGAATTATTATTTCTCTCTACGTAAAAGAAAGAATGAAAGAAAAAAACAAGTCAGAAAAAACATTCTCACAGCACAGATCATGAAACACTTTCCAATACTTCCTGAAACCTTTAACAAAACTTCATTGTCTAGAAAATAATATGTTACTCTCCACAGTCAAATATGTATTTCAATACTTTTGAACAGCCGAGTATTTTACCTGTAAATTGATATAAATTCTATAAAAGGGAAAAAAATTAGTTTAGCAATAAAACACATAACAGGTGAAAATTTCTCTTTCCAAATTTTTTACTAGTAGATGGAAACATGCTTGAATAGTTTTCTTCAGGCCTTTGCGCCCTCCCCCCTTCTAAGTAACTTTATTACACGCCAGAATAAACAAAAAATTTATTCAAAATAAAACTCTATGAAAAGTACTGAATTTACAATTCTAGAATCTATCATTGACAGATGACTATGTATTGAGTAAACTCTTTGTGTGGTCCCGTGTATCAGTTTATCCATATTCAGGAAACAGTTCTCAGTAAACTGAATATCGTGTAGCTTAAAAATTCATATCTCATTTCAAAACAAACTTTAAGCAATTTCCGCTCATATTTAGCAACCTGTACAAAATCTTAGGAGTAAACCTGTATATCAGCTATTGCATTTATACACACCATATAATACATAAATACACGAGCACTTATATATAGCGTAATTATAGTTAAAGATGAAATTTTTGATATCATCGGTAACATAACATACAGCACTTCGGTTCGAATTTGCTATTTGAAATAATTCGTGTGTCCCTATAAATACCATGTGAATCATATAATATACATAATATCTGGTATTAAGTCTCAGAAACGTATGCCAATTTTATTATACCTGATATAGTTTAATATAATTATAATACTCCTCAAACACTCAACATCTTCCCTATACCATTATTTATTGCTATTATTTTGTGTGCCCTGAAAACAAATTTACTACACTTCGTAAATGCATATTAGTTACTATGTTTGAAAGGGTGCGGCAATTTAAAAATTATTTGGAGCGATTTTTCCCCATTGGCCGTGATGTAATGGAATAATTTGGACTGTCCCTGTAAATAATTTTCTTTATATAAAAAGTAGATAAATTAATTGAAAAATAACATAACACATTATTATAATTTTATTTCTTTTTAAAAGAAATGTTAAAAGTTAATTGCTATACAAAGCATTTTGAAACTGAACTTAAAAGTGTTTTTAAGGAATTTGTGAAATGCATTTTAGATTCTGTGTTTACAAAGTTACGTGGAATTGGCAGAGAAATATTTTTTAAAAAGAGTAACTGAATTACGAAGTTTCAAAATTATAAAGTTTCCCAAACAGAATTTGAAAAATGTTTAGAGACTGCATAATTCATGCACGAAAGTTATAATAATTTATCCAAAAAAAAAAAATCATCAAAAATAGATTTAAAAAATTTAAAATTAAGATATATTTGAAAAATTTACCTACTGCATTTAATCAAAAGAAAGTAAATTATTTTTTAAATGATCGTTCTAGAGAAATTTCTAATCCTTACCGAAAATTATATTAAATTTAAGAATAAAATCAAACTTTTTTTAGATGATTTAAAAACTAAAAAAAACCCTTCAAAATATGGGAATATACGAAAATTTGCTTTTTACACTAAATGAAGGAATTAATCAATAACTTTAAAAGCTCTGATTATCATTTATTTAAAATTTTGCTCTCCGCGTCATTTTGAGTGTGAGCTACCACACTCAAAAGAAAAAAAGTCCGTTAAAATTAGCGTAATATTCTTTCCAAGCACCTTCGTCGTTCCAAGCCCAAGCTCGCACTCTGATTGGTTGTTGCTCATGGCACTGTTTTCATGTAACTTGGCGATAATCACACTTGGCGTAGCGATAGATGCTTCCGTTGAGGAGTTTGATTTCCTTCCGAACCGAGTACAATGTAACTTTTCCCGTTTATTAATAAGTAAAGCATTAGCCATTTTATAAAATAACACAAGATAACAATACACAAGAGCACAAAATGAAGGAAGAATAAGAATGAGTAGGTTAGGTTTTAGGTTTTAGGTTTACTCGTTCACTTACGAGCGAAGTATTTTTCGCCAAGTATGGTTATCGCCAAGTTACGTGAAAACAGTGCCGAGAGCAACAACCAACCAGAGTGCGAGTTTGGGCTTGGAACGACAAAGGTGCTTGGAAAAAAAAATTCGCAAAAAATTACGGTAAAAACTGATGGCAGCAATGTTGCCAGCGGTTTTTGCCCTATAAAATGCCGTAAAATTAGATGTACTAAAAAATGCATCTAATTTTATTGCAGATTTTTGTACAGTGCAGCAACTTCGTGTTTTTTTTTTATGTGAGCTAGTAGAATTTTTTGCGTCATTCTACAAAGTTTATTTGAATTTTAGTCAGTCGGGACCACTTTTTTAGAAATAAGTTTCTTCAGGTACACAATTTCAAAAATGCTTTAATTAAATAAAGCAAAATTTATTTTCCTTTATTATTGGTGTCAAACCAAAATTTAACAGGGTAAGATGATGTCACCGCAACAATTGAGTGAAAAGGTGATATTTGAAGTAATTTCAGTCTTTTCTATTGTTTTCGGATGACTGCTTCTTCCACCTTTCGACGTGTAGAATGGCAGCGAGTGAAATTTGGATATAAACTACAGAGATGATGTACACCAAAATATTAAAGAATATTTTAGAAAATAAATTGTTATTGATTCCTTGGTATTATTATTATTATTATTATTATTATTATTTAGGATCAAATGTTACAGCATGCTAAAACAAGTTTTTTTTTTCTTTTTTTAAATTGTTTCTATTATTTAAAAAAAAATACGAAATATATAAAAAACAATCTTTTTTTTACTCTTTTTGTTTCAATAAAAATAAGATCCATAATCATATTATCAGAAAATAAATCTTCTCACGTTCAATACAAAAGACACACGACAGTTAGATATATGCAAAAACACGTGTTTTGCTGTGAAACATTAAAATAAAGTATATCAATGTTGTTGTTTTTTTCTTTGCAATGTGGCTTTTCCTATTCAAGCTTTCCACGAGGTATTTATTTATTAAATCTAACTTGGAAATAATAAAAGAAGCAGTACCATTGCGAGCAAACTCTTTGCACGTATATATTTCAATGGACTTCCTCATAAAAGTCCTATGATAAAAATTTGATACGAAATACAATTTACTTTCCTTAAATATAATTTCGATGCCCCTTCTTTTTATATATATATATATATATATATAACTGAGCAAAATACAAAAATATTTTTCAACTAGCTGCCTCTCAGGCGTCACCCTATCTTACGGTATTAATCATAAATATCCTCAACTTCAAAATATAAGTAAAAATAACATCAGTCAAAACCATAACAAACTATTTTCTTATCGTAAATCATAGTAGAATTATTTTACGCGTGACTAAAACTTGATATAAATTATATTTGTCCTATATTCAGGAGAAAGCATGATTTCTTCTAGGCCAACAATTGATATAAATTTCATAGTTTGAAACACTGTTGCATCATTTAAATTCATAAAAATCGATTTTCACTATACAGCCTAGTATAACGTGGTTATTTTGTGTGTATATAAAATTTTCTCTCTGGTCCGAGTATATTTAGTAGATCTAAAGACCAAACATATGACAAAGAAAAACAAACCAAATTCCTTAAACACTTTTTAAGTGTTTAAAAGTGTTGTTAAATATTTAAAATTAATAACGTAATTAAACATCGAATTCGGAATGATTACACCAAAAAAATTAAATTTATATCTAATAGAATTTCTCAATTATTTTATCAAACGTGCACTGTTTTCTTATTTGGATAAAAATTCTACGATTGAAAAAAAATCTTTTAATCAATCTGTTGACAAACATTTATTTCTCTATCATCAAAACAATAAGGTCACAAAAACTGTTTATTTTGATTATTAAAACAGTGATATATATTAAATTATCTTATCATTAATTAAAATCCATATTAAATACAAATAAACTTATATAGAACGACAACACTATAAGTAATAATTAGAACAACAATTTCTAAAAATAATACTCAATTAAACCTAGGAATAGCTAAGGGAAATCAATATCCCAACAACGATGATGTTAATTTCTAGTAAAGTATTATTTTACTTACAATTTACAGTTTTCTAATTTGGATACCTTTTGTCTTAGAATCCACCGTATTTTGCATTTATAATAAGCTTTCTATGGATGTGATCTGCGATTTATGTAAAATTCTACTTCTAAATCCCTTTGTATTGAAACATGTTAATTGTAGAAATTGAATAGCAGTATATGTTCCCAATTATTGAAAGAGGATATCTCACAATATTCATTATTCAAATTATTCTTTTAAATGCCTTTTGATGTTTAAATTATATAATATTCAACTGCAATAATAATTTTTCGAATCCATAAAACAAATAGAAATCAATGTAAATACCACAGCAATACAAATACATAACATTTTTAACACCTTTTTTTTATAAATACTATACAGTGATTCCATTAATTATATGTCTATTAAAAAAAATTGTTTCTTTTCATTTGAGTAGCTAATTTTTTGGATTTTGTTGTTTTATCTCTTTCGCTTGGAATGCTCACCATCCACGATGAAGTATTATACATTTTCCTTTGTCAGTCAAATATTTATTGGTAAAAGGGTCATGCCATATAAAATGAGTAAATCTGGTGTGGCTCACAAGTCACAGATTTTATTGAATATCATCATTTAAGAGCCCGCAATAGTCACATAAAAAGTACGCAAAAAGACCCGGATGATTATGAAAAGTCTATGGGAGCGTTCTTTTCTAATATCTCGCTCAAATTTTAATGTTTTTACATGATTTTTTTTGCATAGGCTAGCTTAGGACGATCTACAACCGGGCTAGTTTTTACTTTTTCGATTTTGGTTTCAGATTTAAAAAAAAAAAATATTTTAACTTTCAAAACCGGTTTAAGCCGGTTCTGAAATTGAAACTATCATAATATAAAAAATATATGAGCAAAATCGAAAAAGTAAAAACTAGCCCGGTTGTAGATCGTCCTAAGCTAGTCTATGCAAAAAAAATCATGTAAAAATATTAAAATTTGAGCGAGATATTAGAAAAGAACGCTCCCATAGGCTTTACATAATCATCCGGGTCTTTTGCGTACTTTTTCTGTGACTATTGTGGGCTCTTAAGAGCACACACTAGTCACGCGGTAAAAGCCGAACGCTAATGTAAAGTCTATGGGAGCGTTCTTTTCAAATATCTCGCTCAAATTTTAATATTTTTACATAATTTTTTTGCATGGGATAGCTGAGTACGATCTACAACCGGCCTAGTTTTTACTTTTTCAATTTTTGTTTTCGATTTTCTTTAAAAAATTACTTTAACTTTCGAAACCGGTTTAAACCGGTTATGAAACTGAAAATATCGTAATATAAAAAATATATAAGAGAAATAGAAAAAGTAAAAACTAGGCCGGTTGTAGATCGCCCTCAGCTATCAACTATGCAAAAAATCATGTAAAAATATTAAAATTTGAGCGAGATATTTGAAAAGAATGCTCTCATAGACTTTATATTATCATCCGGGTCTTTGTGTGTACTTTTTCTGTGACTATTGTGGGGCCTTAAGTAGGTCATATACATTTACGAGTAAATGCAAAGTAACAGATTTAAAAATTGTTTATTTCAGTATAAAAATTCGCATTGAAAGTTGATACAAAATTGAGTTTTTGTGCACAAACATGAAATTTCAAATTCGATTACTAGTCTTAGGGAAAAAAAGACTATCAAAAATTATTTACAATAAAGAATGAACAATAAGTAACATATTAGTGTAATTTAGAAATTGTGTTTTTAATCTATAATTACAAAATAAATAAATATTTAAAAAAAAAATTTGTTAAATATTTTTTGTTCTTATAAGGAACCAAAATAAAATTTAAAACACAACGACTAATAGGGTAATCATATTTAAGACCAAGAACTTTTCTAAATTTATATAGACTTCTTTTTCTCATACCATTCCCTTGGGTGTCTTTTTCAACGAAATATTTCTCAATACTGTTTTTCTCTTAAATTGTGTCTTTACAGGGTTATTATGTTAGATTTGAAAGAACTTGTTGGAGTGAAATTTGAGCAAACCGAGGTTCATTTTTTTAATTCAAATTTACTCAATTCGGTATGAGTACATTATTTACATTATTATTAATCCGTTATTTTTTCTAGTGCATAGAATAGATTTTTTGTGTATAAGAAAATAATACTTTCAAACATTAAACTTTTAATTCATTACACAGTTTAAAGACATTTATATTAAAAATATTTAGTCATTATTTTCAATAAACAATTAGATTGCGATATGAATATTATATTATTTTTAAAAAAATATTTCCATAAACTTTTTTTTTAATTTAGAAGGTACGAAAACGATAGTTAAAAGACATAACACCTAATAGGCTAATAAACTCTAAGATAAAGAATTTTTCTAAATGTATATAGACTTTAATTTCTCTTACTGTTCCCCAGGATGTCGTTTTTATCGAAATATTTTATAACACTATTATTTTCTTTTAAATTGTGTCTTTATTGTGTTTTAATGCTTATTTTGGTAGAACTTTCTGGAGTGAAATTTTCTTTTTTTATTTGAAACAAGAATTAATAATCGTATATCATAAATATAAGAATGAATATTTAAATGAGAATTCAGACAAAACACAAATAGAATAGAATATTCCGAATGTCAATTTTAAATTCATTTTGAATTTTAAAATATTTTACCTAAATGAATCAAATATTACTATCTTAGAATACACACACACACATATATATATATATATTTGTTTTAGAATAAAAATTTTTTATGCCACGCAGGTTAATTTTATTATTATTATTTTGAAAATGTATTTTTTTAAATATAACGACCACACTATTGTGTTGCAGTCTTTTTTTATTATGTGAATATGTATCGAAATAGTGAATACAAATGTGTTTTTATTTTGAAATATCGTTTTTTTTACAGTTCTTTAGAAAATCATATATTTTATAAACAAAATAAGTGAGCTTAAAAAAAAAAACAGTCAGACACACAATATTAAATTAAAATTTAAGAACCAAATTTTTTTCCTTAGTATAGCTAACATATTTCTATATTTACGCATATTTCTCCTTTTACTGGAACATATTTTTAATGGAAGTATTCATAGCATGAAGCTAAGTCAGATTTATTTTTCATATAGTTTTTATCATCGAGAATACAGCAGCTATTTTTTTAAGAACCGCGTGCCCTTTATCTGATCAAAATTCAAATATACTCTTTTTGGCAAGAAAAACTGTAATTCAAGCAGAATGTTTATCTGTATTCCAATGGTTAATGCAATAATAACAATTACAAAATTCAATATTTCTTTCTCATATGTTGCTTTTACAAATTTATTTTTAAAACAAAAATTTCTGTTCGTAAATTCTCTTAAAATGGTGATTTATATAATGTAAATATTTATGTATGTTAGGACATATCAAACACTTACATATACAATTTACCTCTGTGTACACTTTTTTAAGTTTTCTATTTATTTTTTATAGTAATAGTGCTATAATAGTAATAGTATTTAAAAGTGAAAAAAAAATATTAGTATTTTATACCAAAATGTTTTCCGAAAAATTATCTAACAAAAGATAAAAATGTATAAAATTTCATTCATATAATCTTGCGTTATAAGCAGCCGGAAGAAAATTCATATTTGTATACTATACACATAATATATTTCCACTTGCTTATGTGTAAAAAGAAATACATTGCAATACGGTCTTAACCTTTAAAGTAGGTGAAGTATCTACTATGAGTTAAAATCATAGTATTACATAACTTTTTAAATAAATAATTTATATTTTTTCCCAATATACTAAATCAAGATTAAAAATAATAAGAAACACAATTGGCTGATAAATTCTTAAACGCATGAATTTTGCAAATATTTTATTAGACTCCATTTGCTCGTACTGTTCTGTTGGGTGTCATTTTCAACGAAAGCCTTCACAACACTGTTTATCTTGTAAGTTGTTTTTTGACAGGATTTTAACTTTTATTGTAAAAAAAGACTAGATTTTTAGACAAACCACTTTAAAAAATGTCTGACTATCAAGGTGAGAAATCTGAATGCCCATTTTAAATCCATCAAGACTTAAATATAAACTTCGATGTCACAAACTCTAAATTTTGCATAGGGTAAGAGATTATGACGCAATATGGAATCGAATCAATCTGGGAAAGGCACATGGCAGATAAGCTAACGAAGTGTGAGAGAGAAAGTGAAAAGAATGAATCCAAATCTGCTTACTTAAGATTTTTAATGCAAAAATTCGTGCGCGGTAAAAGATGTAACTTTTCCCGGAGCAATACCCCCCCCCCCGCTCGCCCCCTCCCCCCAAAAAAACTTCAAAGTGAACTGCTTAATAAAAAATTCAGAAAACTATCGTCAGGTCTTTTTTACAGTGATAATGTGTCTTTAAATCGCTTTAAACAGAATCACTTTTAGCTCGCTTTAAACAGAATATCAAGCTTTTTGGAAATCACAAAAACCTCTGAATGCGTCGGCTGGTATTCATCGTAAACCAAGATTTTGCATATGAGAAACATTCGATATTCTTTTTAAACATATTGTAACTTTTTATCGATACAGATTCACGAATGGAAAAGATTGTTATAGAAAACTCGATTTTGAAATTTTAGATAAGATGTGTTTTAAATCTCGCGTCATAAACAATTTTCTTTTCTCTCTATAAATATGGATATTTTTTTACATTTCATTGCAAGATCTACAATTTTAGAAACTAAAATGTTAGATATTATAATATAATATATAATATATCCTGTTTAAAAATATGATGTACATAAACCTCGGAAATTTTAAATAAACCTCGGAAAATATAAATCTTTCAACTTAAAATTTAAATAAGAATCTCCTTTCAATTAATATTGGAACCTAGTTTTAACACAAATATTCAATGCAGGAAGTGATATTTATTCTTCATTTCATTTTGATGTTTTATTAACAATTCAATATTTTTTTTCGATGCACTTTTACCAATAGAATAGATTGTTACAGAAAATTCATTTTTTAAAATTTTAGATAAAGTGAGTTTTGAAACTTGCGTCCTGAAGAGTTTACTTTTTCAAACATGGATTTTTTATTATATTTAACTGCAAAATTTACAAAAATATTTTAAATACAAACAATACAAACAATATTAAATAAGATTTGGAAAATGTCAGATTATTAACTTACAATTAAAACAAGAATCTCCTGTCAATTAATATTGGAATCTGATTCACAAACTGAAGTGTTACACGAAAATTCTTTAAAAAATATGTCATACACACAATGTTAACTAAAATTTGGAAAGTGTAAATTTTCAACTTAAAATTTAAATCAAATATTATCGGAATCGAGTTTTTACGCAAATATTTAATGCAGGAAATGAAATTTAATCTTCATTCCATGTTTAAAATTTATTAAAAATTCAAGTTTTTTTTTTTTTTTTTTTTTTTTTTTTTTTTTTTTTTTTTTTTTTTAAGAATTGCATGCTTTTTATCTGAAGAAAATCCAAACGTATGTTTTGGTAGAAATAATTCTAATGCGCCATCAGCAGAATATTTTAACTGTTTTGAAATAGTTAATGCGTTTATATGAATTGCAAATTTTCTTATTTCTCTTCCGGATTTCGCTTTCGGATATTTATTCTTTAAACCAAAGCTTGTCTTTCTCTATTTTCTTAAAATGGTTGTTATCCTCTTTTCTTATTTCCTTTAAAAAGTTACAAAGAAGCAGTAATATTCGTAGTGAGATAACAAGATTTTTAAATATGATAGAACATATCCAATATAATTATATCTGATTTAATTCTGTTAATTTTTTCATAGTATTATCTTTTATTTTCACATATGAGAATGAATATATACATATATATATACATACGTATATATATATGTGTGTGCGTTGATAAATCATTTTGCATTGACACGGTTTTCCAGTGATTTCTTGTATATTTATATACCTTTAAATCATTTTAACTTATTAAAAAGCAATATTAAACAGGGATATTCTCATATTCATATTCATATACTCAGGGATATGCAGTGATATACAGGATTACTCTCAAATAAATATCTTATTTAATTGTATATAATTATTTAAAATATATATATATATATATATATATATATATAACCGAAAAAACTGATCTAAACGTTTTCTGAAAACAACAAGTAGTTTAAAGTAAATCTATCAGCATATTCCCAAATCTGGATTTTTCTAAGATATATCTTGAAATTTCTAGATTCTACTTAGTTGTGATGAATCTCAATAAATTTTTTACTCTTAGTCTGCAATAATTTCAAAAGTTTCTCTCACATGGTAAATGATTAAAATGTTGTAGTGCGTTTTAAAAATGTTTCGCCATGATTAAAAATTATTAATGAATTTGTTTTGCTTCTCTACTGTCGGTTTGATTGTTTTCTAACTCTCGTAACTATACACAGATTGATATGGGATTTCTATATGGTTTTATCATTTACTATGATACATGTTTTGATTAAAATGGAATGTACAGAAATGGGTCATCTACAGGGACTCTCAAAAGAAGCACATTCCATTCCATTCAAAATGATGTGATTTAGTGTATTTTAACAAACATAGTGAAATTGATATGCTGTTATTCAGTGCACTAACACTTGTTTTCTGTAGCATACTGTGTGAATGTATAAATTAATTTCAGGATCATGGAAAAGAATTATTTTATTGAATAATCTATCTTATAAAGAGGAAAAGTTTGGTTTTTGTTTTGTTTGTAGGTGATAATCTCCGGAACTACCGAACCGATTTCAAAAGTCAGGGTACTAAAATGATGGTGTTCGCCCGGAATCAAAGATAGGCTATATCTTATGTCGATGCCGAAAATCCAATGGAGATGTAAGAGAAAAAAAACCTTCTAAAAATGCAATTTTTGTGTTACTGAAGGGACTACAAGCATAAAATTTAGAAGGGTAATTACTTATAAGATGTAAATGGTTCTCTAGTATTTCCTTAAAAATTCGAACGTACGTGTGTATGTTTGTTTGCTTGTCTGCCTGTCTGTTTGTTTGTTTGTCAGTCTGTTTGTCTTTTTCTCTATCTGTCTGTTTGTTTGTTTGTAGGTTTGGTGGAAGGCCGAGAGTGAGAAACAATTGAGGACTTAGAGATTTCTTCAAGATACTTCTAATGCTCGCATGACTGAATTTTAAATATATCTTACAATTTCGGTTATATTTGATTTTTTTGGACCGGAAGTTATTGTAATGAATCCCCACATGCCGGGGAACTTACCGGGTGGAACAAATAGGGTCTACACCGGATCCTAGCGATCTGGGGATCTTCTTCCACTTAAGCATAAATAAATAAATTCCGGTTATAATGTTCAAAGGTTACGTCATATTGGCTATTTTAGTTCGAAACGCGCCCTTCATTGTTTTTATTTTATAGTGATTTTTACATAAAAAAAAATTAAGTAACTATTTATTTATTGGTTAAAATGAATTTTTTGAGACAGCCTTACAGAATTTCACACACAAAAAAGGGCATGCATTGTCTCTTAAATTAAACATAAATACACGACAACAGCGCAATATTCAATTTTTTCTATATTTGTAAATGCGTTAAATAAATTTCATATTTTATTTTTGAACAGTATATGGAATATTTCATAAATTTCTTGTTATTCTTCTCCAGATGTTTGTAACGATTTCAATTTTTTTTTAAATCTTACAAATTGCAAATAATTTAAAAGAAAGTATTACATCATTTTAAAAAAACAGTTTTGAAGTGATATGACCTTAGTAAATAAATAAGATAACTTCATATATGTGTGTAACAGGTATACAGCTTAGTTTTCAGAAATGATAAATAAAATATATTCATGTTGTACTTTTAATTTGAATTAAACATTGAGGAAATCGGTTCATATCTCAGTTAATATTCTGTATTTATTTAAATCTATTCGAGAGTTTTTTTTTTTTTTTTTTTTTTTTTTGGCAGTAGTTTTATTGTGTCTATTTTTTTTTTACCCATGTTGTTATTTTTTGTATCAGCTGCACCTTAATCAGTGTCTTACATTTAGTATCTAATCATTTGTCAATTAAAGCTTTATATTCTTTAGTTATTTTTTAATATTTTAACAGATAAATCAAAAAATACAAACCTACGCAGATAAATCAAAAAATATAAAATTAATTTTATGTTTTGATTTGGAAAGAACTTTCAAATAATCTGTTTATTTCTTCAGTAATTTGGATAATATCGTTATTGATTCAGTTATTAAGGAAATCACTGTAGAAAACTATATTAATTGATAATTAATGTAGTTCACAGACTACTTGAATAGTGTTTTGCAAGTAATATATACACGCAAACTCAATGTTAATAAGATATTTCCTTATAAAATTTATTATTTCAATAATTGTTAAAAATTATTTTAAAATATAAGGATACTACCTCACTTATTTTTATACACATATTTAAAAAACATTTTACTTTTTTCGTATATTAATTGTTTGTAAGGATGTTTAAACAATTGATGATTGAATGAAGATGTTTAAATAATATTGTAATAAATATTGTAATATTGTTGATAATATTGTAATATTATATTATTACAACAATAAAACAAAAAAATTCAAACCTTCTTCTACCCGATAAAAAAACAAAAAATAAAAAATAAATAAAATAAAATAAAACAGGAAAAAACCTAATCATATACATTTTATAACTAAATAAATAAATATATAATATATGTAATATATATATATATATATATATAAGCACAAAGTACAATCCTCCCCCCTTCTTATATACATTTTATATCACAAGAAGACGTGTGCATTGTTTTTGTGATCTAGAAATGTAATGTGTTTTCAGCGGAATATTTTATGTAGTCCAGAACAGTAAATGCGTTTCTATGAATTGCAAATGTTCGTATGTCTTTCCCAATGCTGTTGTTGGATATTTCTTATTTAAATAAAAATTTGCGTTTGTATAGAATGTAGGAATTTTTTCCTTATCTTATCATTCTTTTCTTTCTTTTTTTTTTTTTTTTTTTTTTTTTTTTTTTTTTTTTTTTTTAAGTTTTAAAGAATTATATACGTGGATGAGGTAATAGTATGTATTAAAATTTCATTGAAAATTCTCCATACATTTTTATTGTTTCCATACAATTTATTGCTGGTTGGCTCCTAATGACACAGATTATATGATACTTAGAGAGTTTTGCATGGAAACATCCAGAGATATATGAAGAGATATCAATACAAATATTAGCACTTTTTTTATTCTGTAGCAATCAGTTCTAGTTTGCTCTGGACAGAAATTACAAACAGATGTAACTGATATGAAAGAATGAAAAAAAAATAATATTCTTAAAAGTACGTTAGGAATTATAATCCATGCCAGTTTTGATTTATTGGGAATTTCATCTTCAAGAATTTTGTGAAAGTCAAAATGTATACATTCCATCCAAGAACTCTGTTACTTGCAAAGAAAATTTTGAAGCGTTACCTTTACAACTTTGTTAAACAGTTTTTCTTTCTCATGAAGATTGCATGTAGTTTCTTAAATAAATTAAAAGATGTAGCGTAGATCTTATGGAATGATATTCTTTATACCCGTACATGTACTAAACCAACTACTGAAATGTAAATAGGATGTTTTGCATGGAAAAGCTAAAATATATACATACTTAAGTAAGTAAAAGTGTAAAAATGGGAATTTAACTGTTTGTGCTATATTAAACGCCAGATTATCAATATAATAAAAAAATTAAAAAGTAATAAAAAATTTGACGTAAATTTTCTTGCTTATACAACATGTACATAATGTTGTTATTAATATAAATTACTATTTTTGTTAAAGTTTTAAAATTTCATCGAGTTTCAGAATAACATACTGAAACTCGATGTTCATACACATTCTCATTAGTTCATACACATATGATTTTGATATTTTGTATTCCCATTTATTTAAAAGTATTTCTATACCCATGTGTAAATTTAGATAAAGAGAAAAAGAAAAGTAATGAAAGTATATAAAATTCCTTCTAATAGGAGTTCGATGTAACTCTGGCGCATAAATATATCGATGGCCTGGCAAATCCACATTAACTTTATAAACTTTATAAAAATGATTAATATGTTTTTAATATGTCTTAAGTCATTAATATGTTTGCTTGTTGTTCCTTTTTGCTGCATTAATTTTATGTATTCTGCAAAAAACATTTTTATAAAGATACATAATGGCATTTTAAAATTCATACATAGCGTCATTCATTTATAGCAAATTTAATTTCAATTTCATTTCTTATCGTACATTTTATCCAATTTAGCTGCGATCAATTTAAATATTTTCCAATTAAGTTAAAAAGTGCTTATGCAGTCGGTTTGCCTGTTCGCCTGTCCACGCTTTAAGGGGACAAGGGACCTTTGAAATCCATTTTTTTATATTTTTAAAATTGCAGTTTAAATATTTTTCAAAGGGTATATTATGTGCACTATAGCATATATTTATCACAAAGAATGTAAATAAATTTTTTTATTGAAAAAAATAGGGAAATTTTTGTAATATTTTTGATTTAACGGGAATTATTTAAAATGTCCCATGCGCATTCCATATCAATAAAAATCTCCTATAATATTTATACAAAATTGACTTACATATATAAATAAAACTGTGCATTGAATTTTATATATCTGAATATAAAGGTAAGAAAAAAAAATTTCTCAATTTTTCTGAAATTTTGAGCATTTTTCAACCCATTTTTACAATTAACTACCTATAACTTTTGCAATTATTTTTATTTTAAAAAACCATGCACAGATTTATGACATATATTGTGATAAATAATTATAAAAAATTTAAAAGCATCCAGAGAAAAAATAATGCGCATGGAGCATTGTGAAAATTTTTCGTTAAATCTAAAGTATTACAAAAATTTCCCTTTTTTTTTTTTTTTTCTTTTTTACATTTTTTGTGATAAATATATGATATAATGCAATAATCTACCCTTAAATAATATTTAAATTGCAATTTTAAAAATATATTAAAACATGATTTCAAAGGTCCCTTGTCCCCTTAACTCTTGCAAATATTTCATACATTTGATAAATCTTATTTAGAGTCCCCTACGCATATTTGTTATTGTATATGTGTAGATTGTGGAATTAATAATTCATTTACAGCGGAACCAGAATAACTTACACTATGGTTTTTGAGGGAAAATCGTTTGCAGAGATTTTTAATGATATCATGCTACTGCTAATGTATTGGAAATGATACAAATCGCTAAATTTCACAAGAATTACATTAGAACAGGCATTGTTCGCATTTTTAATCTAATTACACGTACACACAAAATAACTCGGTAACAATACTGTGTTTGAGTAATATTTGCGGAAAATGCGTATTCACTTTTGTCATGCGCTTTTAAATTTAACTGTTCTTTTAGGTGCATACGTAATTATTTAAATAGTTAGAACTTACAGTCGTCGTCTGAATGATCCGTCTGTTTGCTTACCTGTATGTTTGTCCGTCTGTCTGCCGCCAATAACAGCACAAAAACTTTCAAGCCGAGTCGTCTGAAATTTTAAATATACGTTTGGTGCAGAATTTTGTTGGGTCCTATGAAGTTTTCGTTAACTCAGATGTATAGTTCAAATACAGGGGCAGTCAAAATTATTCCGTTACATTAAAACCGATGGTATAAAATAGTTTCAATGTTTTTTTTTATTGTTTTACAACTGTCGAAATATATCGAAACTGATATGAATTTATCAACGCTATTTAAATATACACTTTTCCGAATATGCAGCGTAAAGAATATTTATTATTCATTTATAGGGTCATACAAAAAAAAAAAAAAAAAAAAAAAAAAAAAAAAAAAAAAAAGAAATCCGTTTCAAAACGGTATAGCAGGGAGGACATTATATGCGGCATACTTTAATTATGTTAAACTATTTCAGCTATAATAAAATTGATACACATTGCTTAGGTTTATTAAAAGTTACATATTGCGTAATATAAAATGCGGTTCCGTATTGTTGAATCAAATATAATATTTTAACAAATTAAATGGTGCAATTTATTATGTTAATTTGAATGTTGAAAGTGTTTCATAATCTATGCTTGACGCTTGATTTTGTTCTTGTTTATTAATAAATAGAGAACTATTAATAAATTTAAATTATAGCATAAAACTTTATTTTAATGCTTATTTTGAAAAATTATTATTATTTTTTTGTTTATATTCTTATTATATTCGTTTATATTCTCCAATATAATACTTTCAAAAATAATACTATTTTATGCTTGTTTGAAGAGAAACTATGAGTTTAATAAAAGTGTGAATAAATATTAGAAATAATTATTTTAGTTGGATTAATATAATTTTTTTAATTTTTATTTAACGTAATACTATCTTATATCTATTTCTGAATTTACTTCGTTTTCCTGAAGAAAGTTAATGTATGAGTTCATGTTAGCAACAGACATGAATAACTTTTAAACACTGAACGGGATCGAACACAACGGTAAAAAAAGAAACGAAAATTTAAATTAATGAAACAATTTTAGCTTCAATATACATTGGCAAAACTCACTATCTTCTTCTATTTAACGTCGGAATTATGAAAATCAAATATAAAAAAATTATTGTATCAGCAATAAAAACAATTCATTTTGACAGTAAGATACAGAAATATTTTCCATCAATTCATACAATTGCAATCACATTTATTCTTATTTTCTGGCAATAATTTCATCGATAAAAAATGTTGGTTTATGTTTAATTTTATATTGCAAAATATTAAATAAAATTCTTATAAAATCACAGATTAAAAAAGTAAAATTTGTAAAAGAATTGAATAATCTAGAATAAATATCAAAGCAGTAGGATGTCAAATAACAGGAAAATATTGTGGCAAACTTATAAGATATAGTAATACAGATATAACATTCAAGGTAGTGCATTTCTTTTGATCATTTATACCGAAGAGAATTTCTCAAATAGTGCAGTAAATAAGAACTAAGCAATGGGAACTCGTATAATGTGTAATAGACATAAATAAAGGCTAATATATTTCGTAGTTAGTATGTACATTATTTAGTTTCTATATGATATCCATATCATATTATGTTAGATAAGTTACAGATTCCAGAAATGTTTTGTTTAGTTTTCAAGAGTTTAACAACATGCAAATATGATATATATTTAGAAGACACATTATGTTTGAAACTTTAAAAGAGTTGAATAATAATATACTATAATGTACGTACTGGTACAATACATAATAATAAAAATTATATAAAATTACAAAAAAAAAAAAAAAAAAAAAAAAAAAAACGTGCAGAATAGCATATTTTTTTTCCAATTTAAATTTTATTTAAAATATAAATGTTACATTATTTATTTATTTTTATTTATAATTTAAACATTTTATTTGTAATTTTTCGGCGATAATCATATGTTTTTGTAACAAACCTGACCTCATATAATAATAAAAGTTTATCTTTGCATGTTTAAAATATAGCTATCAGCCGAAAATCACTTGTTGTTCCTAGTACCTCTCGCATGCTAAGCGAGCGCTCTATCAATTGAGCTACACCCCCGACCCAAAAATCACTTAATATGCATTTTAAAACATTCACGCCGGTGTGCATCACCCGTGGGTCACACTCAACTTTTCCATCGAATGGCATGTAACACTGAAGGGAACACCCGACTGTAACGTCTGGCATAGTACCCGACTGGTGGGTGACAATCGACTGTACCATCGGGAGGAATGCATTACATGTGGTTCACGTTTGACAGTTTCTATAGGCAGCATACATCACCGGTGAGTCACGCTCGACTGTTACGATTTGCAGCATGCATCACCGGTGGGTTACGCTCTATTGCCCCATTAGGATGGCCTGCGGGCCTGCGGGCCACAGGCTGCTAATAGCCTGCGGGTCACGCTTGATTATTTAAAAAAATTGTAATATTTACCTTTTATTATTCTAAACTCTGTTAAAAATCTGCTGTATTTTTTTGCAACGCACTCCACCGCTTGTATATAATACCTCTATTTCAACCAATCAGAAAGCTCCATTTCACGGCCAAGTAACCGTTTTCTATACAAGCAGGGGAGTGCGTTGCAACAAAATGCAGGAGATTTTTAACAGTGAATAGAAAAAAAAACTGTTTATTTCCATGTTAATTTTAAAAGGATTCCAAACAGAGTTTGATCTGGCCTTTAAAATGATTAGGATACCTTGTTACTAGTTTGAAATCATTATGTGGTCGCTTTACGGCTATTCATATGTATTTTCTTTAATTTTTCGAGGATTTTTCTATAAACTAGTTTTGTCAGATCGGTAAATTTATGCATAAACAATGGGTGAAATTAATTATTTTAGTACATTAGCTGAAGATCGAATTTGGCGATTAGATGCGTTTTAAATTTGTAATGGTTTTGGTTAAAGAAAATGCAGCATTATGATTACCGTGCATGAAAAGTATAAAAGAGTTAATTTATCTAGTTGTACAAATTGAGTTAAAGCAATTTTCGTTCTTTAAATTATAAGTGTTAAGTGGAGCGTGGAATGTTTTAACAGGTCGTCAATAAATTAATGAGAGCAAATAGTTTGCTTACTCGATATGATCTTTTATACTTTCGCTAAACTCTGATAATTATATTCAAATCCAATTCAATATATATGGAAGGGTTTGTGAATAATCATATATAATGTGAATAAGCAGTAGTACTCGGCCGACAGAGGAAGAGAAGCATGCATTCGAATGTAGGTCCACATCGAAAAATATTAATATCGGAGACAGCATACACATTATAAAACGCAGCACTGAAAACGATTACTTTACTGTGTTATGGAGCATTACCATTGGTCTCAAAAGAGATATTCTATAATAGCTGTGGAGTGACGCTGCAGCAAATGGGTCAAATTTTTAACAGTGTAGAACTATTGAAATAATCGCCACGGGTGATTTTCAGGAAACGCTATTCCTACAAAAGACGAGGAATTTGACGTCAAAAATTCTGCCCAATCAGTTTCGATTAGGGAAAATCCCGTTGGAAAAGCGGGAATATGTATCGATTTAATATGCTGGATTACACCGTGATAAACGAAGATTTGAAATAAACATTAAATACAAAAGTTACGTATTTTTGTCCGTAGAATCCGAAAGTGCAATAAAAAATGGGGGTTATAATTTAAGATTTCAAAGTTGGACCCCCTCTGACCCCCATGGGGTCGGTTTCGAAGGTCAAATTTGGTATCACAGAGTAGCTTATTTAAAAATATTTAACACGTATATTTACGTTTTTCAATCTCATATGTATTTCTCGAGTTATTCGGCAGTTTCCAGACTTTTCGGACACCCTGTATATATATATATATATATGTCAACATTTGAACGGAGGGTGGTTTTGGGGTCTGGGGGTCATGATCGGTGAAAATATACCAAAATTTTCTGGAAGTGCTTTCCTCCGCACGGCTGCAATATGTGGATTTTTACTTTTTGTAATGAAAGTTGCCTAATAAAAATACATTAATATTCCAATTTTCCAATCTGTCACTTTCGTCAACGATACTTGCCATTTACGTACCACTTATCCAAATGCCACTCCCTTATTAGCACACAGAATCCTCTCTCAACAGGTCTGAATAGTCTAGTTGTTAAGGTGTTTACGTTCTAACAAGGAAGGTCTCCATACAGGCATACTCAGAAAAATCCGAAAAAAATACAGAATGTTCTTCTCATATAGTTATATATATTTATAAAAAATTTTTGGCGGAACCTCCTTATAACGTCCGTAAAAAAATAATAATAATTTCGTTTATTTGGCGATTTATCTCCGGTTGGCGAAAAAACGAAATTTTGAAAAATACGCTTTTACGCTTCAAATACTTTTTAAAGAAAAACTTTCGATGTTCAATTTATTTAAATAAGTTTAGTTTAAGTAATTTTAGTTTTGCATTTTTATTTTACTTTAAGTGTAATTTTGTCATATACGTTTATATTGTTACGAATTTTGTAAATAATTAGTGTTTGTACTGTAAAATAATGTAAATAATCTTATTAAGCTCCATTCCTTTTCTAATATTAGTTTTTGTTGCATTGTCTCTGTTATCAAGCAAACTTGTCTATTATTTTCAGTGAATGTGTATGGCAGCTTTGCGAAATATTAGAGATTTCGCCAAGTTGGCGTCACTTTTGGCAACTAATTTTGGTCGCCAAATTTGGCGATATATCGCCAAGTTGGCGACAAACTTGGCGATTGTTGGCGATGGTAACCCTTCCCTGTTTATGGTAACCCCCCCCTTAGGTCTACTGATACATTGAATGTTGTTCCGTGGTTTTCCGGTTTTTTCTAGAAGGTTGTAGAAACTACGCCGCATGCTGCGAACCTATATAAGGAGAGCGATACGAGCTGCTGTTGTCATTATTTACCAGTCAGTCATTGAGTGAACAAGGCGTAAGCAAGTTTGCTTGAGTTTCATCTATGTTGTTTTGAATGTTATTAAGTGTTGAGACGTTGTATAAAGAGTCTTTGGGGTCTAAAGCTGTAATTATACGATAGATTTGAGCAGTTATTTTTGAATATCCAGTAATATTTGTGAGTTTCGAAGACTCTGTTGTTCTGAAGTCTGTAAATAAATTATTTTCTACTTTTCTAAGAGCAAGAGTTTGAAGTTGTCTAACCATAAGATGAAAAGAACCCAATATACGCTACAATTTTTGGTGTCAGGAGTCGGGATCATATGGCGAAAACACGAACAACGGACGTACAACTGAAAGAACTGTTAGAAGCTATTAACGGATTAAGAACAGAGCTGACCAATAAAACTGATAAAGGCCAAGAAGAGTTGGCGGACAAAATGAATAAAAACGAAGAAAGAATGGAACAGTTGACAAATAAAATTGATAAAGGCCAAGAAGAGTTGGCGGAAAAGATGAATAAAGGCCAAGAAGAGCTGGCGGAAAAGATGGATAAAGGCCAAGAAGAGTTGGCAAATAAAATCGACAAAGTCCAAGAAGATGTGACTGAAGAAATGAAAAGAAGCCAAGAGAGAATGGAAGAATTAAAGGAGGAAGTTAATAAAAGCCAAAAAGAAATGAAGAAAACTTTGGAAGAAAAGTTCTCATCGGTAGAGAGAAGAATAGATTCGGTAGAAGAGAAAATTCAGAATGAAGTTAGTAATGTTGAACAGAAAATGGAAAGGAAAATGGCGGAAGTAGAAGAAAAAATTTAGAAAGAAGTTTGTAACGTTGAAGAGAAAATCAGTAACGTTGAAGAGAAAATACTAGGTGAAGTAGATGAAAAGCTAAATAAAAAAGTACAAGATCTTGAGAATAAACTTTCAGCGTCTAATGGTAATTATGAAGAATTTAGGAATCTGTCTGCTTCTCCCGTGCACATCAAGCTGTCGACATACGACGGAAAGAGTTCCTGGCAAGTTTACAAGACCCAATTCACCATTGTAGCCGAAGCGAACAAATGGAGTGACGAGGTGAAAGCTTGTCAACTGGCAGCATCTTTAAGAGTAGAAGCCGCCGACGTGCTGCAAACATTGCCCGATATGACGCAACTCAATTTTGAGATTTTAAGTTGTGCACTTGAAATGAGATTAGGCGAAAAATTCTTCAAGGATTATACGAGAATATAAATGAAGAGCCGCCATCAAAAATCGAGTGAAACACTTCAAGAGTTTGCCTCGGAAATTGAACGGCTTGCAAATTTAGCATTCATTGACTGTCCAACAAAAGTACGGGAAATGCTCTCACTGCAATATTTTGTAGACGGAATAAAAGATCCAGAAGTGCAGAGAGCGGTACGAATGGCTGATGTACAGGATTTAAAGGCTGCACTACTATATGCCTTAAAGTTGGAAGCAGCTACACAAGCCAGCCGAAGAGATCGTCATTCAGTCCGAGGGGCAACGGTGAAAAAAAGCTCAGACACTGAGATCGACTTCTTGAAAGAAATTAGGAAATTAAATCAAGAGATTGAAGCTTTAAAATATGGAAGAACAAGCGCAAGAAGACAGAATCTCACGTGCTGGGGATGCGGTGATACAGGACATCTCCGAAGAAATTGTCCCAAAATCCACGAACGTGAGATAAATTCAAACAGTCAGCAGGGAAACTAAATTTTGGCCATCTCGCGGGGCGGAGGTTGCCAAAGAAAGAAAAGCCCCACCTGAAGATCCTCCAGATATCAAAAATGAGTGGCGGTGATAATGAATTATATGTGATAGGCTTTATTAACGGAATTCAATGCCGTATGATTGTCGATACAGGAGCCAATGTGACAATAATAAGAGAAGATTTGGCTCGAAAATTGAAATCTAAACTCATCTGGACTCCACCCTGCGTTACCCTGCAAACTGTGACGGGCGACAATATAGGCATATATGGAAAGGCCAATTTAACCATCAACTTTGGAGGAAAGAAATATTATCATACGGCATATGTGGCTGACATAACAGATCCTTGCTTAATCGGGCTAGATTTTCTGAAGTTTGGTTTCAATCTTGATTTCAAAAATAACAAAATGCTCTCAAAATTTGAAGAAATAAGTCTTTTTGGATTAAATAACGAAATCGAATGTAAACAAGCAGTAATAGCCAAAGAAGACATCAATCTAGATCCAAAAACAGAATTTTTAGTTCCAGCTGTAATTAAAAATGAAACTAATTACCGATTTGGCCATATAGATTATCCAGAAGACAATAGTACACAAGCAGGAGTATTGGTGGCTTCTTCTGTGGTAGACCTCTCGAAAATGACCATTCCAGTCAGAATTGCAAACATCAGTGATAAGACGAGGATTATCAAGAAAGGAGAGGTGATAGCGTCATGTGCTCCTGTGACGTGCATAAGTCAAAATTCCAATCACTCTGAGAAATCTTCAGATAATTTAGTCAAGGATTTGTTACAAAATACAGACTTAAATCCAAAACAGTTGGAAGCTGCGGAAAATTTAATTAGAGAATTCCAAAGTTTATTTTCCCAAACATCTGAAGACTTTGGACGAACTAAAATGGCACAACACCGAATTGACACGGGAGATCACTCTTCTATTAAACAGCACCCTAGACGATTACCTTTTGCCAAGCAAGAAGAAGTGCAGAGTTTAATTAAGGATATGGAAGAAAATGACGTCATCGAACCATCGACAAGTCCATGGGCATCTCCTATTGTATTAGTAAGAAAGAAGGATGGTTCTACAGGATTTTGTGTAGACTACCGCCGACTGAATGACGTCACTAAAAAGGATAGTTACCCTCTGCCAAGGATTGACGACACTCTTGACACACTTGCGGGCAACACTTGGTTCTCGACTTTAGACTTGAAGAGTGGTTACTGGCAGGTAGAGATCCATCCCGACGACCGCGAGAAGACTGCCTTTACAACGTACAGAAAGATTATGGCAGTTCAAGGTAATGCCTTTTGGTCTATGTAACGCACCTGCAACTTTTGAACGCCTTATGGAAACGGTTCTTCGGGGACTGTCATATGAGGCATGTCTTGTTTATTTAGACGATATCATAATCATAGGAAAATCTTTTGATGAACATCTGATGGCAATAAGTACATCCTCGTTGTCATGGACTACTTCACTAAGTGGCCTGAAGCATATGCCATTCCTAATCAAGAGGCGGTAACCGTAGCAGACATACTGATTCAACACTGGGTTTCCAGATACGGAGTTCCTCTTCAAATCCATTCCGATCAAGGAAGAAATTTTGATTCGGCTGTATTCAAGGAAATGTGTGAACTACTCGGCATGGACAAAACTCGAACAACAACTCTACACCCTCAATCGGACGGCATGGTGGAGCGTTTCAATCGTACCATCCTAAATAGCCTCTCCCTCCTGGTGTCTAAAGATCAACAGGACTGGGACAAGAAATTACCTCTGTTCCTGCTTGCCTACAGGAATGCTGCTCATGAGGCCACTGGTTATTCCCCTTCTCAAATGCTCTTTGGTCGTGATCTTCGTCTACCTGCGGATCTTTTGTTTGGCCGTCCTCCTGATGCTCCTTCATCGCCTGAGGAATATGTCGATGAACTCCAGGCGCGAATTGAAGAGATTCATTTCCTAGCGAGGAACCGAATCGGACTGGCATCGGAAAAGATGAAGACACGGTACGACACAAAAGCAACAGGACATGAGTTCAACGAAGATGACAAAGTTTGGTTGTGGAATCCGATACGTCGTAAGGGACTGTCGCCAAAATTACAAAGAAACTGGGACGGTCCTTACACAGTCGTCATCAGGCTGAATGACGTCGTTGTACGCATACAAAAATCGCCACACGCCAAACCCAAGGTCGTACACTATAACCGGCTAGCCCCTTATTTTGGCCAAAGTGAATAGAAATTCAAAACTGGAATTTCAGACCATGGTCATGAAAGTCACTTTTTGTAAATATGTAAATAGTAATTAGTTCTTATTTATGTACTTCTTATTATTGTTATTATTTATTATTTTATTTATTTATTTATTTTAAGTGTTTTCCTCTAACACAAGGATTGCACTGCCCGGGACGTGCAGTCTTTGAGGAGGGGGGTAGTGTTACGAATTTTGTAAATAATTAGTGTTTGTACTGTAAAATAATGTAAATAATCTTATTAAGCTCCATTCCTTTTCTAATTAATTTTCCTTTTATCTTTTTTGTTGCATTGGCTCTGTTATCAAGCAAACTTGTCTATTATTTTCAGTGAATGTGTATGGCAGCTTTGCGAAATATTAGAGATTTCGCCAAGTTGGCGTCACTTTTGGCAACTAATTTTGGTCGCCAAATTTGGCGATATATCGCAAAGTTGGCGACAAAGTTGGCGACAAACTTGGCGATTGTTGGCGATGGTAACCCTTCCCTGTTTATGGTAACCCCCCCCTTAGGTCTACTGATACATTGAATGTTGTTCCGTGGTTTTCCGGTTTTTTCTAGAAGGTTGTAGAAACTTCGTCGCATGCTGCGAACCTATATAAGGAGAGCGATACGAGCTGCTGTTGTCATTATTTACCAGTCAGTCATTGAGTGAACAAGGCGTAAGCAAGTTTGCTTGAGTTTCATCTATGTTGTTTTGAATGTTATTAAGTGTTGAGACGTTGTATAAAGAGTCTTTGGGGTCTAAAGCTGTAATTGTACGATAGATTTGAGCAGTTATTTTTGAATATCCAGTAATATTTGTGAGTTTCGAAGACTCTGTTGTTCTGAAGTCTGTAAATAAATTATTTTCTACTTTTCTAAGAGCAAGAGTTTGAAGTTGTCTAACCATAAGATCAAAAGAACCCAATATACGCTACAATATGTACTTATAACAAAATGAAATTAACATATTTTATCATTTAAAACACAATCAAAATTGATTAAAATTGTTCCAAATTGAAAAATACACTGTTAAAAATCTGCTGCATTTTGTTGCAACGCACTCCCTTGCTTGTATAGAAAAAGGTTACTTGGCCGTGAAATGGAGCTTTATAATTGATTGGAATAGAGATATTATATACAAGCGGTGGAGTGCTTTGCAACAAAATGCAGCAGATTTTTAACAGTGTATGACACGGTCAATTCAACGTGCTATGGAGCATTCTCATTGGTCAAAAGAGAGGTATTCTATAAAAGTAGTGGAGTGACGTTGCTGTAAATGCTGCAGATTTTAACACTGAAGTCAATTAAAATCAATTTCCAGATTCGTTAAAATCGTCTGCTTTTGGCGAGGAAATGCACTGCTAGCCAAATTCCGCGTTGCTTTCAGCTTTCCACGCCAATTATTCCAAACTATTTTATTTTTTACATATCTAATGATATAATTCCGCCGCTAATTTTCACTGATCCTTTATTACCTACATGAGTAGTTTAGTTCGTATTTTTTTCAAAAAATTCTGAGTATGCCCCCAATGGAGACCTTCCTTGTGAGCTGGGGATACAAGATCAACATCGCTTGTTCCCGCATTGAAGTATATCCATTACCTCTCATTATACATGCTAGGATGGCAAGTAGATGGCGCCACCAGAGATCATTTTTGTTTATGCCGGCCTTTAGCCGATATTCTTGTGGTTAGCTATCGGCGTGTTTTCGGCATAGTTTTTTTTGCCGATACCGGACCGTCCGCGTGCCTCATGAATTGGGCGGCATTCGCACGGCGCATCAAAAAAAATACGGAACCGGTAGCGGCAACCGGCATCGTTCAAATACCACCGGTAGTGGCAAGCGGCTATCGTCTGATTGCTTACCGATAGCCCTGTGTTTGCTGGGATCACTTATGTTTTGATTTTATCTATATATCTTTAAAAAAAATCCGAACGAATTTCAGATTTTGGGTCTCGCTGCCTTCGACAGTATGAGTTGTTTAAGTTGTACGAACTAAGAGAACACAAATTATACTTTTACACAGGCCTTAAATAAAAAGTTTAATATAGATTTTTATTAAAGTTTGTGCTTTTTTCTGTTAAAGTTATTATAAATGTATATATCATTCAGAAATCTAGATTAGTATGTTATGTAAACGAAGAAAAAATATAAAAAAGTATGCAATTTAGTGTGAAAATTAGGACTTTTTTGACGACAATTTAAAATCTATAACATAGATACATTCATACATTGAACTAGTGAAAAATGCTCCAAGGAGCAGTGCAAAAGCAGAATATGATTTTAATTGAGCATTAAAAAGTAATGGACAAGTGCTTCTGTTAATTACTGAGCATGAGGAAGGATAAGGGATCCCTTCTTGTCTACAACTCACTTCAATGCCAACTTTGAAAAAATCATATTTGTGCTTTTTCCATACAAAAGAAATTTGCGGTTCTTTTGTAGAATTTTCCACCGTGCTTTAGATGTTAACCAGGGGTGTAGTCATAAAAATAACATAAGATATATGCTCTAAGCAGAGGGATATTCTAGAATGTGTATACTATAAGCTTTCTTGAAAAACAGAGGGTATATGGTGTTCTATTAAAAAGTCCAGAAGGTGTACGGCGTATAGCCTGTACTACATCTCTGATGTTAACTGCACTGTTCACTCTGCACTATACTACAAATCAATTTTCTGTGCAATTATACACTTAGGGTATGCTTGGTGGCAGTGCATGAATGTGATACCTGCAGGAACTAGGTATCTGGCATTATGTCGCCTTCCTTTACATTTATGTCTAATTAAGCTGCATCTTTACTGGTTACTTCTTTACACTATACATTTTTATAGTAACTGCGACTGATTTGTTTTCACGGAAAAAGCGCAAATATGATTTTTTCAAAGTTGGCATTGAAGTGAGTTGTAGCCAAGAAGGGATCCCTTATCCTTCCTCATGCTCAGTAATTAACAGAAGCACTTGTCCATTACTTTTTAATGCTCAATTAAAATCATATTCTGCTTTTGCACTGCTCCTTGGAGCATTTTTCACTAGTCCTTCTATTTTTCCATATTCCACTGGGATACTGCACAACTTGTTTTGTATTTTATATATAGAAATAAAAAATGTTCCCGGGATAAAAAGTTTGTCTTTTGTTTAAAAAAAGTTTTCGAGTAAAGTTAGTAGTTTTCGAGAAAAGTGCTGTGACACAAAATTTTTGTCCGATTTTCAGAATACTCTACAGTACACCTACAGTATGCCATAAAAAAAATAATTTTTGTGCTATGTTGTGCTTCTTGGTCAGACGAACATTTAAAAAAAAATCATCAAAATTGGATAAGTATTTAGTTAGTTATTGCAAAAAGAAAAATTGAAAAATCCGTGTTTTTGCGGTTTCCTATGCTTAAGCATTATCGCTCAATCATATTATTGTTGCGCGCTGCCGCGTTTACAATGATTCCAACCAATGAGAAAGCGCCATTTCACGGCCAAGTAACCGTTTTCTATACAAGCAAGGGAGTGCGTTGCAGCAAAATGCAGCAGATTTTTAACAGTGTGCATATCCTTGGCGCTATAGTTTACAGGAGTGGTACATTGTTCAAAATTTGAAACTTTTGTTGCATCGCCACTGCATCGCTTTGATAGAATATCTCTATTTTGATCGATGAGAATCCTTGATAATGCATTTAAGTAATCGTTTTCTACTTATCTACTATATCGTTTCCGTATATTTATTTTTTCAATCAGCACCAAGGTGCGCACTTTATTAGAAGACGCGCTCTATTAGAGGGCGCATTCTATTAGAATAAATACGGTATATACTTATAGTAAATACACTTTGTTAAAGTACAGGGCCCCAATATTTGACAGGTATGCCAGGCATTTTTGCCATTGATGCCATTGTGCTAAAAACAAAATATAAATAAATGAAAAAAATAGATAAAACATAAATTTGGTATGGTGCAAAAAATTGCCTAATTTAAAATTAAAAATCAAATTTAACAGCCACCAGGGCTAGACACCGTGCATAATTATTCAGTAAATGATTCATTAACACTAGAACGCCCGGAAATTCTACTCAAGTTTGAAAATAATATTTCTCACCAGAATTTTTATTCAAAATTATTTAATTGATTTATTTAACGTAAATTTGCGTGGATTAGATTTAAATTATTTCAAGAAAATTTTTCTGGTTCGAATTGAAATTTAGTTACATGATTGCAGTGGAATCGACTCCATCCGGGCGTTCTAGTGTTAAAAAATGACAAAAATCAGCATGTCAAAAATTTCAAAAAATTCATAATTCGTTAAAATATTAAGTTAAAAATAAGAGAAAAAAAAGCATTCTGTATTTTTTTATGCTTAATCGAATGGTGTAACTGGTTTTTCTCTCCGATGATCACAAGTACCTTAGATTGATGACTGCCATTCTTTTATTTCATCTTGTAAAAAAACTGTTAAACGTAAAGCTATGAATTTTTGCAGGATTAATTAGCATCGCAAAATCTTTAAAATAAACTTTACCGCAACATTCTATCTGCAATAGAACGTTAGATATACCCATTTATGACCAAGTTTGGAAAATACGCAATTTCAGAAAAACCGCCCAGCGAAATAACGTTTTCTCGATGACTACCCCGGGATAAAAAGTTTGTCTTTTGTTAAAAAAAAAATTAAGTTTTTATCTTTAGTAGTTTTCGAGAAAAGTGCTGTGACACAAAATTTTTGTCCGATTTTCAGAATACTCTACAGTACACCTACAGTATGCCATTAAAAAAAAATAATTTTTGTGCTATGTTGTGCTTCTTGGTCAGACGAACATTTAAAAAAAAATCATCAAAATTGGATAAGTATTTAGTTAGTTATTGCAAAAAGAAAAATTGAAAAATCCGTGTGCATCATCGCTCAATCATATTATTGTAGCGCGCTGCCGCGCGCACAATGATATATTATCATAAAATAGATACATTGATACACAGATAAATTAGATCCTTATTTTATACAAAAGGAAGAAACATAATTGTTAATAAAATATTTAGTCATTTATTCTGAAAATTAGAACCAATTTGTGAACTTTTTAATGTTTTTAAGATAAATACATTGTATAAAATATAGATTTGAAGAAGATACAAATATGCTTACCTACACGATTTTTAAATTTTATCTAATGGAAAGAATCAAACACACTGTCATTTTCGTTCCTATTTCGTTCGTACGTTTTCGTTCCTATTAATTATAAAATAAATAAAATATATTAAATGTATCATTCCTATATATTTCCAATAAAAGTTACGGTCTACCATTTTTATTAAAGTTATTCTTTATTATTAACTTTACTATTAAAGGATATATCATTTAGAAATCTATATAATAACCGGCAAAATTGTACGTCATTTAATGTGAAAATTACATCTGTTTAGCGAAATTTTAGTATCTATATGATAGATGCATTGTTGATTATACGAATAGTGCATAGATATATTGATAGATTATCGTAAGACATATGCATTGATAAATTGATAGATTAAGTCAGCATTTTATTTCAAATAATTAAATGTAATAATTAACACTAGAACGGCGGCAAAATTTTACCTACTGGAACGGCGGAAGGGGTCAATTTGACCCCTCGATGAAACTACTGAAATAACATTGCTAAAACAATTTTAAATGGCATACATTGTGACAAATATGTAATTTCCCTGTACTTCATAATTTATAGTTAATATTACTCGATATTTTATTTAATTTTTAAAGTACTGTGTATGTAACGGCTGCAAGGCGATCAATTTGGTACATACTAAACTACTCAAAAAACTCATTAATTTGACATAAAAAATGGTTTAAAATAAATGTTTTCAAAAATTAAAACCAATGTTAACTAAAATAAAACACAATTTATAAAATAATATTTTTTTTTAAATCTACTTACTCGCCGAATGAACCACACTCTGAATCCAATAAATGAGAAACGTATTCTGTTGTTTCCTTTATTTCATTATAAATGTAGCTGAATGGTTTATATCTAAAGCATTTCGTTTGAATTTATTTAATGCTTCACATAGTCCCGTACATGTATTAGACATTAATGCAATTGATACAAAAATAATTTTTAACAATTTTTCCAGTGCATTTTCCGCACACAACTTTGGAACACGATGCACAAAATTCTTGGGATTTGTTTCCATTGCATTTCTGTACTTGACACTTTTTTCTCTTTATATCCACTTTATTTTCGTTTGTTTTTTCTGAAGATTCAGGAAGGATCATTGGGAGTTTTGAAGCCATAAGAACCATTCTTAATTCATTTCCTAATTTCAATAGAAAATCTCTTCTACTGATGGGCTTGCCTGTTACACTTTTATAAATTATCCAGGCGTTCAAAGCTGCATGATCTAAAATATTGAAAAAGATATGTACAGGCCATCGTCTAGAAGCAGATTTAACGGAGTATTTTCGGCACATCTGATCACGAATATCCACACCACACTTTGTTGCGTTGTAATAATCTATTGAATCTGGCAACTTTTTCAGGCTGTCCTCAGTTTTTACAGTAGAATGTAATGAGCTCAATAGAAAAACACTTTTGTTTCGTTTGGCTTGATAAATGGTAAGTGTATCATGTTCCACTATCTTCGATGAATAAAGAGTACTGCGCATATTTTTCAAAGCTATAGGAATTTCTCTTCTGTCCTTTTTCATTATGCCAACCAAAGTTGTATTTTTAGATTTTAGCATTTCAGCTAATTTGATGCTAGTAAAGTAATTATCTGTCGTAATATTCCTCCCTTTGTTTAGATGGGGATCTGTTAATTTCATGACAACATTTTCAGATAAACGTAATTGAGGATTTGCTGTTTCATCTTTTCCTAGATAAGGAAATCCATTCAAGAGGTATTTAGTATCAACGTCAACAGATAACCAAAATTTTATTCCAATATTATCAGGTTTATTTGGCATATATTGCGTAAATTTACATCTAGCTTTAGATGGGAACAATTGTTCATCAACTGTAATATTTGTCCTGGTCGGTAGCATGTTTTGCAATTTTCAATAAATTTATTCCACATTTCAGATGCAAGAGCAAATTTATCAGTCTGTAATCGACTAGATCTTGTTGTTTTTTCGTCAAACCTCAAAAATCGTTTTATTTCTTTGAACCTATCTCTTGAGATAGTTTCTTTGCAAAATAGTATGCCCCATGCTTCAGACCACAATGAATATAAATCTAAACCCTTTGCTCCTGTTGCTCCACGAATATATAATATAGCAACAAAAGCCTCTAACTCAGCTAGAGATAAACTCCAGTCGTTATTTCCACGTTGTCGATGAGCCTCTGATTCTGTACATTTCTTTATATGCAACAAGATAGCATCATAGCATCGTCAATGAAAAGCTTGAAAGCACTAGACACTTTGTCCTCAAAAACACGAGTCTTTGCAAAAGATGTTGGTCCCGCCGTTACTTTTAGAACATTATAAGCAAGAATACGGCCGCAAGCTGAATTTTTAGAATTTATTTCATTCCAGATAGTGTTATCAGGGGCAGGGAAAACAGTTTTGATAATACCCTGATCCGCTTTTTTTCATTTATTTCTGCTTAGCTGTTCTTCGTTCACATCACTGTCCTCGGATTCACTAATAGTTTGTGTCTGAAATTCATCTTCAGATTCTACAGAAAAATTATCATTTTCACCTCCGTCGGACTCATTTTCAGAGAGCTCCTGCAACAATTTTTTTATTTCTTCATTAGTAAGACCTCTTTTTCGCTTATAAGACATATTTTGTAAAATTTGAAAATAAGATGGAAAAAAGTCAGAATATCAGCAAACGACAGAGTTTATGTTTCAGCGTATCATTCACAGAATAAAGGTAAGGCGATAATGAATGCGACGGCAGAATTTTCCCGCCAAACTGTCACTGGTATTCGCGCGTTCCACACAGGGACCTGGATTCATTTCACCGGCGTCATCTATGTTTCTTTTATTGCGAGAACGAAAACAGACAGGTGCAAAGAAAGGGATTATGGCCAAAAAATTGACACCCTTTTGTCGATGAAAGCGGGAAGATATACGTTCAACTGCCTGCCTTAGGAACAATGGAATTCGTACTCAAATCATAAAATCCCTCCCCTACGGTTACCACCTGCTGCGAGTAATCTGAACTAACAAAAGTAACAAATGCGAAAATACATTTGTCTATTTGTAAAAAGAAATGTAAGTATAAAAAACCCTCCACCTGCTTTTTTTTTTTGAAATATTTTCTTCAAAATAATGGAAAAAAGCTAACAAAGGAAAACAACTATCTTAGAAATAACAATATAGTGTGACCACCCTGGTGTGTATTTCTCTGGGAGACAGTATAAATGCATCCGAAAAAAAGCTTATCACTGAATTTTTCTCATGATTTCACAATGCTTCGCGTACAAAGACTATTTTACCAAAGGGGTCAAAATGACCCCCGTCCGCCGTTCTAGGAATACATGCAAATATTTCAAAAACTAACAAATCTAGAATTCTGATTTTTTTAAAAGAAATATATGTTATCTATTTAGGAAAAGTCAAAAAATTTCAAACGATTTCTTCCAACCAAACAAAAGTGATCCAAGGACGAAAGTGCTCAGGTGTCAAAATGACCCCTACCGCCGTTCTAGTGTTAAAAAAATATATGTCCTTTAATTAGAAAATTAAAATTTATTGGCGATATTTTAATATATTCACGGTAGATTAATTATACAAAGCTTAAATATTAAGAAGAAACAAAGATGTTTACTTTAACAATTTTCGAAAATATACCTTATGAAAAGAATTAAACGCACTGTCATTTTTCAAAGCCTTTTAATTAGTAGTTTTTTGTCTGAAGAATAACATGCATTTATTGGGGCTTAATTGCACTTTTGATGTACAGATAAAATATTAAATAAAAAAAAATGCATACACATAAATCTTTAAGTATTAAGTTACATAAAAGTTTATATAAGATATTCAAAAAAAAAAAAAAAAAAAGAAAAGAAAAGAAAAGAAAAGAAAAAAAAAAGAAACAAAATAATAAACAGTTAAAAAGAAGTGCATTCAGATTAATAACTTAAGCTTGTTTCTGACATGCTTTTGTTTTTAAAACCGAATAACATTTTCCTTAAAGATCAATTTCATTTATAGATGTAACTCGCCTTACTGCATTTTAAGAAAAAGTAAATGGCATGAGAAAATGCAGATGATTCATTTAACATTCATTTTTCAATAGTTTATTTTCTGTGGTGAACAATGACCAATTTTTATTGTATGAAAATGTAAATAAATTAAAGTAAAAAAATTTATCGTACACAATCCAAAACAATTTTAAGTAGTTAAATGTGTCTGTTTAAGCCATTTCAACACACGATACAAGAATTGTGATAAGTAATTAGTAAAATTAGTAAGAGTTTAAACTGAGTTTATATTGTTCTTTGAATAGTAAATGTTAAAAATAATGAAAATTACAAAATAGTGAAAGAATAGTATCCCTACTTTCACTCATACACTGTAAAAAAATTTGGTCACAAATCACGGTGGTTATACCGTCAACTTTGTGACACATCCTTTTACCGTAATTTAACTGCACGGTATATATACCGTAAAAAACTTAAAGTACATGTACCGTAATTTAACTGAACATAAATTTAAATATTTTGTGGTATATGTACCGTAAAATATTTAAAGTATATGTACCGTAATTTAACTGCACGGTATATGTACCGTAAAGTATTTAAAGTACATGTACCTTAAAAAAATATCGTTACAGCATATATATCGTAAATTAAATATATGGTATATGAACCGTAAAAAATATTTTTACAGCACAGATACCGTAAATTAAATGTACGACATATGTACCGTAAAAATATTTATACAACATATATACCGTAAATTAAATGTGTGGTATATGTACCGTAAAAACATTTGTAATCAGTATGTGTACCGTAAATGAAGTATACGGTATATATACCGTAAAAATACAGGATGATCCAAAAAAAAAAACCTCCCACATTTGACAAGTTAAAAAAAAAAGACTTTAATGAGAAACTTATTTGTTAAAAATATAGAATAGATATGACGAGAGTTTAAAATGACTATTTTTCAGAAATGACTTCTGGAAAGTGTCTTCCATTGCGAGCAATGCACAATTCAAGACGATGTTTGGAATCTATCATCACCAACGCACCGTCTTGTGGGAGAATTGCTACTCTACCTGAATTACTCTCTTGAGGTGACAATGAGTGTAGGTCTTGCCTCAAGATTGTCTCAAGCAGAGGTAGCAGCTTCCACAAGACATAATATGTTAGGTGATGATATATTTCAGATATTGTCTAGATATTTGCATCGCTTATAATGAACAACACTTACCAAGCATTATTTCTAAAACATAGTCATTTTAAATTCTTGTCATACCCATTCTATATTTTAAAACAAATAAGTTTCTCTTTACAGTAATTTTTTGTTTTATATTATCCTGTCAAACATGGGATATTCTTATGTGTTATTCTGTAATTAGAATCACCGAATATACATGGTAAGCATGAAGTCTTACTTATTATAAAAATTTATTTTGGCGGAAAATATTAGATATGTGAGGATACATTTAAATATTTTGATAAAAATTTTAATAAGACCATTTGTTGGCCATCAAATTGTGCAAAGATATGTATACTGCTACAAAAACAAAAAAATACATTTTTTTTAATTTTTTATAAATATTAAATTTTCTGTATTTCTTAAAGAAGTTTTTTTTTTGTCATTATGTATCGTTGTTGAAAAAAATATGGTAACATATAACTAAAAACAATGAATTGCGCAATTACACTTACATAGCTGTCAACTACTACATCTTTTTAGACATTTATTTTTTATACCTCTATTTTAAAACAGTTATTACTGTCACATTTCAGGTTTAAATATATAGCGAAAATTATTATTTTAAAATAGAGGTATAAAGATGCTATAAAAGTAGTATGCACTTAGAGAATTAAAAAAAACAAAAAAGTATTTACATATGACCGCTATGATAATGTGAGATGATCCCTGATAAAATAAAATGCTAATATTAAATTTCTTCTTTTCATTTCTATAAACTATTAAAACTTTAAATAATTAATAGATCTTATATTATTTTTATTAAATAGTAAAAATTTACTAAATTTTATTAAATATTAACAAATAATTCAAGAATACTAATTGCTGAAAAATTATTTCACACTTCTTTTGTTGTTTGAAAGTCATAATTATAAAAGCTAAAGGATCAAAGGACGTGAAGAGAATACAAACACATACAATTTCAAAAAATAAAGTAAAATTAATAAAAGTGGTCAAATTTATGTACATAAATATACATATTTTAATATCCTTGTTTTGGTTATCCTTACTTGTAAATTGTTTTTTTTCTTTAATTTCTTAACATACAAATCTAAATTTTCTTACATTCAGTTAAATGTTTAAGAATATCACTGTCTAGCAAATGATCACTTTTGTATTTTTTATTTATTTATTTATTTATTTTATTTTATGGAAATGTGGTATTATATTATTCTTACAAGAATTGATATATAGCTTATAGCTTATAATCTTAATAACAAACTTTAATTCTTCACACAGATCAAGAAAAGTAAAAAAACAGTTGTTGTGGACAAAATTGCTTATAACGCGAAAAATAATTAATAAAAAATTAAAAATGTATTTTCATTCCAAATTTCTAAATAATCAAGACTAAATTTATCCATACATACTTAAAAATAAGTTTAAAATTGTATCAAACCTTTGCATTTATAAGGAGATGGTTTGAGAATTGCATAAAAATTCAAAATATAAATGTTTTAGAACATTTACAAAATAAATTAATATCATTATGATTCAGACATATTTAAAACAAACAATTAAAATGTAAAAAAGATATTTATTACAATGATTAAATTACATTAATACACTATATCATAATACATAGTTATAATATTTATGTAAACATTTTTTTTTTCTACACAGTGTGTCATTTACTCTATACAAATTCCTATAGCTTTGCCGACTTTATAGCATTATGATTTTCCGCCAATTGATTTGTTGTAGTTTGTACCACAAACAGGGTTCATCAACATCAAGTACCTTAAAGAAAAAGGTTCTTTCAGCATGGATATAAGCATTAAAATAAATCATCAAAGAAAATACAAAAGTAATTTGTAGAAATGGTTTCACAAAATCATTTTAAGAGGTTATTTCAATATTTACAAGAAGGCACAAGAATGCTAATATTAATCCTATGGGAGCGTTATTTACAATTTTCTCGCCTTGATTTTAATATATATATATCTTTACATAGAATAGATAAGGATGATCTGCAACTGTGGGCTAGTTTTCTTTTTCCTACTTTAGTTATAGATTTTTTATTGAGATTTGGGTAGTTTCAATTTCAGAAACAGTTCTGTAAGTGAAAGAAAACTTTTAAAAAATCTTAAACTAAAATCTAAAAATTACCCCGGGTAGATAGTCCTCAGTTATCCTACACAAAAATAACAGGTAGTTTCTATTTCAGAACCAGTTCTGTAAATGAAGGAAAACTTAAAAAAAATCTAAAACTAAAATCGGAAAAATTAAAAATTACCCCGGATAGATCGCCTTCAGTTATCCTACACAAAAGTCATTTAAAAATATTAATATCCAAGTTAAATATTATAAAATAACGCTCCCATAGAATTTAAAAAAGTGTTTTCGTTTCTATCCATGACTAGTGTGGGACTTCCCACGACTCTTAAGAACCTACACAAGTCCCATGGCCAAATTTTCAATATTAATGTTAAAATAACGGGAAAATTTCTTACAGAATTCGCACTTGTATTTTAATATTTTTATACAAGGTGATTCTAAATTTTTTTTTACAAAAAAAAAAAAAAAAAAAAAAAAAAAAAAGGGTGTTAGTACACACCAAGACAAACAATATTAAATAAACCAAGGGTCGTGCGGAGTTGTTAAGTAGCGCAAAGTGAACTGTGTTCAAAGGGGATTGGGGGGGGGTCAACTTTCAAATAATTATAGAAAACGGAAAAATTGGTCGATTCGTTTGCGGTTTAAAATAAAACTATTCTTTAAGCCAGTATCTTCTTGAAAGTAAATTTTAAAGATAAATTTAAAAAAATTACGTTAGGGGGCTCCTTAAACTTCAGAGTAACCACCAACTAATTTTAACATTTATTTTTTGTATCTAATTAAATGCTTGCAAAAGCTCATTAAATGTTTTTGGAAGCTTAGATTTAATTTTAAATTTTGAGCTCAAATTCTGAATCGTTGGGAGGGGTTAAGAAACGCAAACTGAATGCATTCAAGAGTTAAAATTTAACCCTCTCCCACCTCCTCGAACACAGTTCAATTTTGTGCTATTTAATCACTCCAAACCATTCAGAATTTGAGATGAAAATTTAAGTCAAAGCATTTGAAAGCATTTAATATGATAATATAACGGTAAAAAATAGTTATTCGTTGATGCAAAGTCTAAAGCGCCTCTCTATCGGCATTTTTTGAAATTTATCTTTATAATTTATTTTCACGAAATACAGACATAAAGAATATTTTTTTTGAAAACCGCAAATCAATTGACCAATTTTTTGCTTTTTATGTTTATTTGAAATTTTGGACCCTTAACTTTACTGGTGGCTATCTCTTTTAGAAAACGTTCAGAACCCTTTCTTAGATGCGTTCGTAGTTACGTAAAGACGTAGCACCTATTGTTGTCGCTCAGTCCGTCCGTCTCTCCGTCTGTCTGTCCGCATATAACAACGCAAAAACAACCCAACCGAATCGTTTGAAATTTAAAATACATAATTATTACATAATTTTGTCGAATCATTTCAAATTTTATGAAAATCGGATGGATAGATCAATTAAAGGGACAATCAAAAGTATTTCGTCCATTGCGGTCAATGGGGAAAAAAGTGTTAAACGCATTTTAATCGTTCGAAATTTTAAATACATAATTATTACAAAATTTTGTCGCGTTATTTCAAATTTTATCAAAATCGGATGCATAGTTCAACTACAGGGACAATCAAAAGTGTTCCGTTACATTACGGTTAATGGAGAAAATGTTTCAAATGTATTTTAATGGTGTTACACTCATTCGAACGTAATAAAATTGACATGCATCTATAAAGTACATATTATAATATACATTTTGCATAATCTGTGGTCCAAAGAATATTTTTTATTGATTTAAAGGGCCATACAAAAGTATTCCACTACATAATGCTATACGGGGAAACATTGTTTGGGACTTGTTTCAATTATAATAAACTATTTCACATTTTATGAATAAGATATATGTTACTGAGGTGTAATAACGTTATCGTACGAACGCACCTCTTTTGCTACGCTTCACGTGCAATTTCCAACTTGTTTTTAATGCGATACTTTAAATTGATATCTATTGTTGTGTGTATGTACTTTTTCAAATTTTGTAACAATTTCTTTATGGGAGAATAGCTTTATTTTCAGAACTGCTTTCAAAGTAGAAGCATCTGCATGTCAAAAAACTGTAACAAACAATTGAAAAGGTAGAAATGCACAGTAAAAATAAGTACTGCACCCTGTGTGAAAAAAAAACATTTAAAAATATTAAAAGGGTCCAAGAGGTCTGTAAATAGCACTAATATAGGATTAATATTTAGACTAAACATTTCTTACCGAGCCGAGTGTAGGCTAAGTGTTTAAACAAAAATGGAAATGTCGGTGCTGAAATCCTTAATTTAATACTTTCTCTCAACAACGCAAACATTTTCAAGTAATTGTTATTAATTGAGTTAAAATTTTGAATTTTTTTTCTGATGGTTTATCATGTCATTTGGAAACAAAACACGTGACAGAATTTCTCATAATGTTTTTTAATTTTTAAATTTAAAAGTAATTAAAAAGTGGGGTAATTTAAAAATTTCATAACTCGAAATACTATTTATAGAAATTATTTTCATTTATGTAAACAGAAATATATAAGCTTTAATTCTGATTTAGGAATTTAAAAAAAAAATAATTTGAATAAAATCTAAAAATATTTAAAGCAAAAAATTGAAAAAAAAATTACTTTTTAAAATCATATTTTCAAAATTAAATATATATACATATTTTAATTTGCTGAATCAAAATTAAAATAAAACAATTGAAAAAGACATGTTCCAAATTTAAACAAGTTTTCATTTATATAAACAGAAATATATAAGCTTTAATTCTGACTTAGGAATTTAAAAAAACATTAATTTGAATAAAATTAAAAAATATTTAAAGTAAAAAATTGAAAAAATGTGATTTTTTAAAATTTTATTATCAAAATTAAATTATATTATCAAAATTAAAAAATTAAATTAAAAAAATATATATATAATATTATCAATATTATTATCAAAATTAAGTTGCTGGATCAAAATTAAAATACAACAATTGAAAAGACTTGTTCCAAATTTAAACAAGTTTTTTTTAACAGTTCTTGAGTTATAGCAATTTAAATACAAGAAATGGTGAAAAAACTCATGAAGAAAAAAGCATTTTCACAGAAAGTCATTTCTATGAGAATGATTGCTTTGACAGCTAGAATTTAAAAGAAACAAAAACGAAAAAAATAATATTTCTTGTTCCAGTTAAAATCGAAACAAGGTTTTAAACGTCATTAAGCAGAATTTTTTTAATGCAATAGAACTGTTTAATAAAATTTGAATATTTTTGCACCCTTTTAAACACCGAAAGTTACAGGTCGCAGCAAAAAATTAGCAATGTGTGGCATCTGGCGACAGTGAATCGGTAATTATAATGAAGAGCAGGTATGAAAAAAATCAATTAAAAAACTTGGTTTACTTGGAGAAGGGAGGAGGGGTTAAAAAGCTTTTTATAAAAAATTCTAACTAGAAATAAATAAAAGTATGCGTTTAATAATGATAATACTGAGACGCTATTTTAGCTAAATTATGTGTGAATTAAATGTACCGACAAATAAAATTATGCTATTAATAATAGCTGAAGGTCATTATTTTATTATTAGCTATATGTTTTTTAAATATTATAAGAAATGTATCAAGCCGTTAATTAAAAAATAAAGCAAATATCGACTTTAGTTTGTGTTTGATTTTATTTCTTTTTGAAAAAAAAAAAAAAAAAAAAAAAAAAGAAACTATGATTAGTATTTGTGCAATAAAAAAAATGCTGATATTCAGTCATATCCACTATTTGTTGCAATCACTATTCATATTGCAAGCCCTTTAGCAGAATGTTAAAGAATGGAGACAGGTGTTACAGATTTTCTTTTCTTCCTTACAGATTATTTTTTCATCAAACATCTATTTTGCTTTCTATTATATTTAACACTTTATTACTTAATGCAAAAACTTGAGTTAGTTATTAATAGAAGTGAATAAAACGCGTAAAATCGTTGCAAGTAAGGGTTTAGTTAACGCTGCAATTGCAAAACATTTTACCTGTGGATTATTTTCTGCCTCTTTAGTATCTGTCGCAGACCATCGAGATCTTTTTTGCCACTGGGTAGTAGGTAGTTCCAAGTCTACTCTTCCACCATGCTTCAAAAATGAAATTAGGTAGCCATATTCCTCCTCCATTCCAAATTTCCTGTTATTGAAAATAAACATATTATTTCTTAACTACATAAATATACCAAATGAAAAAAAAGTCTTTATAGGGTAACACCCCCAGTAATTGGCACATTAAGAATTTTTCTTTAAACTTACTTCAATTTTCATTACAAAGAAACAAGGTATTTACTTGGAAATATTTTTAAATCAAAGAATGCATATCTGTGCATCTATTTTGCCCACTAAAAGCAAACAAATTTGAAAAAATATTTTTCTAAAAATATATTTATAAAAACGTGCTGAAATCATCAGTAATTGGCATCTAGAACACCAATGTATGACACCTTGTGATCCAGTAATTGGCACAAGTTTATGTTACAAAAAAACTTTACACTTTGAATTGGGTTTAATCGCTTTAAATGAATTTACTATAGATGAAGATGCCATATTCCAGGTTTTTGAGACTAAGAAATCAGCATATTAGTCTGAAATGTGAACACTTTAAAACAATACAATATACTTATATTAATGACCCAGTATACTTACCCAGTGATTGTCATGCTGTCCCCAGTAATTGTCATGTGAAGCTTTAATGGATTCCAATTACTGATAATATTTCACATTTTCAAATAAAAACAAATGTTAAACAAAATTAGTCTATAATTTTAAAAGTACTTCCAAAATAAGTGGTTTAATCTCAAATTCCTTGTGAATTCTTTGTAAGTGGAATAGGTGCCAATTACTTGCAACTAGCAAAATTGAAGCACCATTAATTGGCATCTATCATTAATTCAGAAATCCAAATATTTGTGTCGAAAATACTTTTACACAATTAAAGTAACCCTTTTTAACCAAACAAAACTATTGTCAATTAAAATTTAAAATATATTATAAATCAGATATAAATGAATTGAAAAGCATGTCTTCCTTAAGCCAAAGAAGAAGCATTTGCAACAAAAATGGCTAATTTCATACAAGCCATAATTGTTTCTCTTTCCTAGGCACTATTGTCATCTAGTAGCATAAATCAAAATTATAATATTTAGCATAAATGAGCATATAACTGGTATATGGTCTTGCATTTTTAAAAGACTGGATATAAATCTTATTTTAGGACATGTTGTAGGATGTGCCAATCACTGGTGCATGCCAATTACTGGGGATTTTACCCTACCAGCCATTTTATTAGTAAATATCAATATTTCTTCTGGATTGCTTGTCAAAAACTGTGAAAACATGTTTTAATTTCAAAACATTTTGAAGAGTTTGGGCGATAATGACTACGAAAAGAAAAATAAATAAATAAAATAACAGATGAAGACCCCTCCCTTTTCCGTCATATTATAATTACTCATTATCGAAAAGCAAATGTATTTTCATAAAAAACGAAAATATAAAAACCATATTTTTTAAATTCTCTAAATAATCAATTTAAAAAAATATATATCACACAAGGTTTTGACTTGTAAGAAACAAAATAGTTATGCTGTAAATCAATGTTTTTTACAGTTATTAATATTTATCACTTAAATTACGCAGGCTGATTTCGAAGATGTCAAATAGATGATAATTATAATTTACACTTCCCGTAAAACTTCTAATATTGAGAACATGTGATAAAATATGGATTGAAAGGTAAACCTCTTTGGTTTATGACAGGGGTGCAAACGTCTTTGCGCCAGTTTCTTCTCTCCAGTTGCGCCTATGTTCTCACTAATAAATTTATTTCGTTTCGTATCATCTAATAATTTGTATAAATTTCTTGCTAGAATGCTATTAAATTTTAGTGGTGAGTGACCGCTAACGCTGGTGCGTAGATTTTTGCACACCCGGTTTAGGATCTATATGTGTAAAACTCTAAATTTTGAGAGTAAAGTTAAGCAATCAGGCTCATTCAAAGCAACATTTGGGGCCTATTTAAAAAAATCATTTAATAATAGGCCCCTTCGCAAAATCAGTCACTTCATTATTTTTACCATCTCAATTAAAAAAAAAAAAACTAACACAAAGACCGATTCAATAAAACGATAATCCGATTCAATAAACTCTCTATTTATGCAAAAAAGACAAATTAAAAAAATATTTCTCCGGTAATTTGACTTTAACTGGCTGCTTTTTTTTTCTAGAGAGGAAGAGAGGGGGTCAAAGTTGGTCGTAATTCGCATTTTTTCAGCGAAGTATTCGAATTATAAGTTACAAATTTTTAAGTTTTTTTATTAATTTAATGACACTTATATTCGTATAACATGCCGAATCACAAAATACCGGATCGACTATTTAGTCAAACACTAGTTTTAATGAGATTTAATTGAGACTTAATATTTTAGAAATATTTAAAACCAAAGAAAGTCTTAATATAAACACCATTTCTCACTCTTTTTAAAACCAGTATTATGAATGGCATATACCGGGTGTCCAGTAAATAACTGACCCATTTTGAACTTAAATAACAAATAAACGGTCGGAAATAATAATGAGCGGTTTGCGGTATTGTTATTAGAAAATCAACAAATTTTTAAACATGTACATTGTTAATACAGTTCAAATTTCGGAAAAAAATATTGCGCTGGCGATAACAGGCTATTTGAATACAGGCATGACTCTAATTTTCATAAATATGAGATTTTCGGCTGGATCTGAATCTATATGTTGTCGAATCTGAATCTATATGTTGAATCGACTCTCGAATCAGCTTCAGAAATAGGGTACGTTGGTTGGAAAGTGATTTAAAATAATATTTGTGATTGAACCACCCCCCTCATTTCCCCTCCTCAGTCTTGAGACTGAGATATTATTTTAAATATTATTATATTACATTAACAAAGTGCATATTTTAAAATTTATTTATATTCTAATAACAATACAACAAGCCGCGCATTTTTATCTCAAATAGTTTTTTTTTTATTTACATTCAAAATGGGTCAGTCATTTACTGGACACCCGGTACATGAATAAGCACGCTCTTAAATGGCAACTAATGTGTAAAACAGTCATGGTTTTAAAAATATATATGTATATTTTTATTTAAATCGGATTATTTTTATTTAAATCGGGCTTTATGATTTTTTTTTTGTGTTAATATACTATGTTTTCAAGTTTTAATTATTGTTATTAGTAGTACGGGATATATTAGTTAGTACTAGTTCTAATACAGTGAAACCTACATATAAGGGACATTTTTGGGACCGCAACTTTTGTCCCTTAAATAGAGGTGTCCCTTATTCGGAGTGTCCCTTATTTGGAGGTTTCACTGCATTAGTAATAAATGGTACTAAAATTTATTACAGTATTAGTAAGTAAGGGAGAATGGGATGGAATGGGACAGAAAATTTTCCTCGTTACGTATTATTCTAAACATCAATCACATACTAGATGGACGCAGTGATGTAGCTAGTTGGGGGCGGAGGGAGCGGTCCGCCCCGGGTATCACCCAATATTTATTTCCAAATAGATATATAATAATCTAATACAATTTTGGAAAAGAATTCTGAAATAAAATTAATTTCTAGCGTAACGACGAAATAGAGTTAATTTTCTTAGAGAAGTCGAAATTTTATGCAGACTGGTGTGTTTAAATAAGCTATATGCACCACGGAACAAAAACTAACCTATCCAACGAGTGGGTATCAAAAGTAAACTTCAAAAGAAAGAGAAAATCTTCTAGATACAGACACCACATTGATTTATGCGGATTATGGGTTAAGTAAAAAATCGCTCCTCTGTTTTTTTTCCTTAAAGCAGAGCAAGAGATAAATGAGGAATGGTGTGGTCATTTGTTATAATAGCGTACAATTGTGAAAGAAAAATATAACGGATCGGCAGGGGGGGATGACACCATGGGGGCTGGGGGTAACACAATTTACATCCGCCCCGGGTGTCACCCATCCTAGCTACGCCACCAAGATGCAGCAACCAAATCTGTTGAAAAAAGTTGCTGATGAGCATAAACTTACATTTGTAAAAAAAAATTGTTTATTAAAAAAAATAAATTTGCTTCATATAATTTAATGGTTTTGCTGTATATTAATGACTTGTTAACGTGTAGCTGTAATAGTTTCCCTATTTAGAAAACCTAATATTATGTATTATCCATAATTTAAACTAAACTTAAAAGCAGCACTGTTGTTTATATAAGCAGTTTAACATAAAATAAGATAAGGGGAGAAATGGGACAAGCTAGCAAATGGAGTAATGAAATAAGTCGAATTCCTTCTTTTTAATAAGATAAATGTAAATTACTAATACTATTCAAATATTCTAATAAAAAGGATTAAATTTAAACAGAAATAGTTGAAATGTTGAATAGAAAATATTCTAAAACTTACAGAAGTCAGTTGCCTATTTTTAACAAAATCTAATCCAACGCGCACTTTTCATAAACTGATTTATTTTTTAATTCTTAGGTAATGTAGACAAACAAATGAATTACATACTTTTAAGACAAACAAATTTAAAATAGATATAGTTCAAATTATTTAACTAACTATGTAAGTTAAAGGAAAACATGAAATATAACCCAATAACTCACTTTAGTTTGATTAAGTGGAATCGCAAGTTCTTCCATTGCCGACATCAACAGTTTGACGTCATAGATTGGTTGGTTGGCCAATACTGAAACTTATGCTACTACCCGTAAAGGAGGCTATGGTCTCGAAAATCTAACACCATTACTTCCGTCGAAAATAACTTTTATGTGCTGCATTATCTTACCTATAATTTAGACATTTTCAAGGAAAATGTTTTGATTAGTCAATAATTACGATGGTTTTACTAGAAACAAGAATGATATTTTTTTTATTAGGTGCATATATAAAATTATCATTTTAGGAATGAGGGGTTGTCTGACACATGATATCATAAGATATCTCTAAGGGGAGGGGGATTTGCCTTTTCATATCGATATCATTTTTAACCCAATAAAAATTATCTCTTTCTTTGTAACATGGTTTTTTGTTCAAAATAGTACATTACGTTTTTTTCTTATTCTGTTATCTATTTTCGCGAAAATACAAAGCTATCATTAAAATTCCTAAATTATAATGAAATTATCTAATTCTAAAATATGGTATACCCCAACTTTTGACATTCCTATTCATCTTCATATGTGTATGCATATATGTATAATCATGGATCGAGAAACCTTATGTGAAATTTATTTGAAATACAGCTTGTATTTTCTAATAAATAAAAGAGAAAAAATGTTGTCCACTTGTTCTGTTGATAAGAATGTCTACGTCTCCCCCCGCCCCCTTCGTTCGGAGGGCAAGTTCGAGTAACGAGAGACGCTTCTATTAACAAAAATAGAAGTCTTGCCATATCAGTGTTGGATTCATGGGGTGGCCCGGGGTAAACTCCCACCCCCCTAAACAATGAAATGCATCCCTCTCAGAAAAATAGTTTTTGTGTTTTCACTGGTGAAAAAGTGTCATTCCCCCCGGTATTCTATAATGTCCCCCCCCCCCACGCAGCCACAGAAGTCACTCTGGAAGAAAAATGTCTGAATTCAACACTGCGCCGTATGGAGAAATAGCGTTATTGTCAGTATGTCGAGTGAGATAGGTTCTAAAATTTGATTTAAGATTTTTAGAGATTTTGAACTTTACCACATTTTTAAAAATTAGAACAAAAGGATTGTTAATTACTAAATCTATGAGCTCATCAAGATTGTGGTCTGAGGTCGTTAAAATTCCAACAACGTATGCGAAAAAGATTTTTGAATTTTAGTTATTTATGAGATTGGTAGAGGAAAAGGAACCGGTGTTTGTAGTTTTACCGATGGATTATCCGTAAATCTAAGCCAACTGACTGTTTGGTATTTTATTATATTTTTCTAATAAGCATGTATTTTTTTCTACTTTTATGATAATTTTGTCTAAATTTTGAAAGGGGGTGATTCGCGGGTGTGGGGGGGGTATTTATAGTCTCCAAAATTTCCCCATCTGTGCACACACGATACGCTATACCATTTCGTTTTTTCTTAAGCAGGCAACGTACTAGACGCCAATCTTCAATATTTGAGCGATGCGACTTTCGATGCATTAGTATTGTAAGGAACGTTAAGAAATTGTGTTGCTGAATACGGAAAAAAGAAATGGTAAAACAGATCGTGCTGCCCAGCTTGAAATTTTCGAAAAATAAGAAATACCATATTTCGGTGCTTCTCTTTATTTTGCTTCATGGATTAACTCAACTTTGAACGGAAATTTTTAACATTGTATTATTAGCTTTTTTCAATGAATTTTGAATTTTAAGTAATTTTTAGCTGGCAAATTTCTTATTTGTCATACTTTTAAAAAAATGTTTTTTAGAGTTAAAATAAGTTAATAAGACAGATATATAACATTAAAGAAAAACTTTATTAAGAATTTATGCAAGTTAAAAATGTAATAAAAATACTTGCATACTAATTACATTCGCTTAAAAATAATTAAAATGTTACATACTTCTTTGTCTCGCACGTCCGGTAAAAGGATCCAACTGAATGAAACACAAAGATGAATAAAACCTTTTAACGTATGTCACTGGTATACAGGGTGTTTCTAAATTCATGGTACAAACTTTAAGGAGTGATTGTACACATCAAGACAAACAATATTAAATAGAAAACTAAGGGTCCCAAACGTCTTCCGAAGGAGATAGGTGTCATTAAAGTTTAGGGTCCAAAAATTCAAATGATTATAAAAAACAGAAAAATTGGTCGATTCGTTTGCGGTTTTCACAAAAATTATTTTTTATTTCAGTATTGTCTTGAAAATAAATCATAAAGATAAATTTCAAAAATTGTAGATAGAGGGCGCTTTAGACTTTGGATTAACGAACAACTATTTTTTACCGTTTTTTTTTTGCATCATTAATTTTTTTAGAAGCTTAGACATAAACTTGAACTTTGAGCTCAAAATCTAAATCTCTGGGAGTGGTTAAGTAGCGCAAACTGAACTGTAGGGAGAGGTTCAAATTTCAAATGATTATAAAAAACGGAAAAATTGGACAATTGATTTGTAATTTTCACCAAAAGTATTCTTTATGTCAGTATTATTGTGAAAATAAATTATAAAGATAAAATTCAAAAAATGCCGACAGAGAACGCTTTAGACTTTGGAGTAACGTACAACTATTTTTTTACCGTTATATTTTGCATCTCATAATTTTTTTTAGGAACTTAGCCATAAACTTAAATTTTGAGATGAAAATCTGAATCGTTGGGAGTGGTTAAGTAGCGCAAACTGAACTGTGTTCAATGGGGGTGGGAAGGTTCAAATTTCAAAAAAAAATTTAAAACGGAAAAATTGGTCGATTCGTTTGCCGTTTTCGCTAAAACTATTCTTTTTGTCAATATTTCCTTGAAAATAAATTTTAAAGATTAATTTCAAAAAATACCGTTAGAGGGCGCCTTAAAATTTAGAGTAACCAACAACTATTTTTAACCGTTATTTTTTGTATCTAATTAAATGCTTGCAAATGCTTAGATTTAAATTTTGAGCTCAAATTCTATTCTAATTAAATTCGGTGGAAGAGATTAATAAGCGCAAACTGAAATGTGTTCAGGAGCTGAAATATTACCCTCCTTACCCCTCGAACACATTTCAATATTACGCTACTTACTTACTCACAACGATGCAGATTTTGAGATCAAAATTTAACTTTGAACATTTACAAGCATTTAATTAGATACAAAAAATAACGGTTAAAAATAGTCGTTGGTTACTCTAAAGATTAAGGCGCCCTCTAACGGTATTTTTTGAAATTAATCTTTAAAATTTATTTTCAAGGAAATATTGACATAAAGAATAGTTTTAGCGAAAACGGCAAACGAATCGACCAATTTTTCCGTTTTTTATAATCATTTGAAATTTGAACTTAATCTCAAAATTTAAGTTTATGTCTAAGCTTCTAAAAAAATTCATGAGATGCAAAAAATAACGGTAAAAAATAGTTGTACGTTACTCCAAAGTCTAAAGCGCCCTCTATCGGCAGTTTTTGAATTTTATCTTTATAAATTATTTTCAAGATAATACTGACATAAAGAATAATTTTAGTGAAAATCGCAAATCAATTGACCAATTTTTCCGTTTTTAATAACCATTTGGAATTTGATCCTCCCCCCACAGTTCAGTTTGCGCTGTTTAACCACTCCCAACGATTTAGATTTTGAGCTCAAAATTTACGTTTATGTCTAAGCTTCTAAAAAAATTTAATGAAATGCAAAAAATAAAGGTAAAAAATAGTTGTTCGTTACTCCAAAGTCTGAAGCTCCCTCTATCGGCATTTTTTGAAATTTATCTTTATAATTTATTTTCAAAGCAATACTGACATAAAGAATAGTTTTAGTGAAAACCGCAAACGAATCGACCAATTTTTCTGTTTTTTATAATCATTTGAATTTTTGGACCCTAAACTTTAATGGCGCCTATCTTCTTCGGAAGACGTTTGGGACCCTTAGTTTCCCATTTAATATTTTTTGTCTTGATGTATACTATCACCCATTAAAGTTTGTACCATGAATTTAGAACACCCTGTATATTCAATGGTACACAATATTATAATTTTAATTACATGACTTTGAATAACTGATTAATTACACTAGTTTAAAATTCTAGAGTTTCACGTCTACGAATGCTATAATTCTTCAATAAAAATTAAGGATTGGTTGAACTCATTCATTAGATTGAAATTTCACACTAGAAAAACGACATCTATCCAGGCCGTCGAGAGCCGTGACGTGCCCAGGATCAGTCACACATCCCCTTCCCTCTTATACAGACTCTGAAGATACATAAAAAGCATGTGAATCTTTAATAATACCTCCTCGACTTTAAAGACTACTTTGTTCGCCTCTCATAAAATTAATTATTTATTTTCCTGAATTTAAAGATACAAATTAGATATTAATACTATTTAACAAAAGTAATTATAGACCTTTCCTTTTTTGTTGTTACGTTATGGTATACGTAAAAATTATAATGTACAATGTGTATTGTAACTATTGGGCTCCTTTGAGCTTCTTGGTCCTTTAAACAATTTGCCGGCTGAACCCCCCCCCCCTTCTCTCCTCAGATCTGCACTCATTAAGCAGCAAGAACATCATTTGATAGGTTGCCGTACACCGAGGCGAGAATAACATTTTTTCCCTTACTGAAATATAAGTATTTTACAGTACAAATGGCGTTTTTAATGAAAAAACATTATTTTATGGTACAAATACTGTTTATAATCGAAATAGCATAGATACTGGATTTTTTTTATTCCTAATATACCTTAAAAATACGCTACTCATATCGTAAAGAATGAAAGCAGTAGAAGCACCGTAAAATTTAGGTACACCTATTGAAATGCTACAAAAATGTTTAGAATGTCATTTATCTTACTGAAAAATAATTATTTTACGGTATAAATACCGAGTTTTTACTGAGAAACAATCATTTTACTGTGGAAATACCGTTTTCAATCGAAAGGGAACAAAATCTTTTTTTTACGCTCAATATAACTTAGAAATACGGTATTCATACCGTAAAGAGTGAAAATGGTAGTAGTACCGTGAAATTTACATTACATCTACTGGAATTTTACAAAAATTTTTTACAGTGTACATTTGTTATGTAAATAAAAAAAAAATAAATAAATAAAGTAATCAAAAATTTCTGCATAAAATTCGAATAAAGGGATTAAATAGAGGAAAAACAACTTTAAAAATAGGCTAAAAGATTTGAAACCGAATTAGTTTTATTATTATTACACACAAATAGAAATAAAATGCAAGAAAATCATTGCAAAGTATCCGATTATAAAACCACAAAACAGTAAATAATAGAAAAAGACTATCTTTATTATAGTTAGCGACCAAAATTTTATTAAAACTATATTTTTTACTAAAAAAAACAAAGAAAATTGAGAAACTGTAAAAAAACTCTTTATGAAATTAAAAAAAAAATTCAAAAAACGCAAAATTATTATAACAGATTAAAACAATGTAAAACAACAAGTTTCCTTTTTCGTTTTTCTTTTAAAAAACAATCTAAAATTTTTTCAGAAAATTTCGAGCTGTTGAGAATTTAAAAATATTTATTTCGATACCGCCTTAATATGATTCTGATAATGTAACTTCTTATATAAAAATGAAATTAAAAACTCATCAAAAGTGAGCAGACAAAATTGTTAAATTGGAAAACTCTAATCAAGTATTAGTTTTTATTTCTTCTTGGTAAAATTAGCCCTCAACTTAGAAATTTGTCTCCACGTAATGGCCAAACAGGCAGGGAGTTTGATTATTTATTATTAATGTGATTCTAAAAAGTGATTCATAAGAAATTTCATCTAGTGTCATATTAAAAATTACTATCTAATACTTTATCAAATTTAATGCTGTTTAATATGGTAATTAATCCTCTTTTGTCTATAAATTTATTTCTGCAAGTTAGGTACTTTGTATAGCGCTTTTAAAAAATGCATAGTTACATTTAAACAAAAAACAAATGTACCTAAAATTACCACTGGTAAAAATACTAATTAATATAATAGAAGAAAAAGTACTATTATGTTACTTAGACACACAATAAATTTGTTTTTCTGTAAAAAACCATATGCATTAGAGACACTTAATCGCACTTTTCATGTAAGGATAGAATAATAAATAATAACAATTACATGCAAATGTTCCAAAGCTCTTATAGGATTATGTTACTTGAAGATACTATAAAGATACTAATATGAAATATAGAGTAGAGAAAATAGTAAAGCAGATGTGCATTCAGTAATAAATTAACTTAATTTCCACCTGTTTTATTTTTCAGAAATAAATCTGGTGCATAAAGTATATTTCATTGAAAATTTTAATAATACTAATTTTCGATGATAAATAACAGCAAAAGAAAATTAAAATAAATTTTTTCTACTTACAAATAATTTTTACTAATTAACTTTCTATAAAGGGCAATATCCGAAAATTGTTTTATGCTACGATATTATATTAAGAAAAAATAAACTATACACTGTATAAAATAAATATTCCTTAAACAGTTAAATGTTTACTTCATTTGGAAGTCAATTTAAATCCTTTTTTAATTAAAAAAAGCAGAATACTTAATTATACAGAGCGTTATTTTAGTTACATTTATTGTAACAATACTTTATAAAATAGTATAGATTGAAATTAAATAAAGAAAAATATGAATAAAAAACTAAAAAAAAAACTTTTTTTTTACAAAATAGGTATTTTTTTTAGACACTGAACCAAGTTGCATACATTGTTCTATTTATTATGCGATTATTCATTAAAATAAAACTCTGACATAAGTGTGATGTATAACAGTTTTTGAAAATGTTTGATTTTAGTCATAAGAAGTAGAAACACTCTATAAATTTGTTCTCTATCATAATAACCTAATTTTTAAAATGATTGAATCACTCGACTTGTAGTGTGTTTGAAAGAATTTGAATTTTTGATCTAATTTTCAACTGCTCTATCATTTATTTTACACACAATTTATTTGTGGCTGTTCTGGGGCTCGAACTCGAGACCTCTTGACTGTGGCACAACACTATACTGACTGAGCTGTAAAAGCTTATTTTTGCGGCGTTCAAAGTATGTTCTTTATAATTCGCTGCGGAAAAATCGATAAAAATCAGTGCTAACAAAGAGCAGATTTTTTCTCCTTTTTTGCATTGTTCTAATTTAGAAAAAAAAACCCGTTTTTTAATAGTTTTAATAAAATGACAAAATATTTTTATAAGTTTATATTTTGAATTATCAGTTTTAACAAATATAAAAATATCTTTAAATTAAAACGAAATCTCTACAGAAATTAGACATAACAAAAAGAAAATGTCTGGAAAATGATGAGTGAGAAAATTAGTTGAATGCATTTAACCAAAAACTAGTATAAGTTTACAGAAACTCTTGTTTTTTTTTTTGTGTTTTTAATGTAATTTTTAACAATACACAAAAGAAAATGCGAGTTTTAATCGCCCACATTTTTTAATACTGGACCTGACAATACAAGTTGCCATATAATTAGCCTTCAATCTTTTTGTTTTCATCTTGGAAAAGATTGTGTGTATAACTTCTTAAAGTTTTTTGTTCAACGTTACATTCTTTTGTAGAGGTATAATTACAAAATATTTCTGAAAGCCGCTGCTTTCATGCTTTCTAATCTTTCTCGTTCTTTCTATTTAACTATTATGGATACTATTTAAATGAAATGATGTTACCTGTAAATATTCCAAATTATACTTTGTTATTTTTTTTCTTGCTTCTTCAGCCATTTTTCATATCTACCATTAATCTATTTTAGACATTTATCTTTCTATCTCTCTATATTTCTGTATCTTTATAGAATAAATTTATAATATTTCAGAAATGCAACCATTAAAACTCCATTTTGTACAATGCGCAGTAAAAAGATTTCTTAAAACATTTAATTAAAAAATCTTCGATCTCCTGGTAATATCTCTCTATGTAGACACCTTTCAAACTATAGCATATAGATGTAATTAGCTTAATTTACTGTATAATAGCTATACCTGGAATGAAAGCTCGATATTTCTGCATTAAATAAAATATATTCACTTAAATTTCTATGCTATTATTTACTGGAGGAAATCTAAGAAAATGATTCTGAAAAATACATTTTTTAAAATAAAAACTCTTTACAATCTATTTTTCTAAAATTGTTTCAATTATCTTCATCATGCAAAGTCTATCGTTTGAACATTTCAATAGTTTTAGTTACTACTTATTAACAAAACTCTGAAACTCTTTTAAACATTAAAACCGAAGTGCGAATCAACCTTCTTTGGTCTCCCCTGTAGTAACTGCAGTTTCATTTATTTTATTACATCACTTTGTTCTCATACGTAACTTTAATTTTTAAAGTCGTATATATATTTAATGGCGTGAAAGTTAAATACATTGATCTAAACAAATCTAATCTGAAACAGTGCTACTTCGACTATCTAGCAATACATTTAAAATTGAAAGGCTCGCATGAAAACAAATTGATATTATAAAATACATGAACATCGGTTAATACGCTTTTTTAACTATTTAAATATAATCCACGATACTGGTACTTCCACTTTCAAATTTAATATTAATTCCCGTTTTAAAATGAAATGACATATTTACATATATTCACATCAATTTAATATATTTTTAACATATACAATTTATTTTATTATTTTAATAGCATTTTAAGTAAAACAGTGAGTATTATAAATCTCATATTATGCATTTTATTTTGGGATAGTTAATGTTTTTGAGGATTTTTCCACTTATTTTTCTAGGTTTTACTTATTCTTCTTAGTCACAGCTGACCCTGAGACAATAACGACTTTCATCATTCAAATTCTGCAAAATCTCTATTTCCATGGTGTTAATACAATAAAAATATTTTAAATATATTTTTCAAGCCAAAATTGTATACAGAATTTCAATACTAAAGCAGGCGAAATGCTTGAAAAGTTATTATTATTTGTTTTCATATCTCACTGCATAAATCAGAGATTTACATTTTACCCAATTCAATTTATCAAAATGAATGCATCTGAAATTAAGTATGAAAAGTAGATTTTCTAGTGTACTGAGGAGATACATCCGAGATAGTTGCATTTTATTAGTCTTGCGTTTTCAGATGTTTTATTTTTAACTTTATTCTATACGATTACTAATCTCACAGTTATGGAGAAATGCGTTTTGGGGTTTTTAAGTGAATTCTTTCTAAAGATTATCTTTGGATTTTATTAACAGTTTTCTGAAATCTAATTTGAATATGTATACATCTCTCTCTCTCTCTCTATATATATATATAAACCGGTAAGCTGTCTTTTAAAAACGAAAAAAAAAAACATAATAAAATAAAGGAAGAACGAAACTAAAATCGATTCTTTAACATTCTTTGACAACATTTTTTAAATGAAGTTTCACTTTATAATATTTATTTCTTACGTTTTTCTTGAAACAGCAGTAGTATCTAATGTACAAACATTTCACACTAAATAAAAAAGAAATGTACCTGACAACAGGTCTTGCTTTTCAAACACTAACTTTTCAACTGCTTCCCTGGAGTGTCGTATTCAACAGAACTTTCTTAACTATATTTTCAGTTCAGGAATGTTGCTTCAGTTTATTGTTTGCTTCTTATAAGAATCTAAGATATCTCTTGTTTTTTTGTTTTTTTTTTAATTTGGCATATAGATAAAGTCATCGTAAATTCATAGAAAATGGATGAGGGCTACAAAAAACTTACTTATGTATAGCTGTTTATATTTGAAAAATAACAATTATTAAAAAGAAAAACGTCTTACACTGTGAATAAATATTTATCAAGTTTTTATAACTAGCTATATAGTTTTCAGTAAATAGAGTAACTAAAGATGAGATGTCGTGTTGTACAAGATGCCACACCACGTAGTTTTCATATTATGAGTCGTTACATGGAAACGCAGTTGTACGCATGTGAGCTTCCTACTGATATTTGAAATTCCGTTTGCATTTTTTTTTGAAAATTTTTTAAGTGGTGTTTTTTATTGCTATTTCACCTTAATAATTCTGGTATTTGACTATAAAATCTTTCACGTGATTTGTCAATATCATTTGTCTGTATATGCCTTAGTGTAAGTACCAGATAAATAAATCTGATATTTTTAGATAGTACTGGTGCCCGAACTTTTTACAAAGCATAAATGGCCACTGGTCACGTCTACTTCAGGTGAGTGAAGGGACCGGCGTCTTGTTCAATAATTTAAATTAAGTAGACGAAATTTATCTTTTTGACGGGGGGGGGGTAAGATGTCTATTATTTTCATTTGTCTTTGATGCTGGTATTTTCCGTTGTGTTCAGATGCCTGTTTATTCCTTTCATAATTCAATCGCACTTGGTTATTAATTAAGTCAACAATTTAAATCAGTGATTAAATGATGAATTTTATAAATTGATTAAAAAAATAAATTTTTTTTCTAAATGTATAAAATAGCATTAAGAGATATTAAAATATATGGTGAATGTAATTTTAAAGGTTTCTATAAGAATTATACCTTATGAATAAACTTCATTGTCCATAAAAATAATTATTTAATACTTATTCATTTTAATCATTGTCAAAATTTTTATGTTGAATGCAGTTAAATATAACTGTAATAAATGGAAACATTGATATAATATAGAGTCAGTTAAATAGAGGTTTATGTTCTCTGTGGGGTTATGCTCACCAACATTTTTCCAGAAACTGAAGTCTTTAAAAATACTGCAATATAATGTGTTTTGAAATGATTACAGAAGATTAAACCGTAATTAAAGGTTAGTGGCAATCTTCTGTAATAAGGTTTATATTCATTTTTTTTTTTGGCTGAGGAACTTTAAGGCCGAATCTATTGTTGTCAAAACAGCTAACGAGAGATAAAGAATCCCATTAGACTACGAATTAACGTTGTGTTTGAGCCAACAATCTTTTATTTCTCCTTTTCATATGTTCTATATTTGTTTTGATTATGTCAGTCTTTAATTGTGAATTAACTTTTAAAAATCAACATAAATTTATTTTTAATGCACTTACTTAAATGCTTGGTAACAGTATTTAATGTAAAAATGGACGAAATATCCGAGTTTTTCATCAAATAGTCCACATCTGAAATAACATATATACTTTTTTATAAGTTGACTCGTATATAAGTAGACGACTTATTTTTCAAATGAAAATTATGGAAAAAAATCAAAAATCCACGTGTAAGTTGACCCCCTATCTGTATCCTTCAATTTTGTACAAAATAAACATAACATTTCATTTGCCAATGAGAAAAAAAATGTAACTAAACAAAATAAAAAGTGACATTTTTTAACGATAAATTATAATTATTCATATATTTTATCGTTTATTTTAGCTAGGATTAAACTGTATTCCGTTTTTCTATCTATTTTTGTTGGTTTGCGTACATGTTGACTCTCCAATTTGATTCATGTAAATTGTCTGAAATTCCTCAACTTATATGCGACTGTATACGGTAACTCATTTTTATTAGGAAATATGCAAATCTTTTTCTAGATTGTGTAGACCAATTTTAATTTATGTAGTGATGAAGCCATTAAGAAAAACTTTGCATATGTTATTATTATTATATTTCTAGTCCTTAGTGACGGCATTAGATGACCTAAAATTTACTTATCGCAAAGGATCAGTGGACTTATTACTAACATAAACTAGTCGTTGGGGGCCACCGTAATACTTACCCATCATGGATATGTATATGAAAATAAAACATGTGAAAACTATTTATACAATGCATTACAATTCATAAACAAAATTTAAATATTGTTAATATACATAGTAATGCTTTATTAAAGAACTACTGATGTACCAATTTCGACAAATTATATAAAACGCCAAACTACTCAAGTACTACCGAACTGCTTAAAAAAAACATCCTTATAACTCCAAAAATAATAATTCTGTTAACTAACAATTAACTGTGTCGGATTAAGCGTCTCATTTCCAATTAAAATATACCTCTGAATTGAAATTTGAATGAAATACAGGGTGATGAAAAATTAAAGAATGTGGAAAACAGGATTACAAATATCTCAGCAACTAATAATTGGATCGACTTCGTTCTATATGCAAAATGTGTGTCATTTTATTGCCTTTTACGTCCATCCCTTAAAAGTAAAAAAAAAATCGAAAATTTTTATATACCTTTCATCAGAACGAATTTTTCGAGGGTCCGAAAAAAATAGTTCCGTATAATCGAGGTTGCTGATATTAAATAGGCTTTGTCCCATTCTTACATATTAACTACATACAAAATTTCAAGTCTCTATCTCAATTTGTTCGGGAGATAGAGCGTTTACAGACAGACAGACTGACAGACAGACAGACGGACGGACGGCAATTTTTTTTTTCTAAAAATATGTTTTTCGGAATCTCCACTATCTAATACGTGTAAATCCGTCAAATTTTTTTTTTCGATTTTCAAAACGATTGCAAGACTTACCCTATACTACGTATGATGAGTAAGTACAAATGGCAAAACGTCTACATGGTGATTGGGTTTACAGAGTACTATCTGTCATTTTAGATAATTGGTATCGGCATAACGAAATGAAATAATAACAAAAAAATAATGTGTGAGTTATGATATTTTTCAAGCAATCATGCAATACATTTTTTAAGTTCACTAAGAAGTTCTAAGTGAATTTATATAACTGTGTAACTTGATACGTTATGTTAGAAATTTTACCTATTAACTTTTGATGTTTAAGAAACTATTAATAATATGCAAATAATAATCAATAAGTTTGAGATTAAAATTTGACAGCGTTTAGTTACGTTTCTTATAAGCGTTATAAAGCATGTAACTATTGCATACTAATATATATAGATATCTCTAAATTTAAAATGATATTAATATTATTTTCGAATTTTGTACTTGATTTTAAATTCGTTTCCATTAAGTATATTTTATTATATACTTTTCACTACATAATGTATTAAAAGTTTTTTTTTTTTTTTTTTTTTTTTTTTTTTTTTTTTTTGCTAGAATGAGTAAAAAAACCAATTCAAAGAATATCAAAGAATATTTTTTATTTCTGTAACAAATACATGTATTCCGTTGAGAGAAACCACAAATCGATAGTAAGTGATACGCACCGATGGACATGAATCTTGAAGAATATGTGTTACTACGTGGAATCCATGTCAATTGTGATTTATAGGGAATTTCATCTTGAAGAATTTTATCCAATAGAGATTATGTGGAATCTATCCAAGATGTTTTATTTTTCTTTCTGACTGACAAAAAAAGTCTGTTATATTTGTATAGCCCTTTTATACTGGATATGTCACTGTCTTTTGTCAGACAGTTTTTCTTCAAATGAAAATGCACTGTTAAAACTAATGGTGACATATTGCACCTTTTAGGGGTGAAAGGCTTGTCTCACTGGTGACACCCCTAGAGGAGCTAAAATGGCACCCTTAACTAGGGTGAAAGGAATGCACCCATAATCCAGTGTGTTTCAGGGGGTGAAAGGATGGCACTTCATGGGAGAATAATGGCACCCCTTATCCACAGTGTTCAAGAGGGTGAAAAGATGGCAACACAGGGGAAAATAATGGCACCCCTTATCCAGGGTGCCCCAGAGGGTGAAAGGATGGCATCGCAGGGGAGAGGAATGGCACCCCTTAACCAGGGTACCTTAGGGGATGAAAGAATCGCATCTCAGGGGAGAATAATGGCACCCCTTATCCAGGTTGCCCCAGGGGGTGAAAGGACGGCATCTCATGGGAGAATAATGACATCCCTTATCCATGGTGCCCCAGGGGGTGAAAGGATGACGTATCTAATCCAGGTTGTTCTGTGGCACCCTACAAGAGAAACCATTCACAATCTTTAGTCCACAGGGCACCCCCCCCCCTCCGCTTCTCTAGAAATTGTAATGGTTTGAATCATGAAATACAAAATATTCACCCATTTTTAAATTGAATTCTGCATAGAAAACTATCAGGATCAGTCAATATTTTGAGTCTTTTTTTTCTTTTAGATTGATGGAAAATTATATATTTTAAACAAATTAACAGGTGTCCAAAGAAAAATTGTAGGATATTTTTGTAACTATAAGAGGGATAATATAAACTGAAAAAATAATCATAGAAAGCCAGAGAATTCAAATTGCATTTACATGGGATGTATTTTAAGAAAAATAAAAAAAAATAACTTTTATGCTCTCTGCATTTCAATATCCCAATCACTATTGCACTCTTAGTCATACCCAAAGGGTTTTGTTTGTATAAATCACAAAATTCGCGTAACCTGTACACCTACCTTGTACCGCCAAAAATCACCGAGTTATAGTTAAATATTGTGACTTTGTCATGCAATTTGAAGACTGATTTTCGATTTCATGTTTTGGATTTCATGGTAAAATGATATGAATCATGATTTTTGACTGTCTATAACTCAGATTTTTGGATCAAATTTTTTGGGTATGATTAAGAATGGGACAATAACTATTTTTGTGATTGGGCATTTTTAGATATAGGAACAGTATAAAAATTTGATGTTTTTTGTCCCCTAAAGAAGAAAAACACAATTTGAATTATCTGCCTTCATATGAATATTTTTATAATTTCTCTTATAGTTATAGAAATAATCCATTACCGTCTTTTTTGACAAACAGTATATTGCTTGAAATGTGTTTTCATTATTTTATATACAGGACAACTGAAAAGTATGGGTGCGCAGAAAAATGCTATATTCTGTAAAATATATGCGATATTTAAATCTAACGAAACAAAAATATAAGAAATAATAATATTTTTAAAAATTGTTCACTGACTTGACATTTATTGACTTACTGACGAATTTATTGTTTAACGAAGTTGTTAATTATTGTTAAAACGAAGCTTCACAGAATTGATAGTCCGCTGCAGATAATTCTGATTTAAATCGTTCTATGCCTTGATAATTTCGTATCACATACAATGCGAACTGGAGATTTTCTTGTTCTAAACTTTTCTACAGAAGTCAAGTGGGCTAAGATCTGATTATTCGCAGGCAGTACACCTGTTGTTAAATATCCACGCAGATGGGTGTTGAATGTCAATGTTGTTTTTGCTCCATGTGACGTCATCAATACTGCCGGAAGCTCTATTAAAATTGTATTGCTTCTATAAGGCCAACACTTCGTCTTTCTACATACTTAGTATTAAACTTAGTAACAGTAATTAGTTTTTATCAATAACAATTAAAGGTTTTTCCATTATGGAAAGTCTTGCCAAAACCGTTAATCTTTTCAGAAAAAATAATAGTGTAATGATTTTTTTTTTGTACTGAACATATCAGTTGCTGATCATTTTCACTGTTGTGCAAAAATCATTCTTACAATATATGTAGTACTTACCTTTATACTTAACTTACGCATATCCATACTTTATTGTATATATCCACATAGGGTTAGAAATTAAGAACTGTATATAATGTGTCAAAATAATGCCTACATTTTTTTTCTATGTGCCAACTGCATTTTATATTTCCTTATTTATTTTTACAACCATGTTAATAATAATAATATTGCATTGCATATTTGATTTTTATGTGTTGAAGGCAAGTAGGGAGGAGACTTTATATATTAAACACTTTATCTTACTAAAACAAAAAAAAAACTCCCTTTCCATAAGTATGAAACCTGATTAAACTACAATATTTGTATTCTAAAAAAACTTATTCTTTTTATAAAGCTAATATGCATATGAAACAGATAATCAAGCAAATATGTCCACAGAAAGAAAATATGAACTTTTAGATATAACTAGGGATAAGCCAAATTGAAATAAAAATCCTGAGACTAACAGTAAACAGAAAATAAAAAGTTAGCAAATAAACGAATTTTTGATTACTAATTAAGGTGTAATATTTAAAACATTCCCAAATCACACATTTTTTTGGAAAGGGGGGGGGGGAGAAAGCACAAAAATTTCAAAACATTCTTGATACTGTTTTTATTTTAAAAAACAAATAAGGATGGAGAAATATCGCATAATAAAAGAAAATCTTGTTTACAGGGACGTAATCCACAAGGACCAGTTTTATCAGCCATTGGTTTGTGAAGTTAACTTAGAGGTTATTGACAGGTGCAAAAGAGTCTTAAGGCACGCGCTGTTGTCATGGTGCAGGAGGCGGGGAAATGTATGCTAAAATACAAATGAAAGCATTTGTTAAACAAAAATTAAAGTAAAAGAAAGCTAGGGATCAAGATTTGATGGCTACGAATATTTTTTCTATAATTTAATTGCATTTGACGACTAACGACTGCTGATTTCTAAACCTGTATCCACATCAAGACACTTTATGGCAATTTTTTTATGTTTTGACTTATTGCATCTGAATTTTTAATACACAGAGTAAATTTAATCAAGTGAATAAAACACTCAATAAAAAAACTTTTAGTTCAAATAATCTTTTTATTCTAAACATCAAGAATGTATTAAATATTATTAAACAAAGACTTGACACTACGTGGACCGATGCCACTGAGAAATGTTTAAGACATAAGTATCTAAAAGTAATTTGTCTTTTATTTGGCTTTTGCTATGGCCAACGTTTGAGTTGCGGTACACAATCACAGGTTGAAACGCAGGTATTTCTGCACCTTCTTCATGATAAACAGTCGGAAACTTTTCTTATATCAAGAATGATAATGTAAGTACTGTAAATGCAATTTCACTATCTGAAATAATAATAAAAAGACATTAAGGAAAACACTCAAGAAGACAGTCCAATTAAAATGTATTATCAAAGCACAGCAAAAAAGGTAGATCAACCAAAAAGAAAGAATAAAGTTTAAAAAGGAACAGATTTATGTGTTTACAGTGCTAAAATTTAAATTCATGATGTTTTTAGCTCACAAGGCTATCAAAGCTTGACAGCTAATGTGCCCGCAGGTTCCGTATGTAACGTGATAACTCTTGATATAAATATCAGATTTGCTTCAAATTTTATATGTAGGTTCATTCTAATAAGGTTCTTAACTAATTAGCTTTTGAGGCTCATTGAATCAATATGAAGAAGGGAAGGATGTTACCCCTCTTAATTTAGATAAATATGCAGAAATCATGCAGATTTATCAAATTTACTTCAAATTCTGTATATAGTTTCACTCTGATAAGGCACTTCCCTGATTAGTTTTAGGGGCTCATTGGTTAAGTATATAAAGAGGTGGTAGCTAATCCCCTGCCCACTAACTTACAGTTGATTGCTTTTATTTATGTAAAAACATTATTCTTTGAAATAATATACATCATTAAATATGGGCTATAGGAGTGAAAAATAGGGTTTTAAAAAGAAAAAACACCATGACTTCGTCAATTTTCAAGATGTAAAATTCCCTAAGATATTTTATTACAATTCTTCTTAATCTTATACACAGCTTTTATATTGACATGTTTTTGATAGGACCAATTCTTACAGAAAAAAAGTTAAAAGCAACACAAAAAGGAGAAGAGGGGGGGGGGAGATGAAAAATATAAAAAGCTTCTGGCTTTGTCATATCGTAAGATATCAAATGTATTTAGAATTATTGTAAATCCTCTATATAAATTCTACATTTTTTATTCTGACACCTTTTTGAAAACAGAAATTCTTACAGCCAAAAAATAAATAAGTAAATAAATTAATTAATTAAATAAATAAAAATAAATAAATAAATAAATAAAATAATAAAAATAAAAATAATAAGATGAAGAAATAATTACTGTATTAGTATGATTCTGATAAAACCAGCTTTCACGGAAAAATATAATTAAAAACTCCCAAAAGTTAACACATAGAATTGTTAAGCTAAGTTTATGTCTCATTTTTATTTAATTTTTATAGGTAAAATTAATACTTAACTACGAGATTTACCTGTGCTTGTAGTCCAAGCCGGCAGGAATTTATCTATTTTATTGGCAGAGTTGAACGGTGTTTACCGTCCAATGGTTTTTACTGAGTTTTGAAAAAAATATTAGTTTGACTGTTTTTGTCACTTTTTATTAAAAATTTACCTACTATTACTTACCCATCATACGTAGTATAGGGTAAATCTTGCAATCGTTTTGAAAATCGAAATTTTTTTTGAAGGATTTACACGTTTTAGATAATGGAGATTCCGAAAAACATATTTTTAGAAAAAAAAAATTTGCCGTCCGTCTGTCTGTCTGTAAACGCTCTATCTCCCGAACAAATTGAGATAGAGACTTGAAATTTTGTATGTAGTTAGTATGTAAGAATGGGACGAAGCCTATTTAATATCAACAACCTCGATTATCCGGAACTATTTTTTTCGGACTCTCGAAAAATTCGTTCTGATGAAAGGTACATAAAAATTTTTGAATTTTTTTGTTCTAAGGAATGGACGTAAAAGCAATAAAATAACACACATTTTGCATATAGAACGCAGTCGATCGGATTATTAGTTGCGGAGATATCTGTAATCCTGTTTTCCACATTCTTCGATTTTTCATGACCCTGTATTTCATTCAAATTTCAATTCAGAGGTGTATTTTAATTGGAAATGAGAAGCTTAATCCGACGCAGTTAATTGTTAGTTAATAGAATTATTATTTTTGGAGTTAAAGGATGTTTTTTTTACGCAGTTTGGTACTACTTGAGTAGTTTGGCGTTTTATATAATTTGTCGAAATTGGTAATCAGCAGTTCTTTAATATAGTATTACTATGTATATTAACAATATTTAAATTTTGTTTATGAATTGCAATGCATTGTATAAATAGTTTTCACATGTTTTATTTTCATTTACATATCCAGGATGGGTAAGTATTACGGTGGCCCCCAACGACTAGTTTTTTCTATTTTATTAGGGGTAAAACTTTTTTGAGTATTAATACTGTAAGTCCATATAACAATATTCACTAATTTAGTTTCCAGTTAGGTAAAACTTTTTAAGTGTGTATTCTCAGTCAGTAAAAGAGTATTATATTAAAATAATGGGTTTTAATAAACATAAAAAGCCCAGAAAAATACTTTCATCTTTGTTTTTCAACTGCAAGAATTCAAAATTTGAAAGATATTATTGTACATTTATTATTACTAAATCTAAAAATTATCATAACTTTTATAGGAATGCGCATTACAATACTTATTATAGTTTATCTTAACCCATAACTGCTGTTAGCGGTCTCACAGTCCGTTGAATTTTTCTAGTTTTACAAGTTAAGTTGTAATTTTTAGCTTAACTCTAGATTCTGATCAAATTTTGTTTCGTTTGGAACCTTATTACTATCTCTAAAGACTTTTGAATCGCTTAATTTCATTTAAAATAGTCCTGTATATAAAGTTTAATAGATAAATGGTATTCTGAGAATTAAATTAACATTTTATTCATCTTTAGATTAAGCGATCTAACGGACCGCTTACAATAGTTATGCGACAATTTTTGTCAATGCAGTTAAGGATTAAAGGAGATTAGTTTACTAATTATATTTAAACTAAATTGAAACAAAAAATTATAAGTACACATTTTTTACACTAAAAATCCTTATAATTTTGATAAAAAATAAACGCTTACAAATATTAACTAACCTGTAATGTAGTCTGTATACACAAATATTAGTACATTTTACCAATCTGTCCTTAAAGCTTCTTAGTATTCTATAACAAAATACAAGCTTAGTAACTTTCTGTACACCAAGTCTCTTTCTTAATTTCCTATGAATATATGAAAAGTTTGAAAAAATTCGCTCTACGGGTGAAAAACTAGAAGGAGTGAAGAATCACCATTAAATGTAGGAATTTAGGATTTATTTCTTTATTATTAAATGTTTTTCACCAAATTTTGCGTGTTAAGTCTTTTTGTTTAAAGAACCTCTTTGGAAATGAGTACAAGTAAAAAAGAGTAGAATTGAAATGTAAACTTTTTTAATAAAACAGTAAATAGTTAACGTCTGTTGCATTGATTTGGAATAGAAAATATAAAAAATCCCTAAAATAAAAGTGTATCAGCAGCTTTAAGGAACTGACTAATTCTTTATTTCCCTTTTTGTTATATATATAAGGGAAAGTCAGGTGGAATGGGACAGTAGGTTTTTTCTTTATGCATTATTCCAAACATTTCATCCATCGCACACAAGATGAAGCAATGGTAATCCATTCTTCAGTTTTAAAAATATGTTGATTTGTATAAACTTGCAAATGTATGAAGGAAAAAATTATTTCAAGAATCAAGTTTAAATTTGCTTTATTTGCTTTCAATATATTAGTGATTTGTTTATGTATAAATGTAATAGTTTCCCTATTTATGGAACATTATACTGTATATTATCTTTAATTTAAACTAAGCCAAAAAGCAGCATTTTTGTTTGTGCAAGAAGTTTGACACAAAACAAGGAAGTGGCAAGGAATGGGACATGACAGCAAAGGGAGGAATGGGACGTGTCCAGTTCCTTTTCAAATTAAGAATAATGTAAATTGCCAACATGCAAAAATTTTTAGAGGATAATCTATTAATTATAACATTGATAATATATGCATTTATACTGAAAAATATAAATAAATTGAAATTGATATTATTTAATGTCATCTATGACAGAGAATCCTGAATTTTCTTTCCAGTCATGAAGATACTGGAATTTTATATAGTGGCACATATATTATCAACTTACAATCTTTGTATGAATTATTTATCTTGCCGACACTAGGTAATTGTTGCCTTATAGCCTTTTTTTAATGTTGTCCCGTAACTCTTAGTGGGGAGGTATAGGACACATTTTGAAACTTATTACATCTTCTTTAAAATAAAATAGCTTTTGCGCGTTATGTTTCCATATTTTTCAGGGGTGTTAAAAAAGGCTTTACATTGCACGCTATAAATTGAAATATTTCTTTTTGTATCAAATAAAGTTGATTCTCTTACTTTTGAAAAAAATGTCCCGCACCACCCCACTCCCCCCATTATAGATATTATATATTAATGCACCAATTACATGACAATAAAATTTTTATCACTAGTATTAAAATACAGTTCAAGGGCTAAGATATTATTGTATATCGTTAGGTTTTTACCACTTATTCCCCCAGGTTTTTACCGGTAAAAAGCGAACCCTGTTCATTGGCCTTTCTTCAGAGCGGGTGGAATAAAAGATTGTTAAAAATTATATAATTAGAAAAATGTTTAAAATTTATGAACGAAAGAGCACATTTTTTTAAAACACAAGATCTTCATCACCAGCGGAAAACTTTCACATTTGTGTAAAAATTGGATCTAAGTTTTTATTCATTGTTATATTTTTTGAACACACACTATTTCTGTAAACTATTCTGAAAGTTGAGGGGAGTAAAAACAGATTGTTTTCCTTTTATAATTTTAATGCTCATTTTGAATTCGCTTTGAAATTTGTGATATCGGATGATATTGATGATTGAGAAAGGGGGGGGGGGTGACTGATTACGGTCTAAGCAAACTTACATTACTATTTTTGAAAAAAATATATTTTATTTAACCATAAAATTCTGCTACTAAATAAGGTATAATGCGAAAGAATACTTTTGAAAAAAAGGGGGTTGTAAATCTGCATAGTCGATAATCAGAATTTAATTTTTCCTCGCTTTTTGAAAGAAAATGAAACCAAAAGTTGAAAATATGGAAGATCGGGAATAAGAAAACATAACGGCAAACCTATGAGACCGCTAAATACGGGTTTTTAGGCATTTCCCGCCAAGATATAATGTGGCAGACGAATAGCGTTTTAATATGCAAATCCAGGTTTAACTAATTCTAGATTTTTATCCGTGAACTAGACAAGATGATTGTCTGTGCTGCTGCCTCCCGATCTAATCTTATTAGGAAGATTATTTCGGAAATAATGGTAGCTAATAAAGAAAATGGTAATAATGAAAACCCCATAAATAAGTTTTAATTACTTTAAGATTTGCAAGTATTCTATTGTCTTCCATGAAAAAGTTACCCCCCCCCCTCAAACAAACACAAATCTACTAAATTACTGAAATAGTATTAGAGAAGTTACGTGAGGCTGCAATATGGTGCGAATTAACCTTTACAGGAGGAACTCGGATAGCATCTATCCGACAAAACATGCAAAGCTGGCCAGATGCTGTCCGAGACCTCGTGTAAAGTTTAAAATTAAAACTTCGCGAATAAAAGTAATTGCTTTTAACTGTATATAGAAGCAAAAAAAAAAAAAAACATATTTTAATCCTTAACTGCTGTGGCGAAAATTGTCACAAAATTACTGTAAGCAGTCTGTCAGACAGCTTAATCTAAAGATGAATAAAAGGATACATTAACTCTCATAATACTATTTTTGTATTAAACTTTATATACAAGACTATTATAAATCAAATTCAGCAATTCAAAAGTATTTAGAAGTAGTAATAAGACTCTAAAATAAACAAAATTTGACCTGCATCACTAGTTAAGTTAAAACTTACAAATAAAACTTTGAAACTTGAAAAACTCAGCAGTCTCCGAGACCGCTAACAGTAATTAAGGATTAAATCTAAACAGTTAAGCAAAGACACAAAGGTCAGAAAATGGTCGGGAATAATTGTCATAGGATATTCCGATTGCAACAAGATTCGTCTATAATAACTGATTTGTAATGAAAAAATATGCAAATATTTTTACAAATTTTTATTTCGCTCTTTCTAACTGTGCGCCTTTAGGATTCGCACGCCTGGAGCAGTTTGATTCAATTGCTCCACGGTAGCTACGCTCCTGATAAATCATTTTAAAATATTGACATGTAAAGGAGAAATGGAAAAATATCTGCCTTATAGGCACACTAGCAAGCGGGTATTTTGGTGTGAATGTAGCTTGTAGCTTCACATAATAAATTTACTGATCAATCATACTAACAAAAAAATTATGTATATCTAATTTACTATTTCTATTTTTATTTATTTATTTTTTAATGACATTACATATAGGGATGTACGATAAATTAACATAACAATAAAATAAAATAAAGTTAAATCTTACCTTTAATCAGACTTTGAAAGGCTTAAGATGTAGAATAAGCTTTACAGCAGTAGATTTTACTTGCCGACTCCGAAAACAGAAAGATACACGTCAGAGCACATGCGCAAGGTTCCAGTCACTCGAAGAGGTGCCACATTGCTGCCATTACGAAGTGCATGGCACCTTATTTAGCACCAAACACCCAGTAAGAGAGCTGTGGGCACCTCAATCACATATCCAAGTCCCTATGGCACCATAGGGTTCCAAATGGCACCGCCTTTTCACCTCTGGGTCCCAAATGGCACCGGTTTGTCACCTTTAGTTTTAACAGTGTGGTGTATTATTTTACAAAATAAATTAAAATAAACAGTGAAGTATTTATAAAACAGCTTCTTTTCTTTCTGTACTTGCAAATATGGAATACTAAGATGTACACAGTTTAGTACACAATATCAAAAATTATATATACAGGGTGTCCCAAAAGGTCGTTTACAAACTTAACAAGCTGGTCTGTCATATCATGATGAACAATATTAAATAGGAAATTAAGGGTCCCAAACTTCTTCCAAACGAGATATGCGCCATTGAAGTTTAGGGTCCAAAAATTCAAATGATTGTAAGAAACAGAAAAATTGGTCGATTCGTTTGCGGTTTTCACTAAAACTATTCTTTATGTCTGTGTTTTTTTGAAAATAAATTATAAAGATAAATTTTAAAAAAATGTCGATAGAGGGCGCTTTAGACTTTGGAGTAACGATAAACTAGTTTTTACCATTATTTTTTGCATCTTATTAAATTTTATTAGAAGCTTAGACATAAACTTAAATTTTGAGCTCAAAATCTAAATCGTTGGAAGTGGTTAAGTAGAACAAACTGAATTGCGGGGGAGGTTCAAATTTCAAATTGTTATAAAAACGGAATAATTGGTTGATTGATTTGCGATTTTCACTAAAATTATTCCTTATGTCAGTATTATCTTGAAAATAATTTACAAAGCTAAAATTCAAAAAATGCCGATAGAGGGCGCTTTAGACTTTGGAGTAACGTACAACTATTCTTTCCGGTATTTTTTGCATCTCATAATTTTTTTAGAAGCTTAGACATAAACTTAAATTTTGAGATGAAAATCTGAATCGTTGGGAGTGGTAAAGTAGCGCAAACTGAATTGTGCTCAACGGGGGTGGGGAGCTTCAAATTTCAAATGATTATAAAAAACGGAAAACTTGCTCGGTTTTCGCTAAAATTATTCTTTATGTCAATATTTCCTTGAAAATAAATTTTAAAGGTAATTAAAAAATATCCGCTAGAGGGCGCCTTAAACTTTAGAATAACTAACAATTATTTTTAACCGTTTATTTTTTCTTTTAATCTAATTAAATGCTTGCAAAGGTTTAGACTTAAAATTTGAGCTCAAAATCTAAATCGATAGAAGGGGTTAAGAAGCGCAAACTGAAATGTGTTCAAGAGTTGAAATGTTACCTTCCCCACCCCTCGAACGCAGTTCAATTTTTGGCCGCTTAATTACTCACAACGATGCAGATTTTGAGCAAAAAATTTAAGTTTGAACTTTTAAAAGCATTTTATTAGAAGCAAAAAATAACGGTTAAAAATAGTTTTTGGTTACTATAAAGTTTAAGGCGCCCTCTGGCGGAATTTTTTGAAAGATATCTGTAAAATTTATTTTCAAAAAAATATTGATATAAAGCGATATTGATAGCGAAAGCCGACCAATTTTTCCGTTTTTTATAATCATTTGAAATTTGAACCTTCCCACTCCAACTGAACAAAGTTCAGTTTGCGCTACTTAACTACTCCCAAAGATTCAGATTTTTATCTCAAAATTTAAGTTTATGTCTAAGCTTCTAAAAACATTTTATGAGATGCAAGAAATAACGGAAAAAATAGTTGTACGTTACTCTAAAGTCTAAAGCGCCCTCTATCGGCATTTTTTGTATTTTATCTTTATAAATTATTTTCAAAATATTACTGACATAAAGAATAATTTTAGTGAAAATCGTAAATCAATTGACCAATTTTTCCGTTTTTTATAATCATTTGAAATTTGAACCTCCCCCCGCAATTCAGTTTGCGCTACTTAACCACTTCCAACGATTTAGATTTTGAGCTCAAAATTTAAGTTTATGTCTAAGCTTCTAAAATAATTTAATGAGTTGCAAAAATAATGGTAAAAACTAGTTTATCGTCACTCCAAAGTCTAAAGCGCCCTCTATCGACATTTTTTGAAATTTATCTTTATAATTTATTTTCAAGAAAATACCGACATAGAGAATAGTTTTAGTGAAAACCTCAAACGAATCAACCAAGTTTTCTGTTTTTTATAATCATTTGAATTTTTGCACCCTAAACTTTAATGGCGCCTATCTCCTTTGGAAGACGTTTTGGACCCTTAGTTTCCTATTCAATATTGTTCATCATGATATGACAGACCAGCATGTTAAGTTTGTAAACGACCTTTTGGGACACCCTGTATAAGTTTTTGTCAACAAAAATGTATTTATTGAAATATGAACAAAGTGAATTCAATATTATGGTTAATATTTTTTAGAGTTATTCTTTACAAGTTATCACCAAAGCAATCTGAAATACAAAATGTATACGTGTATCTAACATTACGCGTACAAAACTTTATACGTGTTTTATTATTATTCATCTTGACACCATCCGTTTTGACGCTTAAAGTCTATTTTCAAAAAATATCTACATTTTTTATCAAGATTGTATATTGAAGATGTCAAAATTCAGAACTTATTTATTATTAAGACGACACTTTAAACATATACATTAACATAATTCTAAATTGGCTGTAAATTACTGTTGAATGGATATTTTGTATATACAGTGGCGGTCAAAAGTTTGCGGCCAGTTAGTTTCTTCGATTTATTTACAAAAAGGTTTCAGCAAAGAAGAAGCAAAATTGCTTCAAAAGTTAGGAATATGTGAATGACATCTGACCACGTGATCATTTTGATTGGATATTGAAGATGCTTCATGCAAAGGGATAAAATTCGAAGTTAACGTGCGCAAAAGTTTCCGGCCACTTATCATTCTTTAGATTCTTTCGATCAGTAAACTGTTTTTTGGTTATGTTTATGAATAAATTAACGTGTATAGCATAGTCTGAATTCAAAATTGAAAAGTTCAACAATTATTGTTCGTAAATGAGTGATTAGTTTGTCGCTAGAAGGCCAATCTTCTCGAGATATTGCGGCAAAGTAATCGATCGGTAAATTGACAGTAAACGATATTTAAAAAATATATAAAATGGCCGTGGCCTTCAGGACTTTCAGAGGTCCGGGAGATCCGAGAAAATTACTATTCCTGTGGACAGAATTATCATGAGAACAACAACTGTTAATCCGCATAACAATTCGCTGCAATATACTGCGAATTACGGAATGAAAATATTGCTGAAATAAGTCCGTTTACCATATCAACATGCTGACGTGATGCATAACTTTATGGAAGAGTCGGTGTTAAAAGTTTTTCAGAGTTAAAAGAAATGCAAACGTACCCGACTGGCGTTTTCCAAAAAACACAAAGTCTGGTCAAGTGAAACCTGCAAAAAAGTTCTATTTTTCCATCAATCGAATTCGAAACAGTTTTGGAAGTGATGGCAGACACAACGTCCGGTGAACTAACAACAAAATATATGATTCGACCTATGTTATTCCTACAATGAAGCATAGCGGAGGACACTTTATGCCGTGGGGAGTATTTTCTTCAAAAAGTATCGGCCCGTTATTTGAAATCAAGAGCCACGTGAATGATACAATGTATAAGGATATCTTGCAAGACTATTTTCTGCCTTATTAGAGAAAAAAATTTGGTCGCAACAATTTTTCCTGACATGATAACGACATAAATAATGTATGCAAACCTCAATAAACAATGGTTTTCGCACAAAAAATTTCGTTTTTGAAATGATCAGCCCAAGCGTCCAACACGAATCCAATAGAGAATCTTTCAAAAGAAGTTGACAAAAGTCTGCGAACTAAAAGCATTCCAAGTCAGCCAAAATTTCGCCAAAATTGCAAAAAATGTGGGAAAAACGTACCATAGACTAACTTTAACCGTTGATTGTATGAATGTCACGTTGCTCTGTCACAGTACTTATTACTAAAACTAATAAAATAGCAATACGATAAAATACTAATTGTAAATGTTGTTGATAACTGTAATTTTCTGTTACAATACCACTTTTTTACAAACTTGTGAAGATGGCCGGAAACTTTTGAGAACATGCGTTTTCTTTTATACTTAATTTTGTCAGTTATATTTCTTGATATTTGCATGTTCTTCTATATGTAAGTTTCTAACTATTATGTCAATGAAATGTATAAATATCACTTTGAGATTCCTCTTCATATGGGTATATTTACAAATTAACTGAAAAATTTTTGCTGGCCGGAATCTTTTGACCACCACTGTATATATATATATGTGACGATTTAAAGTTAGGGGGATAGAAACATCATCGCCAGGTTTTCCTTTCTCCGCACAGAAGTCATGGCCAGGGAGAAAAAAAACAAAATAAATAAATGTAGAAGGTCAAAATAAACACTCCTTGGCTGCTGCAAATTCATTTTACTAAACGGTAGCTATAATCTAGGGAAAAGCTCCTGTTGCAGACGATATTTTACCGAAACATCCAAAAAAATTCCCAGCTTTACTACATCAAGTCTTACTCATACAAGAGCTCACCTAAGAATCCTTCTTCTCATCTCCCTTACCACCTCTCGAGCTTCCTCTTTTAAAACTAAAAAGAAAATTCGAGAACATTCTGTAACCTCAAACCATCAATCTTTTATGTAAACAGAATTCTTGTCCAGCTACGAGATTAAACACTTCATTCAGACGATAATTTTATTTTTAAAAAATATTATTTAACCAATTTATAACCGACTCAGGATTTTAAATATCTTAGGCAGACGATTTTTATAGATTATTAATTTTAAGAGAAAAAGAAAAGAAATGAATTTATTGATATGCACACACTATCAAAGTTTGACGGAGGAAATATAAATAAATAGATAAAATAAAATAATGATATTTTTTGAAAGGTATGGTTTTGGAATAAATTTAAAAGACTTTCTTAAAAAGAATTCATAAAAACATAGAAGGAATGAGATTTACTTGGAATATTAAGAAATAAAGTTTAATTAAGAATATTTTTAATTTAGAGCCATCTTTTTAAATTTACGCATACTGGAATAATTTTTTTTAAGGCTAGAATCGTAAGAATTTATATCGTCTGCATAAAGATTAACAGATTGAAAATTACGTTAAAGAGTTCATATTGGTTCGAATGTTTAGAAAAGGCATCTGCATCAAATAACTAATGTAGGGGAAGATAATGATCCAAATTCGGAAGAAAATGATACAGAAAGTTTCAGAAGTGAAAATGCAAATGTGAAGCAAAGTGATTTTCCACACTTACAGTCTATTTTCACAGATTCTCAACCAGTTGACTCTCATGTTCCAATTGCTTCAGGTCCTACGCCAACTGACTTTCATGATCCTTATACTTCGAGTTCTAAATCAACTAACTCTGATACCATAGATCTGATACCAATATTAAGAGCTGTGATATTTTACATGTTTAGTTTTCAGGTAAAACTGTAGATGGCGCCTCATGACTGATATTGATTCCATGGAATAATTAAAAGGCATAAAAATGTTTGAGTTCCAGAGTATGTTATCTATGTTGTTAATGTTTGTATGTCGTGGGTAGTAAGACATCGTGTTATTAAATATGTGTGGTTCTTAAGTTTGTCCGCCTCAAGTTATTTTGATTATATGTTATTATTTAATATATTATCTCATACATTAATAATCTTCAAATTAAAAAAAATAACGATTAAAAAGATGTTATTTCAAATATATTTGAAGAAAAAATTGAATTTAGGAAAAACATTTGTACTGCTAAAATTAATAATTTTTCAAAAGATTTTTGGCTTACTTGTTATGTTTAAAATTTATTTGTTGTCTTCAAATTTAATTATAAATATATAATTAGTTTTCTTCTAGTCCTCAATAAAACAATTTAGTTTATAAAACACATTTGAATATGAATGTGACATAGCTTTTAAAAATGAAAAAAAAATTAATAAATATATCTGAAAATATCTAAAAATCGTAAAGGGTTTAGGTGGATAAGCATAGCAAATTATAATATAAAATCCCAAATAACCTGTGTGGTAATAAGATTACTATGCGACTGATATCGAGTATTTAGCCTCTAACCTTAAAATGTCCTTGAGATAATGGAGGAAGTATGCACAAACACTACTTTTTTTCAAATAAGCTATTCTCAAAAAACATACAAACTACAGCAAAAAAAGAAAAAGAAATCTAACAACATTTACTGAAGAATATATTAATTCATATATATATATTTTTCTTTTTTTTTATACAATTTTTAACATATAATAATAAACAAATATATCTTTTTTTGAAAAATTCTGTAATATAATAATATTATATTTACACCAGCTAGAAAAATTACCCAATAATTCTCCAAGTATGTATTTTAACTCCAAATAAATAAATAAATATTCGTTAAAATAGAAGATGCACTTTTTGAGTTAAAAAAAATAATGCGAGCGTATTTCCAATTTTTATTGTTTGTGCTTGCAGAAATATGCTGTTATTAAAGTATCGGTCAATTCGTAACCTTTCCTCTTGAACAGGATGCAAATAAGAGAATGTTTCTAAATATACCACTTCCCTAAAAGTTTGATTCGAGCTTCTAAGCACAATGTTGTTTTGGCGTACTGCGCATGATTATCGCATAATGACATCAAAAATTGATATATCAAATGGAAACATTTGTCCCATGCGCGTAACAAGGAGGGTGGTGCCATGGGTGCCCCCCCCCCCCCGCGCTTGTCCAGACCCATTTACAATTATTTAAAAAAATTGCATTTGAACCCATTTTAAAAGAAATATCACAGAATTATACACGCTAAGATAAAAACCTGTCTTAAACGAAATTAAAATTGTTTTATAGGCTTTCATCTTAGAAGGTTTTGGTATATAAAATATTGTTTGTACGCAGCATGTCCAGGTTAAAAATTCTGGGCACCCACACGTTCAAAAGGCTGGTTACGCCTATGGTACCATGCCTATCATGATTTTCACATTGAGCAATCCTGCTCGACTTCACATGAATAACCAGTGTGAAATCATATGGCGCCTGCCATGCCCTATCATGATTTTCACGTAGAACGAGTGCATTCAGCTTTACCTGTGCAGTCTATTAGATCACCGATTTCATATCATTACGTAAGAAGGATGCGCATTTCTCCTAAATAAAAGGATATTTACAAACATGAAACAAACCTAAAGGGAAAGATTTTAGTGGAAACGTTCTCTTATTTTGCGTACTTGTATTTCCGTGTTGCATAATGTCCAAGTAGAAATGTGACGAAAAGACCAGTCCTTGGGTAATAGCGTATTTTGGAAAATACAAAAAAGAAAAGTTAGGAGTATTTTTAGAATTAGCTACCATTATTTTTATTATAACTCAAAAATTGCATCTTCGATTTTAGCAATTTTTGTTTGTTGTTTATTTCTTAAAATACATACAGTACGCGTTATTGTGTAATTTTTCCGTTAGTGTAAACTTTTAAATTAATGTTACAATATTAATATTTTTTAGGAACATTATATGTTGTTTGTGTTATGTGTATGTGAAATATCATATGCTGAAATTTGTGTAAAAATATAAAAATTCTTTAATGTCTTCAATAATTGGCGTTTTCTTTTTCTTTTTCATTTTAATAATTTTTGAGAAAAATGTATTTGGAAAATAGCAACGTTGGTGGATATTTTCACCATTATCCCAAGGATAGTTCAAGTTTAAAGTTTAAAAATACATTGTAATATCGCTTATTTGTGGTTTATTACCAGAAACCAAAACATCGGCTCTGTGGACTACTTTGCTATCTTTATCCAGCTAGACTCTTTCTGAAACTATTAATTTTATTTAAAATTAAATATCAATATGAAATATATCTTATTCCATTTTGTCCGGATTTACCACAATCATTTATTAACGAAACAAAAACATTTAAATTATAATTGTACTGATTTTTTTTAATAAATAATAACAGTTTTTCGTCTAATGTTTTTTCGAAAAAGAATAGAAATATTCTTACTAATTTATATGCAGCAATGTTATTTTTTGTTCATGTAATAATTTACAGAAAATTGCTGAGAAACAGGATGTTAAGTAACAGAAAAATTTTGATGTCAATGTTTGTATACATCGTACAGTATATAAAAGAAACAACATGCAACATTTCTTGCTCCTTCTTATTCCGAAAAAAATTATACTGATAGTGTTATAAATATGAATCAAGCAAATGTAATTCATGAAAAGAGCAAAAGAGGTAAGTAAGTGCTAATCTAATTGTTGATTGTATGTATGTTATTCAGTGTATATACCTTAGTATAATAAGTGTAGAGAGATAATAAGAGCTAGATATGTTTAGATTAGTTTTCTAAATTTTGATACCTTGAAAATAATTACATTACTAGCAAACTTACAAGTAAATTTTTTTGGACTTTATGTAAGTTGCCCTGGCGTAATAACTCCACATTTATGTACTACTAACGTTCTCAGATTTTTATGTTTCATTTTTTTTTTTTCACACAAGAATTTGATAGTAGATTTCATAGAATTTAATTTAGCTACTTATTGACTATGTATACAAGAAATAACATTTTAGCAAATGTATATTCATAAAATGTAATGGTGTGGTTTCTATGCCAATATCATTTGGCATTATGTGAATGATATTGCCAAGCAAAAATTGCAAGGCGTCAATGCGCATTAGCCGGCTTCTTTTACTTACCATTAATTCCTAGATTGGTATGCAGTAATAATCACTTGATATTTTCTTTTTCTGGTATTAAAAATTTAACGGCACTTAGAACATACAGATTTCTTTGCGATTACTTTACACATTGTTCTTAATTTATCCCTTTTAGTTTTCAATAATGGAATAAAGCTCTCTTGCGCATAAAGCTAAAGATTAACCAAATATGTATGTACTTCCAGCATTGAAAAAAGTCAGCTAAAGTGACAATGATAGCAAACGACATTACGAGTAACAGCATTTAATCGTTCAATTACAAGCCTATTTTTATGTTTTTTTCTAATGTACAAAACACACGACGCTAGGCTCGAATAGGTATATATTTTTATTACCCATATAGGATATAGTTATTTAAATAAAATATTTTTCAAGATGATTACGAAATAATATGTTTTTAAACCTCACATACGAATATTTTTAGTTTATTATTACTAATGAATTTAATGTTACTATTTTCTGTAAAGAAATAAATATGTTACAGGGATCGCAGCGTCCCTAAATTTTTCACACTTTCCTAACACAATTTTAAAACGAAAATATTTATAGTGGAATTTCATTGCAGATTTTAAAGAAATCTGCCACGAAGATTTTTGATTTAAAATACTGGTAGAAAAGTGAGAAAATTTTAGGAACGCTGCGACCCCTGATGTTAAACACAATTACAAAAATATAGACAATTTTATTTAATATTTAGAAAGCATATAAAAATATTTGAAAAATAAATCATTAAAATTTTCAAATTTATTTAAAGTACTTCATAAGTAATACAAAAAACACACAATCACAAAATACAACATAATTCAATTTCGTTATTAGTGTGGAATAATTAAGCACGGAGGTAGGTAATTGAGTTAGATTGAGATATTCTGGTAGGAGGTATATTCTTTTGGAAAGGAATTAGAATCTGGGAATTTGGCTATTCTGGTAAATCTAGCCCCCACGGAATGACGGCTTTTTAATATGTTACAGTTTGATTTCATAAACTTATTTTTTATGTATTCAAACTATTAAATTAAATTGTCTGCACTTTTGTAATTGTTTTTAATGTATTATGAACAGAAGTAATATCATTTTTTCACCTTAAATAAATATATTGCTTTACTTATTCATAAAATTAGGAATGGAAAAATATTTTTAATATCCTGAAATTTCATAAAAAAAATTTTAGAACAAGTATTGATGCGTGATAATGCTTCTAAATGAAATAATGTTTTGGATTACATGCGGAAGGCATGATGTAACATCAGTTTGTAAGATAAAGATAGTTACTTAGAAAACTAATCGTGGAAGATGATGTACAAGAGTATAAACCTTCTAAAGAAAATGAAAGATATGTCATAAATGACTAATTAACATTCATATTAACGATGTTGGGAAGAATCTTTATCATTTCTATTCATTGGATTTGAAAGTGATGTAAACCAATTTGAAGACTATTGAGAAGTACAAAAAAATTGTATAAATTGAAATGTACTTTCTACGATATAATCACTACAGAATGAAAAAGTATAAATAGGATGGTCCAAAAAGAAAGACAAGGCATCCAAAATTGGTATTACCAAGAAACATAATTGGTCGTGTGATGTGCTAAATGTAGATAATTTTCTTTTTATGCGATCTAACTCACAAACAACATAGAGGTCATACTTATTTTTAATTTACCGTATATATGCGCGTATAAGATGAATCCTCTGTTTTTAATAACAAAATAGTTATAAAATTTTTCACCCGTATGTAAACAGACATTAAAAAATTCTAATATGGTTACAGACAAGAATCATATATTTTAACGAAATTCTAATCAAGCCAAAATAATTAAATAAATAATTAAAGATAATAAATTTTTCAAAAATCTTTTTAAAATGGGGGGAGGGGGTTCAAGAGTTAGTAATAAGCACACAATTTTAAATACGTAACATACTAAAAATGTCTCCGATCTAAATGTATTCAAAATTTAAAAAAAGCAACATGTAATCATTTTTCATCAGCTGATTATGCTCAAATATGGAGCGTTGTGTACCACATACTTGTACACAAGTGCAAGTTAAAGCAAAATTGCAAATAAATTTATTTTCTAAAAAAATTATTAATACAAGCAAGTTAAGTTATTGGTTAAAAAACACATTAATGTTATTTTAACAATAAAGCTCTAAACATTTCAAAAATGTTATAAGTAATTTTAATGTGTTTTCTAGCTATTAACTTGTCTGTATTTTTGCACTTTTCTTAAAGTATTATGAACAGACGTAATATATTTTTTTCATTTTAACCTTTCTACCCTGAATGGGTCGGATCGACCCGTTTCTATCACATATTTTATTCGATTTGTACCAGAAATTTCTCTATACAATAAGTTAAACAATAGAGCCAGAGAACTAAGTTAAATAAATAGCTAAAATAGTTTTAACGCTTTAAGCGGCCTCACCGGGTTTTTCCGTCATGTAACTTTTAGAAACAATGGCTGATTTAACACAAAATCAATATTAAAATTAATTTTTTGAAGTGAATAAGATAAATAAATGTGTAAGTTTGTCAAATAAAAATTTTCATACCAGTACCTTTTATAAATACTATTTTATGAATTGTTAAACATGAATGAAATATTTTGCAGGCCGCTGAAAGTGTTAAATAACAATTCTGGTGCCAAATGATTTTAATCAAGTTTGAGTAATTTTCAACAGGGTAGGAAGGTTAAATAAATTTATTTTTCTCTCGAAATTATTAATACGAAATATTTAATTGATATTTTTTTTAGAAAAACAGCAATATAAATATCAAGATACCCAAATCGATTTTTTACAAGAGTATTTTTGTAACCATTTTAAAATTATTTTTAAATGCTTCTGCAGTTTCACATTTACATTAATAAATATATTTTATGCCGACATAGATGAAATAAATCATTATAAAGTACAAAATAATTATTTTGTTTCGATTTGATATCAGGTGATGCTTCAAAATTGAGGGGAAACATAAGTTAATTTTTCATCCCAACATGCTCAATTTGATATTAATAAATCGATTTACTCAATTTTGAGTACTTTACTTTTGTTAGTGATCATGAGACAAATCAGTTCCCGGGATCGATATTTGAATCTTCTGTATTTGTTACTAACTTAGTTTTTTAAATGTAATAACTAAATAATATTCTAAAATAGCTTAAAAAAATTAAATTAACATTCTTCTAAGACGGCATGAATTATATTAATTTACATTTCTATTAATTTACAGTCCCATCTTTTGTTTCTACGATACAAAAAATAGGTATTAGCATCTAATGAACTTCACTCTTTATATTCTCTTACATTTCTTCTCTTTCCGTCTTTACTATGAAATCATCCTCAGTGTCATCAAACCATTTGCTACCATTTTGCATTTACCATTCGAACCATTTTGCACTTTTTTAAGGATTTCGCAACCATCTACTTTATATACTGTCTACATTAGGGTGGATCGAAAAGTATAGGAAAAAAAAATTTTTAGAAATCACTATCGGCGCGGCGTGCAAAAGTTGCCTTTTATGCATACTAGTTTACATGGTTTTTTTTATTAAAATCCATTCATGTCTTCCAGTGCCGCAAGCGCCCCAAAAATAATTAAAAATTGAGTTTTTTATGATTTTTTTAATATTTTTTTGTTTATTTATTTTTTCTTAATTACTTTTGGCGCGGGCTGCAAAAGCTATCTTTTATCTATCTTAGCTTACATATTTTTTTAAATAAAATTCATTCATATCTTCCGGTGCCACAAGCGCCAACAGTTCAAAATGGAAATTTTCTTGAAAAAATATTTTTTATTTTACTTTGTTTTATTTTATTTTATTTTAGTTTACTTTTTGAAATTCATTTGGCACTGGGTTGGAAAGTTGTTATTACAATATTACACAACTCTGTAGTTCCCATATATTTTTTTTTAATCAAAATCCATTCACATCTTTGATGCTCCAATTATAATTAAAAACTGGAATTTTTACAAAAATGTATTAAGAATTATAATATATGAAAAATACTTACAATTTTTGAAAACAGTTTAATTAATAACATATAAGGTTATAAATAACATTAATTTTACAATAATAAGCGACATATATATTTAAAAATCAATGCATTAAATAATAAAAATTACAAAAATCGAGCTTACGTAGAGAAAAGTTTTACATCCTTCAATTTAGAAATTTATATATTTTTAAAATTTGTAATCTTTTTTTGGTATTATAGTGTTTTATAGTATAAAACCGTGTCTCTTTTCTTGTCCAGATACAGTTGCTGATGACTCAGACACTAGTCGAACGCATCTTTCAACCGCTTGAGTATGGCATGGATATTTTGACCATTCATTCGTTTTGACAACTTTTATCATATTCTCAATTTCTTTGCAAGGCACATTCATCAAAAGAGGTGGTTCAAAATGTCCAACTGGTTGCCAGTCAATAAGTTCAAAATAATCCTTCGCTTTGATGTTTATTTGGGGTGCTTTGAAAATTCTCACTTCTGGTGATTTTCTCTTTTTATTTCTAGCACAAATTAGCTTTCGCATTGCTAAAGATCTGACATGCTCTCTGTTATCTGTCAGTATTGACAATAGCAAATTTTCAGGGTGACCAAAAAAAATATATTTCGTTGAATAACAGCATCTACGATCTTTCTTAAATTGGGTTCCAAATATCTAGAATATGTGATAAGTTTCCAAATATGACGCGCTCCTTCAGTTATGGATGGCTTTGTTTTGACATGAAACCATACAGGTGCACATACCTTCATAATATATGTTGGAAGAGTAATGATATTATCAGAAGGATTTTCTGTAGCCACTTATAACCTTAAAATTCTACACGTAGTTATTAGCCATCTTGAGTGATAAACTAGACCAGGTTTCATTAATGCCAGATCAGAACCACATTCACCCCGCTATATGTCTATGCAAATATCATATAAATATTGCTGGTCATTGCTGAGAACTCTTCTATATATGTTGTCTTCCAAATAATAAAGTATAAAAAGTTTATTTTATACATTTAATAAAATACGATAAACAATTTCTCATCCTCTCGGTCTACGTTTTACGTTAGATAAATCATTCTTTAACTGTTATTTTTACTTGTATTTTTTAGCTCAAAATTTGCAAGAAACTCTATTTTCGGCAAATAATTAAATGTATTGGGGCATTGGAAGAAATTTATCAAAGTCGAAATTTATTTAGATGCATGCTAATATACTATAGCATGCATCTTTTTTATCCCGTTGATAAAATAATTTAAAAGAAATTAAGAAAAACAAAAATTATAAATTTTTATAAAAAACTCAATTTTTTTACTATTTTGGGGGCGCTTGGGGGCACTAAAAGATATGGATGGATTTATATATATAAAAAAAGGATTGAACTAATAATAATAATAATAATAAGGCAACTTTCGCAACCCGCGCCAAAAATAAATTTAAAAATATTAATAAACAAAAAAAATTATAAAATTTATAAAAATTTCAATTTTTAACTATTTTTGAGGCGTTTGGGGCACCGGAAGATATGAATGGATTTCAATAAAAAAACATATGTGAATTAGTATGCACAAAAGGCAACTTTTGCACCCCGCGCCGATTCGATTATCCGAATTTCGATTTTTCGATCCACCCTAGTCTACATTCTACACTACCCACATCCTTCAAATAATAATTCAAAAAATAGAAAGAAGTTTTGATAGCCACCGTTAGTTTTCTGCACTCTGACTAACACATCTACTTAATAGAGATTTTTAGCAATTCATTTTTAAAACATTTTGTAGATCAAAAATAAATTTTCCTACGCCACTCAGTTGGCTTTGCAGTTTATATATATATATTTTTTCAAATATCTAATCACCGCATAATACTCCACTCTTTAGAAGGAATTTGTTTTTACAATTAAATTTTTGGCCGAAATTTTTTGTCTTATACCTGAGTATGTACGGTACATACTTTTTACAACAACAAAGTTTCATCATCAAAAATAACATATGCAATCTTATTAATTGTGGTGATACTTTTTAACAGGTTGAAAATGCTAAATATTACTTTATTGAAGAATGTAATCGAAAACACAAACATACATAATATATCGATTATTCATTGCTTCATTGATCAAAATATTGCTTTCAAAGAAACTCCGATTTAGCCTATTTTGATTAATTAGGATGTGCAATTTTCGATGAAAATCATATTTTTAATGCATGTAAATCAAAGTAATATAAACGATATTAATATATCGCATAGTCAAACCATTATAGAAAAGTATAAATTTCTATATTTTTTATTATAAATCTATTTACAAACAATTTCAAACAGAAATGTAAATTAATATAATTCATGCCGTCTTAGAAGAATGCTAATTTAAATTTTTTTTAAGCTATTTTAGAATATCCTTTAGTTATTACATTTAAGAAACTATACATATGTATGTTTTCTTGAAACATTTTCAGTTATTTGTCAAGAAAAAATATATGTATCCAAAATGTTCTCCGTTGTATTACTTCTCAATGATACATTGGAATAATGCCTGCGACATTTTATTTGTTATATTCTTGCTGCAGCTAGTAACTGAACTAAGTGTTATTTCCCTCAGTTTTCCCGAAATATAAAGGATAATAAAAAGATAAGTTCATGAAATAAGACCAAAGATTACTCGATGGACAAAATTAGATACAAAAGTTCAAACTGATATGTCAGGAATGTTTGAAAACTCGTTTACGCCGTACTTTATTACCGCATTGTTTTGCTCAGGGGTATTATGAATTTAGCTCAATTTCTTAATTTCTCTATTACAAAATAAATACATCTGAATTAATATGATATAATTTAAAGTTTTATTAAAATCATGTAGTAATTCGATGTAAAAATGTTAATTTAAGGTAGCGTTTTTTATTGCAGTTATTTAATTTTTAATTGTACTCTAAAAAAAGTAACAATTTCATATTTAATCTCCCCAACCTCATGTCGCCTGTAGAAAACACAAAGTAACAGAGTTTAAATTAATTTAAGTGTTACTAGAATTGTTAGGATTATTAATAATCTTATTTATATGCTGTATGCATTTCATAAGAAACGATGTAGAAACTGATACATCTTAGGAGATGTTGTATAGTAATTTTAAACCCTTTTTTCTGGCCTCTCGTAATATTTTTCTCAGTTCTGAGAAAGTTAAGGAATGAAAGTTAAGGAGAAAGTTATTTCTTGTTTTAGATTTCTTTGTTATGGATTTCTTTGAAAAATATAATTTGTTTGTAAATATCTATTTAGAATGAGTAAAAATGCAGAAGTTTAACGCTGGAATGCCCGAAAATTTTACTCAAGTTTCATAATAACATTTCTCACCAGCATTTTTATTGAAAATGATTTGATTTGGTTAATGTAAATCTCCGTGGTTTAATTTAATTTATTTCAAGAAAAAAATTCTGACTCGAAATTTAATAGCATGTTTGGATTCTAATTGACTCCTGACAGGTGTTTTAGTGTTAATTTGAAAATATACTTACTCGAGAATTTTCGATTTATAAATGAAAATTCGTTTTAAAACAATAAAAGAAGAAAAATAAAAGTTATTTACATAAGTGTTATTGTAATCTTAGTAAGGTATCTAATTAGACAAACAGTAACAGTGTTAAATGATTGTAATGCCAGTTTACATTTTATCTATTTATTTCGTTTAAAATCTCTTTTTGTAAAAGTAAAAGATCGAAGGCAACAGTCATATCATATTTAACGAATAAAAAATTATTTTATCAAAATTTCTACTTTTAAAAACACTGCCTTTACAAGTGTTTCCCCAGAGTGTCGTATCATGCAGAATTTTTTCAGCAATATCTTAAGCTAGGGATTGTTGTTTCGATTTTCAGTTTGTTTTCTGAAAACAAAAATGTTTTTTATTTGTATTTTTATACTGTCAGCACAAATAAACAAATATTTCTTCAATAAATATAAAAAAAAATACGAAGGGTACGACATATTTTTACACACATAGATCAAATCACTGATTTCTATAAAGAATAAGAAACCACACGAAATTAATGAAAGCATTTAATGTTTTACTACTACTTTAAAAAATAAATTTTATTGTTAAAAAAAATCCGTAAGAACCTAAAAAATAGTTTTAAGAGCAATAAGATAATATATATATATTTAAATTGCTTGGATCCACATTGTCCATGGAAAGTTAGCGTTTTATTTTTCAGTTGAAAAATTTATAGTGTTTTCAGTCAATACCCATGCTCTATGCACATTCCATTTATTGTTATTTTATAAAAAAAATTAAATAAATGAAAGATTTTTGCAATGCTGCCAATTTTAACGGGTTTTTATTCTACTTCTCTTTTTAAGCATAAAAAACAGTCTTTTTTAATACTTTGTTTTCGACGATTAAATAAAACAAGTTTATCAGTTACAAAATAGTGATAGGAAAAAAAAAGCGTAAAAATTGGGAACTATATTTTTGTAAATTTATCTAATTTTTATCTATAATGAACCTGCCCTAACTGAAACGTGATTCCAATAAAACCAATATATAAAGTTTGTTGACATGGATGAACCTCATACTATTAATTCGTATTTTGCATCTCAGGATCAATCGCTTTACCATTAATGCGAATCCAAAAACTTATTTTATGTGAAATTTCATAAAATCAGTTTTGATAATATCACAATGGAGTCATGATTTGAAAAAATAAGTATTTCACATTTCGATAATCATTGTGAATCAATCATGCTATTGTTCCATCACAGATGCATCAAAGAGAATTTCCCTTGAACGATTGATAAATTTACAGAGAAGTTGAGTAGGAAGAGTTTAATATCAGACTGAAATATTTTTTTTTCAATCGAACTTTATGTTCTAAACATCATTAACATTTCGCCGGGCGCGCAAACTTTCATCACACGAGCGCGCATTGTAAATTGTACAACAGGCGAAACAGGATAAATTATTGCTGCTTTATTTTAATTTTGCAAATAATTTGACTTATAAATATCATATAAGTTAATTCTGATCATAATTTATGTAAGTATTTTGCAATACACAATCTAAAATATAAAATATACTAAAAATAAGATTAATTTTTTAACACATTTTTCGCAAAGGAGACATGAGAAAATGTTCTTTATTCTGTTTCAATGTTTATTAGAGTTCCAAAATTCTAAATTCTTTCCAGATGTCATATATGCGAAATGTAATTCTTTATGTTACTTTCGTACACACTTTGCTTAGTGAACAGTTAAGCCGGTTTTCAGTATTATTGTTGTTTGAAATGTTTTCATAGAGTTATCTTTTTTTAAGTTATCTACTTCAATCTGTATAATTTTTTAATATATTTTATTCCATGCTTCATGCGTATAGACAAAATCACATACTCTCTGTAACAAATAATTACCTCATTATTCGCTTCGGTCCATCGAATTCCATTCGGGGACTCTAGCTTACAAAAACTAAACTACTTACAAAAAGTGAAATGTCAAATTTTTTACACTTACAACACTTTGTTTTTTGTGTTTAAAGCAGACGAATAAATCCTTGCATCATACCGGAATCCCTCATAAAATAAATTTTAATTAATCTGAGATTACTAAATGCCTAAAAATGTCCAAAAGACAGTGAGTCGAAGAAAGTGAAAATGTTTCATAACAATATAATTTAAATCTTTTACAGTATATTTTTGAGAATTTTTAGATTGTTTATCTGTTTAAAGCTCTTAAATTTGCGATTGCATTTATTTAGGTTAATAGTTTTTAAACTGATGTTTTAAAGAGTCTTGTAATTTTAAGTCCATATTGTCTACCAACTGTGTTACAAAGGGCCTAAAGGAACAGTTTCAGAACAAAAGTCTTTTACACTGTCAATTGCTCTTTTCCTTATTTTATATATGTGTGTCTTATCGAACTGGAAATTTATCTGTGACATACTGTTGTTCCCGTCATTTTTTGGCAAAAATTAAATTGAGTAATTTAAAGAACCGTAGTAGATTGGAAAAGATTTACTGAGAAATACAGTTAATAAGATAACGCAGAAATCACAAACAACGTGAAACTAATTTTTCTTGTTCACATTTCACAAAATTTAATAGATATTAACTACGGTTTATTTATAAATGTAATACATATACATATCGTATGTAGTAGTTGTTTTAAAAATATGTATAAAGATAAAAACAAACGCAAGAATTCATACTGCTATATTATTATTATTGTATTATTTTTTTTTGTTGTTTTAACTTAATTATTTTAACTTAAAATTGCAAATAAACTATATATATGTGACATTTTAAAGTTAAGAGCCAGAAACATCATCGTCGGGTTCCCCGTTTTACCGCACAGAAATCATGGCAAGCGAAAAAAAATATGTAAGTAAATAAAGGTAGAGGATCCAATAAATTACTCATTGGCTGCTGCAAGTCAATTAATTAAACTGTGGTCGTGAGAGAGAAAAAGGCTCCCTTTGCAAACTGTCTTTAACCGAAACATCAAAAAGAATATTCCATCATTATTTCAGCGAGGCGTACTCATCGAAGAAAAAACCAAGAATCTTCCTTCTCACCTCGAGGCTTCCTTTCTTAAACCTAAAAAGAAAGTTCTATAAAATACTCTACTCTCGAACCATAATTTTTCCATCTAAACATAACTCATACCCAAATTCGAGATTTTATTCCACAGACGATAATTTTTTTTTTTTTTTTTTAATATTATTTAACTAATTTATAATCGACGCAAAATTCCGGATATATTAGACAGACGATATTTTTTGCAAACAATTAATTTTAAGAGAAAAAGATAAGAAATGAATTTATTGATGCACAAATATCAAATGTTGAAGGAGGAAAAATAAATAAAAAATACAAATACTGATATTTTTGGAAAAATGTGGTTTTGGAATAATTTAAAAAATACTTTCTTAAAAAGGTTAATAAAAACATAGAAAAATGAGTTTTTTTTTAATATTAAGAAATAAAGTTTAATTAAGAATATTTTTAATTTCGAGCCATCTTTAAATTTACGCGTATTGGACTAAATGTTTTTTAAGGCGAATTAAGAATTTATATCCTTTCCATAAAGATTTATAGATTAGATCTAGAAACAAGATTTTAATTTAATAAGTTGAATGAACTAAGTACGGAATATTGTTATAAGGAAATTAATAAAGTATAAAGGTAAATTTTTGCGAAAAAACATTAAAATTTGTAATATATATAAATATATACCAAACATAATATATGTATTCTTTTTTGTATTTTTAAATCTTATCAATATAATTCTTATTTTCATTTCTAAATCTAAATTATATTTTTATTGTGGTGCATGATTATATATATGCATATATAAACATTAGATTGCAGTACTCTCCCTGTAAAAAGGGATCGGATTACACAGGACAATGAAAATATGAGTTTCGCATGCAATTTTTTATGATGATGTTGCATGAATCTTAGTAACAGGCTCCCGTTGCCACGCTCCATTGCACCAAATTTTGACAAAATGCTTCATTCTGCGATTAAAGAATGATTAGATTCGCCAATTTGAGAATGCTCAATTTTCGACATATTCGATCCAAAATATCATTGGCCAGTTAATTTTTTGTAGTGGTTAAAAGTCGAAATCGCATAGCAATTTTTATTGTATAGTTTCATAGCTATACATCAGAGATAGTTGTTTTAATTTTCAATGAAGATGCTAAAAGAATGTCTTAAAATTTACGCAATTAGGTACATTTAGAATATATTCATTTTCCATAGTTTTTACAGCGGATATCGCTATTGTATTAACAATGACAGAAACAAAGGGGTTATTTTAGAAGATTTAGAAAAACATCCGATAGAATAAGGGTTCAAATATATATTTTTCCTTTTCTGATTCCCCTATTTTCATGCTATTTTGCTAGCATTTATTTTCATTTGGCTAGTATTTTTTTCCTATTCTCCAGATTACTAATGTTGGTAAAATGTCAGCGAGAACCATGCTTATTAAGCATTTGAAAATCATATTAAGAAATCACGGAAGGTACTTTTATAGCATAAAGGAAATAAAATTCTTATGTATGACGACAATATTAATAATTTATAGAGAAAATTCATAGAAAAATTTAGCCTTTTATCAAACAAATCAGTTCTTTGTCAAAAATGTTGAAAAGTTTCACTGTCACCAATGTCTAAAAACAAATTTATTTCGAAATAAAAAAGTGCCGTTTCTGTCTGGTTAATTTAAATACATATTATTTTACTGAAAATTTTGGTGCGAATTAATCAGTATTTTAACCAGTGAAAAATGCTCCAAGGAGCAGTGCAAAAGCAGAATATGATTTTAATTGAGCATTAAAAAGTAATGGACATGTGCTTCTGTTAATTACTGAGCATGAGGAAGGATAAGGGATCCTTTCTTGGCTACAACTCACTTCAATGCCAACTTTGAAAAAATCATATTTGCGCTTTTTCCATATAAAAGAAATTTGCGGTTCTTTAGTAGAATTTTCCACCGTGCTTTAAATGTTAACCAGGGGTGTAGTCATAAAAATAACATAAGATATATGCTCTAAGCAGAGGGATATTCTAGAATGTGTATACTATAAGCTTTCTTGAAAAACAGAGGGTATATGGTGTTCTATTAAAAAGTCCAGAAGGTGTACGGCGTATAGCCTGTACTACATCTCTGATGTTAACTGCACTGTTCACTCTGCGCTATACTACAAATCAATTTTCTGTGCAATTATACACTTAGGGTATGCTTGGTGGCAGTGCATGAACGTGATACCTGCAGGAACTAGGTATCTGGCATTATGTCGCCTTCCTTTACATTTATGTCTAATTAAGCTGCATCTTTACTGGTTACGTCTTTACACTATACATTTTTATAGTAACTGCGACTGATTTGTTTTCACGGAAAAAGCGCAAATATGATTTTTTCAAAGTTGGCATTGAAGTGATTTGTAGCCAAGAAGGGATCCCTTATCCTTCCTCATGCTCAGTAATTAACAGAAGCACTTGTCCATTACTTTTTAATGCTCAATTAAAATCATATTCTGCTTTTGCACTGCTCCTTGGAGCATTTTTCACCAGTCCTTCTATTTTTCCATATTCCACTGGGATACTGCACAACTACGGTGGTTTTCAAAAAAAAAAAAAAAAAAAATCAGTTTTTTACTAAAGTGAATAAAATAATAAATCCTTTCAAAGAATAGATTTTTCATTCAAATATCCATTATTTTTGCCAAAAACAGGAACTTTTTTTATGCAAGAGTAAAGTTTGATACAAAAACCATGCTTTTTTTTTCTTAATCCGTATTTATTACGGACTTATTAAAAACGTACTCCAACGCTTTTATAGGAAACGATTGCTTTACTGTGTTATGGAGCATTCTCATTGGCCATAAAGAGACATTCTATAAAAGCTGTGGAGTGACTCTGCAACAAATGGGTCAAATTTTTAACAGTGCACTGTTAAAAATCTGCTGCATTTTGCTGCAACGCCCTCCACCACTTGTATATAATATCTCTATTCCAACCAATGAGAAAGCGCCATTTCACGGCCAAGTAACCGTTTTCTATACAAGCAGGGGAGTGCGTTGCAGCAAAATGCAGCAGATTTTCAACAATGTGCATATCCTTGGCGCTCTAGTTTAGAGGAGTGGTACATTGTTCAAAATTTTAAACTTTTGCTGCATCGCCACTCCATCGCTTTGATAGAATATCTCTATTTTGATCGATGAGAATCCTCGATAATGCATTTAAGTAATCGTTTTCTACTTATCTACTATATCGTTTCCGTATATTTATTTTTTCAATCAGCACCAAGGTGCGCACTTTATTAGAAGACGCGCTCTATTAGAGGGCGCATTCTATTAGAATAAATACGGTATATACTTATAATAAATACACTTTGTTAAAGTACAGGGCCCCAATATTTGACAGGTATGCCAGGCATTTTTGCCATTGATGCCATTGTGCTAAAAACAAAATATAAATAAATGAAAAAAATGGATAAAATATAAATTTGGCATGGTGCAAAAAATTGCCTAATTTAAAATTAAAAATCAAATTTGACAGCCACCAGGGCTAGACACCGTGCATAATTATTCAGTAAATGATTCATTAACACTAGAACGCCCGGAAATTCTACTCAAGTTTGAAAATAACATTTCTCACCAGAATTTTTATTCAAAATTATTTAATTGATTTATTTAACGTAAATTTGCGTGGATTAGATTTAAATTATTTCAAGAAAAATTTCTGGTTCGAATTGAAATTTAGTTACATGATTGGAGTCGAATCGACTCCATCCGGGCGTTCTAGTGTTAAAGAATGACAAAAATCAGCATGTCAAAAATTTCAAAAAAATTCATAATTCGTTAAAAAATTAAGTTAAAAATAAGAGGAAAAAAAGCGTTCTGTATTTTTTTATGCTTAATCGAATGGTGTAACTGGTTTTTCTCTCCGATGATCACAAGTACCTTAGATTGATGACTGCTATTCTTTTATTTCATCTTGTAAAAAAACTGTTTAACGTAAAGCTATGAATTTTTGCAGGATTAATTAGCATCTCAAAATCTTTAAAATAAACTTTACCGCAACATTCTATCTGCAATAGAACGTTAGATATACCCATTTATGACCAAGTTTGGAAAATACGCAATTTCAGAAAAACCGCCCAGCGAAATAACGTTTTCTCGATGACTACCTCGGGATAAAAAGTTTGTCTTTTGTTTAAAAAAAATTAAGTTTTTATCTTTAGTAGTTTTCGAGAAAAGTGCTGTGACACAAAATTTTTGTCCGATTTTCAGAATACTCTACAGTACACCTACAGTATGCCATAAAAAAAAAATAATTTTTGTGCTATGTTGTGCTTCTTGGTCAGGCGAACATTTAAAAAAAATCATCAAAATTGGTTATATATTTAGTTAGTTATTGCAAAAAGAAAAATTGAAAAATCCGTGTGCATTATCGCTCAATCATATTATTGTTGCGCGCTGCCGCGCGCACAATGATAAAAATTAAGCAGTAAGTATATTACCATTGCCCGAAAAAGAGTTAAACTTCTTCGAAAATGTGGCCGAAGAAGCAGTGCAACAATGCATCAACAAAGATTCAATATTAAAATGTTATGAAGTTTTTTTGTGACGACGATATTATGTCGAGTGTTGAGAAAATTTGAGGATCGGAATTAGTAGGAGAGTAAATGAACAATGAAAATAGACATTTACGATATCATTCCTCACAAAACTGTGAGGTAAATTAATTAATTTTTTATTTTTCTAATTGTAAATCTATATAAAAGTAATATTTAATTTCTTTATTTTGATTTAATTGAATTATTAATGCTATGCTATATAGTAATTTGATGGTTTATAAAAATTTTAAAAATGAAAATTTCAATCATATATATATGTATACATTTGCTTCCTTATTCGGTGTTTATTTTGACTTTAATCTCATGAATTCAAATTAATTGAATACAATAACATATTGAAATTATGGTTTCTTTAAACAAATAATACCTTTTTATTTCAAGTGACATTCTTCTACAAAAGCAGAGAAATAACATCCAACTCACAGACGAAGAAATAACTTTGACACAAACTTTCTTTTGACACGTTCTACTTCTGTATGAATTTCCCTAGAGCGCCGTCTTCATCAAATACTTCAAAGAATTATATCTTCTACGAACGGTTGTTTTAGAGATTTCAAATATGTTGTCATATAAAATGTTATTCCTTGAAGACACATTCTTTATTTATTTCTTTAAAATACAGAATTTATATTTTGCATTAAAATTTATCGAGTTTGCAAAGATATGTTGAATTTTAACAATGTTTAACCTAACAGACAGATTCTGATACAAACACTTAAACACATACATACACCCTTATAAACAAATTGAAAAATGTATAAGTTACCCATCTATGATGATATTTTCTATCTATTCATTTTTTATGAATGAGTCTATCTACCAAAATAAATGTGACATCTAATTATGGAGCGTATGTATGCAGTAGTAGACTATTACCTATAAAAAGGCATGCCTCCGGTTGAGAAAATTCTTTTCATAAGACTTTAAAGAGGCGCGAAAGAGGAAAAATAAAGAAAATACATAAAACTGTAAATTAAATATAATAAATAATTTTTTTTTAAAGTAGCTCTGGGAATAACTCAAGAGAATACAGAAACGAACATGTGACATGTGTTTGAGAATCAATATAACTTTATAGAAGAATATATAAGGTGACTCCTAAATTTACATCGTCTTCCAAGATGAGTATGGTATTATAAATGAACTATCGAGTAATCCCTCTGTTAGATATAACCGTAGCTTCTTGAATCATTTCTAATGATTTGTAACATGATTATAAGTGTATCGTTCGATATTTAACTACATTGAAATCAGCCTTTTCGACCACATGCATTAAGCGATGCCCTGTCTGAACGAACTTTATTTGCATGAACAAAATTTATTCCCAAAAACCATATTAACAAATCACCTCTTTTGGACTCCTACCATGAGCAAAGAATTTTTTTGAAGAAAGTGAAACAATTTTTTTGTGTCGCTTGAAAAGGTTTTATTAAAAAATGATTCCGTAGAGTGCATTATTCATAAAACTTAAAAACAAAGTTTAGTCTTCTTTTTTTGTACTCCGGTACCTTTTAAGTGTTCAATACGGTTTGGCAATAGAGGACGAATTATGAATCACTGTCAATAAACTCATTTGCTAAATTCTGTTAGGAAACGCCCAAAGAAATAAACAGCGAAATGGAATTGTCATTATTTGTTTGCGTCCAAAATAATTGCTTTCATTTACTGAACTTCGAAGGAACTTGGAAAGCTATAAAAGATAAAATCCTAAAATCAAAGCATAAGTCAATGTATTAATTTTTTAAATTCATTTTTTTTTTTTTGTAATTACTTTATGTTTTATGTACTTATGTTTACTTATTTTTTTAGTACTTAAATTTAAATTTTTTTCTTATGTGAAAAACAAACTTTTGTAACCCTAATTTTTATTATTTTTCAACAAGTAAAATCTAAATTTAAACCTCCATTAACAGATCACTTCTCGGAGCGACCAATTTTCATTTTAACGGACCGTGTTCGCTTTAAAGAAGTTTTACGGTACATAAATTCAACTGGATTTAGATTCTTTAACCTTGTGAGATAAACCATGGTCCAATATCCCGACCTCAGTACACTTTAAAACAAATTCCTTAAATTTACGGCAAAAACTGCTAGAAGCAATTGGTCTTATCATTTTTCCCGTAAATTTAACTATTTATTATTTTTTTTTACAGTGGAGAGGCAATGTGACAGCCAATTTAAAGTGAACTGTGATCGTTCCAGATGAGAAACGGAGATCACATAGCACTTAGCAAAAATGTGCATGAGGGAGAATAACCTCAGTATAATTGCAAGCATTAACGACTAAACATGTTTGGAAGATGTAGAGTTCTATATATCTATAGCTGATAATATTTCCTAAAACGATAACTCAATTATACCTAAATTTGTCCCTTTAGATGATATTAGTGCGGGAAATTTTGTGTTCTCTGTTCTCTCTACATGTGAAGAAAATGGATCATTTTGCCTGACATAGAATTTATGAATAATGTTTCACAAAAATAACTGACATAAAGATATTTAGAAAACCATGCAAGTAAAATTAACGCAAAACCATCCAAACAAATTAGTCAAGAAATTAATTTTTTTAAACAAAAATTAAAACTTACAGCATCCAAACTCCGAATATATTAACTTAAAATGACACACCAAACTTTAATTAATATTTTTTAAATTCATGACAATTAGTTTTGTGTTTTATATATTATATTATAATTAACAAGAGACATGATTCAATGCAAGTAGAGGGAATATATTTAATGACAACTCTCAGTAATTCAATGAATATTTACTCCTGCTTAATACAAGTAATTATTATATGTAACCGAAATTAAATGGCTCACAGCCTGACAGTTTCTAGAACGCGTTTTCACTATATATAACTGCAGCTTCAATCAGAATGAGTGTTGTTTATCAAGTAATCGTATTAATAAATTATAAACAAAACTGACGTAATATACATACATACATACATACATACATATATATATATATATATATATATATATATCTGTGTGTGTGTGTGTGTGTGTGTGTGTATAAATGAAAATCAATAAACTGCTAATTTTCTGCTTATTTTTCAATAACTTTATTATGTTATAAAAAATAACCTTCAATTAAAAAAATAAATAAAAAAATAACTATCTTTATCGAGTAATAAAACTTTTAAAATGAACGTATTTTTTCTATTTTTAATTCTAAAAGATGTTAAGCTTGTTTGAATTATTGAACATCTCATAAACCGGATACAAACTATTATGCATTAAAATAATATTACTCCTCAATATCATTTTTATCATGTTATTAAAAAATACTCAAAATAAAGGCGATTATTTGTACAGAATTGTTATCTTCATTTGATCAGTAACATAATGCTTTGAGAATATAACAGAAGAAAAATAACTTCCTAGTTTTGATGTTTTATCTGTTCTGCAACCGTAAATGTTATTCGTGAATTACGAATTTCAGCACATTCTTTAGAGGATATACGCTTGTCTAGTTCTTATTATGATAAAGTTTAATTTTTTCGATTGTTTCATATGCCATTGTTATGTTTAAAAAGATAGCCTGAAACATAAAAGCGTATTTAAATGAGTGAATAAATAAATTATTTTTTTATTTCAGTAGTGTAGACATTTTTGCAGAATATCTTTACATTTTCTATTACTATTTCTGATTTTAGTGACAATCTAAAAATGAATGTTCTATTTTAAAATTGTAAAAATAAATAAATAAATAAATAAATAAATAAAAATAAAATAAAATAAAAATAAAATATAATAAAATAAAATTTAAATTTTATGCAATAGTGAATTTATTTATTAGATTTCTATCTTTTTATACTCTCATGGCATTAATATACAAAGCAAAATGCGCCTCTATCCTATTTTAAAGCGCTATTTTTTTTCTTTTTGTATGCTATGTAATTTTTCTCTTTTTTGTTTTATATATGAGTTAGCCTCAAAACATTCATCATTCTTTTTATTTGTATTTTTTTCAAAGGTCAGAATATCGATTTGTTTTATTTTTAAGAGCGCGTGTTTGCATATCACACGCATCGTATTGCACTTTAGTAAAAAAAGGGTTGCAAAATAATCGTTTTGGTAATATATATATATATATATATATATATATATATATATATATATATATAAGTTGGATGTGGCAATCCCAAAACTTTCTTCTATCATATGCATGTTGATACTTCAAAGTCACCAACACATCGCCAATATTAAATAAAAATCTATGTTCATCATCTTTAAATGCTCTGTGATTTAGATGCTGAAATAGAAATATTGCAGATATCTGGGAAAACACAAAAACAAAAGTGCCATTTGTTTGTCGATTTATACCAAAAGATAAACGGCAGAAATACACTGGCCTCCAAAATTTAAGGTACAACCTGTTTTTTGAAACACTCCAGAAAAAAATGGCAGTCAGATTAAATTTCATTTTTTATATGAATGACAATAATAAGCTTTTAAAAAAATACGTGTGGCACTCGGGGACTGCCGCGGTAAAGCTACTGCATAGCATTTTTTTTATCAACTTATGCAATTATAATTATTTATTTATTTTTTATTTATGCAGTTTTTTTGTCTTTGATATTAATTCAAGTTTTTTCTTTTTCTTTGCTATTAAATCTATAAGAAGGCATACATTAGAAATTGATCGAGTAGTGATTCTAGATAGAGTTCGTATTTCTAATACTCTAACTTTCCCATCTGAACCATGTATTACTTTCAAGATTTTGCCCAAAGCCCATTTCCCTGGAGGTAAATTTTTGTCCTTTAAGATAACCATGCATCCTGTTTTCAGATTTTTCTTTCAAAGAACCATTTGTTCCTTTGTTGCAAATGATTTAAACAGTCATACTGCCCTCTCTTTCAAATAATATGCATCATTTTGGTGTTTTTCTGCCAATTGCCTAACGTGTTTTCATTAATATGGGTTATTTCAGGCCCGACTAAAAAAAGTAGTCTGACGCCCGATCAAAAATGACCTGGTGTCAGTACTTCCATTTCATTAGAGTCCGAAGATAATTGTGTCAAAGGACGCGGGTTTAAAATTCCTTCAATTTGCTCTATTGGAATCCAGAATTGTTCTAAAGAGACTCTAGAATTACCTAAGGTTATTTTCAGGTTATATTTAAAAGCTTTTATCCCAGCTTCCGATAAACTACCAAAGTTGGGGAGTAGAGGGGGATGATTTGCCATTTTATCTCTTCAGACTATAAATAATTGGTTAATATGTAATCTGGTTTAATTAACATAGCACGTAAATTTTTAATCTCATTATTTGCTCCTACGAAAGTTGATCCATTGTCAGTTATTATAGTAGATATTTTACTTGTACGTGCAAAAAATCTTTTAAGGGCGCAATTAATGACTCTGATTTTATATGAGTTACAATATCTAAGTGAAATGCCTTAGTTGCGAGACAGAGAAACAATGCTACATAAATTTTATTCTAAATTTCCTTTCGTTGATTTATATATTTGATAACAAAAGTTCCACAATAATCTGTAGCCAATTGCTGAAAGAGAGGACTTGTATTTACTCTTCCTTGTGGCAAATTTGCCATGATTTGACCAAGAGCTGTTGGTTTGTTTCTAAAACAAACTAAACTGTTATAAACTACTTTTCGAGCTAAGGCGTGTCCATTTTTAAACCAATAATTTTGTCTCATCTGATGCAATAAAGCTTGAGGCCCTAGATGAAGAAACTTTTTATGAATACATTCTAATATCATTTCACTCAATTTGTGATTAGCTGGCAAAACAATAGGATGTTTTTTTTCTCATAAGCTAAACTAGAAATTTTTAGACGCCGGCCAACTGTTAAGATATTTTCAGAATCAATAATTGGATTCAAATACTTTAACTTACTATTCCTTTTTACGACTCTTCGGTTCTGAAGATTTTTTTTATATTTTCTGCTAAACATTTATACTGTACCTGAGTGAAAAGAAACATTTTCGCACTTTCTAAATTGGGAACTGGGAGTGGTCCCAACTTACTCTTACTTCTTTTTTAATTATAAATAAATCTAAAAATAAATCTACATATTCTAATTAATTTCATAAAATCATTAGGTAAAGAAAAAATATTGAAATTAAAATCATTAAAATATTGTGATGCATCTAATTTTGTAAGTCCACAAATTTCTAAGGTTTTAGATAAAATGTCATAAGACACGTCCTTAGATTCATTCAAAACATCCTGACAATTGAGAGCATGGAAAGTCAATGGGGCTAATGCATTCAAGATCGGGATAGACATATTCCGTAAAAGAACCAGTTTTTAATGTTGCTGTCACAATACTGCGATGTACTGATTCCTCCAAGAATGAAAATATCCATCACGAGTGCTTTTTTGTTGTAATTTCATTTATACGTTTAACTACATTTCTATGTCGTATTTAATAAATAACAGTTTATCGAAAATTTCCTCCAAATTTGTTGTTTCTATATTCATTCATTTGCTAATTAAACGCAAAAAACCGGTTGTACCGTAACTTTTGGAGGCCAGTGTATTTATCAAAATATACCTGGATCTGAGATTTGATGAACAATTTCGAGCAATTGATTCTTGAGGTAGAGCTATTGGAGAAATATGAAATATTCAGAATTGAAGTGTCACATGTTGAATTACTTGCACTAAAATATACAGAGAACTAGTATCTATAGCGGATATACTGAATCTAAAATTTAATTTAAATCCGTGCATTAATTCTTGAGATAGAGCAATTGTGGAAATCGTGAAAATAACAACTGTTGATAGATTAACATCAAAATGTAAACAGCATCAATTCATGCCAAGGACTAACATAATCTGAAGCAGGGTTGGCACGATTTAAGTCAACTGATTTAAATCAAGATTTAAATCTAGATTTAAATCAGCTGATATTTAAAAAAAATCATTTGATTTAAATAAATTTTTTTAAATGTTGGAAATTAGTCAGCAGAGGAATTAGAAGTAGGTGTAAATAAGTAGCAGGTGTTTTTCTGGTATTTCCAGGATTGATATCAGAAAGAATATGGCATGTGCAGGTTAAGTCCAGGTGGCCCCCTCCTAATCCTTTTATTCTTTGTTCTTTTGTAATAAACTTTAGATGATGAGGCAAAACACAGAAACTATAAATCATATTTCGTTTGCCAATCTTGGCAAATAAATGATTTGAATCTTTTTTGTTTCAGAAGTTAATAAAACAAATTCATCAATGTTCACCTTAAAGTCGGATACTACGTGCAAGGAACAAGTTTTAAAACTTGCCATATTACACTGTCAAATTTCAATCAAAGCTTACCAATTTTTAAAAAGAATTCTGAAACCAAAATAACTACCAAATACCCCACCAAATCGTAAAGTTATTGCTGGAACTTTATTGGAAAAAATATACAATGATGAGAGCAAAAAAATGCATTGATGTTTTAAGTGGCGAAATTGTGCGTATGACATTTGATGGATGGTTGTTTATTTTTTATTATTTAGGTTAAGCCTAGTTGTTTATTTTTTAGTACCAATCAATAACTAGAATACAGAATTTTCTTAACTATATAATTATTTCTGATATTATTTTTATAAATTATAAATATTATTTATTCTTTTTTAGTTATTTATTATGAAAAACTGCTCCATGTATTGTAAAAACATAAAAACACAATGATTAAAAATAGAATTCTAAAAAAATCAAATAAATCCGATATAAATAAAAAAAATCTGATTTAAATCAAATAAATCGGATTTTTTTCCACCCTGATCTGAAGTTTCATGGATATCTCTGCTTTTTTATTGAGGTAGAGCTGTTGCATCAATCGTGAAACATGTAGCATAGCATCGAAATATTTTGAGCCATTTACAAAAAAAACTCATTAGGGCTAATCTACACTGGTGTCCAAAAGTTAAGCATAATTGGTAATTAAGTAATTATTTTTAAGTAATGAAAGAAATATGAATCGGAATGTGCTGAAACTCCAGGTGTGTAAACAAAATAGTACGCGTCACATATTTTCGCGAAGAGTTTTCCCCGAAATCGAACAGGGGACCGTCAACAAATTGAAAAAGAACGAAGATCTTTTGGATAACCCTGTCAAAACTAATGTAGCAAAAGCGTTCAAACTGCACATTATGATTGATTGGCTTATTGTAATGTACTGTGTTGATTTTTACAAGGATAGCATGTATACTCGTAGAGAAATTAAGGTTTTTATAAAAACAGTCCTAAATTTTTCCAAGTTTTTTGCTTATAATTTGTAGAGTTCTTATTATAAAATAATGTTCTTTTCTGAAAATATGACAAACATCATTGTACACAATACCCTGTCATCAGAATTTAAAAATAATAAAAATTGTATGAAAAATGAGTATGTTTAGTAAATAATTTTTCATTGCGCATGCGTCAACGATATCAAAATGTCATTTGCATATTGTGTTAGCTAAATGTATAGAGCAACTTCTGTAAAAGTTTCAAAAACATAGCTTGAAAATTCTGAAAATGGGAGCCTATAGAATCAACTCAAAATCCGTTATTCCTAAAGGAAGCAAAAAAATCAGGGGTTTTACCTAAATATAGTTGTACGTGCAATATTGTGTAGGCACTAAACAATGGAATATGGATACAGCCCCTCATCTTTTTGCTTCATTTAGGGAATAAAGGATTTTGAGTTGATTCTATAGGCTCCCATTTTCAGAATTTTCAAGCTATGTTTTTGAAACTTTTACAGAAGTTGCTCTATACATTTAGCTAACACAATATGCAAATGACATTTTGATATCGTTGACGCATGCGCAATGAAAAATTATTTACTAAACATACTCATTTTTCATACAATTTTTATTATTTTTAAATTCTAATGACAGGTTATTGTGTACAATGATGTTTGTCATATTTTCAGAAAAGAACATTATTTTATAATAAGAACTCTGCAAATTATAAGCAAAAAACTTGGAAAAATTTAGGACTGTTTTTATAAAAACCTTAATTTCTCTACGAGTATACATGCTATCCTTGTAAAAATCAACAAAGTACATTACAATAAGCCAATTAATCATAATGTGCAGTTTGAACGCTTTTGCTACATTAGTTTTGACAGGGTTATCCAAAAGATCTTCGTTCTTTTTCAATTTGTTGACGGTCCCCTGTTCGATTTCGGGGAAAACTCTTCGCGAAAATATGTGACGCGTACTATTTTGTTTACACACCTGGAGTTTCAGCACATTCCGATTCATATTTCTTTCATTACTTAAAAATAATTACTTAATTACCAATTATGCTTAACTTTTGGACACCAGTGTATATCAGGGACTACACGAATGTTATTTTTTATTATTCGAGGGATCTCTTCCATATGCGAAATACACTCGTTAACCCCCTTCCTGATTCTAATAATCCGTTTATTTGATCTGTTTAAAAAAATTACGGCATATTGAATTATATTAAAAAAAAGTGGCGATTACCCTGTAAACGGGTATTCATTCTTTTCCATTTTACGAAGGGGATTTAAGAGCAAATGAGATGCTGTTAAAGACTGTTTTCACGTTTGATTAAATAAGATTATCTAAAAATTTCAAAATCAGCTAATATAAAATGAACTTCGTCAACAGAGTCTCAGCTTCCCGGTACTTTTTAACAATACTATGAGATAATGGTTTTAAAGGGATTTTTAAATGTAATGTTTTAAATCTGACGAAATTTTCGCTGACTTTTTTTTATTTTTGTAACATTCATGCGAAAATATTTTTATCGTTTAAAAGGCAATATTATTATTTGCACTGTCTTCTTATTTATTTTTTAATATGGTGCATTTTATTTTTTTTTAATTTTTATTATTATTTTTTTTTACATATAATACTTTTTTATCATAACAATATATAATTTTTTTTTCCTCTTTTAAAATTCATGCTTAGATATATTTTTTATGCCGCAATTACAATATTTCCCCGCTTTCAATGTGTAATATTCATTTCAATTTGAAAGTTATTTTTCCCTATTTACAATAGTCACGTGTCGATAAATTTTTAATTTGAAGGATATATAAGGAATTGAAAATGATAAATAATTCTTCAATTTTAAAATTAATTTATTATTTGCGTTATTTTAGCAATTGGAAAAAAATTCAAATATTTTAAATATGTGACGAAATGTTGAAATATGCGTAAAAATTTAAAAGTAACAAAATATGTATATAATATCTCGCAAAATGATGAAAAGTGGAATTTAAAAAAGAAATAAATCCTCAAAAAATGAGCCAAATAAAAAACATTATTGCTATCTGCACACTTGGAACTTTTAATGTATAAAATGATCTAACAATTATTAAATTCCTATGTATCGTTTTTGGCCCCTCTAAACCTCTTTAAATGGAACAATATTTACCAACTTTAACATTAAATATCCCTTAAAGAATGTTTTTCGATGTAAAAAAGTATGCACCAACTTGTTTATTAAACATTTCACTATAACACTACCAATTTTCATATTACTTACCTATCATACGTAGTATAGTATAAGTCTTGCAATGGTTTTGTAAATCGAAAAACAAAATTTGACGGATTTACACATTTTAGATACTGGAGATTCCGAAAAAATATTTTATGAAAAAATAGTTATTGTCCTTCCATCTGTGTGTCTGTGTGTCTATCTGTATGTCTCTCTCTAAACGCTTTATCTCCCGAACATTTTGATATAGAGACTTGAAATTTTCTATGCATGTAAAATTTAGATTAGAAACCATGCTTGTCAGATGCATTAAATGGGTGCAGTCACTTAACTCTCACAAGGAAGGTTTCCATACTGGGCATAATCAGAAAGTTTTGAAAAAAATACTAATTAAACTACTTATGCATGTAATAAAGGATCAGTCAAATTTCGAGGCGGAAGTTCAGTAGAAAATTTGTAAAAAAATAAAAAACTTTCGAGTATTTGGCGTGAAAAGACAAAAGCGTCACGCGATTTGGCGAGCAGCATTTTTCCTTCCCAAAAGCAAACGATTTTCATGTAACTGAAAATTGTTTGTTAGTAGATTTTTAGAATGCTGTTCTGGTATTTAATGAATTTAAACAATGAGAAATTTTAATACCTGTATTATATTATATTACACGTATATATATATATTGCTTGTCGCATCAATTATTTAATTTTAATACTGTAAAAATAAATTTATACATAAAAAATATTTTCATGTTGAAAAATATATTTTCATATATTTGAACATATTCCAAAATAAAGGCTATGTTAATAATGTTGCAGTAATACATTTCGATATCGGAGAAGTTTTTGTTTCCATTAGCAACAAAATTAAATCAACACTGCTCAATTGGGCTTGATTTCGAGATTGAAACAAATTTAATTAATTTAATTTTCGTTTATTTCATAAAATCTCATAGTTGACCTTCATTATAAATATATAAATGAGAAAACTATAGTAATAACAAACTAAAACCTACAAAACTAAAGTTATTTAAATAAATATTTTTAAAAATAGTTTAACATGAAACATTTTTATCTTATAAAATATATGAAAAAAAATTTTTTTTTTTTGAAATTCTATTTCATCACCAGCCGGTGATAAGTCGCCAAATAAACGAAATGTTCATTATTTTTTTACGAATAGTCCATCGTGGTTCCGCCAAATTTTTTTATAAGCATGTATATCTACATGAGAAGAACATTCTGTATTTTTGTTCAGAATTTTCTGAGTATGCCCGTATGGAAACCTTCCTTGTCATTGGAAATATTTTCGTTAAAAACAGCATTCTAACTTAATAAATGTTATAGTAACTGAAAGGAGTATTATGTCTAGTATTATTAACATAACTGAATAGTGCAATATTCATAAAAAAAACCCATGTCGGAAATGAAATATATTTTATAATTTTTACATAAATCTTTCTCAACTTAATAAAATTAGTTTTAAGAAAATAATAATAAAATAATGGATGAGCGAAGAGATACATTAGAACATGTAGATACTTCTTGGAAATTTCCCAGACAAATGAATAATTTTGAAAATCTTATCTTAACTTTAGCACATGCAATTACGTTGAGATAAACAGTTTCAAATATCTGTTACTTTATCTTACGAAAAGAGACGTTTGTCATACAAAGACCCCATAAAAGCTTAAAATATCATGAATTAATTATTGATTAGCAACTGTCGATTAAATTTAAAAGAAATGTAGCGCCATTTAAATTTTTATTTACATTATTAATTATTATATTAATTATTATTAATTCAAAGTTTTACAAACATACAACATTATATTTTATTTTTAAACGATAGTTTATTTTAAAACGGTAGTTTATTTTAAAACGATAGTTTATTTTAGATAATTTCGCTCTAAAACTTTCAAAATATATAGCATCGGTTTACAAATCTTTTAAAAGATGCAAATATTAAATATGTATGCACATATATGTCTACATGCAAGCACACGCAAATAGTTTTACATGCTTATGTTCTCCATAATTGTACATACATATATCTGTGTATATATAGAGAAAAATGAATGGGATATATATATTTAGATAGAGGTGTTGAGAGATATAAATAAATAGAGAATGAATTAAAATTATTGGGAAATCGTTTTGAAAAGTAAGAAGCACAGATAGTTTTATAAACAATGAGGAAAACATTGATGATGGGAGAAATACATAGATAAACAAATAGACATTTTTATAGATACATAGACAGATAGAAAAAAAATAGTATGTTTGAGAAATAACTTTGAAAATTGAGAAGTATAAATTGTTTAAAAGAAATCGGAAATGCACTATTACATGATCAAATTGATGTTATGTTTATTCATGTATTATATATATATGTATATTACAAATTTAATTTTTTTCGCCAAAATTAACCCTATTTTATATTAATTTCCTTTTAAGAATATTTTGTACTTATTTCAACTTATTAAATTAAAATCACGTTACTAGGTCTAATTTATTAATCTTTAGAGAAATTATATAAATACTTAATTCCCCTTAAAATACATTTATTCCAATATGAGTAAATTTAAAAAATGACTCTAAATTAAAAATATTCTCAATTAACATTTATCTCTTAAAATCTCCAATAAAACTCAATTTTTCACTGTTTTTATTAACCCTGTTTTTATTAAATTTATTCCAAAACCATACCTTTTAAAAATATCATTCTTTTTATTTATTTTAATTTTTCTTCGCGTTTGATATTTTTTGCATAACAATAAATTCATTTGTTTTCTTTTTGTTTAAAATTAATCGTCTGTAATTGAATATCGTCTGCAGAATATTCGAATTCTGATTTCGATTATAAATTTGTTAAATAATAATCTTTTAAAATAAAATGTATCGTCTGAAAAGATTCGAGAATGGTATGTTTAATCTCAACGCTGGACATGAAATTCTGTTTATTATGGAAAATCTGGTTAGAGACTATAGAATGTTCTGGAAGCTTTTGGTTTTACATTTAAATGAGGAAGCCGAATAATGATGGTAAATATTTTTTTTCGTTTTCTTCCGATGATTCGGTTAAGACGACTTGCGGAAATAATGTTTTTATGATGGAATGTCCTTTTTTTCGATGATTTCTGTCCAAGACGATTTACGAAGAGAGCATTCTCCGCTCTATATGACGGCTTTTTTAATAAACTAACATGCAGCAGCCAATGCGTAGTACAATGAAGCGTTAACATTTATGTTTTATTTTTTTCTCGCTTGCCATGCCGTCTGTGCCATAAAAAGGGGAAACCGGCGATGATGCTTCTGGCTCTTCACTTCAAAATGTCACATGTATGCATTCACGAATGAAACTGAATTTTATCTAATAATAATTAGCGTAATTATAAAACCAGGATGGTTATAAAAAATGCGCTATCTTAAGTAAAATTAAAAATTTTATAGTTACTTAACCAAGATTATTATACTTTAAATAACTGAACAAATCGAAAAGAAGCATATTTTCCGTAGAACAATTTCACAAAATTAATATTGCACATGTATAAAAATGCATGTATAATAAGGTGGTGTATTATACATGCAATATGTGGTAAATTATGTACGTGTATAATAAGGTATTTAATTGAGACTCAATCCGAGATGTTTATGAGGGCAGTGAAAAAATGGAACAAAATACCGACGAATAACTGGCCAAATGATCATGAATGCAACTGACCTTAGTTTTGAAAATGAGTGGAAATATATTCACGAAGAATTGCGCGCATCAAAGGTCTCAACACGCTGAGATTGCTCTCCCCACCCTCTCTCATCTCGATTTATGGTAGAGAAATCTAAGCAATGTACGGACATCCACTGTACAGCAGTTTATTTCTGTGCAGTGATCTCGATCGTAGATTTTTCTTTTTCCCAGCTAGCCTTACGATACATTTTATTCCATATTTACTTTTTACTAATCCCAAAATTCAGAAAACTATTAAAGGGTTAGTTTGAAACTACAAATAAGGCACATTCGCTGCTTTCTCATAATTTTCAGGGTACTTCGACGATAGCTTTCGAAAGGTTTTCATTCTTTCTTTCAAATCTCTGACCAGGCTCTTACCTATTGTTCAATAACAGTTTTACGGGTTTGAGTACCTAGATAAGGCGCAAAATCGCCACAATGCGATTGTCCGATAGGTAAACACTTATATCGTCTTAATAGCAGCATTGTTAAACTTTGTTTTGTTTATATGTCAATCGATTACTAAAAGTGAATTTACATATTTAAACTCTCTCTGCATGCACAATTTCGCACGGGATTTGGCCTCAAACTTTAGAGCATTGATCGGGTGATGAGAACTTCACCTAATTAGGCATCTTCCGAAGTATAAGTCACAGGTAATTTGTAGGGCTTTGCACGCCCAACAGATTTTACACGCACCAGGTGCCATTAGTGACTTTTTGAAAAAAAATTGAAGAACGCTGTGAGAAATCTTTAGCTCTAGATATTGACTATTTAGGAAACCCTTAAAAATTTTCAGTTATTTTCGTATTGATGTGTAAAACTTTACGATACCCTCATATATGCAGTGTGTTTCAAAATAACGTGGACAAAATGGTATGACAAATCAAGCATACAACAAGGATCAAAAATTACATAGGAACATAGGGTCGCAAATTGTTTCTTGAGTCACATATACATAGTGTTTCATTCCACTTACACCCGGTTTGAAAGTAATAATTTCAAAGGAAATAAAATTATTGTAATGAGAATGCAACGATATGTACTTTATTTTGTGTGAAATGTGATAACATTACAAAAAGATGTCGAAAAACGTATTGCTCAAGCAATCGATGATACCGCATAAACTGATTATGAAGTCCAAAATGTGAGGCGTCAAGTGCATATTGCTGGTGCGCATGATGCAAACATCTACCATTTTTATTTGGTGTTATCACGCTTAAAACAATGGTGAGAATGTCTGTTAAATGTTTTATCATAATATACTTCAATTTTCTGAAGTTTATTACCGTCAACCCAAATTGAGTTAGGATGAAACACCCTGTATTTGTGGCTCAATAAGTGGTTTGCTGCCCTATGTTCCTATGTGATTTTTTATCCTTGTCGTATGCTCCATTTGTCATATCGATTTGTCCCGTTATTTTGAAACACCCTGTATATATATATATATATATTTATATATATATATATATATATATATATATATATATGTGTGTGTGTATGTGTTATTTATTTATTTACTTAACAAACGACTCTTTAAATAACAGTCTGGCTTGCTGAGGTTCTAGAGATAAAAAAATGCTTTTCGAAATAAAGGCCAATTCGAAAGATTATTTGTTACTGCACAATGACTTTAGTGTAATGCGAACATACAATTACATACGCTACATTATACTTACTTACACATTTTTCTACACACATTTACACACATATGTCATAGAAACATCTGTCGTTTTCTAATGTGGATACATTTCATCTGTTACGGATTAAAGTTCCATTTACTTTTCCTAACATATTGTTCACGAAATGAAAATGCAATGGAATTTTTTTCCTAACCAGGAGAAAACATGCACTTTGGAAACTACAAAAAATAGCAGCAATTTATATTAAGCGAAACCACAAATCAGTAGTAACTGACAAACACTGATGGACGTAAATCTGTTGGAATATACGTAAGAACATGGCGTCCATGTCAATTGTGATTTATTCTGACTGAAGTGTTTTATCCGCTCTCTTACTTTATTCTGAAGTGTTTTATTTACTCAAGATTGAAACCAATCTATTTCTCAAAGTTTGTTTCCCTATCACATAGAAAATAAAACTTTGAATTCTGAGATTCATACTCCTTTGTATTTTCATGATTTTTAAATGAAAAATTATTATTATCCGAATTTATTATATAAGTATACATATCTATTGAATGTCTGTCTTTAACTGTATAGGAATTAAAGTAATTTTAGTTTATTTTTTACAAATAACCTGAATGTAACAGGGTGGAAAAATCAGATATCTTATTTGAATTTTGCCAAATCATATCGAACTTAACAAATGTATTTAGAAAAAAATCCATATATAGTAATGTAATATTTTAAAATTATAACTTTTTTGTATGTATGTAATAATATTTATTTCGCCAATTACCTTATTAATTTTATGCCAATATTGTTAAACGTTTCCCACTGTCTTTTAATACTATCTTAACAATCTATTTTATTTTAATTCCATACCTTTAATCCATGCAGTCTTTGGTACTCATTTTAAAAACCTTAATGTATTAAAAGCAAAACTTTTTCTAAAATCGCTATAATATTTTATTCTTTCGATTACAGATATTTGATATTAGTTTCTTAAAACGTTTTACATAAATTTCAATAATTATTGTATATACCGTGATCCTTTAAGAGCCCACGCAATTACAGAATAAGAATCTCTCCGATAGATTTTGGGATCACCTTTCTTCTCCTAGCCTCTTTTTGCTTTTTCATTGTTTATGATGATCATTTCTTAAAAGTTGGTGGGCCGTTTTGGATTTTGTTGTCGGAGATATCCCTGACCTTAACTACTATAAAACGACTTTGAGCTTGCTTGATCAGGGAGGATTGTCCGTTTTTTGAGCTACTTAAGGAGTCCACTTCACCTGACTGGATTTGTTGTCAATCGTTGTTGTTCGTCTCTATTATGCTAATTCTTTATCCTGTTGTTAAGACGTAATAAAGCTCAAATGTGAATCCAAATTTATTAGAGTTACTTTCATATTTTTGACATCAAATAGATTTATGGATTTTCATTATTGTTTATTTACATTGAAAAATTCATAATGATATTGAAAACATTCTTTATACTATGACCTTAAACTTTCGACTGCACTTTGACAAGCAAATCAATTCGTTGCGTACCATGAAATATTAAGTTTAGAGTTGGTAACTTAATTGCACATGTTTGACGGAATTTTATTGAGGGTACAGACAAGTGAACGCATGTGATCCAAATCATTTTACTTAGTCGGCTTACAATCTTATGCGCACAGCGCATAAGATTCTATAAAAAATACATCTCCAACACTTTATGATAGCTCCCTTGGTGATTCTAGAGAGCACATAAACAATATTCCAATAAGTATGTCAACATATGATCAACATAGATGACTGAGTTTGTAAATCATACAAGTCTAGAGAAACTAAGTATCTCTTGTCATACCATTGCGTACTAATCTAGAGCATTGAGAAGTTATGTAAATTAGTTTATTACTGAATTAGAGAATCCTGTCATCACTGACGCCTTAGTCAAATTTTATCATTATTTACTTGCATTACATTTATCATTCACATGGATCATGCGTCTCTTGAATGGTTAAAAATGCTAAATCTGTAAGAGAAAGAATATTCAGGTGGTCTTTGAATTAAGTTTTTTCGAATATGATATTGCACATGAAAAATTTTCTACAAATGTCGAAAATGGTTTGTTGTCATGAAATCCTACTACATATCTTATTAAACCATTTACCATTCTTTTGGATATTAGACAAATTATAAAGACGAAGGCAAAACATAGTGTGTGTGACAAAAAATCTCAATCATTGTGAAAAAAAGGGTTTATAAAAAATGGTAGTAGCAATAATATTGAAAAAAAATATTTAATAATGCTCATGAAAAATTCTGTCCCTATGGTGCTCAAGAACATTAAATTTAATCTATTCTAATTATTTTTGGCCTCATATGACTCAATTTTGCAATACATCGTGATATATGTAAAAAAAAAAATACCGTACATGGCTAATAACATGCTATGGCAACCACAGATAAAATCTTTCAGCGTTTTTTTGTTGATACTGTGAAAGGATTAATTACTATTATACCACCAAAAAATAGTCGTATATCATAATACTAGAACATAATACTGGAATATGCTAATAGATAATATGCTAATTTGGTCTTTCGTCTTAAAATGTGTTAGCAGGGAAACTCATACCAAGTGTCTAAAACAAGTATGTTACATTCAATAATCCCAACTATTTGTTCTGTTTAATTAATTTCTTAATGTACCGATTCCTCAAAATGCCGTAAATGTTCAAGATGCAGCTTTTAATTATTTAAATTATTTAAACAGATTTTAAAAGTTTCTACCGAACCACAATATTAAGTAAACTTTTTAATGAGCACACAAACCACAAATAGATGCAAAGTGTGAACATGCAAATTAGACAACAGTCACTAAATTATAATGTCCAGTTAATTCAACAAAATCCAAAGTCCTTGGACAATACATTTGACAGAAATAGTTAATGAAGATAATAATGTATTCTATTCCTTTATCAAAATTTCTCCTTCTTTATTTACATTTTGACCAACTACACTATGATTTCCTTCATCTCTTTTACAAAAAGATTATTAACTTCCAGCACAAGGACCACTTGAAATTGTTAAGGTATGCACTCATTAATTTTAATGAGAATTTTTTTATTTAAGAAATTAAAAAAATATTAAGACTGAAGTTATCAGTGATAATCAAAATTTGAAATACGGGATTTCATAATTTTAAAAAATTTCAATATACAAATACTAGAAAGCTCTCACAAATTGTTAGTGGGCTATAAGAAATTCTTGATAAGTTATCAGGTGTTATAGAAGGTGTTTTGAAATTGATATTTGATGGAAAGACATAGCTTCAATAATAAAAAGAAAGAAAAATCTTTCAAGTTTTATTCGCTTACGTACGAATCAGAATAGAAGATAGATTAAATTCTATAAAGGATACAATTAATGAAAAAATAAATAGTGGTTATCATTAGTGGTATCTTAAATAAATATGTCTGGGAAAGAGTTGTGAAACTTAATACAGTAACAGCAACCCTTTCCGTATGAGATAACCAGCTCATTAATAAATATATATTCGTGCTAAATCGGTTGTTTCAAAAAACGATATTGTTATTTAGAATTTAGTACATGTACTTAAAAAAAATAAACAGACATTTTGAACTTAATAATTATACTTAATTGTTATGGTACATTATAAATGCATTTACATAATTACAATGTTATTTCCGCATACAAAAAACTAGTCGTTGGGGGACACCGTAATACTTACCCATCATGGATATGTATATGAAAATAAAACATGTGAAAACTATTTATACAATGCATTGCAATTCATAAACAAAATTTAAATATTGTTAATATACATAGTAATGCTTTATTAAAGAACTGCTGATGTACCAATTTCGACAAATTATATAAAACGCCGAACTACTCAAGTAGTACCGAACTGCGTAAAAGAAACATCCTTATAACTTCAAAAATAATAATTCTATTAACTAACAATTGACTGTGTCGGATTAAGCGTCTCATTTCCCATTAAAATATACCTCTGAATTGAAATTTGAATGAAATACAGGGTCATGAAAAATCGAAGAATGTGGAAAACAGGATTACAAATATCTCGGCAACTGATAATTCGATCAATTTTGTTCTAGATGCAAAATGTTTGTTATTTTACTGCCTTTTACGTCCATTCCTTAAAACAAAAAAAATCGAAAATTTTTATATACATTTCATCAGAATGAATTTTCGAGGGTCCGATAAAAATAGTTCCGGATAATCAAGGTTGCTGATATTAAATAGGCTTTGTTCTATTCTTACATACTAACTACATACAAAATTTCAAGTCTCTATCTCAATTTGTTCGGGAGATAGAGCGTTTACAGACAGACAAACAGACAGACGGACAGACAGACAAACAGACAGACAGACAGATGGACGGGAAATTTTTTTTTCTAAAAATATGTTTTTCGCAATCTCCACTATCTAAAACGTCTAAATCCGTCAAAAAAATTTCGATTTTCAAAACGATTGCAAGACTTACTCTATACTACGTATGATGGGTAAGTAATAGTAATGAATAATAATACATTTGATAAAAGTTAAAAAATATACCGCTTACTTTTAAAGTTAAACTATCAAGTATGCAAACATCAATTCCGTGATATAATTGGAGAATTTATAATTCAATATTAAAAAAAATCTGAGATAAACAGGATGTATCTAAACTACTGGGCAAAACTTTAAGGGGTGATAGTACACATCAAAACAAGTAATATTAAATGGGTAACTAAGAGTCCCAAACGTCTTCCGAAGGAGATAGGCGCAATCAAAGTTTAAAGTCCAAAATTTAAAATGATTATAAAAAACGGAATAAAGAATACTGCCCAGTTAAACTGATGGCATTGAGCTCACAGGCTACAAATACTAATTGTACATTAAAGCCTTATATTTTCAAGGGTTAATTCCGTTCGAAAAAAAAATTAAGAAGGTGAAACAGCACTCCCCTTTCCTCTTTTTTTATACTTAATCATTGAACCTCCTATACTATCAAAGACATGCTTTATCATATAAAAAATCTATATCCAAAAGTCAGAGCAAATTAGATAATTCTTAATAAAAACCCATTTAGCATTTATATAATTTAAAAGGAGTTATTCCCCTCTTTTATACTTAACCATTAAACTTCCAAAACTATTCAGAGATTTGAACGAAATGTGAAAATTCTGCTTGAAAAAACCATTTATATAAATTAAGGGGGGGGGCATTAGAACCCCTCTTCCCCCTATTTATACTTATTCAATGAACACCTAATAACAGTCACGGAATCGCCTCATCAGAATGATCCTAATCTAAATTTTGAGCGAAAACTTAATTCTGCATGAAAATCCCATTTATATCAACTAACGGGGGGGGGGATTAGAACCCCTGTTCCCCCTATTTATACTTATTCAATGAACACCTAATAACAGTCACGGAATCGCCTCGTCAGAATGATCTTAATCTAAATTTTGAACGAAAGCTTAATTCTGCATGAAAATCCCATTTATATCAACTAACGGGGGGGGGCATTAGAACCCCTGTTCCCCCTATTTATACTTATTCAATGAACACCTAATAACAGTCACGGAATCGCCTCATCAGAATGATCCTAATCTAAATTTTGAAAACTTAATTCTGCATGAAAATCCCATTTATATCAACTAACGGGGGGCATGAGCCCCCCGTTCCCCCTCTTATACATATCGAATGAACTCCAAAAACTAATCAGGGAAGCGCCTTGTCAGGATATACCTACATACAAAATTTCAAGTGGATCCGATATTTTTATCATGAGTTATCGCGTTACGTACATACGAACATACATACAGAACGGACGGGCACATAAGCTCTCAGGCTATGATAGCCTGTGAGCTAAAAACTGATCGATTCGTTTGCGGTTTTCAGGAAATCTATTCTTTATGTCAGTATTGCCTTGAAAATAAATTATAAAGATAAATTTCAAAAAATGCCGATAGAGGGCGCTTTAGACTTTGGAGTAACGAACAACTATTTTTTAAAGTTATTTTTTGCATCTCATTACTTTTTATAGAAGTTTAGACATAAACTTAAATTTTGAGCTCAAAATCTGTGGTTAAGTAGTGCAAACTGAACTGTGTTCAATGGGAAAGAGTAGGTTCAAATTTCACATGATTTTAAAAAACGGAAAAATTGGTCGATTCGTTTGCGTTTTACTCTAAAACCATTCTTTATGTCAGCATTTCTTTGGAAATAAATTTTAAAGATAAATTTTAAAAAAAGAGAGAGAGGCGCCAGTTTCATTAGAGGGCGCCTTAAACTTTAGAGTAAACAACAACTATTTTTAACCGTTATTTTTTTTTTATCTAAATAAATGTTTTAGAAGCTTAGACTTAATTTTTGAGCTCAAAATCTGAATCGTTGTGAGTAATTAAGTAGCGAAAAATTGAACTGTGTTCGTAGGGTGGGCAGGGTAACATTTCAACTCCTGAATACAGTTCAGTTTGCGCTTCTTAAACCTCTCAACGATTCAGAATTTGTGCTCAAAATTTAAGTCTAAGCTTTTGCAAGCAATTAATTGGATACAAAAAAAAAAAAAAAAAAAAAAAAAAAAAAAAAAAAAAAAAAACAGTTAAAAATTTTTGTTGATTACTTTAAAGTTTAAGGCGCCTTCTAGCGGAATTTTTTTTAATTTATCTTTAAAATTTATTTTCACGGAAATACTGACATATGGAATGGTTTTAGAGAAAACCAGAGAATGGTTTTAGAGAAAACCGCAAACGAATCGACCAATTTTTCCGTTTTGTTTAATTATTTGAAATTGGAACCTTCCCACCCCCATTGAACACAGTTCAGTTAGTGCTACTTAACTATTTCTCTATTATTGAAATTTTCAGCTCAAAATTTATGTCTAAGCTTCAAAAAAATTAAATGAAATGCAAAAAATAGCGGTAAAAAATAGCTGTAAGTTACTCCAAAGTCTAAAGCGCCCTCTATCGCATTTTTTGAAATTTATGTTAATAATTTATTTTCAAGACAATACTGATATAAAGAATAGTTTTATTGAAAACCGCAAATCAATTGACCAATTATTCTGTTTTTTATAATCATTTAAATTTTGAACCTACTCACTAACATTGAACACAGTTCAGTTTGAGCTACTTAACCACAGATTTTGAGCTCAAAATTTAAGTTTATGTGTAAACTTCTAAAAGAGATTAATGGGATGCAAAAAATAACGGTAAAAAATCGTTGTTCGTTACTTCAAAATCTAAAGCGCCCTCTATCGGCATTTTTTGAAATTTCTCTTTATAATTTATTTTCTAAACAATACTGACATAAAGGATAGTTTTCGTGAAAACCGCAAACGAATCCACCAATTTTTCCGTTTTTTATAATCATTTCAAATTTTGGATCCTAAACTTTGATGGCACCTATCTCCTTCGGAAGACTTTGGGACACTTAATTACCCATTTAATATTATTTGTCTTGATGTGTACTATCACCCCTTAAAGTTTTGCCCAGTAATTTAGATATACCCTGTATATTATTGACTTAAATACCTTAATTATGTTTGTCATCATTATATCCAATATGTCTATATCATCCTGGAATTACTATGCACAGGTTTCTTTCTCAGACTGATTAGTCCGACTGAATTACTCGGAGGATATAGTTTTCATGCAGTGTCAATTTATTGACCATTTGTAATAAGTATAAATTTCAGAAACAAATATGCGTTTTTTCAATGAAAACATTAGGAATTTTTTTCTTTTACACATTAAAATTATTTGTTACAACCAAAATTTTTGAATTTTCAAAATAATTTTTAGAGATGCGGCAGTTTTTGTCTTAAAAAATAAACAAAGTGTTGGCTATTATAAAATTAAAGGCAATTTAAAAATAGTTGTAAATATATATAATTTTATTTATCTCTCTTTTTTTAAAAAATAATGTATGTAAGCCATTTTTCATAACAATGTCTCTTTAAATATAAAATAAAGAACAAAGTAACATGGAATTAATCTATAAAAACTAGAAACTTCGAAAGACATTTATTTATATCTAATGCAAAAGGAAATAACTCTTTTTCAGTCCCATAAACCGAAATCTGTGACTTGGCATTAAAGTTAACGAGAACCAAGTGCAAGCCATTATTTTCTACATTACAGAAGGTAAAAACTAATTCTTCTATGAAGCTGTATATTTATGAAATCTATGATTTCTCTCCTAATTACTTTAATGCTATAGTAAAAAAGTTAAGAAAACAGTATTCGAAGTCTTAGATATTTTCCTCTTAATTTCAGACATTTAATGCTAAAACTTGCCATTTAGCTGATTACTGCAGAAGTTTATTAAATACAATAAATAACTTACATATTCTTTATTCGTTTAATAATGCAAATTATTAAAATAAATTCAGTGTGATGAAGTCAGTGATTTAAAGAATTTTTACTAATCATATTTAATATATTACTTCTGTTATATATATATATATATATATATACTAGGGAGATCCGCCCCCCCCCCTGCTCGCTACGCTCACCAGTCCCCGCGTAATCGCTTCGCCATACCTTATTTTTACCTTATGGAATCGCTTCGCGATACCTTATTTCCCATACACTGTTAAAAATCTGCTGCATTTTGTTGCAACGCACTCCCCTGCTTGTATAGAAAATGGTTACTTGGCCGTGAAATGAAGCTTTCTCATTGGTTGGAATAGACATATTATATACAAGTGGTGGAGTGCGTTGCAACAAAATGCAGCAGATTTTTAACAGTGTACACTGAATTTTGGAATTTATCCCTCTCCTCATTGGTTGAAGCATAGACGGAGCCCTTTCCTAATTGGACTATTTCACTCATGGAAGGTGTGGTCCACCCGAATGCATTATTTCCGGAAACCTTACACATGAGCATCATTCCAGGAGTCATTCCTGGAGATTTGTTTAAGTCTAGTTTTTCTTTTTTTTTTTACTATAGAAGGATATATATATATATATATATATATAGTGTTTACATATACACAATGTGCTGACATTTGACCAACGTTAGTAATTTGGCTAATTAAAAATAAAAAACATTCTGTAAATGAAATAAGTATTCGCAAAATAGATTCACTGTGTAACACAAAAAATATCTTTAATCCTTTAATGTACTTCCTTGTATATTCTAAATATGTTCCCTTATATGTTCTAAAATAACCTAAGTTTTCATAACTGCAACAACGATTGTTATTAATCTAATTTCAACTATCCTCTAAAAATATATTAAAAATATGTATTTATTGAAAACATGTATTTATTGGAAATATGTATATATGCATATGTATGAAAACGAAAAAGAAAAGAAAGAAACAGCAAAAATTGAGCGCTAGCAATTTGACTAATCTAATCGCTTGGTTACTCGCCAAATGAGGAATTTAGTCGCAATTTGGTGCAATGGCGAGCGACAGCGAGAAATCTGTATATATATGTATATAAGGTACACTATAATTCTTACTTAAAATTATTTTACTTTTCAAATTATTTAATTTTGGTTCAATTTATATTTTTACCTTGCAAGAAATAACTTATTAGTATCAAAAAATGTTTATGGCCAAATGGACGGATGTTGGTTAAGGAGTTTTATGGCTATTTACTTATATTTGGAGATGAAATTTAGCAACATGTCACATTTATTTTTTCCCCAGTTTGTATAAAACATATGCATGAAAATTTTAAATGTAGACAAACTAAATGTAGATAATCTTCTATCGAAAGTATGTTTATTTTTAATATTATATATTATAATTTTATTTTACTTTATTGATGTTTCATTTTGATTAAAAAAAATAAATGTTTTCTTGAATTTCATCCACTGCGTGCAATAATAGAACAAAACTATTGGTTCAAGAGCCCCCCAAAGTATTGATAATGATGTAAAACTAACATATCCTTCATTCACACTTAATGTAATCTATTTATTAATTAATTTTAAAATTTTATTTAACCCATTAGTGCCTAGCGTCCCATTTTTGGGACAGTTTTAAAAAATTCAAGTAAGTGCATTTCACACTAGTAAAAAACAGCATAAATAAATACTTTCTTTCTCGAGACAAAGTCTTCGATAAATTAAGATAAAAGTTTTCCTGTGCTTTAAGAGTGGTGGGAAAATGCAAAATTTCAATTTTAATGAAGTAAATAATTCAGGCATCAATGGGTTGAATAAAAAATGTTTATTCTAAATTTGCCAATTTAAATAAATAATAAAGAAATTATTTAGAAATGAAATCTACTTTCAAGATACATTAATTTTATATCAAAATCAATATTTTGGAGCGTTCTTGAACCAATGGGTTTGCTACATTCATGTATGCAATGGATGCAAGTGAAAAAACAATTTAAAGTTTTTTTTAATAAAAATTAAACATAAATTAAACAACATTAACATGTCTCGAATGATCCTAGTACCGAGGAAATACGAATTACAAAGTCTTGTAAAAATGTGTACTGCAAGCAAATGCAGGGACTACGAAATATAAAACGCAAACGACGAAACATTCTGTCTTAGATAATTATCTACATTCATCATAAATACCTCCAGTATAGAATTTCTACCGTCAATATATGAAAGTGAAGTGTTTAATAGCATTTCTATAGTTCCAATGAGTTGTATATTTACAAGAGATAAGAAATCTGGCGTCTTTATAAATTTAGGTACTAATGTCTAACTTCATGTAAACATGGAGAAGAGGCACCAGATACAAGCGAAAGATTTTTTTTTTTTTTATCATATTGAAAATCCGTAAAAATGACAAAGAGCACTGTATATAAGTTGGAATATATTTTATCAGAAACAATTATGTGCTTATATTTTACTTTTATGTACCAAAAGAAATAAAAGTAATTGTCGTATTTCGCTTTATTATTATAGCATTAAACTCAAATTTTATAAATCAATTAAATTACTTATTAAACGTAAAATCCTTTCCTATATCGGCAACGACGACATTTTTATGTAAAATGTCAAGCGTAAATACGACAAAGACTGCGTTTAATAGCGGAAGCAAATAAAAAAAAAATGCATCTTCCCTTCTGTTTTCTGTGTGTTTTTTGATGGTGGTGTACATTGAACATGCGAATACAAATTTACATTCCCACGGAAGAAAATTACATTTTGCTTATGTATTTGTGGCAAATATCTACATCTTTTTTTGAGTGTCTAAATGTATCATAAGATTTAAATAATTTATATATCAAGGCTTCTATTAAAGTTATTTTTCAAGAAATTTATTCTAGAATGCTGTACATTTTTTAGTTCATGTTTTCCTCTACCATGTGCCGTATTTAGATTTGGAAACCCAATTCTGTAATTAATCATTAGCTGCAGTAGTGTGGCTTATCATCTTATAGCTAATAAATACTTTATCTGCACCTATATGCCCCATGTGACTGAAATGTATTACTAAAGTTATGAAGTTAATTGTGGTCCACAAAGATTTAGGAGCGAATTTTTCAAAATAATATATTTCTTAAGATGCTTTATTATGCTTTTACAGATATGTATTTTTCTAGCATTTTTAATTTTTTAAATTAATTAAAACAAAACTTTTGGTAAAATTTTTTTTGAAAAAAGAATGCACGTGATACATACGTTTTAATCGTTTACTGCCACTGCATATGTATATATCCATATTCATATATGTATGCGTATGTATAATAGTTTGTTAAATTTTCCATCATTGAGAAGTTTCAAGTGGGGATTTTTTAACTTCTTTTGGAACCGTTATGTAGGATAGTGAACTATCTTCGGAAGTCCATTGGACTACTATTTTATATTATGAGCTTATCTTCTCTCGCTCCGAATCCTCCCTTCCCTAAGATGAAAATTATTTTGGAATTTTTTTAAATCGTAAGTTTTTCTTTTATCATTTTACGCAGTCCTTTTGTAAATAGTATTTATAATATACAAAAATTAAAGACAGTGTGAGATTGTGCATTTCTGGGGCTACGACAATGAACACTCTGGGAAGGGGGTGGCACTTTTCCAACTTTTGCCGAATCCCCTGATGTGATATATGATTGAATGTTTTTGCGACCACTTTTTCTGTGATCAGTGTTTTATGATTTCAATACACACCTTCCACTTTTACCCCACGGAAAGCACTTTTTTAAATTTACCCTTACTCCACTCTTGTGATATGCCGTTTTAAAGCCCTGTGACCCACTTATTCATATTATGCCCTTTTTTGGCCCTCTTCACTTTGACTTTGCACAGAAGTTTAACGTACCCCAGAAGGGAGTTATTTAATAATGAAAATATTATGACTTGAAAAAAAAATAAAAATCAATAAAAAATATTGATCATATTTACCATCCTTTTAGTTCCTGTTTTTTACCACCAGGGGTACTTTTAATTTTTATTAATTTGGTATGTTTGCTACTAATTGCCGAAAAATTCTAATTTCTCGAAATTTCTTTCCCTATCTTATATTTACACGCACGTTTTCAACTTTTTACATTTCAGGGGACGCAATTTTTTTTTAAATTAAATCTATTTTATGTTGTCATTTATTTTTTTATTTTACTTTATAAGCATGAAAAAACAATGATTTTAATAATCGAATGTAGATCATCTCAATTGCACACTTTCAGGAATATTTGATTATGTTTTTGACAAGACAATTTTTTAGTATTTTTTTTTTAATTTTTGTGAATCGTCCATTATTAACTGTATCCCATCAGCAATTTTAGATAGAAACGTGAACAAGAGTATTAAAAAAATTAAAAAATTATTTTAGTGACTTTAAAAATTACACTCTTTCAAAAAAAAAAAAAAAAAAAAAAAAAATTGAAAGAAACTTTTTTTTTATTCCCCCATGACGCATCAGTTTCAGACAGAAGCGTGTCCCATTTAAGGATAATTAATCTACCAAAACAAACTTAAGCATGTAATTTTATATATTTTAGATATTCTCCTCTAAAAATGTTTCATGGAGTGGTCGAAATTTTAGGACATTTTGTGATATTTCTGCAGCATTTTTAAGTAGAAGCAAGAAATGCAAGATAACAAATCTATGAAACATATATTTAAACACAGGCACTTCACTGATTTTACAGCTATTTTGTCAATTGTGTCTCCATCATGGACCTTGAATTGGATAATGTAACATTATGCAAATAAGAGAACAAATATGGATTTTTCATTAAATATTAAATTTTTTTATGTTTATTAAAAAAGAGGGGGATTTCTATATGATAGTTTTAGAGAAACTGACAATTGTAGTATACGAAGGTCGCTAGTTAAAAAAATGTGATATTAATAGAAAGAAAATATTTAATTATGAATTCACAAATACTGTTTATGTCATCTAGCTAATTTATATTTATGATAGTGGAGTTCCTTGATATTGACTGTGTTAAATATCAAAGCATAAATTTATTAAATATTTTGCGGAATGATTCAAATATAAAATAAGTTATTTCGAAATAAATTATAAATGAAATGTATACTTACTGAGATAAATTTTAAATGCTTATTATAATTACTAAAGTGATTATTTTAAATACGATCAACAAATATTTATATCCGTTTCTGATTCAAATAAATATTTATTTGAATATTTACTACATTTGTTTCAATTCTGTAATGTAAATTGAAATTTAAATGCATTTATTTAATTATGTATTTATTATTATAATTTTATATGTATAAGTAGTATAATATAGTAACATTATACCAATATTATATTTGTCCGCATAAATAATATATTTTATGTATGATGACCAGTTGACTTTTATATCGAAATATGAAAGGTAGTCTATGTATTTTAAAACCAAATTAAATGCCACGATGCTGATCATATCTAATTCCAACTATGAGTTATTCTATGAATATTTACTCATATCTATTACAAGTATCAGCTATGTATAGCTGAAATTATATTCAGCCTGACAGTATGTAGAATTTGATTTCGATACATCTGATGTAGACTCTAATTATAATCAATGCAGGTTCTTTGTCAACTAGTGTCATGTGAATGCTATGTACGGATTTAATATTTAGCCCGCATGTTTAAATACTTCACTTAAATATACACTCAAACGTATATGTCTTATACATGTATGTATAATATTGAACATTAAAACATGCTTAATACATTTTACATTGCAGAAAAAACTTTTTATTTAAGTGTTTCTCTATTATATAGATTCGGACTTTTTTTCTTGTAATTGAAACAAAAAATTCATCTATCAGACATATATAACAGACATAAACTTCAGAAAAACTTTTTCTTTAAGTGTTTCTCTATTAATATATAGATTCGGACTAAAAAAAATTAATGAACTTTTTCTTGTTATTGAAACAAGTAATTCATCTATAAGTACTTTTTTAAGAATATTTATTAACTTAATTGAAAAGTACTATTATTCATTTTACTTATTTTTTAGAGAAATAAAAAGGAAACTTCTTATGTTCCATGATTATAACAGAACTTCGACAAAAATACATTTACGCAATTATAAAAATAAATGTTATACGTGTATTACAGACAAACAATATTCCCTTCTAATCGTCCAAGAGCCGACAGCACAAAAAACTAAGATATAGAACACAAGAATGAAAAAAACCTTTCTTTTATGGGAGAGTAGTCCCACAGGAATCTAATGATCCATATCTGCCGGAAATGAAATGGTGCATAAGCCAAAAAGTAACACCACTAGTTGCTCATTCGTTTACTCCCAGGTTTAGCATTGCGTTAATTTTTGGGATTATTATTATTTTTTTTTTTTTTTTGGCTAACGGACCATTTACTTCCGACAGACATGGATCATTAGATTAGGTTTATCAGTGTCTTTGTCCTACAATCATTTTATACGTTTAATTGTAGGACAAATACAATGATAAATGAATGCCCAACTGACATTAACTTTTGCTAATGCACCACTTCATTTCCGGCAGACATGAATCGTTAAATTATATTTATAATTGCCTTTTTCCTACAATCACTTCATACTTTTGATGGTAGGAGAAACAAAATTATAAACGAATCAAACCCTAGTGGCATTGTTTATTACTAATGCACCACTTTACTTCCGGCAGAAATGTACCATTAAATTGCCTGCTACTGCTATTCCAAGAAAAAAAGATTTCTTTCGGGTCTTGGACTACAAAGTTTGGGAAATATAACTGGATTTATTTAAATAATAGTCATATTTCTCCATGGTCTAATTGCAGCTAGAAGATTTGAATTTTCGGGATTAAAAATTAAAGCTACATTTTTCATAAGTAAGAAGTAACTTGAATTTGCTAACTACGCTGTAAATTTTTAGCAGTTGGTTGAAGCAAGGTTTGGGTTCTCCCTTTGCGGCATTGATAAGATATTGAAATATTCATCCAAAATTTGGAACTATGCAAAAATTTGCACTTCGAAATGCTGGAACAAATATTTACTTGCTGCTTATGCTTGCAGTTATTGCATCACCAAATGTTGATTTAACTACATCAGAGTAGTATTATGCAATGACATTCATGATTTTACGTTTACTATATTTTTAGATCAAAATATTTTTATCAAAAACTATAATTGTAGAAATACGCATTCAACACTTTAATACATGTGTAAGAATTTCTTTTTTCTTTTTTGAGATATTTCCAAACTAATCGCTTATAATTTTTACAAAGTTTTCTCTTTTCCAAAAATATACATATTCAAAAAAGACATTTTACAATATTTTTAAAATATGCTGATTTCTGGTTCCTAATTTAAAAAAAAGAATCGCCAATCAATACTACTGACATTTGACATTTATTCTAGTTGTGCTTAATGTTATTTACAAAACATAATTCTGGTACAATGTTTAAAATTTTAAGTAGTTTTTTAATTAATTACACAAGCATTTTTAATCTAAAATCATACTGCAAATCCCGCATAAAAAAATTAAAATTTATTGCCAAATGATAAAAAAAAATCTTTGAAAACAAAATGACAATTTTTAAAGTTTGATATCTATGTATCTAAGTACTATACTTATATGCACATTTTATTGAAGATGTATTATTAATAATTTTTATGCCTATTTTACTTCCATTTGTAAATAAAATAGATATATGGTTTCTTTATATAAAATAAACCTATAAATGTTGAATATAATATTTATAAATATGAACAGAGATTGCGTCAGAATGTAGGTGTTTGCATTATTAAAAAATTTTCCTTTATCGCTAAATATATATATCTTTTATCTCGCAAAGCGCCTTACAAAGTTAAAATTCCGAATTTTCTGCCACAGTATTTAGGTATTATGAAGGTACATTCTGGAATGGAGGTGAATATTTTCGCAGTTGTGTATTAAATGAATATTTATAATTATCGAAAAGAAGAAATATATTTTCATTTTATTAAAATATGGAAATTTATCTCGAAATGTAGAATGTTTGTTTAATGCAAATAAAATTATTCTTTTTTCTCCGGTCATCGTTACACAGCAATGTTTAAAATGAATATTTGCAATAAAAGATTAAATTAACAGCAATTACATAATTTTAATTACAAACTTAACACTAAAATTGGTTGATCTGTTCTTACGAATCAGTTAAATTCATATTTCGAATATAAATTTATATCAGATTAACATTTTAAGCACACTTTGATGTTAAGATTTTAATTTAATGAAATATATTCCTCTTGCATGTCGTGTTTATTAGGATAAAAATGTGACTTTTTATCAATATCTGAAAGTTTTAATAAGTTGTTATTTAAATCGTGTTTAAATTGATTAGTTGTATTTAATGTATTTAAATTTTTTTGAAATACGATGATATACACTGTTAAAAATTTTGTGCTACTTTGAACCGAAATTTGGTGCTTAGTAGCTGCCACCATAAGATGGTAAAATCTTGTTCCAAGATTTAGAACTTCGGTTGAACCATAGTACCATTTTTTCAAATATTATGGTGTAAACTCGTTTCAAGATTTGGAGCTTCGATTGAACCATCCTATGGTGGCAGCTGGTAATAGCTTCGAGCACCAAATCTTGGTTCAAAGTAGCACGAAATTTTTAACAGTGTACTGTCTGATCAAAAAGTCATGCCCTGATTATGAATGTTCATATTGAACTTACTTTTATAATTAAACATACATTTGTTTGGCTATAATGTATGTTATACTGCAAATGCTTTAAGTTTATAAGAAGAAATAATGCAGTAAATTTCACCAAATGCTCCCTTGATAGAAAGAAGAATTTTTCAGCGGCATTCTAGTTCTGGCCGTTATATACACGTCTTAACATTTCTTCTGTAAAATATGCACGGAAGCTAGTCTCCTAGTTTTCAGTTCTTCAAAAAAATTGTTAAAGGCTAAAGTCATATAGCCCCAAAAGAAAAAAAATAGAGGAGCAATATCTAGAGAGAGCGGGGGCCAATCTTTTGGTCTATACCTTCTAATGCATTAATTTAGAAATATTCCTTTTAAGAAATCACGTACTAAGGAACGTAATAAGGAAATATGTATAAATATAGGCTAACAACAACTAAAACTGACCTTTCTAATAATACAGTAAGTTGTATTATTAAAAAAAAAACAGTTGATTTGTAAGCAATTTTTATAACCAAAGGAAAACGTTTTGTTCACCAAATTATTTGCATTTCAAAATTATTTGCGATTGACTTTTCAAAGATTCGGAATTAGGAGATTTTCTATAATAAAAACTGATGATTTATTTTAAATACGCAATTTTATGTTTTAAAAATAATAATTAGTTTTTTTAAATCCTGAAATAGAATATAATGTAATATTTATGAAAAATATCCAATTTCATAACATTTAGTAAACGAAAACTTCATTTTCATACTTAAAGTATTTAGCATTCTTCTCTCTGAAAAAAAAGTTGACTTAGTTTATCGCTTTATTCTTTATTTTGTATGTCTGCACTTTATCAGACTGAAACAATGCCTCTGACATATTTGTGTTGCAACCATTTCTTTGGCAAATAAATGGAAGCTCTAATATAATCCAGTGTCTAAGAAATGAAGGAAGTTAATAAAAAAGTAATACAAATAAAATAACCCAAAAGATCATTTGCTATGTTAAATTAGATAGAAAATTTCCCTATTTATTTCTTAGGAATTTCTTTTGTGTTACTTATTTTAGACGGTCTCTATATATACAGAATGATAGTAAATGACTTCCTACAAGGAATTATATTTTTTTAAAATACAGTTAGATTTTATACAATATTTATATATATATATATATATATATATATATATATATATATATATATATATATATATATATATATATATATATATATATATATATATATACATACATATATATATATATATATACATATATATATATATATATACATATATATATATATATATACATATATATATACGTATGTGTGTGAAAATGGATTAAATTGTCTATTTCCTTCTTAAATTTATTGTCTATGGACTTTTATCAATTTATCATTATACGATTAATGACATGATGCGTGATTAAAATACGTGGGGGCAACGCAAAATTTAACTTAAGGCAAGTATTTTTCTATTCCATTCCAACAACTAATTATAAAAATATTTTCTGTAGTATATTTCGTTTGCAAGTATTTAGGAAGCATACATAAACGATTGTTGTTTTGAAAAGTAAAGTGAGGGCAGCATTGAAATTATTCGCCAGTAACTAAAACTTTGTATTATCCGCACGTATATCTTCGACAATTTTACTTTTATTCTGGATTCAAATTTTTACATAAAAGAAACTAGTTTTAGATCATATTTGATCTAACCTTTAAACTATGAATTTTAACTTTATTTTCATTATAAATTTCATTTTGTCCTAGATGTATTCAAATAAATGTATTGTATTTATAAGTATTTAATTTATTATGCGCTACATTTATTGGATGTAGTCGTATGTTAAATATTATTTTAAAAAGCGACCACATGCCCTCTTACAAACTACATTATTATGTTCTTATATTTCAAATCAGTTCAAATTTGACCCAAAAACATTCCGTATTATTCATTTTGCTTAAAGTATATTTAAATATCATTGAATAAACGACGTGGTTAAATTTGATTTTGTAGCACTTTTCCTACTCCTTTTTAAATCGCAGCACATTCGAGGCAAAAATTGACTAAATTTAAACAATTCTGAAAATATGACTAAAAAATTGAATATTCATAGATTTTTATTTATCAATAGTATATTTGCATTTATTATAAATATTATCGAATTAGATTATTTGAAATGTGTTTTATTTGTATGTATTTATTTTTCAAAAGCTCTTATATCAATTCTTAAATACCACATTTAAAGTACAACTCTGTAAGTAATCTATTTTTCTAAACACTGTCTATTAATATATGTTAATTTTTTAACAAAATGAAATTTATTGGTAAATTTATCATACGAATTTAGCATTTTCAACTGATCGAAAAATGCCCAGGCTGGGAATTGAACCTAAATCCTTGGCTTACAAGGCCTATGCTTTACCATTAAAGCTAGATGGGAGACAGCCGTCAGCTATTTCTCACTCAGATAACCTTATCGGGTATAACAACTGGTCTGCCATTTAGACAGCTCGTTAGAATAAACCGAAGGTAAAAGAACTTCATATAACGATGGGTACGTAGATGTATTATTATTTTAACACAATCAAACTGATTGGTAATTTTATCATACGAATTGAATATATATCCAAGTGAGCAAAAAATGGCCCATGCCGGGAATCGAACTCAGATACTAGTTTTACAGAGTAAGGATCATTGACATATCATCATAATTCAAAAATTGGATCATCATAAATTTAAAAAAATGATAGAAAAGTTAAGCAATATATTACGATACCAAATTCTAATCGACATACCTATGCTATATACACTATATTGCCATTGATTATGGGACACTTGCGATTTTAGACATTTTACTAAATATCTAGAAAAATACATGAGGAATCATCTCGAAACTCTTAGTGTATAAATATAGTAGTATACGTCATACATCTCCGTGAAGATTTTTTACCGAAACGCCATAGGGGACCGTCAACAAATAAAAAAAGAATGAATATCTTTTGAATAACCCTGTCAAAGCTAATGTAGCAAAAGCGCTCAAACTCTAGATTCTGATTGAATGCCTTATTGTAATACGCTGTGTTCATTTTTATGCAAATATCATGCACACTCGCAGAGTAATTAAGGTTTTTATAAAAATGGTTCCAAAATTTTTCCAAGTTTTTCCATTATAATTTTCAGAGTTCTTAATATAAAAAAATATTTTTTTCAGAAAATATGACAAACAACATTGCACACAGTACCCTGTAATCAGAATTAAAAAATAATAAAATTGTATGAAAAATGAGTAGGTTTACTATATAATTTTTTACTGCGCATGCGTCAAAGATATCAAAATTTCATTTGCATATTATGTTAGCTAAATGTATAGAGCGACTTTTGTAAAAGTCTCAAAATCGTAGCTTGAAAATTCTGAAAGTAATCGTCTATAGAAAAAGGACAAAAGCCGTTGTTTCCAAAATGAAACAAAAAAATGAGGGATTTTATCCAAATGCAGTAGTACATCCCATATTTTGTATTCTATATTGACAACCCCTATCAATGAATATATGGATACAACCCCTCTTGTTTTTGCATCATTTTGAGAATAACGGATTTTCGACTTATTCAATTGACGATTATTGTCAGAATTTTCAAGTTATGATTTTGTGACTTTCACAAAAGTTGCTCTATACATTTAGCTAACATAATATGCAAATGAATTTTTATGTCGTTGACGCATGCGCAGTAAAAAATTATTTAGTAAACCAACTCATTTTTTATACAATTTTCATTATTTTTTAATTCTGATTACAAGGTACTGTGTGCAATGTTGTTTGTCATATTTTCTGAAAAAAATAATATTTTATATTAAGAACTCTGAAAATTATAAGGAAAAAACTTGGAAAAATTTGGGATCATTTTTATAAAAACCTTAATTACTCTGCGAGTATGCATGCTATTTGCATAAAAATGAACAAGGCTTATTACAATAAGGCATTCAATTACAATCTAGAGTTTGAGCCCTTTTGCTACATTAGTTTTGACAGGGTTATTCAAAAGATATTCATTCTTTTTTAATTTGTTAACGGCCCCCTTTGGAGTTTCGGGAAAAAATCTTCACGGAGATGTATGACTTATACTATTATATTTATACACTAAGAGTTTCGAGATGATTCCTCATGTATTTTTCTAGATATTTAGTAAAATGTCTAAAATCGCAAGTGTCCCATAATCAATGGCAATATAGTGTATATATATATATATATATATATATAAATGTGATAGATTTGTAATTATGCATATTACAAGAGATTCCTAGCTAGAAATACTTAAATAAATATTTTGGATGTAAAATTATATTTGTAATTTTCTTCAAAATGAAATAAATCAAAATTTAAAATTCTTAAAAATAATGCAATGAAAGATTAACAGACTGATTCAAATGAAAGAATTTAATTTATTTTTTACTTTTTATCCAATTTAATTTCTTCCCTAAAGAAAAAAATCACAATCTTCCATCTTTTCAACTATATTTTAAAATGATTTCCTATATGATGATAATCATGAGTATTCTTTTGAATAATATTGATTCGTTAATATTTTACTGTATAAATTGTTTTTTGTATAAAACCAAATCATCTTACACTAGAGATATGAAAATGCAAACACAAAATGGTGAAAAAAAAATAATAATACGTGTAATAATTAAAATAAATGTTTTCGTAAACTGAATTATTTGATCGAATTACAATAGAAATTCAATAGAAAATCTAAAGATTTGCTTTATTTAAAATAAATCACATACATAATTTGCATATGTTGTTTAAAAATAATTCTAAACGAATAAAATACAACTTTTAGCATTTTAAATTTCAAATTTGTATTACATGCTATTATTGGAAATATTGAAACATTTATGATGCTTCTAAAATGATAATAACAATAATTTAATCAGAAATTCTTCATCTGAAAAGTGATAATAAAACAAAAACGCACTTTTTTCCATTTAATTTACATATCAATTTCAAACTTTTAGAAAGTTGTAAACATAGAAGAAATGTAATCTAAACAGTCAATCTTCAAAACATTTCTTTTGCCGGTTGTAAATTTACTTTAAGCATATTTATCGAACAACTGGAGATATATGCGTATTTTTTACCCAGATATTTTCTCTTCATCTGATTAAATTTCAAATGCATTGTTTTAACAGAAAAGAAAAATGTAGCAATTTAGAAACTCAATATTTCATATGATGTGCAATTGTCAATATTTTATTTCTCCAAAAATATGACTAGTTCATTTTGAAATAAAATTGAAAAGTTACTTTTCATTCCTGGATTGTTATGAATGTCATTTTATTATTCAATAAAAGAAAAAAAAAACTATAAAACAAAATTTTAATATAGCACAGTACAATTTTATTCTTCCAAGTATAAGGGAATATATTTATTTATATGTTTTGAAATTTTTTATTGCTTCGAAATTCTGAAAACATATGTTTCGATTTAAGCATCAATAAAAAATGCTAAATAAATCTCTGAAAAAAATCATGAATGCATATTACGGACATTCAATTCATAACATTCTCTATTTGTGTAACGTAAATCATGCTTAAATACCATAATAATTTAATTATAAAACAATATAATTTCAAGAGAAGAATGTCCAATCCATTAATGTATATGTTTAATGATCGATTTTCTGATCTATATAAAAAACACTTTATGCTAATCACGAAGATGTCCCATCAGAATGATACTATATCTAAATTTTGAACGAAAACTGATAATTCTACATCATAAACCCATTTATATAATTTAAGGGGAGGGGCATTAGCCCCCGTTCCGCCTCCTATACATACGAATAAAATTCAAAAAACCAATAAGGGAAGCATCTTATCTGAATGTAGATATATCCAAAATTTCAAGTGAATTGGATATTTTTATCATGAGCATTACGAAATGAGCAATTAAAAAAAAAATTGTATTTTTTTTTCATTTCATGATTTGAAATGTTATTTACCTTCACCTGAATTATTTTCTATACGAAGTACACTATAAGAAATAAATGAGTATATTTACATTGTCAAACATATAACCTGATGTTACAAAAACGACTTGTCTATATGTTTAAAAATGTGTGTGTATTGCGAGACACACGTCTGGTGTGCCAATTTCAAAATATACTTTTTCCGGAATAGCATATAAAGTGGTTTACGTGTGGAAAATGTTATCAGATAACTGAGACGTACACAATTAAGTGTGTAAACTGCGCACGAGCACACACATATCTGTATAATTTCAAGAAAGATAGAACTTGTGTTCACAGTACATAACTTTGTAGTTCGAGGATTAAAATTTTATCGAAATATTTTTTGCCACAAAACAAATTTATATTTAGAATAAACTAGTGTGCTTTATGTATTTGTCTATTCATGTTTGGTTTTCGACCACAAAATAGCATAACATTAATTTACAAGAATCAAGTTCCTCTGAAATTCTATTTACTGCAGGTCATCACTCTGTCGAATTTGTTTTAAAGCCATAAAATAGTATAGTCATAGTTTATGTGTAAAAATATGGACGTAAAAATTTACCATGATGCTGATATTAATCTAAAGGGATTTTATTTCTTATAAACTACTGTCGCATTCTTTTAAAAAGATACATACATAACAAGATGGGAAATTCAATATTTAATTCAATCTGCAGTGAACAAGCTTGATACCAATCTTCCATTTTCTTTGTCTTTAACTTAACGAGTTAGCAATTATTACACATGCCAATTTTTCAAATATCGCTAATTATTACCCTGACAGTATGTAGTAATAGGTGAACATACATGTGATGTATACATAATGTAGTATAGACGTAATTTATATATAGAATCTGAATAAATATACGGTAAAATAAAATTTGGAAATATTTGGAAATCGTGATGCTTTTATTATTGCTGTAAGATTTTTATTCCTATCAAATTTTACAGATACATCTACAACAAGAGGAGAAACACACCATTTATTTTGAACTACAGTAAACAAATAATACTTAGTGAAACAATATTTGCTCCCACGATCTTCGACTTTCTATGACAACAACACATGACCACTCACCTACTACTGCACAAGTCAAGTTTTCAGATATTGCTATTTATTGTGTTTACATCCACACGGATATTTATGTATAACATACTTACACATATTTTTACGTAATATTGTTGCACATAAATATGCGTAATATTATGTTGTTATTCATGAAGATGTATTATGTTTGTACATATGCATCTGCGTATATTTTATTTATTTAGCAAATATTTGTGAAAAATTCTTACACGTATTTCGGTGTAATATGTAAAATACTCAGACATTTGCGTAATATCAAAAATTTTCAAATTACATTAACTCACCAATTCGGATAAAACCGTAATACTTTCTACCAATTAATCACGCATTACCATTTTTGAATTGATAACAAATTACATACTTCTACTAAGCCAACAAACAGAAGTACTTGCAACAAGGTACATTTTTGTAACGTGAATGTAAATTTTAGGGCAAAGGGATGACTTTACAATTTTAAACACATACTTATGGAATAGTAATTTTTTTACATTTTTACGTTCAAATATTTTACAGGTTTCAAACAAGGGTACGTTGTACACGGAACTAGTAGAAACATTTTAAGCCTCATTTTTCAACTGGTACAGGGATTTCGAAAGACATAATTACTCTAGAACCTAAATATAGTGATTAAGTTTAACCTAAGGAAATATATAGAAGTTTTCAAAAATCCGTTTACACAAAATATAAGGAATTATGGAATTCAGTATCTTAATCGTATATAGATAAGTTACTTGAATATAGGGCAAAATATAAGTTATTTATAATGTACCTTACAAATATATGAATAGGTTTAAATTTCATGCAGAATCAATAACATATTGATAGGCATCTATGAAGTATATACTAAAATGTACATTCTGTACATTCTTTGAAGCAAAGCATATTTGATATTAATTTACAGGGCTTCAGAAAATATTACATTACATAATGGTACAGTAGGAAACATTGTTTGCGGCACGTTTTAATTATTTTAAACCATTTCAAATTTATGTTAAACATTCTTATAGTATGAACTTACCTGGCTTTGCCATGCCTACCATTCATCTTCCTACTTAATGTATAGCTTTTGCGTCCGTATTTGTGAAATTCATTCTTGATTTTATACATTGTAACATGGATATGTGTAAGATTACAGAAAATAATGTAAATGGAAAAAATAATAATGTGTGTGTTGAAATTGTTTTAATAATTGGCAAAAAATATACCAAACTAAAAAATGTAGATTAATAAGTGTAGTTATTTTGTTTTCAATAAAACTCTCAAAGAACTTTTTCAATCTCACAATTTGTTTTTTAACAAATAGAAGAATAGTTTTGTGCTGAAAAATTGAACACTTAATAAACTTTCGATGAAATGCAATTTTATAACAATTCCCCTTAGGAAATGTTTTCACAAACCACTTCTCAATGTTATCCTTTCGTTTAAACATTTTATTCAAGAAAATAATTGTGATTTTACAGTTAGTTTTTTTTTTTTTTTTTTTTTTTTGCTATTCATTATTTCATTTTGTATTTTAAAACACTAATGTATGCTAAGATTTAAAACTTAAACTCCAAAGTTAAAGACTTTCTTTTACAAATTTATAATTTATCAAATCTTCGTGAAATTTCTCTGTTTAAAAAATTGCCCAAAAAATAAATTTGGAAAACATTTAACGGTCAAAAAATTATGATTCAGTAATATTTCGAAAGACTGATACTTTATAAACCTCCTATTCCTACATTAATTTCCTATTCTTACATTTCAGAGATTTTCATCCGCCTTATAATTTTTTGCAATAGATTGAATGTACAAGGTATCGAATAAGTGTACTTAATCTATTTTCAATGTACCTGTATATAATTGATTTTTTTATACCATCAATATGCTCCTTATCATGGCATATTAATTCATACGCTACCCTGGAGCTGCTTAGCTCCCTTAAAAGAGTTGAACAGCAAGAACTGTATATATTGTTAGCTTATGTGTAATATGAACATTCGTGTTATATATATTATTTTGTTTCACTTTTAATTCTGAGACTTCATCAATGTTAATTTATACTGCAAAATTATGTTTAATTTTGGTGACATCATTAGGTTTATCTTTTAAGTTGTTCAGGATGAAGTTAAAAATAAATTTGGATTTCAGAAAAATGATTAAATAATGCAATCTACCATGTTTACAAACAAATCTCTCGACTACATGTTCTTTTTTAGGCAGTATAAAATTTTCTGATCCAACGGCATACTACCTTCACACATAAGAAAAAAGAAAAAAAAACAGTTTTTGGATTTCTTTTTGTTTAATTTTTTTTTTATAAACTTCCGACTTTGATTTTAAAAAGTACTTATTAATATATAAAAAATATGTATATGACGCAGTTTAAACACAGTTTTGCATTATACGAGTCACCAGTCATTGTAATAGCTATTTGTATGGATTTTGTAAGATTATAACGCAGAAAAATATGAGCTGAATATTTTATATTCCTTATCTAAAGAAGGATATAGTACATTGTTTGTAAAATAAACTGACGATTCACCAATATATTTTATTTATTTTGAAATAAAAAATGCATACACTTTAGAATATTCCTTTGTTTTAAAAGCAATCTGGATATTTCTTATTCATAAGAATTTTGTATTTGTTTACTCACACTAGATACTTTTATGCATTGAGCTGAATTTTAAAACGCCAGAATCTAGCTTGTTTAATAACTAAGTAAAATGTCTTTTTTGAATTAAATATATATTCATTGTATCTTTTTAACGTACAGCACGTATTTGTTTGAGAACACAGATTTATTCAGGTTTTGCTTCGATTTTTATAAAGGAGTATTTCAAAAATTACTAAAATATTCATCAAAATCTATCAAATCGAAAAAAAGTATTGAATTTAATCGGAATTGTATAATTTTCTTCTTTCATAACTAGTCTTCATAATTAATTATCTTCTTTATTTTTACTTTCTTCTATCTTTACAAGAAGAAAGTATTGGATTCATGAAAATTTTCGACTTCCGGTTTTCGACGGATTTATACGTTTTAGAAGGTCCTGAACACGTTTTGACTATTTTTAGAAAATGTCTGTCTGTGAGTCTGTCCGTCTGTCTGTGAGTCTGTGTGTCTGTCTGTGAGTCTGTCTGTCTGTATGTGACAAAAAATTTGTGGGCGCTCTATCTCAAGAACTAATGCTCGAAATTTAATAAAATTTTATATTCAGTTAGACCTTGATATGAATTAGTGCCTATTGGTTTTTGGTGAAAATTGGCCTGCAGGTGGCGCTGCTATACTACGTTTTTCATGATTTTCAAGATTGCTATATCTCAAGAACTAATGCACAGAATTTCACCAAACTTCAGATTCTGTGACCCCTTGATGTACATAGACGCTGATTAAGTTTTGGTGTAAATTGGCCAGCAGGTGGCGCTGCTATGCCACGTTTTTCATGTTTTTCATGATAGCTATATCTCAAAAACTAATGCACAGAATTTCACCAAACTTCAGATTCCGCGATACCTTGAGATACATAGCCGCTGATAAGGTTTTGGTGTGAACTGCCCTATAGGTGGCGCTGCTATGCTACATTTTGCACGATTTTTGCGATTGCTATATCTCAAGAAGTAATGCAGAGAACTTCATCAAATTTTAGATTCTGTTACACAAGAATATATAACATAATTAGACGCTGATTACATTTTGGTATTAACCCTGCAACAGGTGGTGCAGCTATGCTGCATTTTGCACGATTTTTCCGATAGCTATATCTCAACAACCAAAGCACAGAATTTCATAAAACTTCAGATTTTGTTACAAAATGATGTATAACATAATTACACGATGATTATGTTTTGTTATAAATCCTTCAACTGATCGTGCTGCTGTGCTATAATTTACACGTTTTTTTTAAAAAAAAAAAACTAGCTATATCTCACGAACTAATGCACAGAAGTTCATCAAACTTCAGATTCTTTTACACCATAACATAATTAGACTTTTTTTTTACATTTTGGCATAAATTGTCCAAGATATGGTGTTGCTGTGCTACGTTTTGCAATTTTTTTCTTATAATTATATCTCAAGAACTAATGGACGAAATTCCATCAAATTTCAGATTCTGTTAGGTCTTGATATCAATAGATGCTTATTAGGTTTTAGTACAAATTACCCAAGATGAGGCACAACTAAGCTCCTTTTCTCAGAATATTAATTAAATTTGGCTTTTCGGATACCAGAATCTCATTAGGCTAGGTCAAATGTTCGAGGAAATTCGATAGTGGGTAACTTTGGGGTCACCACGTTTTTTTTTTTTTTTTTTACATTAAAATGTACTTATGAGATAGAAGAAAGTTTCGGGATTGACACATCCAACTAGTTTTCTTTCTTTCTCAAATTCATAAAAAGTACGAAATTTCTTTTAATGAAACCAATCATAATATGAAATTTTCAATTTCCAGAACCAGAGCTCGAACTAAGAACCTTCTATTTACTAGTGAGATGCTTTTCCTCCAAGCAATTATGTCTATGTCCATATCGTCAAAACTCAAGTTCTCTTTTGTTACTTAAATTGCAAAAAGGAACGGATGATATTGAAAAAAATATTTAATTAAAAGAACAGACATTTTCAAAATTTTATGATTTTTCTTGTGAAATGATATATTCCGCCGTTAGTACACAAAATTCATAGTCTCTGACAGTTTTTGTGTACATGAGAAGTAGATGGACTACATTTATTTAGCACCCATTATTTACCCGCTAAGAAAAGAACTTGTCTAAAACGCATATTTTTATCTCCAATGTGATTCCGTCTTAAAAGATTTTACTGTACAGTTTTTTTTTTTCAAAATCTCTAACACACAGGGTATGAAATAACGATATTAAAGCAAAAGTGAAACATTTACTTATATATAGAGGTTTATTAACAAAAGAGTTTTTAACCACCTGTAGAGCTTTTTAAAAAATGAAAATTATATACACTAGCAAAAGCCGTGTTTGTTTGGATTCGCGTAGCATTATTTCATAAGATAAATATTTGAAAGTAACATTATTTTTTATGTTATTTTTGCATCTTTATTAAGCAAAAAAGTTATCTCATGTTTTGGCGCATTTAAATTTTAGAAATGTAAATTCAGCCAAATAACTAAGAATTTCCTCGGAATTTTTTATTTATGATCTGAGGCTGGTATAAATAAAAATATTTTCGAAGCAGAATTTTACAAAATATATATTTTTTTATTTTTAACTATAAGTTTTAAATATGTTTTTACATTTTCGAATGGCCAGTAATGGCGTTCGTTCTGGCCAGTAAAATTTATTTTTGTCGTTTTTTTTAAAATTACTAATACATTTCACAAGTTATTTATAAACGTAGTTAATATATTTAATTTGGTTGAATTAAATTATTCTTCAATCAGTTAAAATATTCTTCAATTATTCTTCAATCTTTCATTTCGAATACCAAACTTAAGAAACTTACCAAATTTAACAAAATATTCACTTTAAATACCAAATATAAGAATTAAATTTACTTGCTTACGATTCTTTTGTTGCCACTTAACCAAAGTAAATACCTAAATAAATAAATCATAATATAATTATTTTTAAAATCCATAAGTATAAAATGCATAAAAAATTTTGGCAGAGTAACGAAAATATATTTTATTTAATATATTTATCATGATTCTATCTATAATTACTAACACCATGGTTTATTTTTCTTCTTAAAACAAAAAGATACGGATTAAATTTTTTATTTGGAAACGATTTTGGCGGAAAAACGAAAATATATTTTATTTAATTAATTAATCATGATTCTATCTATAATTACTTACCCCATTGTTTATTTTCCTTCTGAAAATAAAAAGATACGCTTTCAATTTTTTTATTTGAAAAATGCGTTCATAATAGAAAAACATGTAGAATAAATTAATTATTAAAATAATATATTTTAAAGGTTTTTCTGTAAAAAAGTAACATTCTGCAAATGTACAAATCATAATTTATTCTTATGTTTAATTTCAAGTCAAAATACTGAACAGTTCTTTTTTTATAAAGTGTACGACAAAATGTAACTTGAGTGGCCTAGTAGAGGACTCGCTTCGCTCATCCTAATATAAAAAGAAGAGCTTTAATAAGGTTTTTTAATCAGAATTCTTCCTTACGAACGATTTTTTAATCATACTGATATAAAAAACTGCGTAAAATGTCAATCAGGTCGGGCCGGGATATAATTTTAATTTTTTTCAGTCTTGCCGAATTAATTTTCTTATGGACCGGTTCGGGACCGGACGTAGATATTTTGATGCATGCAGACTTTTAGTGCAGACCATCTGCATATTTTCAAAGCCTTTTTCTTATCTATCCGCAGCTAGTTTATGTTCTAATGAGAAGTACTTATTTTAACCAAATTTCAATAAAGGACTGTATGGTGTATGGCTTGGTCTATGGATTGGTATATGGATTTCCCTTATCTTACATTTAAAAGGAATCAAAAACTCGTCACTCAAAATCATCAATAAATGGAGTTTTAATTTTTTTTTTTTATCTTTGTGAATTTTGGAGTTATCCTGTTAATTTTTTTCTATTCAGAAATGGATTAGAATTTTTTTCAATTGGGCATTTTTTCCTACGGGGCCTTATAAAAATTTAATTTTCTTATTTTTTCAAATAGATCCCATACTGAGTTGTAACTTATGTCATCACATTTTGCACCCTTTTTTATGAAGCATTGTAATTAATAGTAATTGTCTAAAAGTTTTATTAAAAGAAGTAGTCTATTTTTCAATATTAATGAGTCACCCTGTATGTATATAAATTTACAAATTGGGATCATCAGATGTTTTCAATAAATAGCAACAGTGAAGGACTATAAACAGTGATGAAGGATTAATTGTATAAGGTTTAATTTATATTTTTTTTTCTTATTTGATGCATTTATTCTTCTTTAAGGTTTCTGCCTACATCAAATTGGCTGTTTTGGTGACATTTTTCGAATTTTTTTTTATTAAGAGCAATCATTTACGATTCCAAATCTGTTTTAATTTTATTCCTACTATTATTAGAAGAGGAGTTATGGCAATTTTAATAAATATAGAAATGGCCATTTTTGTGAAAATTTTCAATTTGTTTTATTGTTTTTTATGAAAGAACAATCTATTACGATTCTAAATCTGTTTTAATTTTGCAGCATTAATTTATTATTCAAGATATTTAGGACTTCTATTCGAACCTGTATTCGAACAATTAGGAGTATCAGTTAAACAAAATATGATCACAAACTGTTTTAAAATTAATGATGAGCGAATAAAAAATTCAAAAGTCACACACTATTCTCTGCAAAACTTACCAGGAAAACTGAAAGAGCTACTAAGAAGTTAAAAGTGGTTAAATATAAAGTTAAAAATGGGTTAGAATATATATGTGGTGCATTTTAAGTGTATAAATTAAATATATTATATTTTTACAAAAAAATACATGTATGTGATTTCAGGAAAAAAATCATTATTTCTATGTTCGATAAGCTTCATTACATAAAAAGTTCTAAAAATATTTCAGTGAAATTTGGTAAGTATGCTTTCAATATCACTCACGATGCTCTGAAGTAGGATCTAAGCTATATGTGATAATTTAATTATTTTATAGGCACTCAAATATGAAAAATGGTAATTTTTACATTTAAAAAAAAAAGTATTTTCTATATAAGGTGTTCTGGTGTAATAACGCCAAGTGCTTATATTATGCATAATCATGAAATAATCTGGTAAATGACATCCATGTACTCTGCGCCGGAGGGTTTTGAGTCATATAAATCCCAAAAAACAGCTTAAAGTTAATTTGTTTTATTTGTAGGACTTATTGCTTTTAGAAGCAACTGAAATTAACGCTTGATCTAAAATTTGCGATATACGTTTTATGATGTGAAGACTATTTTTTTATCCGAAAATACTTTGTTTATTGCATAAATTTGTAGTGCATTTCATCTACTTTCAAAATGTTGTAGAAGGTTTTAAGTATCTTCTCGAGATAATTTGTAGTTTAAAATGAACTGCGCGATAAGTATATCGGGGTAATAACGCCCATCCTTGGAATAAATACCCCGATTGATTCCCAACAGTGGCGGAACTACATTCTAAGTACTGTTTCATATAAACACAGTTAAAACTGTGCAATGTTTCTAATAATTCTATTTAAACGGTCCTTTTTAAGCAAAAATTAGCTTACAATCTGATATACTTTTGCCCCCCCCCCCCACACACCACACCTTTATTTTTCTTACACTATCACAAAAAATTAAGCATTTTCAATAGCTTAGAATGCAATTTGTCAGTTTTTAGAGCTGTAGAGTTTGTATTTTTAGAATTGGGCAATCTACGTACCATTATTCCATCTTATTTTTTAGTTTTGTTTGCATGGCATTATTACCCATATAGGTGGGCAATAACGCCAAACAGCATGGGTCAAGAAATCACGCTATTACATTTTATGAATACATATCTGTTAAATTATTTTTTTATATAGATAGTCAATGAGTTGCTGTATCAAATCCTATATTTGTTTGAAAAATACAATCTAAACCTAAGCCGTGAAAATTGGTAGAACCTTAACTTGGCATTATTACCCCAGGGTACCTTATTTTGAAAATTTTCGGTTATTTTTCATGATATTGTAAAACTCCTAGTTCAATGCACAGATAAATGTAATAGAAGTGTGCAGCATAAAGGAAATTGAAATATATTTATTTGAATTAAGTGTACGCTGTCTGGTGCAAGCATGATATTTTGCTAGGAATAAAAAATTCAAATCGTCAAGCGCTATACGCAGCAAAACTTACCTGGAAAACAAAAAGAGCTACTAAAAAGTTAAAAATGGTTAAATATGAAGTTAAGGATGGGTTCGAATACAATTGTGGTGAATCTTAAACTTAAAAATTAAATATTGCAGTTTCGTACCTAAAAATAAATCTTTAAATGCGATTTCTGGAAGATCAATTTTTTCGTTATTTCCATGTGCGAAAAACGAAATTACATAAAACGTTTTACAGATATTTCAGTGAAATTTTGTAAGAATGCTTTCCATATCACTCACTATGCTCTGAACTAGGATCTAAGCTGTATGTGATAATTTAATTATTTTATAGGCACTCGAATATGAAAAAATGGTAATTTTTACAAAAAAAAAAAATTACTTTTTTTTACATATTTTGAAAATTTTCGACTATTTTTAAAGATATTGTAAAACTCCTAGTTCATTGCACAGATAAGTGTAATAGAAGTGTGCAACATAAAGGAAATTGAAATATATCTATTTGAATTGATTGTACGCTGTCTGCGTAAACGTGAAATTTTGCTAAAAAACAGTAAAAAGCCCCAATTTTTAAAAATATTAAAAAGATATTGCTAGAATTTTATGTTTTCTTATCATTCTGTAATACAATAGAACTAAAAATTATATTTTTTCAAAGCTGCCCTTAAAAAAAAAAAAAAAAAAAAAAAAAAAAAAAAAAAAAAAAAAAAAAAAGTGCTCCGCACGTAGGCAGATACCTTAAATGTTATGGGAAGAAAGTCACGGATAGTAGCTAGTTTTCATATAAAAATTTAGTTAAAAACGTGATTAATGCATTCGTTTTCATAATGACACAGTGTTAATAAGAATTAAACATATATTATATAGTTTGTTTTTAATAGCAGATCGAATCTAACATGTGAGAGCATACTTATACATTAGGGATTTACGTAAGCGTGGCGGAATAAAAAAAAAATAAATTAAAGCTTCAAGTAAAATGATTTTAGGTGTAAGGTATCAATATGTAAGAAGCAGAGTGCACTATTTAAGGTTGTAGTTTATTTACAGGGATAGTCGAAAATTTTCCATTGCATTACGGTTTATGGGGAAAAATCGTTTCAAATAAGGTTTACAGATGTTACATACTGTCAAACGTATTCAAATTTATATGCTTCTACGAAGTGAATTAAATTGACATATTCTAAAGTGTGCAATGAAAAGAAAATCGCTATTATTCATTTATAGGGTCACACAAAAGTATTCCATTGCATAAAAATAAAGCGGGGAATTGTTTGCGATATATTATATGCGATATATTATTGCGATGTTTAACCAAATTGATATGCGTCACTGAGGCTTAATATGAATTATTTCAAGCATAACACGAAGTGCATAGCATTTACAGTGATACAAAAAGATTGAAAATAGTATATTCTATCCGTAGTACTGGGTACATTATGGATAATGACTTTTTTATAGATGAAATACATTTTTAATTATGATACGCGCTTTTAAGTTTCACTAAATGAATGCATATTACGTGGTGTGTATGAATGATAATAGTTACCCATTTTAGATACACAGGATTACACAAAAAATCTCGAAGAGGTGTTGAATATGAGCGTAATTTACTTAAAGGTGTTTTTTTTAATAAGTTATGCTTTTTAAATTATGGTATACGCTTTTAAGTTTCAATGAATGTATGCATAATATATGGTGTGTATAAATGCTAATAGTGACACAATTTAGCTATACAAATTTACACATAAGATCTGCGACAGGATACTGGATTTGACTGCAATTTACTTAAAGTGGTATTTTATATAAGTGATGCATTTTTACGTTGAACTGCATTCAATTTACTAAGAAATGTTTGCAGAATATAGATAAAATGATATACAAGATCACGCAAAGAACTGGATGCATTGTCACTTGTGGATGATAATTTGAGGAAATGTGATTTAAGGTGATTAAAGAGTATTTTTGTTTGAACTAAATTTTAGGAAAATACTTTCGTGTATTAAAAGTACTAGGTAAATAGAGAGTCGAAGAGAATTATTTAAGTATGTTTCCATCTAATATAAATTGCTGAAAGGAAAATTTTTTTCACTTAGGCGTTTTCTTGCTAAACTAAATTTTTCCGTTATGTTGTTTATATATCAACCGACAAATTAAATACAGGGTTGCTAAAAAGTATTGGAATATATATTTGGCTATGGACAGTAATACCTTATTTAGCCTGGATAGCGAAGTTCTGTTAAAGTTTTTAGGACGGAAAGCGTTACATAATTTACGCTTAACGCATGGTTTTTCCTGTTAAATTATGAGCTTGATTTCTGAAAAACTATTTCAACTGCGTAGAGAGTGATTAAGAAATATCGATACCTTTGTACGTAAAATTTAATTGTTCAGCTTTGGTAGTCGGCTAATTTGCCGCAAAATTATCGCTTTTTTAAGAAATTCAAATTTTATTTCTGTACATATTTAAAACTTCATACGGAAATGTTTTTTTTCTGTTATTTATGGGAAAATTAAATATGTATATATATATTTTAATAAATATAGATATCGAATACAGATGAAAAAAATAATCAATATTTTGAAACGAATGAAACTTGGGTTAGGTATGCTAGTAAATAGAACATTTTGCATGATGTTCTGGTGAATAACATATAATCGCAGCTGTAAAATCTAAAATATTTAATTCATAAATTTTGTTCATTTTATAAGGAGATATAAATGGAAATCATTTTATTATGAGCATTGCTAATCAAAACTGAGTTTTTAAATTTTTTTTAATTCTTTGTTTTTAAGAAAAGATAAACAATAATTTAAAGTTATTAGTCTATCGTGTAAAAAGATTTTGTAAAGCTATAACTATAAAAATAAAGAAGAATGTAAACTTATCCGCAAAAGTAAATTGTATTTCGTTTTATTTATCTGATAAGAAATTATGTTTCTTCTCAAAACAAGTTACTTTACAGAAGAGTACATTCTACAACAAACAAATAAGCAAGTACGTCTGATACAGCATTTTAAGTTTTTATATTGTTGAACATGGATTTCCCTTGGGTGTCTTCTTCATGGCAAAAATGTACACTAGTACTTTAAGATTAGAAATATTGGTGTGAAACTTTAATGTGTTTTTCCTCGATGATTCTTTGGTAGATACTTTTATACGGACACTAGTAAACACCATATTTTTATACGATAAAAAGAATAATATAAAGATATATATTATGATTGTTATAGAGTATTTTATGTAACATACAGAATAAAATAGAAAACAATATTGAGATTGCTAAACAATTAAGTCATAGGATAAATCATATAGAGATATTAAAATTTATCCATCAAAATTATAACAAATATTACTGTAAATTGTACATGAAAATTTAAAAAATAGATATTCCGAGTTTTGTTTTTCTTATGCTGAACATTTGATTCCATATGTAGTTAAGGAGTTTTTATTCTAAATCATATACCAAGCAGTTTACCAAATCAGTTCCCGCCAGCTCCCCGCCATCTTATTTATTTTTGTTGTATTATATCAAAAATAATCCATTACTCTTATTGTTTAAATATATATATACAGTGGCGGTCAAAAGTTTCCGGCCATCAAAAATTTTTCAGTTAATTTGTAACTATGCTCATATGAAAAGGAATCTCAAAGTGATATTTATACAATTTATTGACATAATAGTTAGGAACTGACTTGTGGAATAACATGTAAGTACCAATAAATTTAATTGACAAAATTAAGTACAAAAGAAACCGCATGTTTTTAAAAGTTTTTGGCCATTTTCGCAAATTTTTAATAAAATGTATTGTAATAAAAAACTACAGCGATCAACAAAATTTATAATTCGTATTATTACAGTATTAGTATTTTATTACCTTTAGAAATAAATTCTACATCGCAGTAAGGTAACACTCATACAATCAACGGTTAAAGTTCGTCTATGGTACGTTTTTTCCACATTTCTTGCATTTTTTTGGAATTTTCTGCTGAGTTGGAATATTTATAGATCGGCAGACGTTTGTCAACTTCTTTCCACAGATTTTTATCGAATTCATGTTGGGCATTTGGGCTGGCCATGTCAAAAACGAAATTTTTTTGTGCGAAAACGATTGCTTGCCAAGGTTTGTATGCATTCATTATGTCATTATCCTGTTAAAACAAATAGTTGTAACCAAAAATTTCCTCTAATAAGGCAGAAAATAATCTTGCAAGATATCTTTATACATTGCATCATTCATTTTGCCTTGGATTTTAAATAACGGACCAACAGTTTTTTAAGAAAATACTCCCCACATTATAACGTGTCGTCCGCCATGCCTCATTGTAGGTTGGTTGGTTGTATAGGTTTTAATGGCACAAAATCCCTTGAGGGACATGCTGCGCCAAACCAAAGACAAAATTGTAAAAATGAGGAAAAAAAGACAACGTCAAAATATCCGGATGGGGGGCTTCCCATCTGGATATGGTCAGGTAAATATAAGAAGGCAAAAATAGTAAAATGCTAAATCATTAGTTTATTGTAGAAATAAGATAATATTAAATTTCAAAACAAAATGTAAAAGGTGAAAGTTGCATTAAAAATCCATTGTAGATATGAGTTAAGTTGATAAAAACAATGCGGTGATTCATGAAATTAAAAATCAATTAAAACCAGACAAACATATTTAAAATTGTAAAAAAGATAAAGTTCTAAAACTAGTTAAAAATTCTAAAACAGTAAGATAGTGACACGATAACCAAATTGGAAAAGTACTACAGAAAACAATAATTACAACTTTAACCAGGCACATACTCTTCAAACATAGTATTTTCCTCGGAATCCGAGCCACTGTCGTAAGACTCGGATTCCATAGCTTCTTGGACATAATGCTGCAGTTGCCTGGGATCTTTAAAATTTCTTTTGCATGGGCTGAGCGATGCATTTTGCAATCTTTTAACAATAGTCTTCCGCCGTGGGGTTGCTGGAGTTGGGGTTTTTATGGTTTCAGTTTGTTTTTTAAGCATATGTGATTTCTGTAATGTTTTTGATTTTGTAGCAGTTTGGATCGCAGCCTTGGTCCCTTCTTTCTGAACACCAGTTTTCACTATTTGACTAGAGTTCGGTTTTTTAGAGCTTAATGCAGATGAGTTCGGGTCATTTTTTTGTGAGGTAACGGCCTTAGTTTCATTTAGAGGTTTGGATAATCCCTTAGATTGAGCTTGAGATTTCTGATTTTTAAATTGAGCAGATTTTTGTGTGTGAGTAGATGTGTGTAAAATAGTAACAGGTTCTGTCGAAGGTAAACAGATATCACGGGATTCTTTGATTGGGGTGTTTATTGATTGTGTTTTGGCTGACTTTTTCGATGACATAGAAAAGTCAGTCTGGGTGCTAATATGTCTTACAGATTTAGACTGCTGTTTCAATAGGCTTGAATAAGATACGCCGACAGACGGGGTTCTGGCTTCTACAATTTTACGAGCTTCTGGGTAGGAAAGATTTTGCATTATTTTTACAGTCAGAATTTCTTTTTCACGGATCCAGTTTGCGCAAGAGCGAGAGAAAGCTGTATGATTACCCTTGCAATTTATGCAGCGTTCTGATTTTTCACATGAATTGCTGTCGTGGTCAATTTCTGCACAGCGTGCACAGGTAAGGGAACCGCGACAGTTAGTTTTAGTGTGGCCGTATCGCTGACATTTAAAACAACGGAGAGGGTTAGGAATGTACGGTCTGACAGGACAATTTAGGTAAGCAGCTTTAATTCTTGTTGGTAAAGTAGGGCTATTGAAAGTGAGAATGACATGCTTTGTAGGAAGGACTTGGCCATTCCGACGGATCGTGATACGACGTGCATCTATAATATTTTGGTCTTTTAGGTTTTCTAAGAGTTCATCTTTCGTAGAGAATAAAAGATCTGGTTCAGAAATAACGCCTCGGCTTGTATTTAGAGTTTTATGCACCTGAACAGAAACAGAAAAGGGGCCTATTGTAGAGCTATTTGAAAGAATCTGTGATTGTTTAGTTGTAGAAACCTCCACTAATAAATCCCCAGATTTTAATTTTTTGAGAGTATGACCATCCCCTAAGGCAGACTGGAAAGTTTTTGCTATGAGAAATGGTGACGTTTTGCCAAAGGAACTATCAGAGTGGCTATCAGTGCGTTTAACAATAAAAAAGCGTGTGAAGGAAGAAGTCGGAACAGTTTGGTGCTCTCCACTGGGGAGAGACATAGAAGGAAATGAAGTTTTCCCATCCATGTTAAAAATAATAAAATTCAGACCCCGGCCGCACCACCCACTACCGAGCCCAACAAGGGGATGCACATTCGTGCACCAGTGCTAACCAGGGCCCATACGGTCACAAGACAAACCTATGTCAGTCTCCACCCTTAACGAGATGACTAGTATTTGCTCGATCACTTGATCCCTAAAGCCAGTGACAAAAGCCAGCTGACCAGCCGATTGATGCATACGGGACCAATATGCACCTCCCGTCTACCTGAAGCAGAGGCCAAAGCAGTGTGTTGGTTTCCCTCAACTACCAGGATCCCCCTTTCCAGGGACACGGGTCGCCACGCACGGCCAACACGTGGGTGGTTTACAATTCTCCATGAGTCGATATACAGGATGACATCGGCCCATGCAGAATTGCCCTCACCTCCGGAGAGGAAACCACAATGAGAGTGAAACAAAGATGAAAGGAAGACAAGAGGAGTAAGAGGAAAAGGAAAGGAGAAAGATCACTCAGGTGCCCCGGGGTTGTGAAGCCCGTGAATACCTAAAGAAGGTATCCCCCTGGGGGGGGCCTCATTGTAGGAATAACATATGTTGAATCACGTTTTTTGTTGTTAGGTCATCGGACGTAGTGTCTGTCATTATTCCCAAAAAAGTTTCAAATTCTATTGATGGTAAAATAGTAGTTATGTCCAGTTTTCACTATACCAGACTTTGTGTTTTTTGGAAAACGCCAGTCAGTACATTTATATTTTTTTACCAACGAAAAATTTTTGAACACAGACACTTACATAAATTTCTGTATCACGTCAAAATCTTGACACGGTAGACCGACTTATTTCAACAATATTTTCATTTTGAAATAGCCGTATATTGCAACAGAATTTTTATGAGTGTCATCAAATGTTTTTCTCTTGATAGTTCTGTCAACGAGAATAGCAATTTTTTGAAGTTTCCAGGACCTCACAAAGTCCTGAAGGGCACGGCCATCTTTATATTATTTTTAAATATCTTTTACAGTTTATTTACCGATCGATAACTTTACCGCAATACCTCGAGAAGATTAGACCTTTAGTGACAAATTAATCACTCTTTTACGGACAATATTTGTTGAACTTTTCAATTTTGAATTTAAACTATGCTATTCACGTTGATTCATTCACAAACACGACCAAAAACACTTTACCGATACAAAAAAGCTAAGGAATGATGAGTGGCCGATAACTTTTGCACACGCGAACTTCGAATTCTACCTCTTTGCGTGAAGCGTCCGCAGTATCCAATCAAAATGATCACGTGATCAAACGTCATTCACATATTCCTAACTTTTGAAGCAATTGTGCTTCTTCTTTACTGAAACCTTCTGGTAAATAAATCGATCAAACTAACTGGCCGGAAACTTTTGACCGCCACTATATATATATATATATATATAAATGCTTTTCTAAACACATCCAAAGTTATTTATATATATATATATATATAGAACCACTATACAATACAACAATTTAACATCAAAATATAGAATAATCCATAAAATAACAAACTACAACAAAACAGAAGAATTGGCAAATATTGCAACAAATACGAAGTTTTGGAAATGTGGTATTTAGCTCGTTATTAAGGGTATACTAAATAGACACATTGATTGCGATTAATTTCTGATCAGAAATCGGGATAAATCTAAAAATGATTTCTAAATTACCCAAATAATCGCCAATGCAAAATTTAATTCGATGAAAAATACTAGATAGACATTAAACCAATAATAGTAGGATTATCAAATAGTTAAACTTACACCATAAAATCGCACCATGTGAGAGAGAAAAAATATATAAATTCAAATTTGCAATCTCACTTTGCCAACAGTTAATATGTGACAGTTAACAAAGAAAAATATATAAGAAATCAAATAGATACAATTAATTATATATAATTAAAATAACTATTATTAAAAATATTAATTTACAAAATAATATTTAAAAACAACGTAAAGAAATTAATGGAAATAATGTAATTATTTTATTAAAAAAAGTTTTAAATTATTATCTATGAAAGTTTACTATAAGAACAATTAAATACAAATAAACTAGACATTGCGCCATCAATGATCATGATCGATAGTAAAAAGTTTTTTAAAAGTATGAAATATAAAATAACAAGATATAATTACAGTTAGATCTTAATCAACAATAGGAGAATTAAATATGTGTTTTAAAATCTTGATAAAAAAATACCTTATTAAGTTGAACAAGATTCAAACAAATAGTTTAATGATATATATATAATTTAAAAAATATTTAATATCTAATAAACTTTTAAATAATAATAATATTATTATTAATAGTAGTAATATATAAGCGAGCCATGTTTTGTAACGCATGAAACTTGGGTTAGATATCCAAATAAATAGAAAATTTTGTCTGATGTTCTGGTGAATAACATACAATCAAACTTTTGAAACTGTATGAAGCATAATGTATTTAATTAATACATTTTTTCTGTTTTTAAGAAGACATCAACGTAAATTATTTGATTATGAACAGTGCTCCGCAAATTGGGTTGTTAAATATTTTGATTCAATATTTTTAAGAAAATAAAATATAAGTTAAAGATTAAAATATATTAATATATCTTGTAAAATGATTTTGTAAAATTCTTGCTATAAAAAAATAAAGAAAAATGTAAATTTTATCCTCAACAGTAAATTGTATTCTGTTTTATTTATCTGGTTAGAAATAAATTTTCTTCTCAAAACAAGTGGCATTACAGAAGAGTCAATTCTACAGCGGACAAATAAGCAAGTAAACCTGATAAAATATTTTAACTTTTTATATTGTTGAACAAGAATTTCCCTTGGGTGACTTCTTCATGGAAAAAAATTACACTAGTTATTTAAGACTAGAAATGTTGGTCTGAAACTTTAATGCGTTTTACCCCTGTGATTCTTTCTCTAGATATTTAAGGATTATAAGGTATTATAAGGACACCAGTAAACACCATATCTTTTATACAAGAGATGGGATGATATAAAGTACTATATTATAGTAATTATAGAGTTTTTTATATAACAGATATGATACGATAAAATACATTATTATGATTGGTAAACAATTCAAGCACGAGATAAAGCTTATAGAGATATTGTAATTTATACTATAAAAATTTTTACACTTATTGCAATAAATTGTACATGGAAGTTATAGAAAAAGACCTTTCGGATACCTTTGTTTGTAAGCTGTATAATTTATTAAACATGCACTTAACGAGTTTTTATTCTATTTCGCATGCACTGCAATTCCCCGAATCTTTCGCATGTTTTAATTTTTTGTTACATCAAAAATAATTCAATGCTTTCATTGTTCACGAAGCATCATTGTCAAATACACTCAAATAATATAAAGAACACATTAGTACCAGTAAGAGCCGATGACATTGTTAAACATGCAGTATATGTGGAACGAACTTAATTAAAAATTTCCTGTTTCTTGTACTATGGAAAGTAAACGCATCGAACACTTGTATATAAATGAAAAATTGGAATATTTTTTTTTCTCTTATAATACTTATTATAGTATGTGTAGTAGTTTTGAAAATATACATTTTCTTTTTTTTAAAAAACGGCAATTCATTTTTTAATCGTTAAATGTAGTGTTAAATATCAATCAGTATATAAATTAAAAACTAACTTTAAGTGTATAAAGACTTTATTTCCATATTATGTATAGTAAAACATAAACATGAAGACATTTAAAGATGCGTAAATATTGATTGTATGTTATACATTCTTTCTCTGATATCTTAGCAGACGTGCATTGAAAAATTCACAATTCTACTCGGTAAAAAATTTGCTGACATTCAGTAACGTTGCAGCAACTGGATAATCTAATTAATTAATCCTTTTAGCTATATGCACTAAAAGTTTTCGGATTATTTAATATAAACGTGCATCTAAATTAATTTCACTCTTCCAAAATTTAGTTAAACTGATTTTCATTATAAAGGATATTTTCGTCGAAATTAGTTTTAGAAGGTTGAAAAAAGTATAGCGAAAAAACTGACCTGCCTGTGTTGAAAAGATTAATGTAACATTCATGTTTCTTATTTTTTAAAATCTATCTTATTTTTTATCTTGTATTACTGACTTTAAAATCAGAGGATTGGAGTCAGTAACAGTTTTTTTACAAACTGAATATGAATGTGAATTTCAACATTATTAGTTAATGATATCCAAGTTTAGTTCACTTAGATCAATATACACTTTTAAAATCTGAAACTTTTGCTGCATTGTCACTCCACTGCTTTTATAGAAAATGATTGGTCAAAATAGAGAAATTCTATAAAAGCAATGGAGTGACGATGCAGCAAAAGTTTCAAATTTTTAAGAGTGTGTGTTTTCACGACAAACCTTGCGATATCTTGATATCCCGTCCTTTGACGGGAATGAAGCTCACAAATGAGTTATCGAATTAATAACCGAAGTCCTTAGTAACTAATGTGCTCATGTTTAGCCACATTGCAATCATTCATTAAACGTACAGTGCTTTCACATAACAAAAATCACATTAAAATGTTAAAACTGTTGTTAGCTTTCGTTTTTTACAAAACTAAAAACTAAAACAAAATCACTTCGCCTTTTTCATTCACGTATAAAAACATTTTATATTTATTTACTTAGAACAGGTGTCACAAATAAAAATTAAATTAAAAAGTTGACATGTTTCGGTTCATTCATAAGAACCGTATTCATAACACATAAAATCAGTAGAAAAACTAAATGACACTGGATATAAATATAATTTAAAAACCCAAAATACAAAACACTGCGCCCTCTATGATCGTGAATAACCATTGCCACCGCGGCATATAAATATAATAAATTTTGATCATATATTAAATATAATATTTATAAAATTAATATTAATAAAAGTAGAAAAACCAAATGACTCTGGATATAAAGGTAATTTAAAAACCCAAAACACAAAATATTGCACCCTCTATGATCGTGAATAGCCAGTGCCACCGCGGCTCCCCCTATTAGACTCACCCTTTAAATATTTATTAAGTAATTCTAACCACAAACTCGGAATGTCATGAGAATAAGAATCATTACAAACACTATTCCTCCTAGAATATATCTCTATGGATTCACGGATGATTAATTTTCGGAATAAACTTGAAATGAACACTAATCTACTATCTTTAAAACAAATTTTAACCCCCCTCTTTAAAAACAATCTTGATAACGCAGTCTTATCCCTACCAAATTTTATGTCACATTCATGCTCTTTCTTTCTAACCCCGAAATTTCTACCTGTCATACCGATATAAAAATTAATATCCCCCTCTTCATTCTCAAATGGAATTTCATACACCACTGCTAGATCATCTTGTGGAACCGGATCAAAAGCTCTGTATAGAAGATGTTTTAACTTAGGAGGTGGCTTAGCAACTAATTCTATTTTAAACTTTTTTAATTTAGCTTTAAGCCTCTCAAAATTACCCTGTATATAAGGAAACGATAGTCTTTTAACCCCAATTTCTTCCCCCTTCTCACATGCATTATCAACCAAATTACAATTAACCTGAGAATTATTTTTATCCCTATAATTTTTAACCAATTTATTAATTTTATCCTTTTTGTAACCATTCAACTTAGCAATATTAAAAATATAATTCAACTTCTCATACAAAAATTCATCAGAACAAATAATAAACGCACGATTAACCATGAACCGAAATGTAGAAAACTTATACCCAAAGGGTGAATACGCAGAAAATGGAATAATATGCTTACTAGCTATATCCTTCCTGTAAACTTTCCTTTTTAACATAGAACCCTCTCTAATAAGCCACACATCTAAAAATGAAATAGCACGATCATTTTCCAATTCAAACGTAAATTGATTATTCCTATCCAGTTTATTAACTTCATCTACAAAAACAATGAAAGACTCAACTTCCCCCTCCCAAATTAAAAACACATCTTCAACATACCTCTTCCAAAATTTAGGAATTTTCTCGAACTTTGCGAAAATATTCTCTTCAAAAGGCCTCATTTTAAACTCAGCTAAAAAACCCGAAATAGGAGAGCCCATAGGGGCACCCATGTTTTGTTTATAAATTTTACCATCAAAAACAAAATAATTACTTTGTACAATCAACTGTAATCCATCTTTTAAAGTACTTTTTATACTGTCATATATTTCCGCCTTGTCAATCCTCTTTTTAATTTCATCACAAACTTCAAAAATTTCAATCGACGGAAAAAGTCATTTGACATCCAAACTAGCTAATAAACAGTTATGAGGAATCTCAAGTGTCCTTATGCTTTCAACAAAACTTGCAGTGGAATACACAACATACTCTGATGGCGGCAGTAACTCTTTCAAAATAAGCACAAACGCCTTTTCCAAATAGTAAGTCGGTGCTTGGCATCTTGTAACGATGGGGCGTAGAGGATACCTCTCTTTATGATCTTTTAATCTACCTATTAAACGTGGAATCACACCCTGTTTATTAATAAACAAACTAACTTTAACATTATCTGGCCAACAAACTTTTTCAATAATATCTTTCACCTTTTTGTGGATTTTATTCAAAGGAGATTTTTCAATTAAGGAACAATCCATATCGGCAATAGCTTTTTGCATTTTAACTTTATACTCATTACGATCCAAAACAGCAATCCTGTTGGATTTGTCAGTCTGTATGAACAACATTTCACTATCCTTTTTCAGATTTTTAACAATGTTTAACTTAGGTGTATAAATATTTAAAGGCCTTTTCATATATTTATCTAATTCAGTAAACATTATATTTCTAACTTCCTCCTTGTTTTCACTATTTACTTTACTAATTATACATTCTGCTTCCATAATTAAATTCTTAACATTTTGCTTCTGTTTAAACATAAATTTCGGACCTTTATTCAACAGATCTAATTATCTATCATTAAACTCCTTCTTAGATAAATTAACAATTTCCACTTTCTCCATTTTCTCCATTAATCCAGGACCACGAACAGATATTCTTGATCTTAAAATTAACTTCTCCACTTTTTTCTTAAGTTTAGCCACTTTACAACAGTTTTGAATCTCCCTCCATCTTTCTAACTTTCTAGTCAATAAATCAAACTTCTCAATTCAAACATCATTATTCCCAAGTTCAACATTTTTACGATTACAACATCCAACTAGCTGCATATAAGCTTCATATGTCCTAATTTTCAAATCATTAATAATAGAATATTTCTTCCTGATAAATAGTGTCAGACATCTTCTTTCAAAAACACGTACCATACTATTAAATAATTGTTTAATAGTTTTGTTTTTAACTGATAAAAAGTTCGGAACATTAAAAGAGAATATTTTCGCAAAGTTCGAGACAGTTCCTAAATTTTGGAAGAGGTATGTTGAAGATGTGTTTTTAATTTGGGAGGGGGGAGTTGAGTCTTTCATTGTTTTTGTAGATGAAGTTAATAAACGGGATAGGAATAATCAATTTACGTTTGAATTGGAAAATGATCGTGCTATTTCATTTTTAGACGTGTGGCTTATTAGAGAGGGTTCTATGTTAAAAAGGAAAGTTTACAGGAAGAATATAGCTAGTCAGCATATTATTCCATTTTCTGCGTATTCACCCTTTGGGTATAAGTTTCTACATTCCGGTTCATGGTTAATCGTGCGTTTATTATTTGTTCTGATGAATTTTTGTATGAGAAGTTGAATTATATTTTTAATATTGCTAAGTTGAATAGTTACAAAAAGGATAAAATTAATAAATTGGTTAAAAATTATAGGGATAAAAATAATTCTCAGGTTAATTGTAATTTGGTTGAAAATGCATGTGAGAAGGGGGAAGAAATTGGGGTAAAAGACTATCGTTTCCTTATATACAGGGTAATTTTGAGAGGCTTAAAGCTAAATTAAAAAAGTTTAAAATAGAGTTAGTTGCTAAGCCACCTCCTAAGTTAAAACATCTTCTATACAGAGCTTTTGATCCGGTTCCACAAGATGATCTAGCAGGGGTGTATGAAATTCCATTTGAGAATGAAGAGGGGGATATTAATTTTTATATTGGTATGACAGGTAGAAAGTTTGGGGTTAGAAAGAAAGAGCATGAATGTGACATAAAATTTGGTAGGGATAAGACTGCGTTATCAAGATTGTTTTTAAAGAGGGGGGTTAAAATTTGTTTTAAAGGTAGTAGGTTAGTGTTCATTTCAAGTTTATTCCGAAAATTAATCATCCGTGAATCCATAGAGATATATTCTAGGAGGGATAGGGTTTGCAATGATTCTTATTCTTATGACATTCCGAGTTTGTGGTTAGAATTACTTAATAAATATTTAAAGGGTGAGTCTAATAGGGGGAGTCGCGGTGGCATTGGCTATTCACGATCATAGAGAGCGCAATATTTTGTGTTTTGGGTTTTTAAATTACCTTTATATCCAGAGTCATTTGGTTTTTCTACTTTTATTAATATTAATTTTATACATATTATATTTAATATATGATCAAAATTTATTATATTTATGTTCCGCGGTGGCAATGGCTATTCACGATCATAGATGGCGCAATGTTTTGTATTTTGGGTTTTTAAATTATATTTATATCCAGTGTCATTTAGATTTTCTACTGATTTTATGTGTTATGAATACGGTTCTTATGAATGAACCGAAACATGTCAACTTTTTAATTTAATTTTTATTTGTGACACTTGTTCTAAGTAAATAAATATGAAATGTTTTTATACGAAAAATCACATTGTTGCAAAATGACAGCAAACTTAGAAATTAAAATTGCTATTTCTGAGCCATTTTTAAAGTTAACGATGAAATAAAAAGGAGTGCTGTTCACTTTTGACCATATAATATTTATATTATTTAAATAAGTATATTTCACGTCATATAACATATCTTTACTATTAGCTGTAAAATAACAAACAATACCTTTAGCGTTTGATAAACAATGTCACCATGCATTCAAAATCTGTGTTAAAGCGTATATTTGAGATAATACGTAAATAAATTTAAACTTGATTTGTTAATTAAAATTACAATAATTGTCGCATACAACGCCATTAAAGTGTTACGATAGTGATTATGTATAATGTTAATTACAATATTTCGATAAATATTCATAGCTAATATGGGTGATTGCTATGTATATATGTGAAAGAACTCAGAAATATCCAGCCATATATACTGCATATTTTCATTTATATCAACATATCTACTCTGTATTTAATAATAGGTATAAATATCATTTGTTGAACAACATGTAGAAATAAATAGAGTGGTTCACATACATAAATGTACATATTTTTTTATATGTACATATTTACGTATATGTACATATTAACAGTATGCACAAACATGTTACATTTGCTAATACATTTTTTTACAAAATGTGAATTAAAAGAATGAACAGAAAAAATTTGCTTTTTATGTTTTTATTTTCTTTCAGCAGTTATGTTTTTTATACAAGTACATATAATTGTTTTGAAATAGTTAATAAAAGGGCAAAGCTGTTAGTACCTGAAAACAACTCAAATAATGTCGATAACATTTTTTTATTATTTCGTTCTTTCAGGCACGGGAATAATGTTCGGCTTAATTGAATTGTCGAGAAATTTTGACTAGTGGGTCATTTTCCGGCCACTGCGGGTCTACCGTATTTTATCTTTAAAACAGCTTGAACGCTTTTGACTGAATTATATTTTCTATCTTTTTAAAACATCACTCCCCCTCAAATACATGTTCGAGGAAATTAGATTAGTGGGTCATGTTAGGGTCAATACGGGTCAAGCTATATTTTCCTTTTAAATGTCTTAAACGATATTGACTAAATTTCATATACTACCGTTTTTGAATACAAGAAGACCTTTGAGCTATATTCCATGTTCAAACAAATTTGATTAGTGGGTCATTTTGAGTCCCAACGGGTCATGATTACGAAATCACAAAGTTGTCGATACATTTGCGACATTCAGCCGGAAATAGACTTTACTGATTACTAATGCCAAAACAAAATCTTGTTGCCAAATGAAAGAATGTCAGCAAATTTAGCTATATTTGGCGATAAAAACGTTCTTTAAGAATGTAAAGCAATTTTTTTTAGAAATTCTTAATTGGAGTCAACGTATATGGTTTAATAATTTATAGTTGTGCTAAAAATGGAATTTAGATTGATGTCCTTTTGTTGAAAATGTATAAATAACGAAACATTTAAAATAAATGTGCGGACATTTTTTCTTTCATATTAATTATTTTTGTAAATCTTATACTATAATGCGAGCAAAAATTGTGTGTGTGTGTGTGTGTCTGTGTGGGTAAATTTTATTTCAAAAACGGCTCTAACGACTTTCGCAAAAATTTGGATTTTACCATTTTCGGGCACGAGAAGACCATTGGGCTAGGTCCCATGTTCGGGAAAATTAGAATACTGGGTCATTTTGGGTCACAATGGGTCAGGATCCAGCTATTTATATCTAGAGAACGGCTGGATGGATTTTAAGGAAATTTTGTATCAAATCGTTGTTTGGCACGAGAAAACTATTGGGCTGGGTCACATGTTCGAAAAATTTCGATTAGTGAGTCATTTTGGGGTCATTTTTGGGTCAAGCCATTTTTATCTAAAAAACGGCTCTAACGATTTTGACCAAATTTTATATTGTATCGCTTTGGATTACAAGAAGACCATTGGGTTAGGTAACATGTTCGAGAAAATTCGGTTAGTGGGTCATTTTTGGGGTCATTGTGGGTCATGCTATTTTTATCTAGAGATTTTCACACGCAATTTTGACTAACAATTGCATTCTATGGTTTTCGGGCACAAGAAAAACATTGGGCTAGGTTACATGTTCGAGAAAAAAAAATAATGGGTCATATTGGGTCATTAAGGGTCTGGGTCAAGCTATTTATATTTAAAGAACGGCGTGATCGTTTATAACGAAATTTTGTATGTAACAGTTTTTTGACATGAGAAAACTAATGGGCTAAATCACATGTTTGAGAGATTTCGATTATAAGAGTCATTTGTGGGTCATGATGGGTCATAATGGGTCATGGTCAAGCTATAGCTAAAGAACAGGTGGATCGATTTCAACGAAATTTTGTATACAAAATTTTTTGGTACGAGAAAACTATTGGGCTAGGTCACATGTAGGAGAAATTTCGATTAATGGGTAATTTTGGGTCATAAAGGACCTGGTCAAACTATTTATATTTAAAGTACAACAGTATCAAATTTAATGAAATTTTGTCATGTCAAGCTATATCTAAAGAGCATGTGGATCAATTTTAACGAAATTTTGTATACAACATATTTTTGGCACGAAAAAAGCATTGGGCTAGCTCACATGATCGAAAAATTTCGATTAAGGGGTCATAAAGGGTCCGGATCAAGCTATTTATATTTAAAGAACGGCAGGATCGACTTTAACAAAATTTTGTGTGTAACAATATTTATACACGAGAAAACTAATGGGCTAAGTCACATGTTGGAGAAATTTCGATTATAAGGTTCATTTGTGGGTCATAATGTGTCATGGTCAAGATATATAGGTGAACGGGTGAATCGATTTTAACAAAATTTTGTATACAGCATATCTTGGGCACGAGAAAATAATTGGGTTAGGTCACATGTTCGAGAAATTTCGATCACTGGGTCACTTTTGGGTTATTCTAATTTTATCTTGACAATGTCTCGTGCAATTTTGACTAAATTTTACATTCTATCGTTTTCGGACACAAGAAAATCATTGGGTTAGGTTAGATGTTTGAGAAAATTCGATTAATGAATCATTTTGGGTCATAATGGGTCAAGGTCAAACTATTTATATCTAAAAATTGGCTCAATCGATTTTATCTAATTTTTATATCTAACGTTTCTCGGCACGCAAAAATTAATGAGCTAGGTCACATGTCGAGAGATTTCGATATAAGGGTCATTTGTGGGTCATGCTAATTTTATCTAGAAAATTACTCTCATCATTTTGAGTGTACTTCCTATTATATCGTTTTCGGGCAAGAGAAAACCACTGAGCTAGGACACATGCTCGTAAAAATTCAATTAGTGAATCGTTTTGGGTCTTAATGGGTTCGGGTCATTCTAATTATATATAACAACGACTCAATCAATTTTACCTAAGTTTTGCAACGAAACGTCTTTTGTCACGAGAAGACTATTGGACTGAGTTGCATATTAAACAAAATTATATTAGTGGGTCATATCGCTTCATTGCTGAATGCTGTCAAACTAATTTTACTTAAGAAATGACTTAAACGATTTTGATTCATTTCATACTCTACTGTTTTTTGATTACCTGAAGACCATTGAGCTAAGTCACATGTTTGATCACATTTGATTAGTGGATCATTTGGGTAATAAGGGTCAGGATCACGAGAATATGGCAAAAGCGAATAAGTTGGTGATATTTGACAAAATACTGGCGAAGTTTGGCCGAAAAATCGACTATTAAGATTACGAAACCAAAACACGTATTTGGCACCAAATGAAAGAATGTGTCCAAATTTGGCTATGTCTGGCAAAAAATATTGTCTTTCAGAATGTGAAGAAATTTCTTATACATTCTTAATAGCATTCAAGATGCATATTTAAACTAATCATAGTCTAGCTAAAAAAGTGATTTGGATTGATGTCCTTTCGTTGTAAATTTTAAAATAAAGTAAAATTTATGAACATGTGCATACAAACATAGTTTTCTTATTGATTGTTTTTATAAATAATACTATTATTAATAACATGTTTTACAGTAATAATACAGAGTGATTACATGATACAGTGAAAATACTATATCGAGTTGAACACAAAGTTAATTTTGATCGAGCTGAGCTCGGTGACTCCTGCTAGTAATAATATTATAAAATATTACGCTTGGTAGAAGTAATACAGAAAGAAATAGACAATGAAAATTATACATTAAGTTGAACCCAAAACTAATTTTAAACAAACGTAGCTCGGTCATTCCTGTAAGTGTTAATTATATACATGCTGTGTATTTTAAGATAGTCAAAATATAAATTTTTAAAATGTGCAAATATAAGCTTAAAAGACATACTACTACACTATTTAAAATTTCTTTAAAAATCCTGAAAAAATGCGAAACTCTTGGTAAATTTGTCCTAGTTCTCTGTTAGATGCATTCGATTGCGTTTCTTGGTCATTAACTTAAATACATTTTCCTTATATCTAATTCCCTGTAGGTATTACCATATTTTTATTTCAATGTACTTTTATTCTTGTTAAATTTTGTAATTCAAAATACACATTTTTAAAATTATATTGTAATTTATTAGAAACATTAAAAGAAATTTTAATTTAAAAATGATTTTTTGGAATAATTTAGGAATCAAAAATCATCTTATCATAGTTACTGGATATTTTCCATGCTAGATCATAAAATATATATTCAACAGCAGTATTTCCTATAGATCATGCAGTAAAGTGTTCTTACATTGTCAAGCGGTCTCGGGTTTAAACCCCAGAACGCACGATTTGAAACAAACTATAATAAAGTTTAATGATATAGCAATACAACGTTTCTCGAGAAATTCAAATTCTTTGAAGTAAAGATTGTCTAATTTATTAGTTTATTAAAAATAAATAAAAAATATTATCATTAAAACTAAATTTACAGAGTCTTGTATGTTTCCAACGGTGTTAATTTATAAAATCTCTGTTTTTAAAAATTTTACATAATGCTTCAGATAGTGGATTATCAAGAGATTATCTGTAATTTCACAGAAAAAAAAACAGTATGCCATGTCTCGCTATAATTGGCATTTGCGCAACCAGAAACTGAATTAGAATGCGATGTAATATAATATGTCATAACTTTGGAAGCTACAAATTCACAAATTTATATAATTCTGAATTTCTTACGCAAAATTATTTTCTCTTGTAATATAAAACTAAAAAAAAAGGAGCTAACTTTTGTTTAAACCTATTATATTGTATTAATTTTAAGTTGAATTATTAAATAATATAAATTTACAATTGGATTTAATTAAAATTACTTTTTTTTACTTATTATGTATCATCATGTATTTTTATATCAATTTTAATTACTTACCACCGTAAATATTTCATAAAATAGTTAATAACATTATTAAGCAAAATGTTTCGACTCACAAGTCCAACATAGTTATTTATAATTGACTTCATGTTTTATTCGCTAAATATTTGGGATTATTTTCCAAGAAAGAATTAACTTAGCCCATTTCTTTATTTTGTGTCTCTGTACTCTCTCAAACTAGAACAATGTCTCTGACATATTTTTGTTGCAGTCATTTCTTTAGCAAATAAATGAAATATCTAAAGTAATCAAGTGCCTGGGAAATGAAAGGAGTTAATAAAGGGTAGAGCTAATAAAATAATCCCAAAGATCATTTGCAACGAAAAATTAGATAGAAGATTTTCCTGCTTATTTCTCAGGAATGTTTGCTCAGTTATTTCGTATTTCTTAATATGAGATTTTTGATTATTTCTAGAAAAAATAAATATAAATATATATAAGCATATATATAGTATATATTAATATTGATGCAATGTTACATAACACTTAAATGTAATACAATTTGACAAAAAAATCAAGGAAAGATAAATTAAATGGAGTATAATTGAAATTAGCAGAGCGAAAATAAATTTATCATGCTCACAAATACCTTAGATTTACAAATAAAGCATGTGGTTTCATCTGCGTATTAGTTATGAAGAAACAAAATAAAACGAATTCAGGGCTACCAACATACATAAATCAATAATAAAATGGAAAATGTATTTAAAACTAATCATTAGGACAAGATATGATATATATATATATATATATACGTGTGTGTGCTTGTATATGTATATATACATGTATACCGGGTGTCCCAAAAATGATTGATGGATTTTAAAATTCAATAACTTGCAAACGGTGACAGCTATTTAAAAAATATTTGCAGGAGGGTTATGTATAATGTCAGGAGTTTTTTTTTTTTTTTACCGTAATTTTTTATTTCAGTACGAATTTCAAACAATAGGTGGCGCTGACGGCGATTGAAGTCCAGGTCGACGCTTCACTCAGCACTGATCACCTGGCCTTCAATCGCCGTCAGCGCCACCTATTGTTTGAAATTCGAACTAAAAAAAATTGCGGTAAAAAAAACTCCTGACATTATACATAAACCTAGAATATTTTTGAAATAATATACGCATTTTATTTTCTATTTTATTTTATTTTATTTTATTTTTGCAATTTTAAGAGAAAATGGAGTGGTTCGGTTGCCACAATTACTTAATTGGTTCTAAAAATTATAAAAAAAATTATTATCTAAAAATAAATTGCGATACAGCTTTGAAACAAATTGCATTTAAAAGTAAATTTTTTCTCTATACGATGGTGTAAACAACTTAAAATTTACAATGTTTAGAAGTGTAAAATTTGCTATAGTGAAAATTGCAAAACCGTAATTGCGGCGGAAAGTGTTGCCATTCGCAAAATGACGTATCGTTAGGCACAGATACATTTGGCCTTTATAATATAGATATATGTTCAACGACATATCAAACACAGAGCTTTTCGAAAGTATTATAATATATACTTTGATAAGGAGAGTAACACTTTATTACTCTAAATTCCGAAGTTTTGATAAAAGTTTCAGGAAATGTTTCATAAAAAAAAGTTTCATAATCTAAGCTTAACGCATGATTTTTCTTACTTGTTTAATGATTTGCTCGGAAGTTATTTGTCTTATATCAATAGAAAAACTAAGATTTTATTTCAGAAGGAGGAATTGGCTTTATTTCGAATTAAGGAGATAGGATACACTGTGCCAAATAAAATGGGATAACGAATAGGTAAAAAAAAAGCACTAATCGTTGCTGATTTTGAGGGGATGTGTTGGTGGAGATTTAATCCCCTATTAACAACACCACATACTATGATAAGACTACGAGTCACATAATTGAAATTGTTACGCATTTAATTATTTTATTTTCATTTTTATCGCCAAATATGCTTTTCAGATTAATAAAAAGAAAGTTCCCTTTTTTCTTTTATTATTGAGAAACATTGTTAAATGTGACTAATTTTTAAAGTTAAGTAAGTTTTGTTTCATTAATTATTTTCAAATTTAACGGAATATGTATGAATATTTATGAATACGTGTAAATTTTGACGATTATTTCATAAGAGCAATAGACCCATGTAAAATGTTTTTATTACTTGTTTTGTCATTGTGCCAACAGAAGTATTCCATTTTTGGACATTAAAAATATACCAATCAGAAAACGAATAAATTGTTGAATTCAGAAAATAAAAAGATTCAGATGTAATTCAGATTTTCCAGTTCTCTACAAAGGGCAACAACAATTCTCCAAATAGTTAATGAAATTTGGTTCAGTTGTTTGAGTAACTTCAGTAAGTTTTCGATAGCATAATATTGAAATAGCTACAAGATCTCTATTACTGCGCCCAAAACATGTAAATCTATTGAAAACCGGAAGTTGAAGAAATATGAATACAACATTTTCTTCTTTAGAAGACATAAAAAGTAATAAAAATTGTGACATAACATGAATAAAAAATAATGTATATATTCAGACAAAGTATTCAGACAAAGTATTCAGACATATGTATATTATTAAATTTATAAGATTTTTTGGAATTTTTCAAGATTTTAAATTATATAACTTGTACTTTGTAAAATAAAATATATTACACATTTTTTATAAAAATTTGTTTTATATTTTGTTTATTTTTAACTGTGATAATAAGTTTGTAGATTAAATAAAAACAGAAAAAAGATTTTTGGAACTATTACCAAAATTTTCGAATTATTAAAGCTAATTATTTTAAACTGCTATAACTAGAAACAAAAGTTTTTAATCTTAGATGCAGAAGTTACAAGTTTTAGGATTTTGTTTGTGAAGTATGAAGGTAAATAGGAGTCAATACTTTTTGGTAATTTGTAAATTTATTAAAAGCTGTTTCATAACCGATTTCATTATATAAATGATGGTGCATATAGTGGAGAAAATATTTGCAAAGTTTTACCAAAGTTTTATTCTAAATAATTTAGAAAGTTTATGAACTTCTAATAAACTACCATTAAATAAATAGTTTGCATGACTTTCTAATCTAAAGAATTAACTTAATGAGCTATATGAAAAGGATCAATACATTTTGAATTGTACAAAGAAAATTTTGTTAAATTATTTTATTTTTTCATTGCTTAAATATTTATGGGTTATAAGTTATGGGAATGTAATTGTTATAATTTGTTAAAAGATATATTTAAAATTTTCATTTTTGTTAGTTGGAAATTATACAAAATTTATTTGTTTATAATTTTATTCTAAAGACTATAAGAAAGCTAAAATATATTATGTAAACTTTTTTTTTGAACTGTGTTGTTTACCTTTCACAAATTGAATTGTAACAGTTAAATACATTTACTAGAAATTAAGCGCCCTTTTCAGTCACGAGAAGAAAGGAAAGCTCCAAAATTAAATCGATGAAGGTGTAATTTTCGAAATTTACGCTTTGATTTTATCATTTTTAATATATTATACATGATTAATCACAACTCTAACCACCCTGATACCGCCACACACGCGCTTTACTTTGTGAAAAATTATAATCTCGTCGTTTTCAATCTGTTAAATTTTATTAAATTTCTTAAATTAATTTTAGTCATAACCTAGTAAAATTTCTTAAATAATTAATTATATTTTTATTTCAAAAATTAAATCATTTTCTGTTGGGAATTCTCGGAATAATTTACATTAGTTGCAATTCTGGATGTTATTTGAAAATAATAAAATTGTATTTAAAATTCCTGTGTAAACAAAATTTTATTTCGGTTGCGTTTCTGATATGTTGCATTGTTACGTAAAATTTAAATTTAAAAACTCAAAGATTATATTAAATATATAATATATTTTTTTATTTTGTTATTAAATAAGATTTTAATATATTATTACTTTTTTAGATATTTCTCATTTATCTAAATATTAATATAATATAATGATAAAACAAAATTCAATGATAAGAACCAATATTAAAGTATTTGTTATAATATTTAAATATATACATTGGAATCTGATTTTTAAACATGGAAGATTCGTAAGAATAATATATATATGATTCATTTTATTTATTTATTTATTTATTTATTGAATTTTTTAATGATGTTACTAAATACATTTAATAATTAAAATATGAGCATAAAGTTACAAATTTTATAAATATATGTGGCATATAAAACTACTTGTCTTAAATGAAGTTCGGTGCAATTAAAAAATTATAATTTAGAGTCACTTTATTATAGAAGGTTTATCGTCGCGAAAATTTTTTTAAACAAATCCAAGCAATTCCTTCAGTTAACTTAAAACTTTCAAATAGTTAATTTCAATTTCTTGTAACTGTTATTTCGATATGCGTTATGGAAAAAAAGTGAAAACGAAACACTAAATGGTTTACTAAATGGTTGATGTGCTAATAATAGTTCATTATTGGCATAATTAAAAAAAAAAAATAATAATATATTTTCAAGAGAAAATTATTTTAAATAACTATAAAATACTTCTTGTAAATAATGTCGTCTTAAGAAAAAGAGAAACAATTATAAGAATTATAATAAATGAAAAAGTTGACTGTATGGAAGATAGAGCTGGGATGCTGAATATCTTCTTGTCCCTCATCTATGCAAAATCTGGCGGTTCAAGATCTAACGGTCACAAGTGTTTAGGTAGTTTTGAAGATAAACAGTGTCTAATACAAGATAAATAATTTTCCTTCTGAAATTAGGCATAAATACATTGCAAAGCAACCTAAAGGCATCTGCCCATACATCAGCAAAGTAGTTTGAAACAAATGAAAAAAATTGCCAGAAAAACAATATTAAGATAATAAATAAGATAATGTTGTGTTTGAAAATGTTTAGTGCTATAACTCGTATCTACATTGCGTAAAGCCAAAAATAAAGTAAACAAATAAATAAAAGTAAATT